>PYXC01000630.1:1440000-2077500 GCA_015244755.2 Tenualosa ilisha
GGCTGACACCGTGGCTGGCCAGGGCATTGTGAGGACAGTGATAGATAGTGAAAGAAAGAAAGAGAAAGAGAGAGGAAGGGAAAAAGGGAGAGGTAGAGAGAGAGAAAGAGGAGGAAAAAAAGGCTCATCTCCCCACACTATCAGTGTACTGTTCAGGAAAAAAGAATTGAACAAAAAAAGCCATAATCACCGTAGTACACAGATGAAAGGGGTAGGGTGTGTGTGTGTGTGTGTGTGTTTGTGCGTGTAGGGGTAGGGTGTGTGTATGTATGTGTGTGAGTTTAAGCGAGAAAGAGAGAGAGAGAGAGAGAGAGAAAAATGGGGGGAGATAGACAGGCAGACAGATGATGAAGAAAGAAAAGGATGACAGGCAAGAGAGACAGAGGGGTGATGAAGGAGGTACTGTAAAGCAGCTGTTCTCCTGACAAACACGCAGGAACAAATGGTGGTAGCCTTTGGGTCCAAACCAGATCAATTATTCATAAGGCCCAAGCTTTTCTTTGTTATAACTGTGAAAATGGAGCTTCCCCCATAGACACATTAAGATGGGAGCCAGCTTCCAACCCCTCCCCTTCACCTAGACACATACTCACTCATAGCACACACAGACACACACACGAGGACAAATACACACACAGACAAATACACACACACAGACACACACACACAAAGACAAATACACCCACAGACAAATACACAGACACACACACACATTCATGCATTCACGCAGACACACAGACACACAAATACACCCAAACTCAACTGCCAGTAAATGACACTCGTACTGCCTATAGGTAGTGGTGACAAGGGAAAATACCCTGAGGAAAAGCCTGTTGATAACTCCAAAGTGGAACCTGTCACTAGAAGCCTGTGTGAAGGCAAGTCTGACTAAGAACATCAGGAGTCACTCTTGGCCAGCAACATACACAGGGGACAAACAAGGCAAGAAGGCGTGTGTGTGTGTGTGTGTGTGTGTGTATGTGGTGGTGGTGGTGGTGGGGGGCTTGGAGGGAGAGAGAGAGATGGAGGGAGAGAGAGAGAGAGCCTCTGGTAGACATCTGTTACTTAAATGATATACAGACGCCCCCAGGGAAGAAACCATGCACACACACACACTCTTTGTTTCACACACAAACTCTAGTGCTGAATTTCTGAAAGGTCTCCTAGATGTCTGTGGAAATGACACAGACAAGGTAATGGTCTACTATCCTGTATAGTATGTATGTAGGCTATATGAATCTAGACACAAATTTTCCACAATCATGACCACCTCTGATGTAGACAAATGCACTGAAGGGCCCAAGAATGGATTAACCAGCATCCAAGAAGCCAGCATGCAAGCAGTCTCTCAAGCGATAAACTGCTTTCCAGGTTGTTAAACAACATGATCAAACAGTAAGCTCATAAATAATGCAAAAACACAGACAAAGGCAAAACTAATCACAAAACAAAACAAAACAAACAAACAAACAAACAAACAAACAAACAAACAAAAAACAACAGACATTTGATTGCTGGCTCATTGTGGCCTACCAGGTGAGGCCAGGTCTGTCTGAGAGGATACAAGCTCTGATAGAGCATGAGTCGGGATTTGACCGCTCGACTGGCATTGATGCACGTGGCGCGCACCAGGCTGGGCAGCAGCGTTCCCGTGACGATGGCACCATCAAACAGAGGCCCAAAGAATGGGACCTGAAGACAGAACAGAGAGAGGGAGAGAGAGAGTGAGAGAGGGAGAGAGAGAGAGAGAAAGGTGAGAGGCTGGAACTCACAGAGCCCTCTCCTCACATTCTGCCTGCATTACATCAGTTTTAAACATGGAAAATTACACATGTACGTATCAATAATTCACCAAATGCATTTAGATATTGACGGCATACTGCTGTTGTGTTCAATGAGGAGAGCGCAACCTGTCCACCAGCTGTGTACACAAGCATTTAAGCAAGCATTCTCCCTCGCTCTTTCTCTTACACACACGGTCTCACACACACATACATACATACATACACACACAAAAACACACATGCACTCACACCTTCACTTGTACTCCTGAGATCAATGTGTGTGACAGGACAAACAAGGGCAAAGTAATTACTGTCGATGCGGCCCAACAGACTTCCGCTCTCTGGGCTGACATTTATTGAACAGATCAGATGGGAACTATTTGTGTAAAGGAGCCGATAGCGGTGAGGGAGCGAGCAGGGGGAATTCCCCCCATTAGCGCTGATGACAAGACCTCTGGAGGGCTGACTCCAGGTCAGACAGGCAACCTATGGCAGAGGGTTGTCTAACAGGGCAAGCACTGGTCCAAGACCAGTCCAGCATCAAATCCCTGGATGTGCCTGACAGCGAATGTCTGTGAATTTAGGAAGTGAATTATTTATGAGAGAATATCTGTTTAATGATGTTTATAATAATAAAAATAATAATAATTTCTTTGTGTAAAAAATTGCTGCCATATACAATGATATTACTAACCAGACTAGCACCATCTAGCACTTCTGCTCAATACTGCATTTTGCTACAGTTCTAGGATGGCTACTCCCCAAAGGCTTTGTTTTGTTTTCTATCTCCAATCATCAAACAGAAATTCTGTTCAAAGTCTTGTCTAGCAGGCTACAGTGAAACAGGATTATTCAAGAATGCAAGTCAAGGATTATTAAGGGACCTGCTTGTGGTTATAGGCAATCATTTATATACAATCAGTGATTGTACGCATAAAAAACAACCCTGGCTAAGGCTATTAATTCCTGTTTCAATGGAAAGCTGATAAATGTCTTTAGTTTTCCTCTAAGGTCTTGATACCTTTCATTTCTGAGAGCTTTGTGAGACCACTGTGCTTTTATCTGAGCTTAAGTAAAATCCCCCCCAAAAAGTTTTGTGTTGACATTTTCACATTAAATGAGCACATTGGTAAGTGGCACAAAGCTTCCATCCTCTTCTGACAGAAGGCATGCGGTCTGAAATTACCTTCCTCCGCTCCTAACAGTGTTGGGCGCTCTTAACCCGCCAGCAGTCAAACAGAGCCAAACAGACAGTGGAGGGGGGAGTGGAAGAGAGTGGGGCAGATGAAAGCGAGACAGGCCTATTCAGACACGGGCGATGCCAGCACTGTGCCAAGGTCTGGTAATTGACTCTGACCAAAGGAAGGGCCATTAGGCTGGGTCGACTCAGACTACATCACAGACGAGAGGCAAACTGGCACAGCTCCTCCAATGAGCTGCCACCACCTCACTTCAGCTAGAGACATCGCACTTCACACATTCTGATCACCTGTTACGCGAATTTGCCAGTGTCACTGGGGGAAACTGAATGGATGTTTTTGGATCAGTTCTGGGGCAGTTTGGTTTGGCTGACACGCTGTGAAAACCTTCTGCATAGCCTACAGTTGTAGGATGTGCAGATAGTATTAATGAGTATCTACTGCATCCTTTCTGAGCCAATACACTGTAATACTCCATATTCGACAACAAATATGCTGAGCGTACCACCCATAGTCAGGTCAAAAAGGAGTTTCAGCCAATGACTTAGACTCAGCTTTTCTGTATCTGATATTCAAAGGGGTTTGGAGGGACAAGGTGGATGCCTACCTGTGGCTTCTTGAGGATCTGTATGAAGAACATGTGGTTCTTCATGGGGTAGATGACAATGAGCACGTCTCCAAAGTCGGTGGGGATAATCCCACGCCGGTAGTCTCTGGTGTGCTCAGACCACACTATGTGGACCTCGTCGTTTCCCAGGTGACGAAGCTGCAAGACAGGAGATAGTAACAAATTAAGCTTGATGACAAAACAACTCAAAAGACAAACACAAATGCACAGACGTAATATTTATCACACACGTATATATATATAGTGCTTTTCCCAGACAAAAGTCACCAGGCGCTTCATAAAGGGAGGTGTAAATGATAACACATGGATGTAAACAAAGAAAATTACACAGTGAGTTCTAGGTCAGCGGTAGCCTGGAAATTGAATACTGAATTGTGTGTTTGAATCTCGGCTGCCACTGCTGTGCCCTTGCTCAAGGCACTTAAACCTAAGATGATTTAGGGAAGACTGGCCCTGAAGTAATTGACGACTGACAAATGTTAGTCACGTAGGAGAAAAGCGTCTGCCAAATGGATACATGTAAGTGTAGTAAGTAAGTACACACTGAGATGCATACAGAAGAAAGTGTATCATGAACAATAAGAGACTGAGAGTTTAAAGAAGATTTCAGCAGCTTTTAGAACATTCCAGAGACATGAAACCCGAGATAAATGAGGAAGGCATTCCATAGTTTGGTGGCATTGGCCTCAAAAGCTGAGAGTGCTTAGTGAGTCTAAGGGAGAACACAACTGTATGCAGGTTGACCATACCTGCCAAAGTTTATAAGTCATGGCTGAATTGTTGTTCTGCGCTGTGTACTGAATATCTTCAAGGTGTGTAGAGCAAAGGATAGAGCACTGTTGCAAGTCACCCTGAATCTACCACGTTCTGCATGCATGAATGCATAATGACTCTTATTCTGGGAGCCATTTATAGCCTTTTCCATTCTCAGCGAAAAAATGAGTTTCGGTGGATTACAAAAGCAACAAATGAAAACTCTACATTGGATATCCAGTAGTCAATCATCATGGTTCAATTGACTTTCCCAGCCTGATAACAAATTGTTGCAAAATCCAGTTTTTATTTAAGATGGAGAAACATAATGGAACAACAACGACAAAAAAGCAAAAAAAAAACAAAACAACAACAGCATACAGGAAATGAGTGTCTAATGACTTTTTTACATGGTGTGTGTGTGTGTGTGTGTTTTTTTTGCTTCTTGTTATGCTGATTTTCTAGATCAACACCACTGGAACAAGACCAGTATAACACCTCCATAAAACCAAAGATGTCTCTGTGGTTAGAGGAAAATGATGGACTAAGGTGTGTTTCTGTGTGTGAGTGTGAGAGTGTGTGTGTGTCTGTGTGTGTGTGTGTGTGTGTGTGTGTGCGTGCGTGCCTGGGGGAGGGGTTGTAGCTTCTACTCGACAAGGCGACAAAACATCTGCCAACACGCAGCGGCTTAATGAGCCATTAGCTGAAGCATGCCCTTTCCAACCTCCACCCCACCAACCCCCCCCGCCCCCCACCTCCCCCCACCACGCCAAAAAATGCAATTAGTGCATTCTCTCACAAGCCCTTAATTATGCTAATAGACTAGGCTTAACAAACCTGCAACAAGCCACTGGAACCTGTTGGAGGCGATCCTCTGCACGGGCTGCCGGTATCAGTGGTTACTGGAGGGAGACGGAGGGGCCTGTGGCGGGGCTAACAAGCTTACGCACACGATTTCCCTGCTAATAGCAATTAGCAGCGTTTAACTGGCGCTTTATGAGAACAAACTGTATCGTGGCCCAAACACATACAAAGGACCGAAAACAATGCTGTGGACTTGGCTTTGTGTCTTGGGCAGATTGTTTTGTAATGTCTGCCTAATGCTTTTCGGGAATTCACTAGCACACACACACACAAACACACACACACACACACACACACACACACACACACACACACACACACGTGTGTGTAGCATTGACCAGAGGCAGAAGAATGAATGGTCTTGGTCACATTAGCCTCATGTTAACCCTTTCACCAGGTCATGCTTGGTCTTATTCCCCTATTCTCCCTCCGAAAGACACACTTTCTCAGACCTGCACACATACACATACACACACACACACACACACACACACACACACACACACACACACACACACAGAGAGAACACCCCAAAACACATCCCTAGAAGTGCTCGCTTGTAAAAACAGCTCTTTTCTTTATGACTGCCTAACTGTGGTTAGGTTAAGGGTGATGACACCAGTGCCTAGAGGGACAGATGTGTGTGTGTGTGTGTGTGTGTGTGTGTGTGTGTGTGTGTGTGTGCGCGACTCCCTGCCTGACACACTGGACATGTTGGATGGCCTGACCCCACCCCCCTGTTGGCTGTAACTGTGTTAGCGTCTCGACCAGCTGCTCTGCTCCTCACTGGCCCTGGAGCGCTCAGGGCCATTGAGGAATTCAGCACTCTCTTTCTCTCTCTCTCTCTCCTTCTCTTTCTCGTTCTCTCTCCCCCCCCCCCCCTTTCACCCCAACACAACCCCTATGTCCTTTTCTATTTTGGATTCACATTTTTTTTGCTGAGGGCCTTTTCAGAAAATCTGGCTGAGAGTGTGGGTAGGGGGGAGGGAGAGAGAGGGGGGGGGGTAGAATTTATTTTCTTACCCACACACACACCATCATACACCAACATGAGCATTTTTACATCCATGTGCAAACACACATTCACACAAACACACAAAGACTCACAAACACGTTCATACACACAAACACACACAGACAGGTAGACAGTTACAGACAGATACAGACAGAGAGACAGATAGACAGACAAACAGACAGACACACACACCTCTGCTCACTGCCCGTTTCCACATGTCCTCAGGCAGGAGGTGGAGGAGGAGGAGGAGGAGGCTGAAAGTTGCATTTGTAAACTGAAGGAGAAACTTCCTGCCTGGCTCTGGCTGATAAAAGCACTGCCCCTCCTCCCCATTCCCCTACAACACACAGCACAGACCAACCCCCCCCCCCGCCCCCCAAAAAAAGACTGGAGGTAATGTGATGTGATGCGGGGGGAGGAGAGGGGGTTTAAGAAGTGGTATGAGGGAGTGTGTGTGAGGATGTCTGTGTGTGTGTGTGGTGTGTGTGTATGTGTGTATGAGTGTGTGTGTGTGTGTGGGCTCGAAGAGAGGCATAGCAATTCCAGGGGCCTGTGAGCACAAATGAGAGCATCTGGGCCAACGGCACACACCCTCCCCAGGCCAGGGCTGGGCCCCTTTAGTGCCTAAGATGAGCTTGCCTAAGTAATATCCATGGCTACCACGCAGAGAGATAGAGAGACATGGAGAGAAGGGGGGGAGAGAGAGAGAGAGAGAGAGAGAGAGAGAAGACAGACAGACAGAATGAAAGAGAGTGGGAGCAGGAAGGAGAGAGAAAAAGAGATAGGGACAAAAAGAAAGAGGAAGGAGAGAGAGAGAAAAAAAAAGCAAGGAGTGGAAGATGTGAACACTCACATTTAGAAAGCTTATGAAGGACACGTCAAGCTAAAAATCTTTCCTCTCTTCATTTCTCTGTCTGACTGACTGCCACCCCTCCTCCCCTCCCCTTCGCCCTCCCAGCAGGTTGTTGCATGATAGGATTGGCAGCACTGGCGCCGGTGGTTCACGTCCCGGCAAGCAAACCTCCCCTCCGCCTATCTCCGCTGCTTGCGTCGATCGCTTCCCTGCCGGCATGGCGCGGAATTCGATGGCAGATTCCCGCTGGCATCCGGCCGGCCCCTGTGCCCTGGCAGTGCGGGCTAATGTGCAAATCCGTGGCCCAGTCACAGCGGCGGCGGCCCCCTCCCTGCCTCATGCCCGCCCTTTTGTAAATTTGGGCCATTACCGCCACGGCACATGCCCACTGCTCGCTTCGGCTCCTCTGCCATTTAGTCAGTGAGGGAGAGGGCGCGCCGCCTAATCCGCCGCATGACCACGGAGGCACAGTCAGCCGCGGAAACGCCGCGCTCCTTCAGCCTTCAGCGCTATGCCACTCCCCAACCACCCTTCACCTGCCCCCTTTCCCCTACCCCTTGATTCATTACCCTGCCTGCTGAACCTAATGTGTGATGGTGAATCAATGCAAGCATTTTCAGGAGCTCAAGTTCCAGACACCTACCTTTGCCGTTCATGCTTGCCTATGGCACAGAACAGTTAGAAGTCAGTGATGAAGTCAGTGAAGATATGAATGGAAGAGGGGAAAAAAGACACGACTGAGAGCAGACAGACGAAGGCAGACAGAAACGTCAGAGAGGTGGAGGAGACGGAAAGAGATACGCTAGAGGCAAATCGATGAGACGTGTGTGTGTGTGTGTGTGTGTGTGTGTGCGCGTGCATACCTTTTTGGTGAGCGAGTCCTCGTTGTCAGACGGCATGCGGGTGGAGACGTGGAAGATGACCTCCACGTTGGAGGTAGCGTAGTAGGGCGCTGTCTGGCCCGTGCTGCCATTTCTCTGGAGTCCCCCCATGAACCCACAATGCGTCGCCAAATCCACCTGTGTAGCATCGAAACAACAGTTTCAACAGAGTCTTTCTAATTCTAAGGCAGGCACAATACAACAAACTTGATGTTGCGGATGACTGCAGTGTTAAGAGAGCAGAAGTATACATATACACTGTCACAGCAAACGAGTGAGTAACGAGAGAATAAACGAGCAGTACCTCCCATCCCAGTCCAGAGACGAAGTCCTCATATGCCTGACTGCCTTCTGTGTTGGACAATATCGAGCACTTGTCTTCCTGCCCTTCACCGATGTAGAAGACAGCAATCTTGTGCGTCTCTCGACTGAAAACACAAACACACATCCTCCACGTCGGTCAACCATTCCCAATACAGCACACTAGTGTTCAGTTAACTGCAATTAACATGGATGTGGTTAATACAACGCTGGGGTCAATTTGCATAAAACACTGACCAGAGATTCTAAAATGATGCAGCTTATATTCTGAAAATTACTGCACTTTTGTGTAATATGGACTCAACCCATCATAGCAGACACCATTCCTCATGAGGCATGACTAATAGGTCTCTGGGACAAGTAAGTAGAATGCACGCAATTTGTGGCAAGTGAGCGCATCCTCATTCCTAGCCCCCATCTGCCTGCCGGCCAGTCCGTTAGTGTTGCGCCCGTTGCCAGGGCTGCATGTAGTTGCTGTGCCGAGGCATCTTCCGAGAGTGGTTACTATGCACCTAGTCGGCATGTGGGTCTTGCGGGCTTGGTTGGGGCTGGGGGGTCGGATGGAGCGGTATTGTGACCCAATCCTGCAGGCATTCTTAAATAAGCCCTGGTAATTAGCCGTTTGGAGTGCCTATTGATCGCAGTGTACCAAAGAGGAGGGGAGCTGTGATCAGACGTTGATGGGCAGGATTAAAAATGTGGAAGGGTAGAGGTGTGGGTGAGGGGGGAAAAGGCCTCTGTGTGTGTGTGTGTGCGTGCGTGCGTGCGTGTTTGTGTGTGTGTGTGTGCGCTCATCCTAGAGTGTTCAACGAGCAAGTTTAAAGAGAGGCTCACTTAAATAGTGCTTTTTAAGGTTTTAGCTTTCGTGCTTACATCTTGCATTAGTGTTTGCACAGCATTACGGTCACATTTCACAGGCTACTCAGTTGCAAACATACATCCAAATAAATACATAAATAAACACATACAGCGCTACCCAATCCACAGCAGTTTCATAAAGTAATGTCATGATAAAGGCAGAACAAACATAGCAATTTGCACAACAGGTGACCTCTCATTCCCCAATGGCCAAACCAATAGGGGCAACTACAGTAATTTCCCGAATAAAAACCATACCATGTATAAACCTCAGGTCAGTGCTTTATACAAACTAAAAAAACAAAACAAAACCATGTATTAACCTCACCTGTGTATTAACCTCACCCATACATTAACCTCAGTTTACTACACATTACCAATTGTCATGAAATCATGATTTGCTTCTGAATCAAAGTAGAATGATGACAAGAAATACATTTCCATGTATAGTCCTCATTCATGTATTAACCCCATAGATTACATTTTTCAAAATCAATGTATTAACATCAGTTAATAATCGGGAGATTACGTTAACTATACCAAGTAATCATGTGTGGTGAATTCCCAGAATACATTTCCATCGCTTTATGTAGCTGTGGTGAAACCCAGCTGTCCTTATTAAGAGTACAGAAAATACAATCCATACTTGGGTGTGGGAGACATTTTTCAAGGACAAAGTCTAAAGCCTGTGAAGCCCTCCTGAAGTCTGTTTAATGTTTACAGAAATGCAGGAAGGGAGGCTTACCACTGCCTGGAATCCAAATTCTTAAGTTCCCTTAAGAGCTTGGAGTTCTTCTTCAGGAGATGAAAGCTTTTCCTGTGGAAACCAAAAGCATAAGAAAAAAAAGTTAAATAAAAACCCCAAAAAACAAAGAATGTCTCTACAATAATCTTTACTGCTAAACTGGATACCTGCATATTGTCTTTGAAAAATTCACACAGACTCTGCAATGTTGAGTCGACCTTATCTACCTGATTTTGATCAGGTAATGCATTTCCGGAGAGACCAAATGAGTAAACAAAAAGATCAGACTCCCTTTGACAGGTTTTTGGAGGTATGAATTCCAGCTGTCTACTTTGAGAGCGAACAATTACTTTAACAGTGGTAGGTGTCTGCAGAAACAAGACGCTGGCACCTGTTGACAGGTGGTCTCCCACCTCCTTCAAAGGGTGTGCACCTCTCATTAGACAAACGGGAAACATGCCAAACAGGACCTGAGTGAAACCAGTGGGACACTCAGGTCCTGCCGAGACTAGATTAGAAGTCGCGGCCTGCCAAGCCTCTCTGAAATGAAAGATCTCAACAAGAGGTGAGGAAAATGGTCGATACGGCTCAACACAAATCACGCAGGAATGGCGTGAAAAAAAGGCGGAACTCGTACCAACGGGGGACAAACAACCACTGATGTGGAAAGCGGCAGGAAGTCGGACCCAATTAATACCACTACACCCTCTTCAAAAACAGAAATGTAATTTTGGCCATCCTATGAACCTTGTGTCTATTCTTCATTGCGAATACACAGATACAATCTTCTTTTAGATTGTAGTATACATTCCTTTAACCAGGGTATATGCAGGAATATTGAGGTTAAATTTAATACTTTCTAATACCTGTTTTACTACCTCCTGAATTTTCTTAAAAAACACTGCACAACTTTGAGGCCCCTACAGTGAAGGTTCCAAGTGGGGTTGGACCGTATGACCATGGTGGGCTTCCCATTGTGAGACCCCTTTTCAGTGTGAAAAGCGGTGCCAATCTATGATATAGATTGATTCACACTTTTCACTGAAACATCTCGGATTGAAAAGAACAAAGCAAATTTGAATGAAGGCTTGGTCCTGTTCATTTAACAATGACTTGACTTGATTTAAGTCTTTCGCCTCTAGGATGATTTGACGTTGACGTTTGACTATTTGACGTTGTAGGCCTAATTGTGACGTCATTGCTAAAAAATGGGCTACACATTCAAAGTAGCTAAGCTGCTCTGACGTTCTTACCAACAGGTGCTGAGAAATATTAATAGGTCTACGTGCAGGCTTGCATGACAACTCAAACAAAAGCTTAGTTTGCCAGCTATCCTTATTTAACAGTTCTGTTTGTCATTTTTTGCAGAATGTTTAAGTTGAATGTGATTTACTATATTAAATGTCTAATGAACATTTAGCGCATGCACTGCACTCTGCTGCATAGCCTTTGTCTGACTTAGTGATGGTTGTTCAACCCCCTGACAGAAAAAAGGAAACCTTGCAAGCGGTCTGTATCCACAAGCTGTCATCTCATTAGCTTGTTCTTTACAGCCATAAACAATCAGCGAGATTGTGTTGTCTAATAAAATTTTGCATTTTTTCAAGACTGTGCCAGAACACTGCCCTTCAGAAGTAGTGTCCCAAAGTTTATCCTCAGACCATTTTAATTATGAACAATCAACAATTTCATGTCAGATGAACTTCTTCAACATGCAAACTAAACAACTGGACCGTTCATTGTACGGAACGTTACTAAAAAAAGATACTTTTCGTACGATGACAATTAATACTTTTTAATACTTTTCATGGTCTTTATTTGGGCAAATTGATCAGTTTTTATTGCTTTCTAAAACCCCACGGACACCCTGTTTAACATTAAGTCATCTACAATCTACAAAAATAGAAAAAGATCGTACAAATGAATAAATTAGCATTCTGCAATCAACACACTACCTGTTGGTGTTCTCTATAATCTGTACATTTTCGGCTAAATCTGTAAATTTGGGCTATATATAATATAAAACACTAAGGGCAGCATCAAAACTTTTTTTTGGTCTTTGGTTTCAGAGAATTGTTTATCAGTACCTGCGGTCCCAGGAGTTCATGCCAAGGTCATTGAGTAGCAGCCTGCAGAAATAGAAAGGGGCTTTGGGCTCTTGGTATGTGGGCTCCTTCTGACGTGCAGCCCTGATGCTTGGGTCTCCACACTTCCTTCTGGACAGCTCCTCTTCCTCCTGCAGTGTCTGCCACTGAATAGCCTCCATGATTGAAGCCTCCTGCTCCAGATTCATGCCAAGGGGAGAGGGCGCAGGCTGGGTGAGCTTTAGTCGAGGCTGCGGGAGGCACTCTGGGCTGGTGAGGCCAAGTTCCTCCAGGAGTTGGTCCAACACATCCACGCCTTCATCCTCTTCCTCTTCTACCTCCTCCCCAATCTCAGACATCCAAGGGGAAGGTTCCCCCTGAGAGGCCTGTTTTGTTGAGAGAGGAAAGATGTTGGCGTGGTCGGCAGGATCATCCCCACCACCACCATGGGGGATTTGTCCCTCAAAAGTTCTGTAGAGGACCCCACCATCCCAAGAGTACTTCCCCGATATATCGCGCACAATGACGCGGACTTCCGAAGAGGGAACAGAGTGGTCCCTTGGGTGAGTGTTGATGCCAGGCACTGCGGCTGAGCTTTCAGCAGGGATCTGCAGGTATGAAACTAACGTGCTGTCATTGAAAACAAAGAGCTGCAAGTTTGGGCTCTTGAAAACCTCGGATGAGAGTTCAGAGGACTCCACGTAGGGGTTGTCGTGGTTTTCGTTGATCAGGCTGTGGAGCAGTGCGGGGCCACCACTCAGTGGATGGTGGCCCAAGTGGTTCACAAGATGCGTCATGATCATTCGGGCAGTCAGTGGGATCAGCTCCATGTTCCGCCTCTTCTTCTCTACAATGGATAGGATACAAAGGGAAGATTATGCTCAGCAGAAGCATAAGAAAATAATACAGAATAAGAGAGAGGTGACACATGGTAAAGCCATTGAAAGGCATTTTTTTTATTCAGACATGACAGCAAGACTCTGAAGGGAGCACTGTCCATTTTTTTTTTCTTTCTGAAAGCATTCAGGGCACATGAGAGTGTCGTGAGAAGTGGAGGGATAATTATCACTCCATTTTCATCAACACCCCGAGCCTTGCCATCTCATCAGTCTTCCCCTGTGTAGACATGTTTGTCTAGTTCTTACACTCTTTCAGAGACACATATATGAGTACTAACTCCATCATTATTAATATCTACACCCCTCATTCTCCCATTTCACACCACGCTAAGCTCACAGAGACTCTTTATAGGTAACGTCTAATCATAGGAGCCATCTTTGAAAAAGGGGCCATTCATGCTCCACAATGGGACAAAACTATCCAAAGGATCCGAGGGGACTAATGAGTGTTGCATCTCTGCGGCGTCCGTGAATGGAGATCAGCACCACTTACTGAATCAGAGTTATGTAAATGCTCATGACTACTCTAAGTGAAAGGGATACCATTATTATTCTCCATCATATTAAGGTGGAAGAGAAGTGAGGAGGGAAAAAAATGGGGGTGGGGGGTTGTGAGTGTGAAGCTCACATTTTGACACTGCTCTCAATGCCATCATGTTCATCAAAGAAGAAAAAAGAAAAAGAAAAAAGGGAAGGCTCTTCAGAGGGACAGCGGAGTTGCATTAGCAAAGCTCGGAGGTCCTTTGAAGTGATTTTAATCAATATGTGTCATGCTAAAGGCATACTGCTTTTAAAGCTGTTTCATTGTCCATGAGGCAGAGGGACATTTTGTCTGTATTTAAAAATGGACAAAATGCAGCATACCGTGAGCACTAGTGACGAATAGAAAAGCAAAGTTTCTACAATCTCCAAAAAGAAAAAAAAAACAACAAAAAAAACGGTATAAAAGAACATAAAATACGTGCACATGAAAACAGAGTAGGAACTTCAAAGTCTAGGCCAGATCATAATGATGTCATGTAATGGATTGACAAGGTCAAATAAGGCCATCACCAAAAAAAAAAAAAAAAATGCATTTTTTTTATAATTGGCATAAATGGGTTGTCTGAGTGGAAAGGGACAACTAATGCACGTCATTTTAAAGATTCCATTCCATTTGAAATAGTGTTTTTTTTTCTGTGGTTGCTTTTTGTGTGCTTTTAATGGTACACTGGCAAATTAGCAAACGGGTAACTCAATTCCCATGTATCAAGCAATGTTTCTAAGGGACTTTGGACTGGGAGATATGTGAAGTGAAATGCGTGTTGGTCAGGCATTTTCACAAAGCATGTCTAACACACTCTTGAAAATTCTAAAGCACAACCTTATTATCATACATTAAAGGTCATATTAAGGCGAGTACAACATGTCCACAATTAAAAGGATCCTTGAATGGTAAGACATGTTGCGTGATTTAAAAACACTCAAAATATTATTCAAACCTTTAGAATATCCCTGCATTTGTAGAACTTGTAAACTGCCATTCCATTTATGTTTCAGTGGTTTCTGGGTACAAATCATCTGGTTGAGGTGGGTGATGTCAATTTTTAACCAGAAAGCATTAGGTGTAAAATAAACAATTGCAATTTACATTTTTAGTGCTTTGAAAACATGATTATATACCTGATCCCAACATTAATATTATAAGTACAGTGTCTTACTAGCCCAGGATGCTTTTTAAAGGCAGGAAAAAAAATTAAGGTTAAACCAGCAGCTTTATCAACAGCTTCATCATACAAAGAATACACATAAAACAAGCTCATTCATTTAGAACTTATTTGCTTTCATTCTTACTTTCTCACTTAGGTGAGATAAAAATTGCTGCATCAGCTTCTGCTTGTAGCAAAGCATCTTTGATCTTTATCTCACTTACTTTAATTTCTTCATTTCTCACGTACTCACACTGCGCAGCAACGTACACAAACTTTGTAATTGAACTACATCTCTGGACTTTTACCTTCAGCCACTGTGAGCAAGTTGCCGAAGTCCCCAGCAGCAGAGTGTGTTGGTGGGGGATCCGCGCTCTTAACCTGGCCAAGACTGAGAAAGGGGTCGTAGTCCGTCGAGAGATCCGCTAGGCTGAGGAGGTAGTGGCTCTGCTGGGTATGGAGATTGGATCCAGACACACAGCAATGTAACACCTGCCCGACAAAGGCAAAACAAGGTCACTCAATATTTGGTATAAACTGTAGATAGGTAGGCAGGGGGGCAGGCAGTTTTGCACAACTACTTCCAAAATGTATTGCATGACATGTTACTTGCTACTGCTATTTTTGAGTAGTTGGTTACATTACAATATTACCATCTCTGAACTGTAATACAGTAGTTAGGCCCTTTGTTTCTCATGGATCTCGTTGAGGAAATGAAGAATGAAAATGAAAATTACAGTTAAAGAAGGCTACTTTTATCAAACTTCCTTTACAACTCTAAATCAAATAGGCCTGAAGACACTGTACTGGAAAATTACACAGAAGACACAGCCCACTGTGAGAGCCATTCTCGGCCCTTCGCAGAATTCATTAGACTATATGTACTGCCAAGGCTGCAGTAATACAACCTCATCACAAGAGGAGTGCATCACACGCACTTCCACAAAGATCTATCAGCTGAGTTATCCTAGATTCAGAGCCTAAGAGCGATGTAAGCCGGAGGAGGAAATAATGTCAACAAGCTATCCAAATAGCGCATGTGTATACGTGTATGTGTGTGTGTGTGTGTGTGTGTGTGTGTGTGTGTGTGTGTGTAGAGAAAGAAAATCACAATGAAAGAAGTGAAGGCGAACAGCTGCTAGACCTCTGCCCCAAAGTGCTTCCTTTTTATGAATAAAAGAACCTTTGCCACTTGCTGGACAAATAAGTGTGCTGTTTTGCATAGCAACAGTTGCAGAGCACAGCATGAAAAAAAGAGGGAAAAAAGGCACAAAATACACAGTGGAAATGCATCTGCTACTATGAGTGAACACACTCACTCATTAACACACACACACCACACACACACACACACACACACACACACACACACACTTTTTCTGCCCACGCTCACCTCCATCTTGCATATGTGCTGTTTTACACAAACATACATGCACTCACTCACATTCACACACACACACACACTCACACACACACACACACACACACAAACACACACACGTAAGAACCAAACAGAATAGTATAGTGCAGCTGCTGAGGCAGACCCAACAGATGGAGCTTCCAAAGACAGAGTGCAATCAGGCCTTTTACAGGGTGGAGTCCCATGCTGTTATTTCCAGAAAGAGAGAAGAATGACGAGAATACAGTCTAAAGATAGAGAATGTGTTCTATTTAGGTCACAAGAGCATGAATGCATTGATGGATTGATTCTTTAAAAGGCTACAACACTGCCTCTTCTAGGAGCAAGGAAAAAACCTGCAACAATCAAATTGTGTAACTGCTATTTGATGTTGGCAGGTGCTTTATCTAGATTACGTGCTGAAGACAGCACTTTAAACATGCTTAGCAATAGATTCCACAGGAGTTTGCCTCGGCTGATACTTTTGGCACTCTGTGCAGTACTTTCTTATTTTCCTGGTGCAAGTTAGTTTTGTTTTAGATTTATTGCAAATGTGGATGCGAGGATTTGTTGGAGAATGTCTCGAAACCAAAACAGTTAAATACAGAATCATTAATTTCCCTTTTCTGAAGTTCAGTGCATATGTTGGCTTTGTCAGCATGACCCAAAACAATGTTTCCCTGGGAAAAAAAAAAACCTTTCTGCCAATTACATGGCCTCTATTGATATTCCTTCTATAGACCGCCTGGAGAGAAATCTGTCTATGTAGTGATTAAAAGAAACAATTGATGGCGTTATGAGCGCTGAAGGGGGGGTGGGGAGGGGGATTTGGGCTGGGCTGGAAGAGTTGCAGGCTAATTACATCTCTCATCTACTTCCTCTCCCCCTTTGTGCTTCTTGCACCAGGTGCAGATTGTCTCATCTGAGAAGGCCTTCCACTCGCTGCGGCCTACCATTCATAGGCTGTTATATAAAAGTGAACAATGGCACATTTGAATAATTTGGCCATTTTTTTTCTCTGCCCGACGATGACGCCAGGACAAAGGTCCACTGCTGACCGCATCTGCCAAACGGAGAAAGGCGACACAACACCTCATTCATTTTGTGTCAATGCGTCTTCATAAACGTCTGGGCCCACTGGAAAAAATTAAACTCAAGCCTTGCAATTATACGCGAGACAAAATGGGACCCTTTCAATATATTACAAACAAGATGACAGATAAAACAAATATGTATACTATAGGATACATCTAACTCTAAACATAACCATAAATGTTTGACACTGACAAACATCACAAAACAAACAAAAAATTATTCTATATATTCATAATCCGATTTCACATACCCTATAGATGTAATCCAGCAGAGGGGTTTTCTGGGATGTGGGGTCATCAAGGACAGGTATGGTGATAGGCTCCAGCAGGGTGACAAGAGGAACAGCCATGCACCAGTCCAGCAGGCACAACAGCAAAGACACCATCAACTAAGACACACACACACACACACACACACACACACACACACAAACAAAAAAGAACAGACACTTTCAATTAGCCGTACTCGCACCGAACCAATGGCCAGCACTAACCGAAGAAGAATCAATAATCTCTCAACAATGAGCACAGTGGAGAGGACCGAAAGAGGAGAGAGTGAGAGAGGGGGAGAGAGTGAGAGAGAAAAAGAGAGCTAGAGAGAGAAAGAGAGTCAGAGAGAGAGAGAGGTGGAAGGAGAGGTGAAAACGAGGTTAAGGACACATCAGCGGGTAGCGACACAGTCAGATAGAGGCAGAGGGGATTACAGAGGCAGGGGAGAAAATGCTCCAGGCTCTGAGTTGGAGGCAAATGAAAGAATTAAAAGAGAAGACAAGGAAATGAGACTTCAGACAGGCTTCCTTTCAATTTTTCTTTTACCTTTTTGTCTGCCTCCATTGTTGAATGCTCAGCGCTGGGCAAGAGGAAAGCAATGGTGGCCACAAAGATCTAAATGGGACAGAAACACACAGGCGGTTTGCTTGGAACACACAACAAATGGTAACACTTCAGTTGAAGTTGTTTACAGTTGTCATGAGCTAGTCATAAACATAACATGACGTGCATCATAAACACTGGTGAAGTGTCAATAATGTTCACAACAGACACCTAACACTCTTACGACGACACCTTCAAAAAAAAGTGCTACCCAACATGCAAACAAACATACAAAGAAGCAGCATGTTTCCTCATGAATTCAGCGTGAGTCTTAAGAGTGTGCTGTGGTACTACCAACCTCAATGATTCTCTTGGGAAGCGACTCCTCTAGTCTCTGGAGATGCTGCCAGTGGCAGATGAAGAGCTGGAACACATCACAGGCCGTCTGGGCCACCACCTTATTCCCAAACTGCAGGATGAAACGAGGAGAAAAGAGGAGAGAGGAAAAGTTGAAGAAAATTCCGTTTCACTGCCGTAAATGTGACAAATGCGTGACATGAGGTAGGAGTTGAACTTCAAAGAAGAAGAAAAGTTACTTCCTCTCACAGTTTTCCTCTTCCATGTTTCTACAATCAGGACACAGATGAAAGAAAATACCAAAAGAGAAGAGAAAAAAAAGGAGGAGGAAAAAAGTGCTACTGATTGTCCACGGTCTGCCCCTAGAGTAGTCAGTCCATCCAAAACACACACACACACACACACAAACACACACACACACACCCAAGCCAGCACGCACACACACACGCACACAAACACACACTAACAGACACTTTTCAAGGCACCCAGCCTGAGTCAAGTTGTTGAGGAAAGTGATTATGTGTCCATTTTGGGGAGGGATGGAGAGGGTGTGTGTGTATGTGTGTGGGGGGGGGTGATCGTGCAGAGGGTTGGAAGAGCAGAACTGGGAGTTGAGGCAGCCAAATTGGGCACTCATCATGTGGGGGTAAGTGGCTGGGAAATGACACCACTATGTCCCTGCATTACTCTGGATAGCCTGGCCTCTCAAAGACCCTGCCATCACCTACAGAGACAGACCAACAACCACCCAAAAAAGTATAAATAAATAAATAAATGTTTAAAAAAAAGTCTCCAAGATACAACATCAAGAAAAACATCTCACTGTAAAACACATTAGAGTTGCATATTATGGGATACTCCATATTTGTCCAAGTTACATTACTGGAAGACATACTCTTTCTAAATCCAGCACTGTAGATATTTGTAATAATAGTACATTAAGATGCTTATATGAACAAAATATTGCAATATTAACATTATGAGATATGAGAAAAGAGAGATGAGATATGAGATTATGAGAAAAAATATTACGGGCTTTGAAAAGGAGAAAATCAGGTTGTAGCGCCCCTATTCATTCACAATATTGTTAATGTGTTTGCTGTACATTGAGAAGAATTTGGTTACACCTTAAGTGTAATCTCAGTATTGCGTCCCCTAGAATAGGTTGTAAACTGATAGCATCCAGGCCAATTATCAATCGAGAATTGATTCAATGTCAGCCGATCAGACCGAACCAGAAGCAGCGTTGAATGTCTTCTACTTTTAGTCTTCTTCTACACCTCCCCAAATAGCCTATACAATTTCGTAGTCGGGAGGTGTCTGCTGTCAAGGCAGCCACCTTACAAAGCACAGGGGAAACCCTGTTCCATATAGCTGTTTAAATTAAAGGTGAGATTTTAGCCTTACCTTTAGCGTGACCCCAAGGACGTTGATGGCGTCTTTGACCTGATGGGGGATATTTTGCTGTACAAGTTCCTCACACACCCAGATACCCAGGCTGCAAATGGCAATGCATCTGCAGGAAACACACACGTTGCAGTGCCTTTGATTTGCAACAGTAATGATGATAATATAATAACTACAATAATAATAATAATGATGATAATAATAATAATAATAATAACAAATTGTCTTTGATCTTCATAGAATAGAATATGTCTTTATTGTCATTGTCACAGCAACAAAACTGAAAGTTGTCACAGGCAACAAAACTGTGCATCATCCAAAAAAACAAAAACAAAAAAAACAAACAAACAAAAAAACAATAGTTAAAGTGCTAGAGTTTCTGAAGGGAATAAATAAGAATAAATATACTTAAGACAGTAGCCTGAGCCCACATGCACCCATAGCTCATGTCTGGGTTCATACTATTTCTCATACAAGAGTTCTCAAAAGCTTTGAGTCAGTGGCATACCTGGCTCCTTCACTCAGCTCACTGCGTGCAGTTGTCAGTAATACATTCACCAGGAACTCCTTTGGAGAACAAACAGGCAAAATGTATTCCGGTCTCATATGTAGTAACCACGACAACCGAACATGACAACAGAACAGACCACACAGACTTTTGGGGAGGGAAAAAAAAAAAATGAAACTCTTCCTTTACAAAAGCATTTTTAGACCAAACCCAAGGGTAAGGGTACCGGTCTACTAAAGAAAACAATGTTCTATTTGGGACTAATAACTTAACGTCATTTAGGTATCCCGGCTCTGATGGGAGCAAACATTGCAACAGTTTCCAACCACCAATTTTAAAGATTACATTATTTCATATGTATGTGGCACCTGACAACATTAGACAGTCTACAAAACCTCTCCCTTGCAGAGAGGCCCACAGGCAGCACTATACCTTAATGTCCTCCTTGCCAACCTCGATGTCATCAGAGCCCGGCGTTGACATGAGGGAAGGGATCTGTCGGTAGAGGTTAGGGAAGCACACCAGCGAGCCGAGCACTGTCTGTGCTTCAATCCGAGGGGCCTGACTCAGAGACATGGGGGGGAGAACATGACATGCCTTGCTGAGGAACTGGACTGAAAGATTTTTTTTTTTTTTTCAATTCTTGAAGCTCCAAAAAGTAGTCCAGTTGCATATAACTGAACACCTTGACTACCATGACCTGGATGAATGTGAATCTACACAGATAGATTTTATTTATTATTTATTTGTTTACTGATTGTATCATTATTATTGGGCAGATACATGCAAAACTGCCATAATGCCAACACAATGCCATGGTGTGGTATCATGTGAATGATGATTACATAAAATTGGAACAGTCAGTCTGCTTGGTTGTAGAACAAATTCTAGGCGACTTTTCACATAACCGTTTGCATCGTACAAATACCAAGGCATTTTGCCGTTATGGACGTGACAGGTTGCATGGAATTGCCTTATTTCATTCTTGTGAAGTATTGGGAGCTATTAAGTATTGGGTGCTTGACTGACTGATTGATTGATTGATCTACTCTCATGGAGAGAGCTGCTATGGGATGGAAGGGGCCTCGAAAAAAAGACTGCAGTAAGGAGCTGACCTCCAGGCAATCTGTGCTGAGGACACGAGCAGCTGCCGTGATGAAGTCGCCCACTAGCATAGTGAAGCCCGGCAGACCCAGGAAGAAGAAGCGTGGAGAGCACCACCTGATCACAGTGTTCAACACATCCTGATGGGAAGGAGAGAGGGAGAGAGGGAGAGAGGAAGAGAGGGAGGGAGGGAGGGAGGGAGGGAGAGAGGGAGGGAGGGAGGGAGAGAGAGAGAGAGAGAGGAAGAGAGGAGAGAGAAAGAGGGGAGAGAGAAAGAGGGGGAGAGAAAGAGAGAGAGAGAAACACACAGAAATAAACAAACAGACACAGCGAGAAAATAATAAAAAAACACGAACACGAAGATCATCAAGCTGGTCATTTCACCACACAGTACTGAGGCATTAGTGTCACAAAATGTCAGCTCCTCTGGAAAAAACAACATCATTTGTGTATCAAAGAGCCTATTGCAAGGCACTCCTAAATGAAAATTGAATAATGGTTTCATTACGATGAAGAAATCATTCCCGCCGCATGTGTGGACAAAGTTTTGTGGATACAGCCACCGTAGCAGGTAAATATTTAAACATGCGGAAAACAGAGATGGGGAGAGAGCATATGGGCTCGTCACAGCATATTGGCAGGGCCATAACAAAGCAATCATTCTGCTGACCTTTACACATGCTCACGCTCACACATACACATAATTAAAACCCATGTTCAGGTATTGTTAGAAGAGGCTCAGCCCAGTGGCAGATGGAGCCTCTCGATGTAATGACACACAGCAAGCCATGTTGTGCCAGCAACGCTCACATCTACATGCGGTCGTTTAGCAGACGCTTCTATTCAAAGTGACACACATCAGTAAACTACAATCAAATTACAGATTTGATGACAGCGAGCTGGTTTGTTGACAGCAAGCGAAGATGAAACGCTCAGTTTCAATTTTAAATGGCCATATGACATTTTTATGATCCCTTCATGTGTGAAGATCCCCTACGGACAATAAGCTGACAAGAATTTTGAACACAGGTACCACATATGCAATGTTGCGTCTCTAAATGTACACATCGGCTTAAAAATATTTTCTATTTATGTGTTGGTGTGTCGCTGCTCTCCGCTTTACACATATTGACCTGTGTCTTATGTACACCACTCATTGCAGATGCCAGATTGGACACCCTGGTCACAGAGACCAGTAAGTTTTCCATTGGTGGTGCAAACTCAACTGTTGCTTGCATTTGCTGAAGCATCTCCTGCTATTTAAATGGTGTGGAAACAGAGAGAAATCTGTCCGCTCAAACATGGTGCGATGGTGGCGTGTTTACCCAGTACACACCTCGGCAAACACCTGCTACTCTCCCGCTCTCTTCCCTACCTGTTACATTCATCTCCTTAATTGAGTCCTTTGTAAACACAGGAAGGAGAATGAAGGGGGGATGGGGTTAGGGGGGGGGGATTAGTTTAGGAGCAATGAATAAAAACCAACTGCTGCAATAAAACAAGTCTACACACACATACACACGTACACATGTACACACACACATACACACTGTACAAACTGCTTTCCAACAGGGAACGGGAAATTGGTGGGTGTGTCTGTTTTAGGAAGGAGGGACATTTTACCCTCATTTCTACGATAATTGACCTCCGAGACACAGAACAGTTGCTTGCAATTAGCCATGCCACTGACAAAAAGGCTGAGCGATTACCTGAAACACTCTGCTCTAACCAAAGCAGTAATTCCGTGAAATGTTTGTCATTATCGTCTGTAAACGCAGGCACGTACAATCTGAATTTGTGCCCTGCGATAAAGGTTGGGTTAGGGTGAGGGTGAGGGTGAGGGTAAGGGTGGGGGGTGGGGGGCTGGCAGGAGATGGGTTCTGCCTAGTGGGGTCTCTTCTCAAACCCCTGGCCGTGGGGTTCTGCCTGCAGTGCCACAATGGACACATTAACACAAAGTCTGGAAGAGGGACAAGGGCCCCTTCCCTGGATGCTGGCGAATGCTGAGAATGAAATAGGTTTTCATTTTGTTTCGCTCCTTCATGGAAATCATAGATTTTCTTTATCTCCTCAGTCTATTTGTGTGTGTGTGTGTGTGTGTGTGTGTGCGCGCGTGTGTGTGTCCATTGTGCGCTGTCTTTTTTTGCAAAGACATATTGCCACGCCACTGACTAAACAAACAGCGAAAGGCACAATCACAGTTTTCTTCTGGCAAAATGCAGGGAGGGCAATCGGCGTGCTCGACCTGTGCACACAAACAGAGCGATTTGCGGTAAATCATGACAGCACAGTGAAAAAGGTTCCTTATCCTTTAAAGAGCAAAGCAAATCGCAAGTGCAATTAACATCGTGGTGGACAAAACACTTCTGCTTTATTGGAGATGCGATGGCAGGTGCAGTTCTGTGCTGGCATGATTTGTGTGACTCACACACACCAGTGGACAAGTATTTTGCGCTCTGAGATGGAGTCTTTTAGCGGACAGCACTTACAAATTACATTTGGCTCCATGGTGAGCTACATGCTAACGGATTGACCCTCTTTCATCCTACAAAGGCAACAAACAAACAAAATGTTTTTTTTTCCTATGCTTGGCAAAGAAGTGTGTTTCAGGGAAATAGGACAATCTAAACTAAAGGGCGATGAACCTGGAAAACGGTAATCAAACTGGACAAATAAAATAATTAGACTGTACATTAGAATAAAGAAGAACATCAAACTATAAAAAAATTCAACCGAAATAGAAGTAACCTCTTTAAATAAAAGGGCAGTTCCAGTTGCAGTTATTCCTCCATTTATGCTTCTAGAGGAGAATGCAAGTTCTTTCTGTGGTCTGAGGATGCTCCCTCAAACAGTCAGCTACATATTGTATTTAATCACAACAAAAGACCACAGATCCCCACTCTGGCCCCTTCAAAACACACGCACACACACACGCATTGATGCACGATCACATACACACACATGTGCGCGCACGCACACACACACACATACACATACACACCCACAACCCTTGCCAGCTCAGGCCCCTCACAAAACGCCACAGAGCCTTCAATCCTTAATTAATCACACACACACACAAACGCGACGGGAGTTCCAACATTATTTAATGACATGGAAAACATTCTAATGAGCTTGTCCGTCTGCCAGAGTGGAATATAGCTATCCTCCAGGCGAAGATATGTGGGCATTCAGAGTCAAAACAAAGGAATGTATTCACTTTCTATCAGCTCCATCTCTATCTCCTATTCAGTCAATCCTCCCTTCCTCCAGCGGGGATCTCCTCCCTTCTACTGCCCTGGAGGATCAGACTGGTGATATGGGGATGGGCTGATTACTTTGTCATCCTAGTTGGTAGTAACAGCAACAGCCGGTGAATAGATGGGACAAAAACGTCAGTACCAGCCTCTGCCAGTAGGGGATGCACCCCGTGACAATAGACAATAGACTTTGGTTCTGATTCCTCAATATGTGTGTACACAAAATCAAAAATTTCAGAAATTTCATTACCCTACATGCTGAAGGCCTGTAACCAGCTACTAGATGATAGACATTTAATCAATTCATTAAAGGAGAAATTCCCAGTTCCCTGTTCTCTGAGGCTGCCGAGGGCTGCTGGCAGGTATAAGGACGACAGCATGTGGTAGAACGTAGACCGAATTTGCGAACTGGCAGCTAACACTAACTGATGGGGGCACAGGAAAATGGAAGTTGCTTGGCCTCATCAGTTAGTATTGGCTGCTGTTTCACTATTTGGGCTAAGTTTTTCCAAATTCTGTTGTTCTCATACCTGTCGACAGCACTCTGCAACACTAAACAACGGGGCTACAGGTTGATTCACCCCAGATAATCCCTTTAAAATCTTTAAATATGATATTATCAGACAAATGAATACTCCAGAGCCTGTTTATATTGCTTTTCCTAGTACATATGTATGTATATATATATATGTGTGTGTGTGTGTGTGTGTGTGTGTGTGTGTGTGTGTATATATATTTCAAATATTACTATCACAACTGCAGTAACTTTGCCTTAAATACTAGTCAGTTTTCCTCTGGCATCTATCTATCCATCTATCTATCTATCATACCAAGTTACACACTTGAGGCAACATTCTGCACAGAGAAATCTTGATGATTGTAAGATAATTTTCAGCACATGTGCTGTGACTTTCTCCTCAACTGCTGAATGTGAGGGAAACAATGCCGATTAAGTTTTAGTGTTGATTAAAACATCTGTTCTCTCTCTCTCTGCTGATCTAGCAGATCAAACCTAAAATGTGTGAGTAGTCTGCCATCTAGTGGTAAAAAGATTCCCATGTTTCTGAGTAAAATTAAGAAAGGTGGGGAAAAAAGATAGACACGACTTACAAAAAGTATAGAAACTGGCACACATACAAGTCAAATGTAAATGTAAAATTGAATGTGGTTCATGTGTGGGAAAGCAGATGTAGTTAGTAAACATGACATTTCCCTTTGAGAGATAACGTCCTTATAAGTGTGGATGATGGCAGGGTGGCTTGATATATTAATAATTTTGTACGAAACTTGACACGTTTCTAAGTTCTATGTGTCAATTAAGAATAAAAGAATGATAAGAAAAGAAACAGATATGAAAATGTACGTGTGGAAACTCACCTGGTCATTGCTGTTGAAGCCCTTGTGCATGACATCATAGAGATGCACCAGGAACTCCCTGTTGGGCAGCACGTCTTGGTGTTTGGTCATCATTTCACAGATGAGTCTGTAGGCCTGCAGTTTCCCCTCCTTGAACTCTGATGGTAACATGGTAGCCTGAGGGAGACGGAGCCAAAAGGTTAGGGGTTGGTGGTGGAGTAATAAAAAGACGACAAAATATTACAGATCGGAAACAAGAAATAGGTTTGTGACACAGGTTTTGGTCTAGATATAATAACGAGTGACTTTGACTCTAAATCTCAAACAAGCTGAGAAATATACAAGAAAAACACCTCTGTAGGAGACCCAAATGAGATTGTTATCTACCTTCATATTAATTCAATTAAAAATAAATGCAGAGAAAATCTCCCAACTTTTCAGGTAGACTTGTGACTCAGCTGCTAGGCCCAAGCAAGGCCCTCTCTTACCTTAAACAGCCAGGAGGCCAGCATGCGCAGAGGAGGGATGAAGGTGGGCTGGGGAAGAGAGGACTGATTGTCCACGCTGATGCCCAGGTTATCTCTAATCTGAAGGACAGGAGCAACAGTACAGAGTAACTACACAAGCATCAGCCACATTGTGGCTGGAGAGCATTTCATGTGGGGGGGGGAAATAAATAAATAAATAAAAAAAATACGATGTACTGACCTCACCTGAATATTAGCAATAGTTTATTTTAAATTTTTGACTAACTGCCCCTTGTGTATTAACCACTTGCACAAGATATTGTGCAAAATGAATGTCTAAACCTCAGTTAACAGTCAGGATGTCATGGCATGGACATGCATGACGAACAGAGGATGACTGTAAATGCATTGTCATAAGCAGTGTCAGTAGTACCTTTGCCAGCTTGTGCCAAAGACTGTAGAGGTAGCTGAACACCTTGGCGTGGATGCGGGGGCATTGGATGGCATTGACGTCCCCAAGGATTCCTAGAATCCTCCTCCAGAGGACAAAGGCGGAGTCGGCGTGCCAGCCCGTCAGACTGCCCCCGGCGATGATGCTGACGTCGTCCGCCAGGAACTCACTACTGTCTGTAGTGAGAGACATGGAGACCAAACAGCATAAGAGAAGGATGGCGACAACCAAAACAAAACTAAACAAAAACAAAAAAAAAAAACAGGAAAAGACTGAAAGTAAAGCGGAGAGAGCCAAAGAGAGAAACCAAGATAGGAGGAGATTAAGATGGATGGAGAGGGACACAAGTAGAGACAGCCATTGAGGGTGAGAGACAGAGACAGAGACAGAGAGAGAGAGAGACACAGAGACAGAGACAGAGACAGAGAGAGAGAGAGAGAGAGACAGAGACACAGAGAGGGAGGGAGAGAAGGCCGTGGCGTGGTGCTGCATGCTTCACAGCTCCATGATCAGCAAACTGGAGCAGGCTGTCAAACCCACTAGCAGCAACAGCAGCATCCGTGGGAGAGAACACAACAGTGAGGAAGGGGGGGGGGGGGGGGGTATCAGTGAGGTGCTGTGAGGTGGGGTGTGAGCTGAGATCGGACAAACAAACACATGCAAGAACACTCGTCCTGGGGCATTAACAGTGAGAGCACACACAGAGCACACTAGGCCGCACAGGTGGAAAATTCCAGAGTTAAGCCAAGCACAGTCAACGGCTACAAGATGGAGGGAAGCCATGGATGAGAGCACCTGGTTAAGCTGGTTAAGAGTAGGTGAAGGGTGGGTGGGGGAGAGGTTTAGGGAGTCATGTGAGAAATACTGACAACTATCCACAAAACTAGAATGACGGACAAAAGAGAAAAATTACATCTAAAGAGTGAATGGACTGGGCTAATTTTGCAAAAAGTCTGATAAGCCAGAGCAGCATTGTTTGATTGATTTGTCCTGCTATGCTTCAGTTGCTATTTAAAATTGTGTAAATAATTTGTTCAATGTCTAATATGCATGATCATTTTTGCTGTTCTACAATTGGCTTCAAGAATATAAGGCAGCAACAGAGAGAGAATAAAAGCGTCAACCAAATGAATTACTAGGTAATTACTAAAAAGCAATTAAACTACCAAGCTCTAAACAATTAAGGTCCGAATTGCTTTGAGTGTCTTGTTTCACAGGCTAAATTTTATTCATAACATGCTACAACATCATTATTTACTCTTACCAATACAGCAAAGGTTGTTTTGAAAATTACCAACTGGAAAATCAAATCAAAGGTATGGGATAAAATATTTACAAATTGTGTTGTTTAAAAAAAGAATAACTGCATAGTTCACAAAAATAGACACTTGCGTCTGGCATTAGGTGTATAGTCATTGGACTAGGGTTAATATGCACCCTAGTGGTCAAAAATGACCTGACAGGACTAAACCCTTAAAGTGTTACATGTTACATATGTTGCTTTGACCATCCCTGCATAAGTGATTAAATCAACAAAATGAGGGTAAGTGAATTGAAACAATGAGTAGTTATTGAAAGTCATGAGCAGTGATGAGAGAGAAAGAGACGGGGGGGAGACAGAGTGAGAGGAACAAGAAAAAAGGGAGACCGAGAGAGAGAGAAAGCAGAGGAGGAGAGAGGAAGGGACAGAAAAAAGACAGAGAGAGAGAGCAGAGGAGGAGAGGAGAGAAGTGCAATGGGAGAGCAGAGGATTAGAGCGGGGGGGCCGAGCTAAAGGCACAATGAGCAGAGACAGGAAGTACCCAGGTCCTCTGGCATGTGCAGGACGGTTTGCATGGCGTCTTCCAGCAGCTGGGTGCCGTCACGGTAACCAGTGGGCACCAGCAAAGCCGGTGAGGCGGGGGGACGTGGGGAATGGGGGGGAGGGGGGCACTCGGAACCTAAACACAGACGGACGGGGGGAGGGGAGGGAAGGGGGTAGTGATATGAGGAGACAGTGGAACGACACAGTCACAGTCAAGAGTACACTTTGGGCTCACAATCACAACACCCAGAAATGCATCAATCCGACCTGGATTCCCTTCCCCGGCTGTAAGAAGTATTTGGTACAGGAATAGCAGACGCTGCACTGACCCATGTGCTTGGGATAACAACACATGGATTTGAAAGTCTATTTGAGCTGAAAGTCTATTGAGAATAGATTACGCTCAAACTATTTCAAATCCATTGGGGGGGGCGCTGCTTGTTGCATTCTTCAAATACTTCATGTGGGCCCAGGTCTGATATGAATTAACGATCACAATAGATTTCATGTTACAACAGACAGTGCTTATGATTACAAGTGATGTATCACATTTGATTCACAAAGTGATGGATCACATCAGATTCACGTTCACATTTGATTTGATGTAGGGCCATTCACAAAACACACAGGCACACAACTTTGGAGAGGAAAAGAAGACAGATATGTAAAAACTACCCACAGGTTGGAGGGTTCTTGCATGTTGGTTTGACGAGAACTGGATAAAATAACCATGTCTGCAGAGCATTTTTAAAACATCGGTAGAGGAGGTAGAGATATGCATGCCAAAGGCACTAGGATGCACCCGGCCCTCTTTTCTGGTTGGTCAGAAGAGTCCCCACCCCCACCGCTAGATGCATCTCCTCCACCTGCTGGCCAAATCTGCGCTTTACCTGCTAGCGCCTCTGTGTGGCTGAGCAGGAGACTGCGCTGGTGGTCTGCATCTGAGTTCAGGTCATTGGGTGGAGGTGATTCCGGCTCCTCCTCGAAGGCCTGCCAGGCGAGCAGGCTGGCGTCGGGGTCATTGAGGTAGCCATTAGATGTCTCACTACTTATGCTCTCACCTGGAAGTCACAGGGGTTAGAAGGGAAATCAGATCAGATGGGGGGGTTAGAGGGAAAATTCAGATGAAAATGATGAACAAACTCAAGTAAAAGCTTAAAAGTGATAATAAAAGTGATATTCCAAGAAATGTCAAAATAATGTACTTGTACATATTAACAGCAAATGTAATAACCAGTGTCAGCAATGCAAATTCATGTACCATTGAGGGTTTATCTCTGGCAATCAGTAAATTTAAGAATTTCAAAGCTTTTTAAGCAATGTTCCTAATTTACGGTGTGGTTCTGGCATGTTGCTATGAATACTGGGCAACAATTTCTGAATCATATTAATTATCAGTGGGCTAATTGCCATGTTCATCCAATCAGATTACATGGGACAGTTTATGCGGTTGCAGAGCAACATTCCTTAAAAAAGCTGCCCTGTGCATCACTGTCTTCACAGAGGGACCTTAAGACCAGTAATGGCCTTCAAACTTGAGTAAGTCTTACTTTTCTCCCGAACTTTAGTCTTCAAAAAGGCGGGATGTGTCTCCGAGTGCTCTTGATCAGATGGACTGCTGCTCCGACGAATCAGAATCTACGAAATAAAGGACATCCAATGAGAAACCAACTTCCTTCCCCTGCTTACTGATTAGCAATAGACCTAAGTAGTGAAAGTACAATGAGCATGCACATAAAAGAACTAAACTCAATAATAATCCCTATTTATAAATGATTACTGATTACTAATTAACGATTACTAAACTAAAGTGGAGAAACAGGGACGTGTGCCAGTGGGCCACTTACAGCAGGGGGCTCGCTGTCTCTCCGGCCTGTGGAGCCACTCTCAGACACAGACACAGAGGTCCTCCCGTCAGCACTGCCCAGGTTTGGGGAGTCCTCTCTCCGCTGACCTGTGGAGACATTGATACGTCATACCTCACAAAATCACAGCATATTTTTAAATCATATTGTAGAGGTTGGCCATATTTGTCTTACAGGAGTGCTGAGTTATGAATTTGGATGTATAATTCCACACTTTTTTCCAGAGCAAGCACAGGTAAATATAGGTCTATTTCATCATAGCTGTATGGTTCATTCGATAATTATCACACCCTTTAAGTTATTTAAATAGGCAATTATCATCATAAATGTACTTCTTATTTTACTCAGGTTCACCACTGGCAGTATTTATGATTCACATCAGCTTACTCATCATTCAGCACAGCTATGAGCTGTCGTTTTGCATGACCTACTGCCAGTCTGATTCAGTCTTGTACAGACTCCACAGTGGGAGCCCACCCAGTGGGCTGGGCTTGCAGCCATGCAGGGGTCGCACCTGGGAAAGAGTCGGTGAGCTGCTGGGTGATGTCTGAGGTGCTGCTGCTCCGCAGAAGAGGGCTCTCGGGCTCTCCTTCTCCCTCACCCCCGCTCTCCGACACCTGGCACTCCTCAAGATCTAACACACACACACACACACACACACACACACAGTCAAGACAATGACAGTCGTTGCACCGAACATTATTTACTAATTGTCAGATTCAACACAAGGTGCACTGTAACAGGAATAAATCCGAAGGACCGCTGTACTGAAAATGATGGGGCTGGTGTTAGGAAACTGCAAGTATACACACAGCATTAGCATTATGTTTTATTACCATCAATATTTTCTAATTCTAATGAGCTAAAAAATAATATTTGATCAACTCTAAGAGCGAAGATTTTACACACACTCATCCAGAATGCCTGGAGAAGACAACAGTGATGCAAATAATTATGTGATAATATTCTTTTGTCTTTCCACAGGCCTGTATTTAGCGTTAGATACTAGATGATCAGTAACTTACCACACCTATTTGCCAAACAACACAGCACAAACGACATGCCAAACAACACAGGAAAGAGAGCAAGAGAGAGAGAGCGAGAGAGAGACAAAAGAGAGAGAGAGAGAGAGAGAGAGAGAGAGAGAGAGAGAGAAAGAAGCCAGAGGAGCGTTTACCTGAGAGCCGGTGAGAGAGAGAGTTGGAAGTGATACCAGGCAAAAAAGAGCTGACAGTGTGGAGGAGCATAGGGACACTTTTAGTAGTGGGCAAAGCCTCGTAAAGGTGCACACAGTTGCTGATAGACTGGCTTCGCTTAGCTTCCCAGGCCAAGGGCAGAGAAGGCGAGACGAACGAGAGAAGAGAGAGACAGGAGAAAAGAGAAAAAGAGAAAAGAGAAAGAAAGAAAGAAAGAAAGAAAGAAAGAAAGAAGGGGGAAACAAAGTAAAAGAGGGAAGGAAGGGATAAGAAGAAGTCAACAGCAAGTAAGCATATAAAAACGGGTGCTGAATTACCCACACCAAACCCCACAACTCAGAGGCACATCACGATATTGAAAGGAAAGTAATGCATGTCACTGGGACAACAATCAGGACAACAGGTGGAAGCTTAGGTGGAAGAGCTGCTCATCTCATCAGTTTATGTGGGCTAACGTAAACAGCGAAAAATAAAAGTGTTTACAAAACAAAAGAGACACCTTGCAGCAATCAGTAAACAGACATCATCAGCAACGCCAAGCTCTAATTCAACACAGCATGAAGATGATCACAGCGTCAGAAAACGCTCTTGTAGGCAGTAAGAACCACTCCATAAATCAATGGCAGTTTGTTATGTATGTTTTTCCCTCCTCCCTCCTTCTCTCTCTCTGTCTCTGTCTCTCTCTCTCTCTCTCTCCACCACCTCCCTTTCCTCTCCCCATCTTAGCATCCTTTGATACCCAAAAAAGCTGCAAAAAGAAATATGAAGTATGGCCTGTATTTTGGAGTTTTCATTGGGGGCAATGAAGGAGTAATATAATAATATCAGCATTGTGCCTGGCCAGGCACTTGCTCACAAAAGCATGAAAGCGAGGGCCTCGTGTGCCGTCTGAACACTTCATATACATTAATTAGCTGCTTCGCTTTCGAGATCGGCATCGCCGCTCGCTGCTTACCTATTTATGCATATTAATGAGCCATTAATTAGCCGCTAATGAAACTATCAAAAACAGCCAGGCTATTGATGTGGCTGAGCTCTCGACGAGGGACTAGGGCGTTTGAAGATCAATGGTGGGGTAAAATCCAATTAGCCGAAAGAAAGGGAGGAATTTTGAGTCTGTGGCGTTTTATGTCACTTTTCGCTCCCCTTTTTCGTGTGTGTCGCACATGTGCGTTTGTGTGAGAGTGGACAGAAACGCGTGTGTGTGTGTGTGTGTGTGTGTGCGTGCGTGTGTGTGCGCACAAAGGAAAGGAAATAGAGAGAGCAAACAAGAGAGACAGAGAGAGTGTGTTTATGTGTGTAAGAAAGAGAGAGAGAGAGGAAAAAAACAGCTAGACAGACAGAGAGAGAGAGAGAGAGTGTGTGTGTGTGTGTGTGTGTGTGTGTGTGTGTGTGTGTGTGTGTGATTCAGAGAGAGAGAGAGAATATGCGTGTATGTGAGTGAGAGGGTGTGTATGTGTATGTGTGTGTGGGCAGCTTCTGAGTGTCCTCCTTCAGTCTCAACTGCATCTGCTCCAAACTCAAGGAGCTCTTCACCGTGAGGAGATGCAATCGTTTCTTTGTGTGGGGGCGGAGGAGGCGGAATACGGCAGCGAAGCAAGTGGAAAGCTTTTCTACAGCGTGTGTGTGAGTGCGTTTGTGTTTGTGCATGTGTCACTCTGAAGAGGACTCTACTGACGTGTGCCTGTGTATGTGTATACACATGTGTGTATGTATGTGTGTGTGTGTGTGTGTGTGTGCGCGCGCGCGCGCGTGTCCACGTGTGAACATTCACACATTTACTGATAGCATGCAGGCTCAGAAGGCTCTGAGTCTGCCTCCCTACCATCCTGCTGGGGGCTGATAGAGTCCCATTGTGGCCAGATGGGCTCCGTCTACAGCTTGGTTCCCATCAGGGGGCCTTCAGCAGACAGGCAGGTACCTGCTCTCTCCACTTTTTACATTACTGACGTTCTCCAACTTTCTTTGCACAGTTTCCAGGTGAATGCACAAGCGTATGTGTGTGTGTGTGTGTGATGTGTGTTAGTGTGGGTGCATGTGTGCGCACGCGCTAACCCGAAGCCTTCTGGCGAACGTTGTTGCGGGCCTTCTCCACGGCGGGCGTCCCGGTGGTGGTGGCGCTGCGGAATCTCATGGGCTCCTGGGCGGCGGGCGGCTCCCCGTTGCCCCTCCAACTCAGGGAGAAGGAGCGGGCCACTGCCGCGGCCTTCTGGGAGTCCTGCATCACTCCTGAGCAAACACACACACCAACAGATAGGTCCACACGTGAAACACACACACAAACACACACACACCTTAAATTTCTGTGCTTGATCTTAAACATTTTGAAGATATCAAATAGAAGCTGACTGCCTATTCTGGCATTCCAAATGCACAAACACGAGCCTGAATTTATGTGGCCACAAAATAAAGGCTAATAAAGGTGATGATAAATAGGATTACTTTCTAATGGAGTAATGGTGCTTCTGAGTAATGGGCAACCACATAACTAGTTCATGGGATTGAGATTGGAGAGTCATGATTTGCCGACTAGTGAGTGAGTTAGGCATATTTACTCAGTTCTACAGACACAGAAAGCTGTGCATTATAAACTGGAATGTGATTAAACAATACTCAGGACCACTGCCCTGCAAAAAATTGCCTTGTGCGTCATCAGCTAAAAGTAACTCAAACACACACACACACGCGCGCACACACACACACACACACACACAAACTGCTCCATACTCACCTCTGCCCCGCTGTTTTTCTCCTTCTGCTCCGAGAGCTTGTCCAGGGGCAGGTTGTTGAGGTCCAGGCCATAGACGCAGCGGGCCAGAACCACGGTCAGGGAGTCCATGATGTTGGCCCACTCGTTCACCAGCTCCTCCCAGTGGCTGAGTGAGGACAGCACGCGCAGAAGCTCGTCCCACAGCTCCCGTGAGATGAACACGCTCAGGTTTGCACGCACCCAGGCCACGATGATGGTCTACAGACACATACAAAGACACATGATTTACACACATTACACATTTTCATTTCAAATGGACTGTGCCTCATTACTAACTTGGATTTGATTAGACTTGACTTTCGTCTAACTTGGCTAAACCACATAGCGGCTGCTCACCCGGAAGAGAACGGCAGCGAGGTTCTGTGCGAAGGCATCCTTCTTGTCGCCCTCCTGAGGCCTCTTCATCACAGCTTCAGTGATCCGCAGCAGCACCTGCAGCATCTGCTCCCTGTGGATCACAATTCCCAGCATGTATTATTTCAGCAGGGCCCAACATAGCACAGCTATTGTGTGTTTGTGTGTGTGTGTGTGTGTGTGATGAGAAAGAGAGAGAGATCTCCATGGACTCATTTGTGGAATATGACTCAAGTTAATTCTCTACGTTCCTTTGTTTCCATTGTCCTGTTCCTGTGAGAACTGACACGGGATACTGACACAGGCTACTTGTCGTTGCCAAGAGAGTGTTTGATTAATCACATGCCACCTGAAACACCTCACCTTACACCGAATGGTATTAGTTTTATCAGGTGTTTCCAGTTATCCACCATCAAGATTTCATGAGGAGACATTTCCTCTTTTAAAACCGTCCTTGAACTTAGGGTAACAAAGATGGCTGACGCAACTGACTGCAGCATCATGAGTAAAACCAATTTACAACAGTCTGTGTGTGTGTGTGTGTGTGTGTGTGTGTGTGTGTGTGTGTGTGTGTGTGTGTGTGTCAGAACCAGCAGGGGTGCTCACCACGTCTGCCTGTTCATGCTCAGCTCCATGATCATGTGGCGGTAGATGCTGAGCACGGCGCGACACACCTCGGCCTGGTTGTCCAGCAGCTTGGGCACGTCGTGGCACGGCTCCAGCAGAAACACATTTGCCGAGTTTGTCAGAAACACCTGTGGAAGGACATGGACGAACACACACACACACACACACACACACATACACATCAGACACACACACACACACACACACACATACACATCAGACACACACACACACAAACACACATCAGACACGTGTTCCATATCAAGGCTGTCCAGGTGATGATATGCCATCTGTCCGATAGTGAGCACTGCAAGGCAGATCATTTAATTTATAGACCGTTTCAAGGGAGCTTGATTATTAGCATCATGGCCGTTCCCAAAAGGTTTCCGGTTTAACATTCCATATGTTACCTTTTGGGAACAAAATAGAACTTTGAGGTATTATTTTTGTTTACATTGCTGAAATGGTCTATAAATACATTATGCATACAACGATAGATAGATGCAGTTCAATAGACATTACTTAGCAAAACACACTCATACACACTCCCAGAAACCCAAAATACACACACACACACACACACACACACACACACACACACACACACACCACACACACACACACACACACTCTCTCTCTCTCACTCATGTCACACAGACACACATGCACACACGTATGTCTCCTATCCATCTTCGCACACATGTGAAAATATCATACAACCAGCATCACTGCACGGGAAATGCAGACTTAGGTTAGTCAGAAGCAAGCAGGCAGTTGTTAGTACATGTAGATGTGTAAATATGTGCTGTATATGTACAAATGTGTGTGTGGAGTGTACCTGTAGTGTGGGCTGGATGCCAGCCTTGATGTTGCTGTTGATCTCATCGGTCAGACAGCCGCGGTTGATGGCACTGCTGAAGGAGTAGGAGCGGCCCCAACTGGACGAGCGCTTGTGCCCATGACTCTCCAACATCTGGCAACAGAGCCCGCAGTCAGCACCTGCCTAACAATCAAACGCTACCTGTGTGCATATATGTGTGTGTGTGTGTGTGTGTGTGTGTCAATGTGTGAATGCAACATTTGTGAATGCAATAACAAAATGACTCAACAATACCAAATCCTTCAGTGTGTTAGTGTTTGTTAGAACATGTATGTGTGTGCACATGGCCACCTCATTCATGAGATACACCAACTGTACTTAACGTTGAATGTGCAGCACGTGACTCTGTTTCCTGTTCTGTTAGTGTTGTAAAGCGGGTGTGCGTGCACATGTGCGTGTGCGCTCAGTCCACACACTCAGTCTCTCTACTCCACCTGCGTGTGAGAACTGTCCGTCTCTGTCATGATGGGGCTCATGTCCTCGCTCTCTTCCTCCTGGGTGCTCTTGTCCGGCTCAGTCATGAAGGCCGGCTTCTCCTGCAGGATCCACTTCCTGTAGACCTTGATGACCTTGCGAATGGCGGAGACCTCACAGGACGGCAGCAGGAAGGCCTGGGGACACAGCAGAACAGAGCATGCTCAGTACCACCCTCAATAGAATCAAATGGCAACACACCAACATAGCCTGCAGCCAGTAGAAAAATAAAAAACATAGCAAGGCAAAACCCAGAGCCGGATTCAACCAATTCCACATGGCTTATAATACCTTATCCAGGGTTTCTGCAGGTTTCCACAACGAAGACTTTTAAAGACCTTTTTATGACAATTATGATTAAAAATTTGAGACCAATGACACACCCTTTCGGCCAAAAAATTTGCACAGGTTGGCTGAATGTGAAGTGAAATCATCTAGTGTATCTAGTCTGGCCACCAGATGGCAGCAGATCATTTGTGTAGGATGTGATGATGCTCAATCATTCACATCAATGTAAAACGTTACTATGCCCATTTTATAATTCAACATTGGTTGCACATTATAAAACGATACAAAAATCATTCAAGAATACAGAATAGTTTAGTTCATCTCACCAACACAACAACATAGTACAAATCAATATTTACAATTCATTTTGTTTCTTTGTGCTGAATTCAAGTATCCTTGCAGTACTTGAGTCGTACTTGCAGGTCAGTGAGTATGGCTGTACCTGGTGGAAGACCTCGTTGACGAAGTTGACGTTGTCCCGCGTTGACAGCAGGATACAGTGCACCATGTCGTAGACCGCTCGGTGCTCCTCCTCCACACTGCACAGGCTGGAGCTGCTGGCCCGTCGCTCCGTCAGTGTGCTGCTGTTGGAGTGGCTCTTCTCGGGCTCGCCACCAACGCTGCTCGGCCCGTTGGACTCCAGCGTCTCCGAGATGGAGCCCCGCTCCTGACCGACACTGCCCGCAGCAACAGTCTGGGGATGACAGAGATGATGGCAAAGGTCAAGGGTCATGGATTTTTAAAGCCTATTTTGCAACATTAGAAAGCCTATTGAGTGTTGCCCATCTCAATGTGCTTGTATCTTATTTTGCACCCTACGTAACTGCTCAAATATGGAACTGAGATAAGTGTGTTTGAGAGAGTAGAACAATTATTAGTGAAGAGGAGCAGGCGTGCACTAGTAAGGACAGTAGAAAAGTTCTAGTGAGACAAGTAGAAGTGAGGGCACTAGAAGTGTGTTAGTGAGTGCAGTAGAAGTGTGTGAGTGAGGGCAGTAGAAATGTGTTAGTGAGGGCAGCAGCAGTGTGCTAGTGAGGGCACTAGAAGTGTGTTAGTGAGGGCACTAGAAGTGTGTTAGTGAGGGCAGCAGCAGTGTGTTAGTGAGGGCACTAGAAGTGTGTTAGTGAGGGCAGCAGCAGTGTGCTAGTGAGGGCACTAGAAGTGTGTTAGTGAGGGCAGCAGCAGTGTGTTAGTGAGGGCACTAGAAGTGTGCTAGTGAGGGCACTAGAAGTGTGTTAATGAGGGCAGCAGCAGTGTGTTAGTGAAGGGCATCACACAAATAAAAATGCTGGATGAGATTCTACAAGTTATATGGTATAATGGCTGTTAGGCACAACACCTTACTAAGTACCCATATACAGTATAATTTGTAAGTTACATTATTGTATTTGGACAGGTGAGAATTAGCAGAAGTGCGTAAGTGAGGACAGTATAGGTGTACTAATGAGGTCAGTAGAATTGTACTTGTGAGGACACAAGAAATGTGTTAGTGTGGACAGCAGAAGTGTGTTAGTGTGGACAGCAGAAATGTGTTAGTGTGGACAGCAGAAGTGTGTTAGTGTGGACAGCAGAAGTATGTTAGTGAGGACAGCAGAAGTATGTCAGTGAGGGCAGTAAAACTGTGTTAGTGACGCTCGAAGTGAGTTATCGAGGGCACCAGAAGTGTGTTAGTGAAGACAGAAGCTCACCTGAATGAGCTTGGGGAGGACCTCGCCTCCGTTCTTGGTGCTAGCGGGGGCCGAGCTGACATACTTCTTCTCCAGGAAGAAGTTGACCAGCCAGGTGATGAAGGCCACGCGGGGGGCCAGGTACTGGTCGCGCGTGCAGTACGTGCTCTCACTGTTCCGCGACACTGGCACGTACAGCGGCTTTGGTCTGTGATGCGGCAGGTCTTCAGATGAGGATGGAGATCGAGCAAATGAAAACGAGTACAAGAGAATACACAAGTTAGTTGTTAATCGTGTAAATCTAAAAATAATTCTACCGCTCCACTAAATTGTGTCTTTTTCCAGCAGAGCTGACCTGCCCCGGATATCTCTCATTTTGTCAATTACTGATATGACTACACTTTTTGGTATTCCACCTGACTGGGAGCAGCCAGTCCAGCTGGGGATATCAAAGGAATCTCACTCTCCTTTTACAAAGCACCTTTTTCAAGTGCCAGCCTTTAATTGGCAATTAACTTTGCTGGAGCTGCAGGGACTGTCACTTAGCCTGTGAAAGAATTCTGTATTAAAGCCGAGTAATAGCTCTTGACAGCACTGAGGAAATATCCGTGCGGAAGGCTGTGAGCGTGTGTGTGTGTGTGTGTGTGTGTGTACGTGTGCTTTATAGCTAGCAGCTCGCAAGTCTCTCACTCTCCATCCCGTGATGTCTAAAGCTCCAACTGCCTTCCACTATGGAGTACTTCCAGTGCGGCGAGAGAACAGGATGAATAGTGAATAATAATAGATGAACGCATGAAAGCGCTGCGAGAGACGACTAATTTAATCGCACGCATGTAACAATCTGCAAGTCACTAGAGAATAGAATAGGATGAGAGTCTTCCAGTGGAAGCGTCTTTTGAAGACGGTAACATGATCCTAGACAGATCTGACGCATATGGGCCCATAAAATAATGCCTCTTCAGCAACCGAAAAGAGGAAGAAAGGGAGAAACTCCACTCCACCCAGCGAAAGAATTCATTTTCAGTTCAATATTACAGCACATAATTTCAGTACTGTCTAAAAGGACACACAAACAGTAAACACAGAAAGAGACACACAGACACAAACACAGAGACAGACACACACACACACACACACACACACAAACAGTAAACACAGAAAGAGACACACAGACACACCTAGTAAAGGCTTGTAGAGGTTGGTGAGCTTGGTGAAGGAGGGGAAGAGGTGAGGCAGGTAGTACTTCTTGAAGAGGGAGAACAGAAACCGGAAACCTGTGTCCTGGTTCTCTCGGTTCTTCCACTCTAAACTAGATGCCTAGGAACCACACAAGAGAACAACAAATAGAGAACTATTATTACTTCCCACTACTATCATCTACACATAAAACAATCACAAAAATGAACTGAATAATTATATGAGAAGCTCATCATAAAGGGGGTCAGTTAGAATCTGGGTTGTTTTTGAGAAGTTAAAATGATTAAAGTCATTGTTTTATTTAAGAATGTTTTACAGCATTTCTGTTCACAAGTGAGACATTATTACACCTATGAGTAAATGAGTAAAATGGAGTTCTGTAGGGACAAAAGCCCACCTGGACGACCATGAACTTGAGGACTGTTTGGAGGACGTAGCACGTCTGATCATCAGCTACTTTCTCCCCAGGAGCGGCGGGCACCAGCGGTGTTATCTCTTCAGGCACAACCTTGGCTGCAACACACACACACACACACACACACACACACACAAATGCACCAACCACAGAGAACATCAGAACTCCAGGAAAACATCAGCACGATACATCAGTTCTACCTTGTAGCAAAGTTTTGGCATTGGTCCAAAGAAAACAGTACTTTTAATTAGCATGGCATTGTGTGGTAATGGACTATAGAGAGACATGTGTGCAGTGATTGGCATTGAGAGATGGAGTATCCAAGGCCCTGGCTAAAATGGCTTTTCAGTGTGGGCATGGTTTGGAGGCTACATCGGCCTCCAATGTTTGGCATTAGCTTTGTCCAGACAGTTCCACTCTCAAGTGCTGGAGCTGTCCTTGGGGTTCCACGGCATGAATGAAACGCATCTTTTTCCGCAGTAGAGGCACTTTATGAATAAAAGCCACATCCGCAGTCTGAAAGGAAAATGATTCTTCTTTTTTTTTTTCCTCTTCTCCTCCCGCCTCGAAGATCGCTGCGGGGCTCGGCGCCATAACGATCCATTTTCTCAGAGGTAGCGTTTGTTAATACAAAGCATGAATAATTGACTTAAGGTGCTTGGAGCGAGAGACTATTATTAGGTGACATTGTAAATGATGAAGTAGGGGGACTGCATGTCAGCAGAATGAATGGGGAGGTTTTAAACACTACCATCAGAGGGCTGATTTAAGCACATGTTGTCGTCAGTAATAGGAAGGGGAGCAGTGGGTGGACTAGTGCACACGTCCGCTTCCTCCGCTCAGAAATGCAAATGAGCAAATAAGAATCCACACAAATTTTTTTTTTCCCAATGTAGCCCAATGTGCAGTCATATCTTTTCTGAGGTCATCTAACGCTTTTTACTTGATAGGGATTTCACTAAAGCCAAGATTTGTAGAGTGAGAGAGATCAGAAATGCTTTGAGTGAAATTTCTTTGAGTGAAGAGCAAAACGTGGCTTAAATAGTGTGCTGGAAAGGTGCTGTCTGTTGTCTGTTCTTTCTTGCAACCAGACCAATGACTGCACTTCACATCAACAGTGACTACTGATAGCTGTAACATTGATCTACCCATTTCTTTGTTTTAACCTGTGTGAGCTAGTGCATTTGTGTGAGTGTGTTGGTATGTGTGTGTGTGCATCTGTGTGTGTATACGTGTGTGTGTGTACCATCGGAAAGGTTGGAGAAAGGGTTGTAGATGATGGTGTCTAGTGTGCAGGGGCCTCGTGAGGAGGGCACAGCGGGGAAGCCCGGCACTAGACAGGCGAAGATGAGGAGCTGCTCTTCAGCACAGTTATTTTGCAGCGCCTGCAGCCACAGCAGGAAAAGACGGATCCCCTCACAGCGAATCTGCAAAAAAAAAAACACGCGTCACATACACACACACACACACACACACACACACACACACACACACACCAATCCATAAATCCATAATCAGATGCATATCCACTGTTCCCATGCACGTGGAGCCCACATGCAGATGGCACCATATTGATTTCATGGAGAGCAAAGGGGTGACCTGCACGTACGTCAGTATCTAGACAACATGACTGGCCAGTACTTTACTGGGCACACTATTGATAACCCACTATGGTTCTTGTTTTATATACTTCCCATGTAATTTGATGGACCTAAAACTCTAAAATGACCTAAAATCAGGATTAGTCACATTTCAGTCACCTCTGATAGATGTACCACGACCATGTAGGTATTGTCATTCTTAATCTAAAGTTAGATTAACTCTCTAACTCAAAAGAATTGTCATTCTTAATCCAAGGTTAGATTAACATATTTACCTTAAAAGAGTTTCCAGTGTGCAAAAGTTTCTTGAGAACAGAACCTGCAAAGAGATAGGGGAGGGATGTGAGGTGGGACACAGAGAGAAACAAACACATGATCAAGGACTTAACAACAAACAAAAACAACAACAACAACAACAACCCATTGCATCACGCAGCTCATGCAGCCCTCCACAGATGCTAGCCTGTGGCCTGTTTGTTTGGCTGACGGATATTGATCATTTTGCAGGAAAAAAGCACCGTCCTGTAAGGGAGTACTCGCTCACCTAATGAAAAATGGAAATCAATGGGCGGCCGTGGATCTGTTAAGTCTTTCTGACGCGTGTTAATCAGAGAGGACAAGCATCTGATAGCTGCATGTCCTACTAGAGGCTGGATAACTGCTTGTAATTCAATCAATCCAAGCTCTCTTTCTCTGTGTGTGTGTGTGTGTGTGCCTATTCTGTGTATAGAAAAACTTTCAACACCTTGAATTAAAAAGAAAAAATAAAACCTTGAACCAAACACATTAGACCAGAACAAGTGAAAACCACAGAGAGCACAGAAGTGGAACGCGACTGGACCCATCGGTCTGTTCAGCAAAAACAAGGGGGGAAGGGGTTACGGTTGGGGGGGGGCGGGGTGGGCCCTTGACAACACCAGCGTTGGCGCTCAACCACTTGCAGAGAAGGCCTTGAAGCACTACTTGGCCCTCCTCACGAGTGCTGCAGGAGTGTTATTGACTTCCGCGGCTCTCGTCGCCCCAAATAAAAGACAGCCCACTTCTGCTAAGCCCACGCAGGCAGAGGTCAAACACCCGGCAGCTTCCATCACTTTGGTGATGGCCTTTTCTTCTTTACTTTGAACTAACTCCTGCCTTAATAGGACTTCTTCTCAGCTAAAGAAACTTGACTTTTCAACACATTGCTGATATCATGTGAGGTGCTACATGTGTTGTACACACATGATTATGAGCTCTGAGGTGAACCAACAGGGGATGTGCTTCAGAAACCACCCAAACTAGCACGAGCTGCGGAGACACCAGTGAGAGAGGGATAAAACCATTGGCATCCTCCAGCGCCTGCTGTTTGCTGGTCAGGAGGAGGAGATGGCATCCGCGCGAACAAGGAGGGCGGGGTGGGGTTCTAATTGGGGTTATCTCTTTCCTCCGAGGGTCCTACTGCTGGCAGGGCTGAAACCGAGCGTCGCATAATTCAATTACTGATTAGCATTTCAAATGAAGGCGCCGCCGCCGCCAACACCCTCTCCTCCATTTGCATTTCTCATTTAGCCTCCCTAACAAAAAAAAAAAAAAACCTCATCCAAACCACCCACCCACCCAGACTTCCTCCCACAACTAATTATTTCCTGAGCACGGCGAGCGTTTAAGTCCGGTTAGCTGGGTAATCTCTCACGGCCCTGCATCTTCCACGTAGCGGGTAGTTACGGAAACTAAGGCAAAGAGGAGACACACACACACACACTCACTCACTCACTCACAGAGACACACAATCGCAGGTCGGACACACTGAGAGGAGCCCATGGTGTTGGAGTGGCCTCGCAGTTTTAAATTTGCAGTGTCCTGCAGGGGACGCTTGACCAGCACATTTGCCACCTCTCTGAAAATGGACCATCTCTTCTGCCTCAGTGGTTCGGCCGAGTCGTAGGGGGTAATTGACTTCAACTGAAGTAAAAGTGTATAAATGGGGCTCATTACTTGTGATGTGTTAAGATGGATGTGTGGTGATTCAGTCTGTCTGCAACTATGACTAGCCATGATTCATAACATGGTGGGGTCCAATTTTTGAAGCAACAAAAACATTTACATTTACGTTTACATTTAGGCATTTAGCAGATGCTTTTATCCAAAGCGACTTACAAAAGAGGATAACATTCAAGCTACAACACAATGAAAGAACTAAAAACAAAAACAGCACAATGTCAATGTTATTGCTTAAGAGATGCTTATTGGAGGCAGGAAGGGAGATGTTCAGGCAAAATCCACTATGGCCTACTACAACTGTGTCTTTAATATCAACTGCACAGGTATTCCACAATAGATCATGGTGAACAGAACATACCTATGCTGTGAAACTGCCATCGACTGCAGATTTTTTCGGGTAGAAGTTGAAGAATTTTCTAGAGAAAAGAAGACAAAAAAACATCAGCCATGCAGAGATCTATCTTGAACCCTGCAGTGACATATAATCATTCAACAGGAAACACACAGACATAAAAAAAATGGCCTAACAAATTACACTGCTGAAAAAAAACCCTCATATTCCTTCGTCTTCGACTAATTAAGACAACGTTACAGGGGCCAGTGCTGCTTTAAAGAGACGGTCCATCAAAATGAGCGTGCACGTGTGCGCACACACACACGCGCACACACACACGCACACACACAGCTATCCTCTGGCCTGAAGCAGCGCTCTCAGTTCAAGACCCAGTAATATCAGCCATAAAGGCCATCCAGCGGAGGGGCTGGCCTGCTGACACGAGACACGGCTCATAATGTCATCACCTCGGTGCTGGGGGATTTATGAGTGGGTTAGAGCGCCCTGACCCCCCGACCCGCCGTCATTAGGCTAAATCAGACAGGCTCCCAGTGGAGTGATGAAACCAGAGGCCTGTGTGTGTGCGTGTGTGTGTGGGATCGGGGGGGGGGAATTGCAGCCAAGACCATTAGCAGCAGTGCATGATGGGAAGGGATGCAAGAGAACACACACAATCAACTTGCTCGCAAAGACAATGGATGAGGAGAAAAATGGGCCATTAGTCTCAAACAAGTTCATCAAAACATACTCAAAAGGAAGTCCCTCACTGCCACTCTTAAAACTAGTGCTGTCAATCAATTAAAAAAATAATCTAATTAATCCCAAAAGAAAATTTAAGTTAAATCACAATTAATCACGCATGTAAAGATCCAGAATTCTCCTTTATTTTTTTGTGAAAAAAAAAATGTCCCTGGTTAGCACAGGCCTCAGCAAAATGGCGCTCCTCAGTTTTCTACACAGCCAACATGAAAGTCTAGTCTAGAGTCTAGTTGCAGGCTGTCTACGACAGGGGTGCCCAGGGGTGCCCAACCACATGATTTTTGACACACCCTTACAGTACCTACACTGGGCTGCTGAAAAAAAAAAAACAGCAAACAAAACAGCAAGTGGACGAACTCGACCAATCACAGCCCTTGCAGTGTATGTAAGTGAGGAGGGTGCTGGTGGGTAGTGTGCCGTATGCACCTACATGATTAATCTGGGTTAAACACTACGTTTATATTTATCACATGTGTTGACGCGTTAACATTGCCAGCACTACAATTATAACAAATAAAAAACAAAACACATTAAAATAGCACTCATTTGCATCAAACATTGCAGGTGTGTAGAACACTTTAACTTGACTGCTGCCATTCAATTTAAATCACTCTGCTCTACTTCATCTCTCTTTCTTTCTCTCTCTTTCTCTCTCTCTCCTTGCTCTTCTCTCTCTCTGCTACTTTCCACACCACTTCTCCAGTCCCCCTCAACCCCCCCCCCCGTCTCCTCTGCGCTGCAATCTCAGCAGACTGACAGGCGTCACTCCTCGTGCCTGAAGGACCCACTCGGCAGGCGGTCCCGGGAAAAAGGCTCAGTGCTGTGATGGAGTGCGTGATGACACATGTGCGTGGGAGCATTGATGCACGTCGTTATTGATCCGGACTGAGCTAGGCCGCGCGTGGCTGCACTGCCGAGGGAGGGTCCCCCAGATTACAGGCAATCACCAACTCAGCCAGCCCTTCTAGGTGGTAACAGCAGGGGGGCCTTGCTAAGATCTCACAAAGGCACAGGGTATCGGAGCACTGCAAGTGTGAGTGTGTGTGTGTGTGTGTGTGTGTGTGTGTGTGTGTGTGTGGAGGGGGGGAGGGACTGGGGGGGCTTGGCGCAGATATATGGAAAAGGAGTTTTGAAATACCACTGCATCCTATTCCTCTCTGTCCAGGCAGAGGCAGGGAAAGAGGGAAAGAAAGAGATGAGACAGGGAAAGAAAGAGAGAGAGAGCGAGAGAGAGCAAGAGAGAGAGAGATGAGAGGGGGAATATGAGAAAGAGAGAGAGAGAAAGAGCAGGAGTACAGGAGAGCAGAGACCCCCCATGGTTCAGCAGCGGCTACATGACCACACTGGAGCGCTTGTGGAGGCTGTGAGCGTCCCCTGCCCCGCGGCGGCTGAGGTTGCTAATCTGCGGCCGTCAGCCAGGCATAAAGATGGGAGCATTACTGCTGGGACGCCTTGCCCGGACCCCTCCCGTCTCCCACATTCCCGTCTCCATGATCCACACTTAGCTTTCCACCCGCACGGCGAGCATGTCTCCGAATATGCTTCCCACAAAGGTGTCCTCCATCATCAGTGAGAGATTTTAGCAGTGCTGATTTTTTTTTTTTTTTTAAAAACTGAACTGAACTTTTGGCCTCTATTTTTGCTTTCTGTGTGTTCAACCTTTCAAAATGAAGAACCCATGCTGAGGGCTTATGACAAAAAAAAAAATCATCTTGTCTGGCATCACAAAATTTCTATACCTACTCTGTAGGTGGTTTACATACAAGAGCTAGAATCTAGACAATGCCTTAAATTATCAAATTGATCAAATTAATTTCTTCTAAACCTGATCAAATAACATGCTTCATTAGAAAAACATTAATAAAATTGCAAACAAGATTCTGTAACTTGTAACTGGTGTCCATTTCCCAAAAGCATAGCTGCTAACCAAGTAAGCAACTTTGTTGCCAACCAACTTAGTTGCTAACTTTTGGGAAACTAGTAAGAGTAGGTAAAAGGAATTTAAAACACTTTATTTTCTGTACAACTGTTCAGTACAGTTCAGGCCATGGAATCAATATTTTCATGAACAACATCTCCAGACAAGATTACGCTCAAATTGTGAATCTTCCCTCATGCCCTTGGTTTTCAAAGTGTGGTGGGTTGCACAATGGGGCATGACAAACAGAAGGAAAATATGACTTCAAATCTTGAGCAGTGCCTTTCTCTATTGACAATACGTTAAAACAAATGTATTGTTAGTGGCTCTGTTCTGTGTTGTGCACATGTGTTGTTTTGTTGCATTTTGTCCTTGTAATTTTCTACTTGTTAACAAATCGAAAAAAAATAAAAATAAAAAAATGACAGCCACACAACAGCTGTCAGATGTCATTCATAGGCCTCCGTGAAAATGAAAACAATTAGATCAGATCAGATCGAGGACCTGCCCAAGGTGGAAAATTCCCCACCCTGGGAAATGACAAAAAAAGGTGCAAACCACTGCCTTAGGCAAACCACCATGGCTAAAGTCTTTCCCACATGACATCATGCTTGCACATAATAAATGAGACACGCAGTGACATCATATCTCAACTCAACTCAAGTGAGTCATTCGGGGAAGTAAGTAAAATAAACAAGCCATGCGTGTGACCCCATATGGACCCAACACAGAGTGAGGCATATCTCTGCAGTGATAACATGGATGACGCAAGTGAGTGGTCATATATTGCAATTTACAACCACATAGCCAAACGTAAAGTAATCACTACCCTGCAACAATATATTTGGACCATTTTTTGGCAGTAGTGAAACTAAAATAGTACTGCGCGATTAGTGATGATGCCATTTCAATGGTAACCATAAAACTGTACAAAGTAAACAAATCAAAGACAACATCTGGCTGACAACAAGTGGAATAAATTAATTAAATTAATTAATTAATTAATCTGGGAATCCTGTGTCATGTTTCCCAGTTATCGACACTGAAAAGATGCACAGCTGCCTGATGACCAGAGGGGGGCAGGAGCATTTCATAGTTCAATGTTCTCACCAAGAGCGTTGCTTTACAGTGCAGTCAGATGACATCTAAATTTGAGTTGGGAAACTATCCAGGTCACGTCTGTCAGTCAAATCACTGGAGCACATTACACGGACCACAAGTGAAAACCACAGCCCACATCTTAGCGAGAGGAAAAAGAGTGCCAGAAGTCCTGGTTTGTTTAACAAATATGACTGTGACCCAACCCATTAGGCACAGTCTGAGCAGAGCAGAGCAGAGCATAGCACAGGAGCCTGGAGGACTGGATGTGAAAGAGGAAATATCATGGTAGTAAGTTTGTTTTTATTGGGGGATCTGTTAATCGCTTGGGAGTACAACTGACCAAAACACTACAATAAAACAACACTGATCAGAGTAAAACATCCAGTGATCTTTGCCACGCTTTAACTAAGTTATGTTGTGTCAAATAGGCGAGTGTAGCTTGTTGTGAGCAGCACATGACCTCTCCAGTTGCAAACACTGGAGTCAAGCAAGGGCAGGAAAACATCAGCAGATGCTGATTCCTCCTTTTCCAGTGCCACTAAACGATGTCAAAGAAAAAAATGTGTGTCAGCCGTGTCTCTCTGTCCTCTGGGATTGAGTGAGCAAGACCGAGAATGAGAGAGAGAGAGAGAGAGAGAGAGAGAGAGAGCACTGTGGAAAGGACAAGAACAGGGGAGAGAGAGAGAGAGAGAGAGAGAGAGAGAGAGAGAGAGAGAGAGAGAGAGAGAGAGAGAGAGGGGATGAGGTCATTTGGCCTGACTGCTGGCCAGAGAGAGGACATGACAACCACAGCGGGTGGCTGCAATGGTCACGAGTCAACCAGCACTATTTTATTCATGACCTACTTGAGCCACTTATGCAGCTGAGCATTTTCACGCGCCGCTGGTGTGGGAGACGTGCTTAAACCACCAACATCGATCACTGCCGGCAGGTCTCAAACTCCCTTATCATCCTGTCACGCAGACAGGGGGTAGTAAAATCATTTGCCACTGATTACATCACTCATTCATCCATCCAACTCGGAAAAAGACCAACGCTTGCACTGCGCTAGTCTTCTTAAAAAAGCAGCACATGGCGATTGTGTTGCATCCCAAGCCAATAAAGAATGGTTTGAGAGCAGGATCTAGAGGAGGTCTGTGCCTTGCACCTCAGTTTATTCGTCTGCCCAATGAACATCTCTGCGGATCAAAATGTTGCTTGTCTGTTAAAATCTTTTGGGAACTCTTTGGGAACTTCTTTAGAAATAGTCTGCAGATCTTTTGCACCTCAGTTTTCCCTACAAAAATTAAATGTAGTCCAACATGTATTCTCCTACAAAACTGTTTTGTTTGTGTGTGTAATTTTTGGTCAAATAGGGGCTGTATTTTTTTGGTGCTAATATGCTCCCTGTCTTTCTCATGCCCTCTGTGTGACCCCTGAGTCTTATCTCAGTGATACAGTCTGAGAGGGGTCAGGAGACTGGCTAGCATGGCCTCAGAGTCAGCAGAGGTCATGGAGTAAGGGGTGACTCACGGTAAGGAGGTCCTTGGGAATGGGGAGCGTGCCCTCTGCTGGCACCCCACGTCATGCTGATTCAGTCACAGGGACAACAGGGGGATCAAAGGTCACGGGGGACTTTACTGAAGGGAAGTGATGAAGAGGGCTGAGAGTCGAGGTCCGTCATCCTGTAACCATCGCTGGCCTCAACTCTAACCCTGTGCCATTTACACAGCAGACAGGAAGGGCACAGGTCCTCTGTTTTCTCAGACTCACTTCTTCATTCCCTTTACACAGACATGGTGACTCAAAGAACCTCCTGGAAACTCTAACTCCTGATAGGATTGCTGAGCTCACTGCACATTTCATTAAAAAGTTGTATCAAATGTCTGCAAATCTGGAGCTCCTAAACCTTGTGATGTGATTTTTCATTAACAGCACCATATGCCAATAAACTAAACTAAACAGCAGTCTGGCTATGATCACTAAACTCCTAAATGGAGAGGCTGTTGTCAATATCTTTAAATTGGCAACAGGATCCACTCTCCCGTCCATTACATGCCAGTTACAAGCCATTACACAAGATTGATCTCACTATTAAATCTCAATACCAGGCCTCTACGATAACGATGCATTCTGTCAAGCCTAATGGCTTTAGCTTCTTTAGGATACACCCTGGTTCCTTAAGGCAGGCCTGCAGATGATGCAGATCATGGCATGTAATTGTCTTTGAAAAAGGCCCTTAAAAATTAAGTGAAGCCCTCAGTGTTGCCAAATGCCAGGAGTTCCTCTATGCCTGGATGATGAGACTCACGCCTGGGATCACTTCACAGACAGACAGGCAGACAGGAAGGACGGCATGTAAATGTGTCTCGTCAGTTTGCCCCAGCTACCCCCCCAGCTATGAGAGGCCTTTTGTGCCCAGCACCTGTGACTCAGCCTAGCCCAGAGCAAAGCACTACAGAGGTACTGGAGAGCTCGGGAGAAAGCACCCATTATGTGCCCATCTGGGCGCAAAGGCCAGACAGACAGACAGAGCGAGCTAATCACTGACTGCCTATAAAAGTCATCTGAGCGTGGAAAGGGGACGCCTAAAACATGATCACTATGCTATTGTACAGGAAGTTGTCATACAAATCATGTTTGCATCAAATGCTGGCAAATATTACTACCCATGAAACAAATTGAATACTGTTTTTTTTTCTTCTTTGTTGCAGTCCAAAAAATAAATCCTAGATTTCCCCTGGTTTAGCACATTTAGCTTACTTACGGCAAAGCGTCTAAATGTGAAGTCTGAATGGATATGAGCATTTGATGTGTTTAATTCATTTACACAGGGAGGAGACCTGGGATAATCTCTTCATTTCACATATACACACACTCACACAGAGGCACACACACACACACACACGCAGCAGTCGTATATGTGTGCGCATCCCCTCACACCCACTGGAGCGCACATCTTTCCCCAGTGGGAGGCTGCATTCTGGCAGACACAAAGAGCAGTCAAAGGTGGCGCTGGAACAAAAGGCTCTCCCCCTCTCTATCGCCACCTCCCTAGCCTGCGGTCTCTACCAAAAGCCCTCCTGGAACCCCACCTCCCACACACACACCCACCCCACCCAAGCACAGCAGCCACCCTATCCCACCGTAAGCCAACCCCCTTTTCCTTCATCAACAATCATGACCCAGAAAAATAAGGGGGTCGCACACTGCTCAGAGGTGCTGAAGGCAATCCTCCACACACACACACACACACACACACACACACACACACACACACAAACAAAGAATAAACCTCCATCGCAGAAAAGCATCCCAGTTCAACAAAAATCTCCACACGTGTAGGAAATTGGGGCTGATTTGGGGAAAGCAGCAAGGAGAAACATTTTGTCTCTCAAGAGGATAGCAGTTAGTGTAAACAAGGAGCAGAGGTTAGATATGAGTGTGTAAGTGGTGTCTGTAGTCTATATGTTGTTCATGTGCATCTGTATGTGTGTGTGTGTGTGTGTGTGGTGTGTGTGTGTGTGTGTGTGTGTGTGTGTGTGTGTGTGTGTGTGATGCCTGTCAGAGAGCGAGAGAGCGCTTGGCCAAGCTTGTCTCAGCATGGATCCACTAATGGGTCCTCTCCTGTGCCCCCCCTCCAACTGTCTACCTCTCCTGGGCCATGCCTAATGCCTAATGGCTGCCCCCACACCAGCTCCTGCTCCTGCTCCACGCTTCAGAACAGTTACACTCGCTGCTGCTGATGTAAAGACTACCAGACAGATACAACCAACAGCAGCTTCCTAAGAATATGTAAACTACATTAAAAAAAAACAAACTTTGCGTTGTAAATTGAGTCACGTTCCAAAAGACTTTCTGCAGTGCCCTACAGCACCCAACGGAGTCAATCCAACAATACAATTAGCCAACAATGAACAAGAGTGATTTATTTAAAATAATCTTACAACAGCTACGTCCTGTTGTCTTGTTAAACGTTTGGCGTCTACATGCATCATCGTCTGCGTAAGACATGTTTTGTGGCGTGCAGAAGTAGACGCGAGGTTAGAGGGGTACAACTGGCGACGTCTGATCTCACACGGCTAATCTCACGCCTGAAAGAGCACAACACTCGGCCCAGCAGCGAAAGATGAAAGCAGGGGGTGGCGTGGGGTTGTTGGCAGGGGTGGTGGTGGTGGTGATGGTGGTGGTGGTTGGGTGTCAGTCCCATACAAACCTGTCAAAGGCAAGCTTATCTCTCCAGTGCACTGTAAAGGCACTGACTACGCTACTGACTACTAATGGCCCACGCTATATTTGTAAGCTACTTGCGGTTCATGCTCTCTCCCCAAAGACCTTCCAATAAATATTCACAAGGCATTTCGGACCCTAGGACAACACTGGGGGGGGGGGGGGGGATTCGAGCAAGATAGAGGCTACTACAATGGGGGTAAGCACAGGGATTATCCTGGTTAGGTTATGAGGGTGGGGATTAAAAAAAAACCTAGAGTTTATGAAACGCAGCTAAACACCCCTCAGGCTGGAGAAATGCATGCCAATTCTCAGTGCATGTCTTGTCTGTTATTGATGCTGGTTTGGTATTTCTGTCTCAGAGACTCAGTGCTTCCTGTCTGACCAATACTAAGGAGTCAAATGATGAACTGGAGTGTAAGGAGGTATGTGTCTTGACAGTCATTTGAGGAAAAAAAAAAAAAGTGCCAATACTAGGCCCTCCCTAGAGAGTTTACAGTGAGATTAGGGGCTTAATAAACTCAATCAGCCAAGGCGTAACATGATGGATTAATGGGCCTCAAAGAACCTACACTGCAAACAGCCACACAATGGGCAACACAGAGACACCACAGCATTTCCACAGGTTATTGGTCTTAGGAAGAATATGATTTACTTGTATTTATGAATCAATTCAATGTAATGAACCAGTTTAATTCTGGTAATTTGCTGATCATAAATTTGTCTTTGTTTATCCATCTTGCCTACTCGAACCAATGGTGAACTGTCTTCATGACAAGTACATTTGAAGAACATTATCTGTCTTGTGCATATTTGACAATTTTTTTTTTGTAGAAAAGTTCAAAATGTCAAGACACAAGGAAAATGTGCTATGTTTTCTGTGCCAAAAATACAGCTGGTCTTTGGTAAAAATCTGAACAGTCATAATGATGTTTACCAAGAGCATCTCAAATCTCACATTTTCCAGAACAAGGACTGACATGAGACTTGACTCCTATGTTTGGACTAGTGAGTGGATATTAGATGGATGGGATGGCTTTTTTGAGTGGCCGTCTGCCCGCAGTGAAAAGAGCTCTTGAACACCCCAAGTCCTCCATCTGAGTCTTTTTATCCCCCTCCCTTGTACCTCTCTGACTCTCTTTTGAAGTTGGGCCAGGAGAGACAGGTATGTCATGTAAAGAGCAGGCTTCTTCTCAGCCGTCCTTGTCCAAGGCGACCTCTGTTGACAGATCAGGGACACTCCCCTCACGTCAGGCCTGGCCCCTGTTCTCATCTCGCAGGCACAGACGACTCGCCACCCTGAGCAAACGTAACTCGAGCTCCACTGCCCTGCCTACCAGCCTGCCTCCCTGCCTGCCTACTTTCCAGCCTGTCTGCCTGCCTGTTTGTATTGGAAACTGGAGCCGCCATTACAGCCATGAGGGGGGAAAAAAAACAAAAACCAAAAACAACAACAGGAGGATAGATGGGAGAGGATGGAGGAACAGCCCTCAGCAGCAGCAGCACGTACACCACAATCCCAGGCCCAATGCAGCATACTGCATATTGCACCCCAAGTACTGCTGTGCATAGACTTTTTTTTTACGACCGTAGCTTAAAAGCTAATCTAGCCAACTAATTAAAACGAGACCCTTGGAGCATGAGTGGGAATAGATTAACCTCGACCGGTCATGCTTCATTAATATGCTCTGTGAGCTTGGATGACCAAACTGCAGTAGTCTTCATTGATTAACACTTCAGCATTTTTCTACAGAATAATAAAGACATCTCAACTCAAACATCCACTGTTGAGTAACATGCTTGATGTGATCAAGCAATCCCAGACGGATTGACATCATGTAGGGTATGGAGGACTTATCATTAATAAGTGCACGTCTCTGTGTGGAACTTACTTCAAAAATAAACAGGATAGAGTCCAGCTCCTCCCGTTGCGATTTGTTCCCTGGAAAAGAGAGAGAGATAGAGAGAGACATGAATAGATCAGTGGCTAAGGCATGTGACAACATTAAAAGCTCACAGGCAGATTTGCATGTGGGATGTAGCCTCACACTTCCTTGTGAGTGTCTGCAGCACAGACAAGCTATAACCTGCTCAGACGATTGTAAACAAAATCTCATTATTTGTCTTTTACACACACGTTGATGGAAGTGACAAGGCAAAGATGGCAATTTAGTATACCAGTAAACATCAGGGTATTGCACCAATCATCTGGAGTGCATCACACTGGTTGACAAATAAGATCTGTAGACATAACAATTTTTGCCTGTTTTGTCTCCCACAATGTTTTGTGACCTCTCGATAACGAGCCAGTGTAGTGACTTTTTATGGGAGCAGCTGGTGGCCTGTCACATGATATTTTCACATGGTCAAGATGATAAACTGACAGTTCATTAACGGCAAGTCAACAGCTTCAAGATTTCCCCGAGACACAGCCAAGGTGAGAAACACAGCGACACAATTTGTTTACCGTTTGTCTATATGACATATTTTGTCCAGCACACTATCTTAAATAGGCACAATTTCCTCTTTCCTATTTTTGATTTAACCACCTTACCTCAATTTGCTATTCCTAGGAACAAAAACATCAGGTTATAAAATCAAGAACTATTACACACCAAAAAATAATTAATGTACAGGAAATGAAAGACTTGAGCCTTGATGTGACACTTTACAGTCCTGCCAACCTTGGCCTTTCAACCCTGGCTCTATGGAGGTGGGGTTGGCTTTGTGCTAGACACCAATCAAGAAAAACCCAGCAGTACTGAGTGTATTAACCAAAAACCTAAAGCCTCATTAACTTTAAATGCGGGAGCATGGGGATCTATTGTGTGCAGGGAATTGTCTTGTTCTGTTAAGTCATTGTCACATTCAGACAAGTCAGGGGGACAACACCAGCTTAAATAATTCAGAAAGAAGAAAAAGAACATATCAGATAGAAAAAGAGGCAATCAGATAGAAAGATTGTTAGCTCCACTGTGGGCACTGATCCAAAACTAAGACTCCCCTGTCCTCCCTCTCATACCCATCAACGCCATTCATCCACACACAAAGTGGTTGTCATCTGCCATATACTGTGGAACCAAATGTGCCATACAACATATGAAAATAATAAAAAAAACCATAGCAATGTGTCTTTGATGTGGGAGAGTGATGGCAAGTTCCTATGAGAAGTGAGCCAAACCCAACAGTGTTGAATGGCACTATCCTGATGATAGTGGCCCAGCTAGGGGGACATGCTGTTCCTAATCTATTTCCTCCCACTGCTTAGGACAATGATTCTGGCTCTGCTCTCAAACTCTACACTGCATATTTCTCAAAATCTATGTACTGCATATATTGTGCAGCTAGGCTAGTCTACGGCTGTGGGCTGTCAGGGGGAGTCCTGACTGTCATCTCTGAGAAATTACTGCAGAGGGCCCTGTGGTATTTAGCAACTCCACTAAAAATATCCAGCTGTGGCTAGGCAGGCGGTAGAAGAGCACCAGCTAAATCGATGCACAGGAAACACTATCACACAAGCTATCGTATAGCAGTATAGAAACAGCCAGTTCAAGGGTTCTTGAAAGCCGATATTAGATAGAAGGTGTATTTGTTAAAAGTATGTTCATCAGTTTTTGTGCTAAAGCTACAGTGTGTAGCAACAAAATAGATCCTAGCATTCAAAAGTATGTTTTGAGTTATGTCACATTTTTATTAGGTTGAATTAGCCCTTCATCCACATTACTCTCCCTCCATGGGTTTGCTAAGTTGTGCCACCATCTCGCTACAGTAGCCCAGAAAGAACAATCCAAAACACTGACTCCTGAGAGGTCCTTTTGTGTTTGCACACAATTTATGAGGCAGAGTACAAGCACTTCCCCACATGTTTGAAATGGAGTATCATGTTGATTGCAATTCAACCTCAACCTCAACAAGAGGCTACACAGTGTGACTTTAATGTTGCTTTATTTAAAATCGAATAATTTCTATCAGAGTGCCGTATGTACAGTTTTCCAGGCTTTGGCTTTAGATTACTAAATGTTGGTGTCTCTTTATGTGTGTCAAATGCTGTCAAAAGGCATTGGGCATAAGGGCTCTTGATAGACTACCAGGCACACCATTGGCTCAGTGCCTACTGTGGTTTGAGACCAGAAAGTTATATGGAACATGTAAAACACACAGATACCAGTGCAGTGTGTATATTTAATTCTCTGTATTTTATTTTCAGTATGACGTGTGGTTCCTCTCTGGCACCTAATAACAAGTAAACCACGAGAGTAGTAACTCTGACCTCTGCTGTCCTTATTGTCTTTGGCAGAAATAACCCAAATGAGACATAACCAAGCTCCCCCTTCTACAGCCACAGTAGGTAAAAGGACATTAGAGAGGGCATTTATTGACCCAACTGAAAACAGAGAAGTCTGCACAGTTTACTGCACTACAGCTCCATATACAACAACACAGTCAGCTGATGTTTTTATTTTTCTTTTTTTCTAGAGTCAGAGACTTTAGTCATCAGATATTTTGCAATTCTGCATACATGGGCATATGTTGTTTGGCCTAAACATTTTTTTTTTTTTTTTGGCTGTGTCTGAAAGGCCAGTTCAGAGACTAATGTGGGACGTGTACATCAACACTAACAGGAACCAAACTTGACACCATCCCACAGAGTACCGGCCAGGCGTGTCGAGTTTGTCAAATCTAATAATATTTCGCATGCCCAAGCAACCATGGTGGGATAGGTGCTCAAGTGGCAGACTGTTCTTCCTTACCTCTTAATTTTAAGTTACTTTCCAGTGTAATGAAACTTTCATAGAAGATAAAATAAATCTGTGAGCAGTTGCTTTCAAAGAATGTCTTCAGTTCACTCTTCTCAGTGATATCTGCAAAAAGAAGAGAGAAAGAGAGAGACTGTCAGTATAGATATATAACAACGATTCAATCACACATACAGTAACAATGTGGATAAATAAGTACATCTTCACAATCTAAAATGAATCAAGACATACAGAGACGAGTGTATATAGTTATTTAGGAAGAGACAAAGCCCCTCTACTACATGGCATACACATACAAGACTGTTTATCCCTTAATCATCTACCTATACAACGCAGACTTTTTATCATCAGGAAAAGGTGAGTTCACTCACAGGGGAAATCAAGAGCTGAAAATGTAGCAGAGGCAGATAAAAATATCACAGCATGTAGAAAAAAGCCTAGAGTCTTTTAGAGTGTGTGTGTGAGGGGAGGCAGAATGAATGCTAGCGTTTATTATGGATATACTCTGGTACTCTGGTTCTCAAGAGAAAAAAGCTTTGGGGGATGTGGTGGATGTGTGTGTGTGTGTGTGGTGGGGGGGGGGGTTTCCAGCATGAGGGTGGGTGTTGAGACAAGATGTCATGCATAATCCAAACCCCAGTGGGCCTGTGAGCAGCAATCAGGGAACATCTGAAGCAGATATGTCTGCCAGTGCGACTCTAAGCACAAGCACATACGAACACAAAAAGCCATCCCTGCCAGCCGTGATACCTGAGGAAAAAAAATATCCCCAGTGGTGAAATTCTGACTAACTAGGTTATTCACTTCGCCCCAGGCTAATTTTCTGTGCTTGGCAAAGTAAGGCATCAACATGCATGTTCCATTAGCTCCAGCCACCAGCTAAACACAGGTAGCACAATCAAATAAAAATGGCTGGTCCATTTTAGACACAAAATAATAATTTACTACTTAGAATCTGACTATTTGTCTGTCAGAGGCTCACATTTTAAAAAGTTCATTTTCAACCCTGTGAATGCTTAGGGATACAGATGCTGGCTGCTAGTAGCTAGCTGCTTGTGGTTAAGGGAGTGGACACAAGAGACCAACATAGCTGTCACCCACTAGAATGACTTACAAGTTCAAGGCCACTTCTGTCCAGTACTTGGCCTAATGACCAGCCAGACTGACTACACAGTGAAGGCAGTGGCTCATTGCAGCAAATGAGACGCATGCCATCTTTACCATGTGAGCAAATCAATCTAGCATTGGCAGCAACCCCCTTGGCAAGATGCTTAGAATTTGTTCACTATGCCAGGACAGGCCAAGCCAAAGGCAAAAAAGGGGAACATGCAGGGAGAGGAACATGTGACAATCTAATCATGCAATTAAGGCTAGCCTTCTGCCCGAGCACCTCAGCTCCCGCCTGAAAAACAGCCACTGAGGAGTGGCACAGAGCCCAAGTCGATCTAACAACTGGGCCATGAAAAACAGCTTAGGGAGAGTCCTGGCATTCACAGCCAATTTTTAGGAACAGCACAGAACTTTGTTTGTTTGTTTGTTTGTTTGTCTTTTTCTTCCAGCCACAGTTAGACCAAAAGAGAGATAAGAATAACTAGCACTGCTTTTCTTCTCAGGCCTTAGCCTCTCTTGCCTTCCTTTCCCATTTAAAATAGTGGTGTGTCCTGTGCCTTCACAGACAACCTGGGAATAAATGGACGTCCTGTTTGATGATAGAAGATGGCAGAGTGGCAATTAGGTGGATCTCCAAGGGCCCTTGTTCTCATGCTAATTTAATTTTTCCTCTGAATTGGAGTATCACTAAATACAGAGCTGAACTGTGGAGAGAGAAGTTTTCAAGAGAAGTTTTCTATGGGTATTTTACGCTGCATCAAAGTGTAAACACCTGTGTGCAAAGCAAAGATTTTCGGCACGGCATCAAGGCCAGTAGCTGTTCAAGTATGCACCAATACAGAAAGACAGACTATTATACAAGCCTGTGCTAAAAAAATCAAAACATTAGTTAGAGGAGAAATCCAGTGTGAATCAGTCAATAACCTTGATGTTCAAGGTCAATGAATGCTGTCTGTAGGAAACTGTAGGAGAACTAGGACATTTGAAGTGACTTAGACCGAATAATGAACCAATAACAACTGTTAACTGAATGGGCCGTAGCAAAATCAAACTGAAAGTGAGAAACTGTGCTCCATTCACAGTGTTGCAGTGTTGCAGGTTCACTATTCAGTCAATGCTGTATCAAATTTTTCTGTTCTTTTGCCTACTGACATTACTTAGAGACCTTGAAGAATAAAGCTAAGATTGATTCACATTGGATTTCTCCTTTAAACCTAGTATGTGGTCTCTCATAAGTAACAGGAAAGGCTTTTATTTTCAACATGATTTTTCTAGTTTCCACAAACTCTACAGAACCTCCCACTGCATAATTAATGCCCATGTCCATCTAGCACACATTATACACAAACCTTTATTTGGCATTATTTAGCCACCAGCAATGTCTGTCAAAGCATCACTTGATAAGACAAAGCCTTTCAGCCTCTATGTGACGTTAGTTCACAGCAGATCAGCTCAAATGCTACTCTAAGGTCAAGCCCAAACCCAGTGAGCCCCTAGGATAAGGATAATCCCTCCCTGTTAAAACGAGCGATAAAAAGAGTGCTACATAAACAATGCAGGAGCATGTTTTCCCAAAAAGAGATGGCCAGCATAGCCAGCGTCAAAGTGTGATTACTCTCAGCCGTGAAAGCTTCTTAATGCTGCTGGCTTTAGGTGCACACGGGCAGAGAGGGAATACACATGGACATTTTGAGTCTCTCCATAAAGAACAGTAGACAAATAACCAATGATCTCTTATTGTGTTTCCACTTCCAGGGGAGAGAGGAAAGGCTCAAGACAGTCTTACTGTGTGTTCACAATAAGAGCGAAGTTGTAAAACTTGTAAATCGCCGGAAGTAATTCATTTTGACATGCTACAAAAGCGATGAGCGACAAAATTTGGACAACCAGAGTGACTAAAACAGCTAAAAACTGCTCAACTTGCAAATTAGCCATGATGCGTTTTGGCTGTACATGAAATGTCAATGGGAATAAAGACATTTTAGCAGCATTTTTCATAAGCGACAAAAGCGATTTTACACCTTTAGTAGCTCTTGGTGTGAACGCACAGTAAGACTGTTGGGAACTTTAATCATTTACATGTGTCTAAGTGTTCAAGAACACTGACAAAGTACACCTAGAGGATCATGAATTACTTTCTGATCTGAAAAACATGTTTGGGATTAGAATACTCTTAGAATACACACAGCCTCTAAGACAATGTTACATTAGCTAAAGGTCTCTGCTTTGATTATCTTCAAAAAAGGTCAGAACCCCAATGGCATCAATATGTTCTTATTCCTACACATTATCTGTGCTCATGTGATCAAAAGTTAACTTTTAAATCCACTTAAGAGGTCTGTAATTAAGAGAGCAACAGGCACAACTGTTTTAAGTCCGATAATATAAAGTGACTGTCAGCAAAACAAAAATAAACCATATGACCATGTTTGTCTCAGCAAAATAAACTTCCAATTGCTCAAGCTTAGCGTTCTCTCTGACCAACCTCTTTTCAAACCACCACTTCCCAATGTAGTCCGTTTGACTAAGGAATCAACTGTATCCCTTACTTCATACGGACTACACCACAACAGAAACATTGATTAGGGTCAACGTCAATTTGTTGTCTTGCTGCCTTCTTTATTTACACACTAAATCTGCCAAATAGTCTCTTTTTTGGCTGCTGATACAGCCTCCGATTTCCAGCTGTCTGATGTAAATTGATTGCTTGCCAAAGCCAAACTCCTCAGCTCTGTTGGCAAGCAGATCCAAGACAGGGAGGGTGTTTTAGTCTCTCAAGTCTCGGCCTTTCAAATATTGACTTAGGAGTGTGCGCAGCCCTAACACAACGCTCCAGCCGAGGACCTGTTAAACACCAAGGCTCCCAGTGTGAACAGCACAGGAGGGGGTCCACTCAAGAGCAGTTATCTCAGTCAATATGACCCCAGGGCCTAAAGGCAAGCCTCTCCAGTCTACACTCGTTTTTTTCTCCCCGCTCCTTTTTTCCAACTCTCTTCCAAGCTCTCACCCTTTCACTACAACTTCTCTTTCCTTTTTCTTCCTTCCTTGTCATCTTCCTTTCTGTCCTTGTTTTCACTTTAAAAGAAAAAAAAAAAAAACTTTAAAAATCAGTGTATATCAGTGTATATCATTGCTGAGGTAACAAAAGTAACTTGGTTCATAGTACGACGCAAGTTTTGACACCCGGTCAGTCAAGGTCGTGGTGAAAGTTGTGAAGGCTTAACAAGTAGGTACAAACAGCTACACACACACACACACACACATATACATATACACACACACACACACACACACACAGTCACACACACGAGTTGTGGTGGCAGCACGGGTGGGGTTGTTATCTGCATGTCTCACATGCTGGCCTTTTCAACGCTCCTCATTGTGTTGGAGCTCTTCCTGCCACTCAGGAAAACACATTGACTCATCAGACAGGAGAGGAGAAGAGAGCCCAGAAGCAGGCACATCCTCTGGACGTGTGTGCATGTGTGTGTGTGTGTGTGTGTGTGTGTGTGTGTGTGTATGTGTGTCATGTCTGTGTGTGTCAGTGTGTGTAGTATGTGTGTAATCAGAGAAAGAGATTGCAAAGAGGAAAAAGTGAAATACTGCACCGAATTGTGTCAATGGTATTCTTTCCCTTTTTGTGCCATGCATGACATAACTTACATTTAGCAGTTTTGGAATTTAAAAATAAAACTGTGAAACTGCTTATTTGTCAATGTGTGTGTAAGTGTGCGCAAGATGGATGATCACAAGTCCAACCATCATGACCAGCCAAACGCTGGCCAACCAAAACACACATGGTGTACTTCCCATTTCAGCAATGCAACCGGCTTGAGTTTCCCAGCCAAGATGAAGAAGAACATCAAACTCCCCACAACCTAAAAATATGTGTGTGTGTGTGTGTGTGTGTCTATTTCACATGGTTGTGTGAACATGTCAAAATTGAATAATTAGCCTGCTGCTCCATCAAGGGACATCTCGAAATAGCACTTTACAGAGAAAAGGAGGGCATGCCAACATCATGTGTGTCTGTAGCCTCAACTGTCAGAACCATTTGCTATGGTAAATCTCATGGAGGAGACAACTTTTAACAGGATGGGCTTGGCTTATTTCATTTCTGTGTACGGCTTCTCTCTCTGTGTGTCTGTGTGTGTGTGTGTGTGTGTGTGTGTGTGTGTGTGTGTGTGTGTGTGTGTGTGTGTGTGTGCGCGCGCTTTAATACATAAAATCCTGGAGCATATTAAGAATAAGTGTGAACAGTGGCACACCATTAAGTACTATTGTGTGTGTGTGTGTGTGTGTCTGTGTGGTGTGTTGGTGTGTGTGTGTGTGTGAGAGTGTGAATGTGAATGTGTGCGAGTGCGAGTGAACGCGCATCTGTGTGAGTATGTGTGAGCTGTCTCTGATGGGCATGGGCGAGGCCTGTCAGTCAGAGAAGCAGAGCAGAAATGACAGGATCAGTCCACCCTGGCGTTATGTCACCGAGCCATCAGCGCTAGTCAGACTGCTCTCTCTTCATCCGTCAGCCATCCGTTTTTCCAGTCACATTATCCTCCCTGCCCATCTCTGGAGCATGTCGGATAAAAGGCCCCTCCACCTCACCACACACTGAGGATTGACGTCAGTGTCAAAACACCACCACGGACTGAGCATGAGTGCTGCCACGCGTCTTGATGAGCATCTTAGCGAGGCATCTGGTCTTGTCAGCATGGCCTAATCACTGACCCGCACTGCTCCATTTTCCTATTGAGCGCAAAGCATTCCACAACATCACTTTGTGAAAACCTAACTGCTCTTGAGCCCAGTGGGTCACCAGAACATGAGAAGCTACAGGCCTACCACTGGTGCTATTTAAGTAACAATGGTCCATTTTATTTTGACCTCTGACATGTCCTTCGAACACAATGCATGAGCTAGGTTATATACTGTATGAAAAATACTGTATGTCTTACCATAAAAAGCTAGCTAGCTACTAGCTTTACCAAAAAGCTAGTAGAATTTCTTCAAACAACAACAAAAAAAAATGCATCAGTCTGCCAAAGGAGGATGCTAATATCTGACACCAGCATTCTGCTGACCTTCAGAAGGCAGGGTGATCTTACGGACCATTTTTTTGTTAGAATTACACTGTTATGGACAAAAGCCCAACATTGTGTAAGGCCAGGCTGCAGCTGAAGGAACTGCTGACTATGCATGCACTGAGATCACTTGCACTCAGACGTGTTTGTGAAAGTCCACAGCCAGCTGCAGCAATCCTCACACAATAGCATGTCTCTCGGCAAAGGTCTCTGCCAAGTTCAACAGCGGAAAGCAGATCTGTGGGGGTCAACTGCCTTTCCAAGACAATTGAATTTGTAATTCAACTCTCTTGAGCTGTAATCCACGTTAGAGATCAGGAACTGGACACCAAAAAGGTGTACAATCCCACATAATCCACTGAATTACTGAACGCTACCCCAGAAACATGGCAGAAGGATTCAAGCGCACAATTTACTCTAGAATCATTAATTCTTAATGCAATTTTTCACCAGAGGCTATTCTAAGTTGCTTTAATTTAACTATTCAACCAATGCAGCAACCATCAACCACGCTGCAGTCAGCAGCATCACTCCAAATGAATTTTAAGACATTTACCACATGCTGCTGCAAAGTGATCCCTTTAGATGTATTCTGTATTTATAACATTTCAATTCTCACGAGGGCACCGAAGAAAAGCCTTTCATCAGTCAGACCTGGGAAACTGCACACATGAAGTACTACTTCACAAGTTGTAGCCTGCAGCATGACTACTGATTCAGTACCAGCTGGGAAGCGCCCGACAGGGAAAACAAGGCCTAAAAAATAATAACTAGAGGCCAGAAAGGATGAGCACATGTACCATTTATTGCATTTAGTCCGCCAGGAAAAAGAACCAGCTTCTCAGACTAATGCATCCCTAAGGTCCATCTTGCCTGGAAAAGGAGGCACCATGATTGGGGGGGGGGGGTTGTTGTTCAAAGAAATTCCTGAGAGTCTTCTGACTAATGACTGGCTGACAAATATGCAAAAGCTCTGAATTGTCAAATTCTCATACCTAAATCTAAGAATATGTGTGTCAGTGAGTTTCTAAAATAACCAAAAAGAATACAACACAGTATGAAAGTCTGAAAACATAACAAGCCGGTCAAGAGGTTGGAAATGACTTAAGCCTCTACAAAGGACCAAAACAGCAAAAAAGTCACTGGCAACATTTAAGGCTACTTTCATGATCAATTAAATAGAGGTTTGATAGAGGTTAAACTAAAAGTAACGTTCAGAGAAAAACACACAGGTTTGGTCATTAATTAAAACCATTTAATCTACATAAGTTTATATGAGTTTGCCACAGTGTCAAGTCCGACAAAAGCCATGAAGGTCAGTTGAATGATGCAAAACCCACACATGTATTTACATAGTGATATGCAAGTAGGCTAATATCAAGATAGCATCTTTGCTGCACATGGCCCTAGCAAGTACGCATGACATTTTACATTTTATTACTCAAAGGCAGCTGATTCAAATGAGGCTAGCAAAAGCATGCTATGTGAAATCATTCCTTTGTGCTGTTGCTCAGGAGCTCGGTGACCAGAGTCTGTCACGTGTGAACAGGCAAGCAGGTGTTGCCATAGTGACGGGCTTGCTCCATGGCACGGGTAGAGAGAGAGAGAGAGAGAGTGTTTAAGCGCATGCAGCTGTACCAGCAGGAGCTGCGGAAGCCCAGGCTTTCAGGCACACAATGGCAACGGAGGAGGACACACACACACACACACAGCTTCCAGGAGCACCATTTTCACTGAGACCAATAGATGACACTGTCCTTGAACTGGCAAAAAAAAAATATATAAATAAAAATGCAGAGGAATGACAAAGAGTCAAATAAACACAGGTGCTCTGCACTCCGCACTCTTGTAGCCTTGGTTTTATTGGATCCCATCGTCAGAGCGAAGAGGAAGATGAAAGAAGAGTGCTCCTGAGGTAAACAAGCCATCACAGCGAGGTTGGGATGCAGGAGATGCTGTGTTGCGCGCCTCCTCGTCTTGGGGTGGCATGGCAAGACGCCCAGCATCTGCAGATAGACCACTGGCACAGTCCCCACTCACTGCCTTCAACTGCAGCAGGCTTCGATTCAGGGCACCCGTGCCAGCTCCCAAATAATGCCTCTCCTTCAGAGGGGTGCTGGCCCAGTGCTGATCAGGAAGTCCTTTCTTCTTTTAAATGAGCTTTCCTTTGTGTCTTATTACACAGAACCCCCCCCCCAAAAAAAACAATCTAGAGCTCACAAACGGAAATAACATCAATAATAGAGGCAAATGAGGGCCCCAATAGCCGCTGCAAGCTCTCAACAGCCACTAGAATGAGCAGTGACTTTTGACCATGCTCAACTGAGGTTAATGATAAAACCACGGCTGCCAGCTGAGCCGAGCCAACACTGGCAGCAATTAGATTATGCAAGAAAGCAAAAAAAAAAAAAAAAAAAAAAAAAAAAACCCACAAACAGCCCTTCTGGAGGCTATTCATTCTCTGGCCCTTGGCAACACATATTTGCAAACATCGTGGGGGATAACCGGCTGTCTGTAGGGATTTTTACGAAGAGGTGTCATTACAAAGACATCAGGACCACTTTCTGTCAAGAGCTGTTCGAACACTGTGCTATAGCTGCCATTGCTCCATGATGCAAACAACATCTTCTCGACTTTTCGACTGAGGGGAAAATCTAAGAAAAATACGCTCTGAACAGCCACAAGTCATCTAATTTTACAGGTCACATAACACCATAGCAGAACTCTTACAGGCCATATGTAACAGCCAGTCAGTTCAACAGTAGACCATTAAGCAGACCGAGTCTCAACACAAGCTTGGCAGTCTCACAAGGGATAATGGCAAGTGATTTGTCCGCAATCTGTAATCTTAGCTGCTATATCGGTCAAAGCCCTTCAGTTCTCACCCAACGATCACTGTTATTATCAGACAATAAATCCCACTCTAAGAGGCACATCTGAGTGGGAGACAGACACATGCCTTTGCAGTAAGCCCAAAGAATCAGGGCTTGGGCCCAGAGGCTTTGACAGGGCATCAGCCCGCTAAGATGTTTTAAGTGCAGGCTGTCTACGACAAGAACACACTACTGAGAACTTTCCCTAGTCTCCGCTATCGGTTCTCCAAAAGCCAGCTAATCTTAGCAGCTTAGCGGCAGTTAGCGGGTGCCACTCTCACTCTTGAGGTCACCCCCAAACACCTCATTTAATGAAGTCACAGTGTCAAAGCGTCGGCATTGACGGCATTCTCTCCCCCACCAGTGCACAGCACTCAGGCAACAAGTGGTGAGGATGGTTAGTTCATTCCTAGCACTACAACATCTCTAGGTTAGACACACACTGAGATTTTCACTTGATGGATCTTCCATGGCACACATGAAGGAGATTTGATCTCCGATCTCCGTTATGTGTGCTATAGAGGCACATGTGCTTCTCCACATATACCAAATTTATAGATTATAAAATGAAGAGATTTTTTTTTGATTAGTCGACTAATCTAACGACTAACATGGCCTTCCATATGAAAAGCGATGCTACTCTAACCTTAGTTCAAGCAGCGATGCAGAAATGACAGGGGCTAAGACAAAAACCAATCGACTTAGGTAACGTTACTACTAGAAATATATACCGTGTGTTAATAATAACTTGCGTGGCTTGGGGGGAAAAGGTCAATAGAATTAATCAAAGTTCACGTATCCCTATCTTGTAGTTGTGCGTCGGGTCATGGTGTAGCTGTGCACTTTGCAGTCTTATCTGCAGAAAACCGGATTGTTCATGTTACTAGTGAAGCATTACTTTATCATAAGCGACCATTAATTAAGCCGCTTTTAGCCACTATTTTATCCGATGGTCTGTGATATTAGGATGTAATATTCAGATACCGACGCATCAACGCAATTTTTTTACGCACATTTTTGTGATCGATTAAATCTCCTATGTTGCCGCGTCGTCCCGGCTATACTTAAGGTTTGAAGTGACTCCATAATTTCCTACTGGATACCACATGAAGCAGGAGGGCACTGGTCAGCAGCAAAGAGAAACCACCCAGACCTGACTGACCAGTTTTCTTCATTTGCCGTTACAATTACACAATGCAGTAAATATAATCTTTAGGACACCCTGTGCAGTTATTATCAAGTTGCTGCCACTGACTCTATTCAGGGTCATCTTTCTGCTTCTGACGGTCATAAAAAAAACCATTGCAAGCACTCATACCTGACGCAACCGACCAGCAATAAAATGAACAATTATTCTGGCTAAAAATTTTGCACCTCTGAGCCATAATGGGGAGCTAATGGGGTATGAGGTTTATAACTTTTACTGATGTCTAGGAGAGGCATAAAAGTCCTATCCTAAATCATTGTTTTTCCTCTCCGAACCAATGTGAACAAAAAAAGGTATTCTTACACACTAGTGATACTCTCACTCTTACTTATTCTACTTCTCTTACACTACCACCCTGTCTGCACACACACACACACACACACAAGCAACTCTTTAAAAGATTTGGGCATATATTTGCACCTAAAATGTTGTGTTTGACTGGCAAATACTGTCAGAAGAGGCAGGAATGTCCTGTGAGTGCCAGTGGCAGGTCCAGGCCTCTCCCTGCTCCTTTGCTCTGGCTGCTGCTAGAAGGATGGCTCAGCTATTACCCAGACCGCTCATAAAAGATTCAGGCACACAAACACTACAGACCAACAAAAGCTCTATTCTCTCTGTCTCCTCAGTATAAAAGGGATTCTGTGTTGCTGAGAAGGAAAAAAAAGCTTGTTAGGACACTAAATAAACTAATTTGTAAGTTCTTAAAAAAAACATGGTGCAACAGTCAAAGAACAAAAAGCCTACAAGCAAAACTCAAGCACACCTGCATCATGTGATGGTCACAACTGAACACATGTAACACAATCACTTGGGATGAAGACACTGTGGTGAATGCTGTTTTAAAAGAGCACCAGGATACTGTTCAGCATGCACACACATCCACACCCACACACACATAAATCAATGGGAACAAACTGATTTTATTTTGAATTTGCACAAGCAATGAGCAACAGAAATACAGACACTAAATTAAGCAACTTAAACTCAGCAGCCAGTAGAGAAGCCATTTCCATTACAGAGTAAAACTGAGGACTATTTGATTGAAGGGGAAAAAAAAACAATCAGTAGTCCTGGCTGCAGCAGTTTAAACAAGCTATTAGATGGAGCTACACTGAAGACCAAAAAAGGTAGAATACCAGTCAGTCACAAATACTGTGTGTTCTGTATCGCCTCACATCTGGCATGTAAACTCGGGTAACCCCTGTCAAATATTGTCAAAAGACAGTAAAATGTGTCTACAACATTGCCTCTCTATACTGAATTAGGACGAAAATATGATTTAATAAGAAGGAGGAAAAACACGAAGAAAGACCATATTTTCCCAGATATAGCCCATGCCACCCTCAATTTTGCTAAATCAATGCATAAATCTTTTTTAACAGTCCCTAGTAACAAAATAACGTTAATGGTTTTCACTACTTTTGGATAGAGTTTATGGTCAGTTAATGCCAGAAGACCTCTTTGCACAACAAACCTGATTACCCTCATTCATTTCACAACAACCCGTATTGAGGAATAAAAGGAACTTCGCCTGTAACGGATAAAAGGAGGGAGTGGCTCAACCTAAACTGTTACACAGAAGCACACATGGCACGCAGCACCTGAGATCTGGCCACTCCCTCACCTGTTGCCAGCACTTCACTGCCGCTTCAGATATGGCACACCTAGCATGACTCTCAAATGTCACCTAACCAGTCTTGCATCCAGCTACACCCAGCCTCTGACAGTGGAGCATGTGTTGACATATGTTGGCCTAAGCCTAGTTGCATGCTGTGAACAACAGAAGCCTACAGCAATACTTCCTAAAATATTTCACAGAAAATGATTACCATTCTGAAAGGTTGTTCAAACGCTGTCTGGCTGCTGACAGTTGTGCACTCAATGAGACATCAGGTGAGTCACACAAGCATGCGTGACTAAGTGGAAAATGAATGCTGACTTTAACGGCACACATTAGGTAGATGTCATGTTAATAAAACAAAAGAGGCATTTTCCTCCATCTATAATATCCTTTGAAGGTGCATCTCTGTGTTGGAGTTTGATCTCTCTCTCTTTCTCTCTCTCTCATAAGACAGATCACAATCTAGACCTACACTTCAACAAACTTGTATATCCATAGGACAGTCAACATCAGAGGAAGAACACTGACAGAAAAACAAAGGGCGGTGAAGCACGCAAAAGAAATCATCGCCATCAATAATTCACGCATAAGTTTTTGACATATTTTGACAAATCAGAATCAATATCTGAGATAAGGATTTCTGTGAAGCACAAAGTTGGCAGATTAGGCCAAAATAGTAGTATTCAGTCTGATTCTGTAATGTATTGAGCCTAGAGTTAAAATGGGTTAGCAGCACTCTAATAAACACATTAGTTATCTATCCACAGCAGAAGTTCACCTAAAGCTAATGAGCGCCAAGGAGGAAGGCAGTGAGGGAGTCTATTACCCTAGTATACTGATGCAGCGAATTCAGTTTTGTGCTTGTTGACAGTGGAGTCCTTGTGGATCATTAACATCCAGATGTACTTATCCCCCATGCAGACGCCTCACAGAGGAGAATGCAAATTGGCTGTGGAAAAGTTCAGACAAAGGTTGGCCTGCAGATCTGCCATGACAAACTCAGCTCCAGATGCACAGGCTTCTTCTACGATTTCAAAACATACTAAAACAAGACCAAACCATGAAGTCTGACCCTTTCAGAAACCATAACAGGCCTCTACATGCTTGAAATGAGTTTATCCCCCCAAATCCTAGATAGGGGTGTGAACTGATAGGATTTTATATCAATAATGGCAGTTTTTCTATTCGACATTGTCAATTCTGCTTATGCTCATGTGGGTTGTGCTGAGGGGGGAGAGGGACAAATCAAATGTCAGAGGAAGATTTCAGAAGAGGTCGCAGCCAGAGGCAAGACTGGAGCTAAGTTTCTTAGGTACGCCATTCTAGACGTGCCTTTTTTAGTGGATCACCAAACAATGGTAGCCTCTAAACTACCGGTCTTATTTTATTACATCTTATAAAAAACGTTGTTTAAGGATGCAATAACAAAGACTTTGTGGGGCTAAAACAATGTGCAGTGCAGCCCCTCTCCGTCCTACTATCTGACACGTTTGTTTAGGACCTGTATTTACTTTACTTTTATTGGATGTGCACAGCCCTCCTCTCCAAAAACAGACTCTTAACACACACACATACGCACAAACGCACACACACACAAATATACACATACGCACACACGCACAAAGTCACCGAAGCCATCATGTCTTTTTTTTTCCAGGCCAAAAGGAGAAAGACGTGTCTGTCCATTAAACCACACGGTAACCAGACAAAGCACTCCTGTCACAAAGCCCGACTGTTATCACCACAACACTTAGTTCTGTTTACTCCTGTTTCCATAAAGGCCACCTGCACCTCAGGATCAGTCTGTTTGTTTACACAGGTTCCAGAGATATGGTGAGATGTTGGACACAAGGTTGCTATACTGAGGACACCCACATACTTAGGGCAGGCTTGAGACCAGCTTTGTCCGCAAAAGGTCTTGAGATGCACAACACGTACAGCAATCACCTGACAGCTGTCAGGCTGCCAGAATCAACCTTCACCAAAATGCAACCTGTTCCAGAGAGAGGGGGCATTGGCCAGGAGATCACATTGACGGCTGTTTTTGTTGTGCATGTTGTGTGGTGTTTGTTGAGTGTGTGTGTGTGTGTGTGTGTGTGTGTGTGTGTGTGTGCGCGTGTTTTCTCTGGCAGAGAACCGGGAGGAGCTGGGGGATGCTGTGTATGATCAGGTGGTCCTCTAATTACCAAACTCAGCCACAGCCAGCCAAGCATGACCAGCAGTGTGTGTGTGTGTGTGTGTGTGTGTGTGCGTGTGTGTGAAGCCATACTCTCTCTGACATGACAGGCACAAGACAAATTACCACAACACAACCAAGCAAACACATCCAGCAAACACCACCCAAAACACACACACACATAACAAAAAAAAAAAAAGTCCACTTCCAACTTCTTCAGGGTTAGTGAGGACAATACAGGTGGATTTGAGAAAGTGAAAAGCTGGCTCATGACTCCTCTATTGTTAATGTTTTACTCATGGTTATTTTTGCTCCCTCAGCACTAAGCCCAGCTGAAAGCTGAGGGAAATGGTCACCAAATGCAAGGCAGTGTTCCGGCAGTAGTTTCAGGATGTTACTGACATTTAAGGAGACTTTTCCCTACTTTATTATGCCATTTACTTTGGGCAAAATGTTCCTCTGGGATATGGGAAAAGGTCCCCCTCCCTCCCAAGCTTCAAACATACAATGGAAGACAGAGATATAGAGGAAAGAGTGTGAGGAAAAATGTGTGTGTGTGTGTACATGTGTATAAGGAAAAATGTGTGTGTGCGTGTGTGTATAATGTCATAGACTATGTGCAAATGAGTGTGTCTTCACTAAGACTAAAACAACAGTAAGCAGACAAAGGCAGCTGTGATTTATGATGTGCAGCCCGCCTCTCTGGCTACGTGAATTAGAAGCCCGGGGTGGGGACCGAGACTGACAGAGGGAATTAAAAGTGTGCTGTGTGGCACCTCATCACTCATCCCCACTTCCTGTCCGCACAGGAACCAGGCAGCGGGAGGAAATCCTTCCTTTGATGAAAACAACACTGCACCCCTCGGCACGGCGAAGGGGGCGACCACAAAATGGAGGACCTAATAACGGTCACTGGATAAACAAGCGGGCCTTATCTTCCCCCAGACATGTGGAAGAGAGTGACAGAGAGAGAGAGAGAGAGAGAGAGAGAGAGAGAGAGAGAGAGAGAGAGAGAGAGAGAGGAGAGAGAGAGAAAGAGAAAAACAGCCAGGAAAGCTGTCGACAGATTCAACTGGTGTGTAACCTCTGTTCTGCTGGTCTTGACATTGAACCAGTGTGGAATCAGAAGGAAGAGGACAACCATGACCAGACCACACCACCAAAGCTCAAACACCCAGTCAGTGCTGCCAGGAAAACTTTGGTGGTCATGTTAAACGGGTGCCCTGGATTTCAGCTCCGTTTGCACTGACAAAAGGCTATGTCAGGTTATGAGTTGATTCAATAAACAGTGGATCTATACCAAACCCAAGTCTTCATGATGAAGCCCTTTAAAAGTAAAAAAGTTCATGTATTAAGTGTTTACGACAAAAAACAATCACATGGCCTACCACTGCTACGGTCAGATCAATGCGATTCGTGAGTAGTTGCAATCACATTGTACCGGAAAAATAAATAGCAACGTGGCCTTAAATAATATCAGACTTTGCAAGATGTATTTCAAAAGCTGCAAAAGCTTTTCATGCAAATTGCAATACACCTTTATTTCACCACCAATGTATCTAATAGATAGTATCTATAATCTATACTAACTGATGGTAAGACTACTGACACCACCATCAGATTCTCCCAAGCATGCAAAAAAGAGGCTAACTTTGGCCTTAGGGTAATGCCCATTAAAAGCATAAATCCAGCGACCTGAACTGAGAAAAATCAAATCGGTCAGTCAGAAAGAAAGAATGAAAGAAAGACAGACAGACAGAAAGTTGCTGCTGAAAGCATCAAGATTAAAGACAGCCTTTTAAAGTATTAGAACATTGTATCAGGGATTTAGCAGAGATCTTTGAAACACAGGCCTACACAAAAACACTGAGTGGTAGGATCAAACTGACTGTTTTCCTGAGAAATCTAGATCTACTGTATTTAATTTGATTTCGGCCATCTCTTGTCCCGTGCTGACCTTTATTCAGTCAGCATGAGAAAGGCATGACATGTCATACAAGCCAGAGGCAGAAGAGGTGAATTTACAGTAGTCTGGGAGATGTCCTCAAACAACAAGCAAGACTGCAATCTACGACCTGGAGCCTATTTTGGTTCTGCCCAGAGGAGGTAGCAGAAACAGACCATTAAGCATCAGGGGTGGCCAAACTAACTAAGGCCAATTGCAGCCCTCTGCTCTTTTTCATGCGGCCCACCAAGAAGTCAAAAAATGTATGTATGGATGTAATGTGGCCCATTGTTACATTAATCTATTATTATATTTCCATAGCACATCATAGTTTCAATACTGGTGACATTTTTGTCAATAATATCATTAAACACTGTAGCATTAGATGACCTGCAGTTGCTCTTTCACTTAAAACTGTTTAAAAACAAGGCTCTTGATTTTACTTTGGCTCTTGTCAGCTTAGATTTTTCAGGATGTGGCCCGCAAACAGAAAAGTTTGGCCATCCCTGCTGTAGGTTAAAAGCTAGTTGAATAACTTCACTTCCATGCATCTTTTTTCTACATTCAATGAATCAAAGAAAACCAACAATTCTCATGTTTTGAGCTTAAGCACAACATGACATGGCACCATCTGTTATTATATACGGTGGCAAAAAAACAGTGAGATCTGAAGAGCGATTTACAAAATACGTCAAAGCATGTGAGGACATCCCAACATTCTCAAAAATGTTGTGATGTAATACTCTGCTGTTTGTACCAAATAATGCAAATGCCTTAATTGCAGGGTGTGTCTCTCATTCCATTGCCAATCAGCCTTTTCTATCTTTCGTTCTTACATTTTTGCAATTCATGCATGTCCTGCCATCTGCAACCTCATGCATCTCTTTTGAAATACATTCTTTATCTTCGGCTCCACGATTCTAAAACGTCTTCATATTGTATGAAGATCATGTGAAATTTCTTCATATTTTTTAATTCAGCTTGCACTGAACATCTATTTTCCAGTAAATTTGTCATGCGAAGTCAATGACAGATACATAAAGAAAACCAAGGGCATTCTTACAATTAGAAGGAGGAAAAAAAGAAGATCCCCTCATGATACTGAAATCTACATGAGAACCGCCAGCGGTGTTAAAAGCCAATGACAGGTCACAGACTACCACTAGACTCTGCCACAAGAGTCCTGTACTCCATCCCTGGTGACCAGACGAGCATGAGACAAAGGGGTTTATGGGAACTCCAGAAAAATGGAGCTGGAGTGATTCTTAAATTCTAACAGGCCAACATCCTACTTTCTCCTAGTGAACACAGGTTCCCCAGTGACTCCCATGTATTCAGTAAACAGGCAAGACTAAGATGCTGAGGCTGTTCTTCAGCTCCACTGCACACTATTGTGTTTTAAAGGTTAGCAATAGGTTTTGGATTTTATGGAAAGTATGATTTCATATATGTATACAGTATGCAAGTATATTCCTAACTTGTGTTCCATCGCAAGATACACGAACGCACGGGTTGTTTACAACTTGCAGCAGTAGGGTTACTGTAACCTTATCTATATCGTTTTGCCAGCAGACAGCAAGACCAGAAAAAGTAACCTGGTACTGTTCCCACACTATCAGTCGCACTGACCAAATTACTTCAGTCACACGCAAAAAAATTATATATTTCTTAAAAGGATATCTCAGACCACAAAGTGACTGGTCGCTGATATCAACCTGCAATACCGAACTGCGTTAAATCAAGTGTTTATTGCTAGCGTTGTACTATATCATTAGCTTGTCCTTGTCTGTGGCTAACGTTAGTTAGTTGACAGATCCTATACATGCATCATTCCTGGACAGCACTGGCTGTGAAGATGCCTGGGGTGTATCGAGTTATTCAGTCGCTGAAATGTTATTTGCAAATGCACGTTTTTTATCGAACTGCTGGCTATCCTTAAGAAGCCTCCATAATGTCTGGCTAGCCTTTATCGACCACTTAGCCATCAACACAGCTAACATTAGTTAGCCACCTGGCTAGACAGAAAAGCTAGCGAGCTACTAGCTAGCTTGCTAATATTTCATGCAAATATTATTATGTGGTGGGCTAAACGACCCTTTGTCTCATGACGGCAGGGCGCCAAGCCGTTATTGTCAGAACAGAGATACCAAATCAATATTTAAAATTAATGACAGTATTTGTCTGCACGCAAGAGAAATATAATATAGCCTGTTCACATTTGTGAAGACTGTAAGAAGCCACCGGCCACCTCTATCAGCCCGTGGCTAGGAAACGCGACGTGTTTGCATCAAAGCCTGATGTCATTTCACTCACCTAGTAGTGAACGAAGATGCTTTAGCCGCGTTAAAAGATCCTTCTTTGGGTCCAGAACTTTCTGTGTAGATTTCTTGACGTCTCCATAGCCCCTTCGAGTGAACATTCCGCTGTAGAAGGCAATTGTGGAGCCTGAATTCACCGCCTTTTACCATTCAGTCTGCTATGTGTCACTTTGCCCGCAATTGCACTATGATTGCTTGGTAAACTTGCACTATGCGCGAGTCTCCTCCTTTTCGTGGGTGTGTAAACACGGAAGCGCGAGGTCTCGTAACGTGAGAGTGGTTTGCGTAGGTACGCCCCCAGAGGACGTAGCAGGTTAACTGTTGTGTGTAGTGTTGCATTCTCAATCAAGTTTCCCTGGAATTATTACAATGTGGAGATGCATTTTGTGCCAGAAAATAGCATTTGAATAAAATGCCCATTGCTGAGCCCTTCAAAATATTCAAATAATTAGAAATTAGAATATATTAGATTAGATTCAACGTTATTGTCATTACACATGTATGAACACAGAGTAACGAAATGCAGTTCAGTTAATCTAATCAGAAGTGCAATATGTACAATATGTGCACTATGTACAGTTAAGAGTCGTTATGTACAGATAATGGCAGTGTAAAAGTGGGAATAGATATGTGCAGATTGTGTACAAATAAATTGTGGTGGGAATAGTTATGTGCAGATTATGTGCAAATAAGTTATGGGAGCAGCTATTTACAGATAGGGCGATGTATAAGATAAGTATAAATTAGTATTGATTAACAAAAGAGCAATGTGCAGATGAAGTATGTTATACAAATGTTCTATACTACTACACATAGGCAAATCTACAGATGTAATATGGACAAATATACAGGTGTGTAGATGTGTTAATATATGTATATACAGATGTACAGACGTGTAGTAGAAGATAGACAAAGTGCTATGGATGTATATACAGTAGTGAAGAGACGCACTGTGAACAGATTATGCCATGGTGTAGCGTGAATAGGAAGGTTAAGCAGGGGACAGAGTTGGGTAGGGTGACAGCTGTGGGGAAGAAGCTGTTCCTGACCTGCTGGTCAGAAGGCTCCTGAAGCGCCTTCTGGAAAGGAGGTGCTGAAAGAGTCTATTGGCTGGATGAGACGAGTAATATGTAAGCAACATGACTGCTGTCAAAATGAGACTTTGCTTCCATGACATAGGCCTAATAGTCTAGTGTTAGTCCATTAGATTTTCAAATTTCTGTTCAATGTCTATGAGAGAGAAGGCAAATCATCTGACCACTGTTATGCAAGTGGCCCACTGGTTTCTTCTGCATCCTAGTCTACTTCACACACCCTGATTCCTCTGCACTGCATTTTATGGTGTTCAGTTGTGATAGCTCAAGGCCTGCTGTGCACAGACTATCAAGAATTTTACTTTTTTCTTTCTTTTTTGGGATATGTGGGATATTAAACAATTTCAGTAAATTCAGTCGGCACAGGTAGAAAATGCTTATCCTAGAACATTTTGAAAATGGCAAATAGTTTTCCGTTTGCATTTTTTTTATCACGTTAACCCAATTTAAAACTGTTATTTTAGCAATAAATCTGAGCATTCACTCATGTCTCACGTGTTCAGATTAGGGGATTCGATTTGGGTGTATTTACTTACTTACTTACTATTTGTGTGTGTATAGATTGATTCACTTATTTAAAAAAAAAAAAAAAAAACTGTCTTGCTTAGGAGTCTTAGGATGAAAGGTTTGCACCACTGTTGAGGAAATGACGCTACTCCAGTAACGATATCCTATAGCCTTTTTTCTCTCATCTGAGGAATATAGCATGAGCCAAATAGCCCTGTGTATGGCTCTGGAATAGCATGCCCTGAAGTGCCATCTTGTGGAAAAATATGGTATGACGTGGCATGTTCCTTCGGATTTTTTTGTGGGATTTTGCTGCTCCCAGTGGCCAATCTTTCTTGACCTTAACCATGTAAAAAAAAACATAGACTAAAACATGCCAGTGTAGCTTAAAAATGGCATAATCCCTTTGCACAGTCAACTGTATCTTGATGAAGCAGAATGGGAAAAAGAAAAGTAACTCTTCCAGTGTGCAGTGGTTACCCTTTCATGCAAATATAGTTTGTGCATTACTATGGAACCTACAACACACAACCACATAATGTAATGAAGAGCAGGCCACAATATTAAAGCATAATATTTTAACATGTACAAAATGTTTAGGAAATTGTCATCTTCAGATGTAGACATTGTGCATTAACCAAAAATAGCACAATAATAAAACTTGTTACAAATAAATAATAATAATAATAATAATAATAAAAACAATGTAGGTGTCACAATTAGCTGTTTCTCAAGGCCATTTAAAATGAAACCTCAATCTTTGTGCTGTAATGCTCACTCATGCAGTTTGTTATTTATTGTGGTTCTTGGATTTTTTGCCTTATTGCGCTCCACACTGGACACCGATTAAGAACATCGAGGTCAGTATAACAGAATGCTGTCCTCAGACAGGCACCCTCACACTTTCAACTGTCATTTACGTGATCTGTTAACTGGAAGCTTTTACCCCCTCTGACGAAGAAATCTAATTTTATGGCAGACAGGCCTCCTGCAGTTTAAGTGAATTGAAGGTTACAGTGCATTAAAGCAAGTCCAGCTTCCCGATGATTCTAATTGATTTTTCAGATAATTAGCATGCAGACATATTAACATTTCCAGGCAGGAAAAAAATGTGTGCATGTCTCTGTGCAGAGCAAAGAAGGATTGATGCAATGAAAAAAAGCACTCCTGTAAAGTTTGCAGGGACTTAAACTGTCAGATTTAATTAATTTATGATAATCTCAAAAGTGACAAAGTAAGTAAATTGCTTGTCTTTTTCAGACTTTTCATAAGATGATAGTTTTCAAGCATAGCCTTAATTTGCACTTTAAAACTATTTCTTTTTTCCTTTTTCATGATTATATTAATGCAATATAAACGTTTGCCTCTAAAACTTACTATCAGAGACTGGATTACAATTATACATATCATTATTTATATTAAGATCTGACCTCTGCATGTCATTACAAAATCAGAAACATCAGATTTACATTGTCTTACATTTCTTTGTTTCAGTTGGCATGACACAGTCACTAACTACCATGTGGAGTTCACTATTTAAACAACAGTTCCATCAGACTGGTAGGCCAGTCATAACATAGGCCTACATATCTGCTTGGTGTCTGCCACAAGACTGGTTTACACCACTTGTCATTGTCAGCGATGGAGACCGCAGGCAGAACACAAGACACAGATGTGAGATGGCCAAGGCCATTTTAGAGTTGTCTCCAGTGAATAGAGCCACAATATTAAATACCCTTATGCTTTAACAGTTCTTCAAAGCTCCTAGGGTCTATTTATTCTGAAAACATCTTATCTTGAGGATAATAAAAACATCACATTACAGGTTTAAACTGGACAAAAATGTGGGATTTTGCAGGTCTAAGTCAAATGAATGTAATAACATTCAATAAATTCAGGCAGCTGTTCATCACATAAGACACTGTCAGGACCACAAAGCCATAGACCAGCAGGTGGCACTTGTGACAAGGATATCCTTTGAGTTTCTCTCAAAGGTATGAATTATATAATTATCTTTACTGTCAGCATCATTATCATTGTGATCAACGTCTTCATCACCACGACCACCATCATCACCACCATCATCATCACCACCACCATCATCATCATCATCATCATCACCATCATCATCATCACCCTCTTCTTCTTCTGGCACACACCTAATCACTATTAGGCAATACTTAGTAATCATAATGAACCTGGGCTTTCATTCTAGTTGAAAAGTTGCCAACAACACAGCCCATATCAAGGCCAGTTTCGACTGATATTTATTATTGTTCTGAGAGTGCAAGGGCAGCGTACAGCTAATGCAAGCTATTCAGCAGAGCAAAGCCTTAGCACTGTGTCCATAAGTGTACTTTTAAGGTCAACATTTACTTCCCACTCGAGCAAAGACCCTTATTTCTCAGGGTCATCTACACTTCAAAGAAGCACAAGCTCTTAGTGTGGACAATATGCTTTTATCAAAATCCATTTAGGCATCTCACAGACCCTCAATAAACACTGCAGACAAAGGCAGTGCAGCCAAGTCCATGCTAGTGTGGATGAAAATATGTGTATTGGTCAGAGAGAGAAAGAGAGAGGCTGGGAGTCTTGAGCCATGAGACCACTCTCATCATGCCTGTTGAAAGAGAGAAAAGGTAACCGACTCACTCCCTGTATAATAGAAGACCTTGCTTGTCAGTCTATGCACATTCTTCATACTGCTCAAAATATGTTGGTTGTTTTACATACACTTGTGCTTACACTAGCATGTGGACACACACACACAGAAAGAGATAGAGAGAGAGATAGAGAAAGAGAGAGAAACACACACACACACACACACACACACACACATATACACAGTGTGTTCTTCAGATGTTTGGCAGTCATCCCACCAATTAACCATTTTTAATGAGTGTTTTCAGCAGGGGGAAAAATGAATTGCACCTTATTGAAAGCAATCATCTGTAGATGATACTATCAACAATATCTTAGCAACAAGGACAAAGCAATTGGATGCTATCTCGACTTCTCACAGCTGTGCATTCTTATGCTAACAGGTCCAACAGCAACCTCTGCACAAGGGATTCTTTTGGACTAGACCTGTTTGAGAGAAAAGGCCATGGCATTACAAGACAAAATCTAATTTAACAGAGTCTCTGTCATAAATTAGTTTTGACACTTAATATATAAAAAAAACATTCCTGTTACCATGAATTCAAAAGGTGGAGAATTCTTCAGTCCTATTAGACAGAAACAGACAAAATGATATGATGCCTGAAATATCCACGTTTGCACGTGACTATGGTCTGATGAAGTCAAGTAACAACGCAAAATGACCTTCATTCGAGAACCACCTACTGGCACATTTCAGACAGAGGGTGGCGCTGTTACTTCATAAATGAACGCTTGGAACACAAGTCATACTGCATTCAATCCAAGGTTTGAAAAGCACTTGTCTGCTCTAAATTGTTCTTATAAAGAGCTCGGAAATACTTGACTTTTCTCCTTGTATGGTTATGGCCTTTCTTTTTGTGCACTAAGTGCCATTAAAACCTAATGTATCCTATTATGCCATGCTAAACGTGCAGACAGTAGTAGAAATATCGTTAGGATATTCGTTGGCACACTCCTACACATTATGACAGGGTTATGCTATGGATTTAAATGCACATTGAGCAAATATACATGGGTTACTAATAGCATGGACATCTCCTTAAAAAAAAATCTAACGTGAGATGTAGAACTAGCTTGTAGTCCTATACCGGTATTTTGCATTTGAAATAATATAATGTGTAGGTCATAAAATGCAGAGGGAAGATGTCTATCTAAGATAATTGTATTATGTGCAGCATACATAGGTGAATTAATTCATTATGGAGATTATGGCGGTATTTATGGAGAAAGTGGTAAAAGATGTCAGTCCGGATGATGTTCCAATTAAGGGAATATCCACCAGGGGTCGTCAGTTTGCGAAAACGGTGTTTTGAAAACTTGCATAAACAAAGCTCAACCTATAGCATGAAAGCATATTTACGCTTGCGCTATAGTCTCCTCAATTTATAGACACATTTATTACTGTAATACACAAAATTAATCAACTAAAACGTTAAAATATAACCACCATATTATTAAGTTTTAGCAAAAGGCAGATGTTGCGACAGATAGTGAAAACAGCCTATAAGCTATATATTTTAACTCTGCTCAGTATCATGCCAAATAATGTTATATCTGGCTGGTCTAAAATGGCACCTTGGAACTTGTTGCTTAGCTTAATTCTGATACTGAGTTATTGAATAAACCAATTGAATATTCTAATCTTGATCATAACCTTGACAATTACAGACAATCAGAATCTATATCATTAGCTTTACCTTTTATAATAACCTCTGATAAAAGGCAAAAAATATTAAGTCAGCTTGTTCAGGTGTTTCCTTGTAGGCGTTCAGTTCTCCCTTTAACTGCCAGCCTCCCTGAAATCTCACACTCTTAATTAAAACCCTCTTCCAAAAACATTGTCTATAGACTATCTGAACAGAAAATCTCATGTGAAATAAATAGTCAGAAGCAAATGAATAAAACACATTCTTTTTGTCTTTATGTGGCAGGAGGGCTTCTCTTTTTAAAACATTATATGTGCTATGCCACAAATAGTCTCTCAGTAATTGTCATTCCTTAATCTGATTCCAATTTGACTTGTCGTCTGACACTTAGACGGTGTTTAATTAAAACGTCTCTATTTTAATTGGGTTCGTTCAAACGGCAGATTACCTCCTGAGAGGGAAACTTGTATCGGTAACAACCTTCTGAGACGGGCAGTCTACAGCAGCTGAGTGTGGTCAGTTATTCATTCATTTAGCTGTACAGTAACACTTAGTAACATCACTAGATCTTAGCCTTGCATTCGAAATACCGACATTCATCTCTCTCAAGGTTGTCAGCTTCACTGGAATGGTGTCGAGAAGACAACACAATTGCTCGTAGTGCACCTTTAAACCAAGTATAATTCTGTTTCCTTATTATGGACTCATAAAAATCATTGTCTCCTATGTTGTTAATATCCTTGCATGCACCAATTGATATAGCACTATACTGTTATAGGATTTTAGTGAAAAATTACAGCCAGTCAGTCTGTGGCAGCTGGTATATTGGTCAATTCATTGGAGTTTGGATTCGGAAATAGGCTAGGCTGTGAAAGACTGTCAGCTGTCATCATCCTTAAGGGGAAAATGAACCCCTTTGAAGCGACACAGTGACAACCTCTTGTCTGCCCCTCCCTATAATGTGAGAAACACCCCGAAGCCCAAATAAATAAACTGAAATCCAGATCCTGCTTTTTCTTATTTCCCCTTCTCAGACGTTTATTGACAACCCAGTCTCACAGTAATGCACTTTTTGGTCTGTGGACCACCAGTAGACTACATTTGGCAACCTTTATCTATACAAAATAAATAATATTAGAATATAGAGTTCCTCACATTTGATGTGGGTATTGATGTGGGTATTTAAATATGCGTATTAACTGTACATTTCCAATCAATGAATAAACAAGTGTGTGTGTGTGTGTGTGTGTGTGATACACAACTAAACATATAGCGCAGAAATTTAAAATCTATCCATTGTGAACCACCTGCACTTAGCATGACTATGTATGAAGCAGTGACTGATTCCATTGTTGCTTCTGTGTTCAGCCACAGTGTAAACATCCTGGTGGAGCATGCGTGGATATGCGCTTTTTGCTCCTGCGTGGCAAAGCATATTTGTGGACATCATTATCCACGTGGGATCATTATCCAAGTCTGTTCACCGGCGAGTTGCTTTGCGCTGGGCTCGCCTTCCAAACTCTGGCTCCATTTGCGTCCGCAGGGGTGGGAAATAACAAGCACCGCTGGGACTTCAGCCTCTTCCTCCACAGGCCCCACACCCTGGGCCAGCGCTGTGGATTGGACCGCGCTGACTCACAGTCTCTCACAGAAGTCACTCTTGCTACCTTGACTGTGTCTGCAGCTGTCTCCAGACATGCCAGAGAATCAGACATCATTATTGCACATCCCTCCCACTGTGATTTCTGTTCTTCTCTCTTTCTCTCTGTGTTTCTCTTTCTGTCTCCCCCCCAACCCCTGATCCTCTCATCTACTCCTCCTTTTATTCTTTTTTCCTCTCTCTCTCTCTCTTTCTCTCTCTCTCTCTCTCTCTCTCTCTCTCTGTCTCTTTAGGGTTCTCTCACTGTCCTGTTCTCTTTCACCCTCACTGGCCTTTGGTTTGTTTTACTGCTATCTTGTTGTCAGTGTAAAACCCGCTTTATCGCCACTATCAATTGCATCCCATGCTTTAGTGCAAAGACAAACAGTGACAGTGTTGTGATTTTTTTTTTCTTTTCCCCCTCTCCCGTGCCTCTAAAATGGCCTGACAGGAAATCAATGGCCGCTTTCCCACGGGCAGTTAATTAACGAGGCACTTGTGTGGTGTGGCTAAGCGGTCAGGATCTTTATGTCCCACGATTGTATCAGGTGGAATGCAGAAGAGACACAGGACCACAGATAAAGTGTCAGTGAGGGGAGGGAAACACACACAGTGACAACCACCCTCTCTTTCTCACTTGGCTTATGTGTGCCTGTATGAATGTATATGTATGTGTCTGTCTTTCTCTATCTCTCTCTGTCTGTCTGTCCTTGTGTGTGTGTGTGTGTGTGTGTGTGTGTGGTGTGTGTGTGTGTGTGTGTGTGTGTGTGTGTGAAAAAGAGAGAGAGAGATTTTCTTTTTGTTGCAGTAAGATTCAGAGACCTTAACCCGTGAAATGTAATTCCAACTTCTCTATCAATGTTCTAAACACTTTGTTTCCCTGTAGTAGGAGTGATATGTTTGATGCCACATTGCTTAGATTTATTCCAATGGTTCACTATCAACACCGTGATAAAGTTGTTCAGAATCTGCAAAAAAAATTCCATATTTAGGATTTAAAATTAGTTTTAGGATTTGGACTAGAAATGGCCTCTTTCATTACTGAGCTCAGTGGTGTTCCTAATAAGTACAAATGGCCCAGCCCCTCTGTAGAGAGGAAAGGAAAGCTGAGCTGGGTTAAAGAGAGAGAGTGAGAGAGTGAGAGAGAGAAAGAGAGAGAGATACAAAAATGGTCAAACCTGCACAAACTGGTGAGACTGACACTTGTGAAAATCCAGTGTGGACTGTGTGGCAGTACAAACGCTGATAGACATGGTGGAATAAAAGGGCTTCTCATGACAAACTTTCAGCAAATGTCAGCCTTTCATGGGGTTGAGAAGGCCTATTTCATATCTATTACAACAGCCTTTCCACAGACGATATTTTAGATTTTAGTGCTCCCTGAACTGCAAATCCTCTGCCAATCTTTCCTTTAAGAATCTCTGCCAGTCCCCCCCCCATCCACCCCTTCCTCCCTAATACATTCACTCCCCCCTTTACCTCCCTCTCCCTCCCTTTTGATGTGACAGAACAAACCACGACCTATTAGGATTAAGGCTTTGAAAAGATCTTTGATGCTGCTCAAGGTTCCTTTAGACTGGGGAACTGACAATATGAGCCGGGTGGTGGAGGGAGCTGAAGGGGGTGATTGGTCGTCCTCAGTGAGGTCTGCTGTCATCTCACACACACACACACACACACACACACACACACACACACACACACACATGCAGCACACACACACGCACACATGCACACACAGAGTGCCCACCCACGACAGTCTCCCTTTCCCTGTGCAGGAGGCTCAGATGTGTATAGACACATTTTCTTATTGAGGGATTTGTTGGTATTTTTCTTTATTTGGCCTTTTTTTGGAGCTCTTAATGGTGCACCTCAAGGATTACTTGGCTCCATGCCCTTGCCATATCTGAACTGCAACACAGAGTAAATTCAAGACAATGGTCCTCATTTTTTTCTACCATCTATCTACCTTCCATTCTCTCTTTCAGGCTCTCGTTCTCTCTCTCCCTCTTTTTAAGGACACACAGCCAGCTTCAAAGGAACATGGAAACTGAAAGATGATGAGATGTGAAGGACAAGGATGAAACGGTGCACCATGCTGTCGAAAAGTGAACAGTGCAGTTGAGACTCAAATAAAGAAAATGGAGCAAAAACAGATGTATTGAACCATCCAGGGCTGTGCTCCAGTCCTTCTGGGCTACAGGAAAAGTATGTGGGAGGGTGTAGTTGGATTTGGGGGTGTGTGTGTGGGGGGGGGGGGGGGCGGGGGTTGTAGTGGGGGTTAGTGTAGAGTGTATGAGCTGGTAAAATATGTCATAATTGTTGGTCATTACTGCAACTGTGGTAGCCACAGAGAGCTGGACACGGTTATGTAGGCTGAGCTGTTGTTTTGTGTACACTAACAAAAGCTCTATATATTGTAAACAAACACATGCATTTGTGAAATTGGAGAAAGAAAGGTAAGAAATTGGATTAAAACTTAGCTACAGCCAAATACTTTCCTGTTGAATCAAAATATTTTTAGATAGATAGATGGAAGATTTTAGTTATCTCGTAGGAAATTCTGACATCCCATAGCACCCATAACATGATGTACATACAGTACATACATAGTACAATATACAAAATAAAAAAATATGTTGGAATGCCAAAATCTATTAACTATGATTCATGAAATCTCAAATCACTGGAAGCTCTGCTGTAATCAGTGACATGAGCATCGGTATCCTAGTTATAAACACAAAACAGTGGTGTTGTCTGCCAAGCCAAAGCGCAAGGCTAGCATTATCAGTTTAGCAAATAGCTGCATTTACACTCTGGCTTGATCTTGGTTTCTGTAACATATAAGACATTTTCACACCTTTTTTTGTCTAAGTATGACATTATGACAACAATTCACATTTTTTGTAACTGCTGGCAATATATACAAAAAGATATTACATTGTGCCTGTAACACAGTAGTCTTCTTTTGAATAGTGATAATCCTGAAAGAGTAGGTTATATTTGCTAAATACTTAAGGCAGATGATGCCTCAAGGCCTCCTCTCTAGTCAGCCTTTCGACCCACTTATCTTTGCTAAAATGGAGTGTGAATAATAGCCAGCTTCTTGCGTGTGTTTCTTCTACTATTGAGATGGCAAACTCCATCACCACTCGACTCCGCAGATTTTGCTGGGTCAATGTAACTCATAGAGCTTTTCACTGTAGCGCACATAGGCGATTAAGAGTGCTCTTGACGGTTTTTGGAAAAATTTAACAAAACCTAATTGACGTAATACAGTGAAAGTCATGCTATATTCAGGTAGGCTGTGTATATCAGTGTCTTCGGTCCTCGAAGAATTATCAATTGATATTCCTTAATATAATCTCAAATAGGAAATCTCTATAAATGCCAATATGCCACTTTTGTTGTCTTGTTTTATTATTTTTTCTTTCAGTGGAGGATACATGGTGCAGAGTACCTCTCAAACGCCCGTTATCATTTCCGTCTTAAGCAGAGAAATTGGAAAAGACACCCAAGTAGCATTTCCAGAGTAAGCATCATTTAGATATTCCGAGGCTCCGATTACAGGGCGATATTGCACTCGTTGCTCCTGCGGCTCCCCAGGTGAATTGGCCGGGGTGTGTATCTGTGAAAGAAGCTGATGACGGGTGATGAGCACTGACATTCAGGGACATCTTTGATCCTACTCAGACAAAGAAAAAAAACAGGTCTTTCCGACACATAGCCCCTGTGCCCGTATTGACCTGCCAGTCTATTTTATCTCTGCAGATTCACATTTGAGAAATGCTCCTTGTGGCTTCTTCAAGGCAGAAAGTCTCTCCATCTCGTGAAGTATTTGTAATCTTTCTTGCGAAGGCTCGCCATTTTGAAGTATGTGCCTTGAAATTAACCTTCCGGCTATCAGGGGGTGATCTTTTGATCACAGTTCCACAGTGAAAGGGAAGTCTACAGAGGTTCAATTTATAGTTCGTATCATCAAATTGGCAACAGTTATTCCTCTGCCTTATCACAAATAACTTCTCCCGCACTTTCGTTTCCTTATCCCGGTGGTGCTTAAACTGCCATTTGGCTCCAGAGCCATCTTGCACTCTGGTTTTTGAGAAAGGTCTAGAATTGGTTATGCTCCATGGTCTTGGTTTTAGTTTCCTTTGAAATGAGAGTGGGAGAGGGTGATTGCAGGAGGTCAGAGCAGGCTAGCCGAGGGGGCTGGACAGCTGCCCATGTGCCTGAGGGCCAAACAAACATTTGTTTTTGTTTTTTTTTGGTAAGTGCTTAGCAGGCAGGGGCATTAGCCAACATCCAACCCCTCCCTGTATCTTTAGACTCGTGCTGAAGGGTGGGAGTCACCTGTTAGGCCAACAGAAAAAAACAACAACAAAAAACAAACAAGCTCTGCATTGTAGTGGGTTCCACTGTGTGTGTGTGTGTCTGTGTGTGTGTGTTGTGCTTTGTTGTGCTTTGTGGGTAGGGTGTTGAGTAGGGTGGGTGGACAAGTGTCACAATGCTGCCACTGTTTGGGATTCATCTTTGATGTCCATTGATGAGAGCAAACGGCAGGCTTTGACAGGGCTTTGTTTTTGCTAAGTGGCCCCCATTCATGGCCAGAAAGCCACGTTTGTATTTGGCCCCTGATGGGTGGAGTTCATTTTAAAAGGCCTAATGATGCATCTAATGCCCTTTCCCCAAATAAACAGTCCCCCAGGCCATGGATGGCGTCTGATGCCGCCTCCAAGAGCTTCTATCGCTGAGCCCGAGAAGGCCTGGTGGCACAGGCATCAAATGGCTCAAAAATGAATAGGGAAGCACTCATCAGCATGGATGGATCGCTTACAGCTGTGTCTCACTCAACTCCTTGGGCAAGAATCAAGATCCAGAAAACAAGGGCATCTACTGACATGCCCCCCCCCCCCCCCCACACACACACACACTCACCCTCACCAACAGCGATTTCCAGTCCCTTTTGTCAGTAAAGCTGGATTGCCTCCATAAAGTGGGTTCTTATGCCATTGTTCAGCTAATCATATCCTCTCCAGTAATTTCACAGGATGTGACAAGATGAGATAGCGACGATTAATCTGTTATCACATCATCTCAAATTAAAGAAAGAGCACAGGGGGAAAAAATGTGTCAGGAACAACCGGGAATCAATTTGTAACAGGCTTTATTTAGAACATGGGCTTGAAAAGAAAACATTAATTTGTTACGTTATCTATATCAAGTCCCATTAAAATTAGGTTAATATAGTAGCAGCTATTTCAAAACCTGCTCCTATCAGTGGATCAGTGTGTTTTTTTCTATCTTTCTCTCTCTCTCTATCTTTTTCTCTCACTTTCTATCTCGTCTCAGCCTCCCTCTTAGGTAGAGACTCGTTGTGAGCATGCCATCTCATAATCGATGGTGTTAAATCAGAAACTTGAGTATTTCTCGGCATGCTCGGTGGCTCATATCATTTCATGGGCACAGGTTTGACTGTAATAACACACTGTTGGTGAGGCAATATAATTATCCTCACATAAAGTACCCGAGAGTAGATTACCAGATAGACTGATTCATTTCATCGACTGCAGAGCAGAGCGTTTCCTTTATTATTAAACCAACAGTTTCCTGTGTTATTGCTTTCCCCATCCGGCTCAGTCTTCATGTGCTGGGCAAATGGCATGTTCATCAGAATTAACTGCCGTGTTGGTGATTGATAAACAAGATGCCCAACGGCTCCAGCTGCAGAGAGCGGTGTTGTCTGAGGTGAGACAATGTTGACGACTAGCATCAGGAATAGCAAGGAGCACACATACGCTGCAAGAATATGAAGGTTACCTTTTCACATTGTTCTCAAAAAATCAAGGACTCTCTCCATTGTTACGGGTGGGGCTCTTAGAGAATAGATGTGGAGCCACGTCAACTGCCTCTATTTTGCAACAAAGCCTCCAAAGAATGTTCTCCTACTGACAGAGTATTTCTTTTCTGTTTGCATAAAGCTGTCTGTTCCTGGAGGTGTATTAGATAATGTTCCCGTATTGGTCCCAGTGATTCATTCTCTCTGCTGCTCTGCTTTTCAAACCGCCTTGATCCCTTTAACATGCCACAAGCAATCGCACATTTTCCATTTTTCATATAAATGGCTGGCACATTTAGTGACGGTGTTGGACATTCTGCCTACATTTTTTGCTGTCCAATTGTCAGAGACTATATCTGACATAATTCCCTTTCAGAATGTCTTTTTTGTTCAGTCCTTTCAGAGGAAAATGGACGGCTATTTCATCCTGATTGTATACAAACATTTTCCCTCGCTGTCATAACCATCTGATAAATGAAAATGATACAGTTTTGCTCTATATATCTGGCAACAAAGGCAATGAATGTCTGGCTCCTAAAATTCTGGGTGAAATACAGGCTAGTATTTTCTTTGGTGAATTTTAGGTGTGTCACACATTGGGTAAAATAATATGCTCATGAATTTTGAGCTAAGTAAGACACTGTTGCGAGACAGGCATGAAAACGGTCTAGATAATATTTTCACGGTAGAGCAACTGATCAGCATCGCTTTTGAGACATTTTATGCATGTTCAATATAAGGTGAAACTGGAGATGGATTCATCTAAAAATATCGCTTTCCTGTTTCACAGACCAGGATCTTGTATATTTGGTAGTGATGTAGAAGATATGAAGTGAAGGAATAGTATATGATACAATGAAAACATGAACTTCACACTCTTTGCCGATCAGTCACTTGAGATGTACTTCCATCGCCTCAGGACCTAGTATACAGAGACTAAGAGAGAGAGAGACAGACAGAGAGAAAGAGAGAGAGAGAAAGAGAGAGAGAGAGAGAGAGAGAGAGAGAGAGAGAGAGACAGAATAAATGCAATAGCAGCAGGAAGAGTCAGGCCTCTTTTGTTCAGTCACCTCTGTAACTGGTAGTGTTTGACTTCCCTCTGATAGAAGTGGGTAATTCAGAAGCACTGTGTGAGCTTGTTAGATCACTGAGTCCCGAGAAGGCACCATTCTTTGCAGACCCTTGACAGCAAATATGTAGTAATGATATTGTCTCCAGCTGGGTAATAGCACACAATTCAAGCTGCCTCACTCTGTGGTGTTGTGAGTGTGTGTGTGTGTGTGTGTGTGTGTTTGTGAGGGGAGGTAGACACAGTGTGTGAGGTGGGGAGGGGACTAAAAAGAATTATACTGAAGTACTAGAGAAAAATGACAGCAGAAATGTCTTCAGCCCTTGAAGTGGAGCATGGAAAAATCCCACTTTCTGCAGAACTAGCCTCTCAATAGCCTCACTTAGCTGGAACAGAACACACACACACACACACACACACACACACACACACACCACACACACACACACACACACACACACACACACACACACACACACACATGTGCCACTCTTGAGTGAGTATCAATGCAGACTTGACTGTGTATGGGATACTACATGCCCCCCACCTCACAACCCCACCCCATCAAGGCCCATGATGGAAATGTTAAACAACACCATAACACTTACCTTGACCCTGTCGCTGTCACTTAACAATGACCACCATGCAATAAAACGCGACTACATCCATGCTGGCTGGTGGAACGACAGGCAACGGCAGTCGGCCAGCAGTTTTCTTTTTTTTTTTTTTTTGCTGTGGGCTTGTGCCCTCACGCCTCCCACCCCCAGCTAGTGTGAAATTGTGGCATTTGATCCTTAATGTGTGTGAAGTAGACACGGCCTTGACACAATGCCCCAGGCCTCAGGGGGTGTCCTCCGGCACAGTCTATTAGCTGCCTGCTGGGTCTGGGCGCTGTCTGGGACTTTATTTCCCCGGGATAAGTTGGGATAATGGCCTTTCACAGTTGCCTCTGGCCATGCGCTCACACTCGCCCCCCAACACTTCCTGTCAATCAAATGCTGGGCAGAAAAAGCAAAGGAGGGAGGGAGAAAGAGAGAGAGAGAGAAAGAGAAGATAAAAAGAGCAACAAATGAAAGTGTAGATATCCCTTGCCGGTGCACTGCCCAGATATGACACAGGCATGGCCTTATGCATGAGGTCACCGAAAGATTTTCACTTGTTTATGCTGTCCAGATAGGATTAGTTCCAATTGGAGCTAATCAATTGGCATGGAAAGCACAACGACAGAAGGCAATAAAAGTCCGAAATGGATATTCTCTGATTTGTCATTTAGGAGATTGTACTCTTATTTGAAAACAGGGCTTGTTGTTGTTGAAAACAATCCACTGGTGTTGTGTGGTATAATCAGCAGATGCTCTTATGATCCCATTTGCAAATGAACATTCTCTCCAAGAAACCTTGTTACACTTGAACAAGACCTTCCCTGCTTTTCTAAATACCTTAACCCAGAGTCGTGAATGTGGAAGCGAAGCATAGGCCTCACTAAATCTGTCTAAAGTGAGAGACATTATAGTGCAAAATATTAAAGTCACACAATTGAGAGACTGAACCTTAGCATTCAAAGCTCTCTCTCAGTACGCAAAGTTAATTCTCCCTCTCCAACGGCCGAACTATGATCGGTGTCCATTCTTCCCATTCACAAAGCAAAGTGTGAGTTTAACAATGGCAACAGCTGACTTTGTGTTGTTCATTTGGTCTTGTTAGATTCTTGGAGCCAGCACTTCTAGATGTAAAGACTCTCTGCAAAGCCACACCGATTTAAGAAAAAAAAGAATTGTTCAGGAGAGAGGTGTTTTACGGATTGTCCCCGGGCAGAGATAAACTATCTGATCTCAAACATCGGCACACCACCCCACCCCTCCCATCGCTCTCTCCATCTCTTCACCGTCCTCAGCTCATGGCCGTGACCTCTGACTCCTATCCAGAGCTTGGAGTTTGGTGGTGGGAAATTGGGCCAAGGGAAGAGATGAGAGCTGAGCTCCTTACTCACCTCCGCAGCTTGACTGAGGCGAGCATTGTGCTGCGGGGAAAATAAATTAGAACGCTATATAAAATGTAGCCTTGATACTTGGCAGGCAGGCAATAAAAAAGGAGAGAGGAGCATTGGAAAGAAAGAATTCATCTTCTTTCCCCCTGCCCACCCCCACCACACCCCCCCCACACACACCTTCCCCTTCTTTTGCAACAAGAGGAGCATATTGAAATAAGTTCAATCTCAGCTGCTTACATTTGCATGACATGCACAGATGACCTTAAGTGATTGAATTTGGTCCACCAAAGAAAGCCATTGGTAAAATGAATGACTTCATGCCTGCAGGCAAGAACGGTATGTAATTCAGATTTTTTTTTTTTGCATTGAAATAATTAAGAAAATGACCTTTCCTCCCCCACACAAATACCACCTAAACCATCTGAAGATTCTGTAAATGCAAAAAGATGTTTGCCGTTTCTCTCAATGGGGCATTCACTTGAATTCTCAAGTAGACTGGATAGATAGAGTGGCAAATCTGATGTTATTCCAATCAATCCAGTCAGTGCTCTTTCAAAGCAGTTCTTTGACACACAAACTCTAATGTCAAACATCCTCTGTCATCAGACACAATAACTGCTGTCAGTGGCCAACATATAGAATTTGGCACACTATATAAGTCAAAGCCCTTTGATTAGCTTTTAGCAAAGTGTTATATAGTAAATGCTTTTTAACATCAAAGCTGTTTTTTTTTTTCTCTTTCATCAGTCGCTAACGTCATCTGTGATGATATCATCATTAGTGAATTTCCCAATCCCAACTCCCAATCATCTAAAATAACCAGATCTTTTTACTACTACTTAAGCTGAAGCATACAGTCATATTTACGCTAAGCACTTTCTATGATTATAACTACTGTAGTAGCAGCAGTAGTAGTAGTATATACTAGTAGTATTGTAGGGATTTGGGAAATGGTTGTCATGTGATGGTTTGTTCATCAAACACATTGTTGATACCATAATGATGGTATATGCCACAGCTGAAACCAACAGTCATCATGAAATGCAATTTTCACTCAGAATCTGCTACCATTTCCCTGCACTTTGGTACATAGGACAACAAGCAGCAAGTTTTACATTCATATCTCTAAAGCATAGGCAGTGACTAGCATTAAAAATTAATTATTCATGGTTAGAAACCGAGCATCACTTCAACTTCATAGCTCTACCTTAAAAGAAGGTAATTAAAACTGTATGGTCCTAACTTTAGGCCATTACTGTAACGTTCAAAACCACTCACTGACTAGATGCCCCAATGCTGGGATTGATGGATGGATGGATGCGATAATAGCAGGCTAGCTCGCTCATTTCTGAAATGATTTTCATCATTTTTGTACTGAATGAAAGTCTGCAAAGTTCTCTAAACACAACATCTAGGCTCAAACGTGCCGGAGCTCCTTTTTGATGTGCAAACCACTTACTGGCCAGATTCCCCAATGCCGAAATGGATGGATGGATGGATGGATGGGTGCATGGCCCAGCGATAACTTGGTCATGTGAGCCTTACATCTAACTCATGCTCTGGTATACATTTCACAGGCTCTCTTTGGTCAGCAGAGGAGCAGGAGGGGAGTAATCCCAGCCTTCCGTGCTTGTTTTGTCGTGTGGCAGTGATGTAACACTAATGCGCCCCAGGACCGGCCGCAGACACACAGCAGTGGCGGGAACTGCAGGTGGGGAAGAAAAGCAATTTCATGGTTCACGCCGCCTCTAATGCGCTGCTGTGATCTTTGAAGAGGCCCCTGTCTTTTTTTGTTTAAGTTTCACAGAGTACCGGGGGTTGAGCTCAGTCCAATTAATCATTCGGCTTAAGTGAAAAGGATGGTTGTGAGGGTGGTGGTGTGTGTGGTGTGTGTGTGTGTGTGTGGAGGGGGGTAGCTTTAGTGAACAGGGGAGAGGGAGAGGCAGTGGGTCCTGGTTACTGCTAACCAAGTGAATCTATGAGACAAGGCAAGAGCATGTGAGAATGATCACATGGCTCTTGCACAGCAGTTCTACATAGCAAAAGGTGCAATGTGTGTGTGTGTGTGTGTGCGCATGCATGTGCATGTGTGTGTCTCTGTGTGTGTGCATGCATGCGTGCGTGTGTGTCTGTATGTGTGTGTGTGTGTGTGGGTGCATGCGTACGTGTGTGTGTGTGTGTGTGTGAGGGTGTATCTTTGTGTGTGTATGTGAAAGAGAGTGTGACTGTGTCAGTGTTTTTCATGAGTGAGTCTTCTGGAGTGTATGCAGTGTGTGTTAATGTTGGGGGGTTTTAGTTTATGATTAGCCACCGGTGACTGTGTGTGTCACACTGTTTTTGTGATGATGTATGTGCAATTCACTTAAGGTTTCCAGTGTGTGCGTGTGTGTATTTGGACTGCCACAGCATGTGCATTTGATGTACTCTACTTAGCAGCATCTCTATGTACATTCACTCAGGGTAACGGGCCTTAATTGCCAGCTGATGCATTTGCTCTCATTCCCTCCCATTGTTTTTTTTTTTTGCTCCTTTTAACAGCAGTCAGGGGTCTCCAAAAAAAAGCAAGAGCTTTGAAAACACACACACACACACACGCGCGCACACATACACACACACAGTCACACACACACACACACACACACATGCGACACACAGAGAGAGTAGAAGAGGAGTAATCAGACCATAAGGGTCATTTTCTGCAAGAGCTCACCTCGCTCCTCAGAGCCATCGCCGGCTCCCCGTCGCCCAGCGGGAGCAACAAATTAACACTTCACTCCTCGCCACCGCCGCCGCTCAAGCCTGATGAGTCCTGGGAAGGCGAGGAGACGAGACGAGACGACACGATGAGAGGAGAGGAGATGAAGGAAGATGGAAGCTGAGTATTGGGGAAAAAAAGACAGGTCTGGGAAAAAAGACAGAGAGCGAGAAAGAGAGAGAGAGAGAGGAGGAGGAGGTAGGGTTGAAAGAAATGTGAGAGAGAGAGAAAAAAAAAAACACTCCATCACTTCTGCTTCATTTGGCCCCTTGAATAGGAACAACCTGCTCACCTGGAGGGGTGCTAGGGGTGGGGTGGGGTGGGGTGGGGTGCGCTGGGGGCCAGCGGGGTCACTCGGAGGTGATTACTGTCTCTCACCTCCGGCTCCCGAGCTCCCCTGGCAGGTCGCGTTGCCCGGCGACTTGCGGATGGATGGCTGCTCGGGTTGCCTTGCGCACTGGGAGAAGGTGAGAGGATGAGGGCAGGTAAGCCGAGTGGGAATGGCGGCCCTGCATACAAACATGAGATGCTATAATGCTAACGCTGCTCTCTTATTCTCTCTCTCTCTCTCGCTCTCTCTGACTCTCTCTTTCTCGCTTTCACACACTCACACACACAAGCAGCTCAGAGGAAATCAATCTCCAGGCAGCGTGGGGCGAAAGGCCTCGGGGGTGATTATTTCCCTTACACCTGTTGGGCTCATCCCTAATTGCTCATCCATAAGATTCACCGGTAGGATTGGAAGGCAAAGGCCGCGGCAGAGCGTGAAATATGAAGCAGATCGCGTGTGTGTCTCTGTGTAAGGCGAGCCACGGAGGGGGATTGCGCTCGGTGGATTTTGGGAGCCTTGGTTTTTGACTGTATGTGTCTGTTTGTTTGTTTATTCAAGGGTGTGCATATGTGTTCTGTGTGTGTGTGTATGTGAGAGAGAGGAGAGAGAGAGAGAGAGTGTGTGGGTGAGTGTGTGTGCTCGTGTGCATATGGTGTGCTTGTGTGCACTGCATCCATTTTGTATATGGATTTGTACGCTCAGGTAACGCAAACAAGTATAGTATGTAAACATATATAGGAGGCGGTCTGTGTTCTGTTTACACAACCTGTGTGTGCGCATACGCGAGTTAGCATGCTCAAAGAAATAGTGAGCATGTGTGTGTGTGTGTGTGTGTGTGTGTATATACACGTCTATGTGTGAGACAAGGATAGGGAGAGGAAGCGTCTCAGTGCTCGGCTTTAAACTTAATTTACCCAGAGAGCAGATTGCTGACACTTTGAAAAACAACACTTGATTAAAACGGAACTTGACGCCATTTCATTTCAAAACGGTAATGATGATGAGGTATCGGCTTAAAATAAACACTAATCACACTCACTGAGCGCTCACTGGTACATTGGGGTGGTGTGTGTTTGTGTGTGTGTGTGTGTGGCGGGCTGTGTGCGTGTGAGGAAAAACTGGGTGCACGGTATGATGCTATTTATGCAGAGTTCTTCAGCCGGTTCAGACAGCGCTCTCAACGTTTTGTTTTTGTTTTTTTGTACCTATCCCCCCACACACACTATTCCTTTGTTACACCAAGTGTTTATTTGTACACACGAGTGGGATTTGATGCTTGGTATCTGAGCAAATAACAGCAAAAAGTACTTGAGAGAGGAATTAATTAGCATGCTCTTAAATCTGAAGCACAGCAGAAAGTGTTTTTTTGTTTACGGTAGGCAGGTTAAACAGTGGCTGAGGTGCGGGGGTGGCATGCAAGCGGGTTAAAATCACTTGTCACGGTCGAGATCGTCATGATGAGATTGCAATTGGTCAGCGCGGAGGAACAATCAACGCCGCTTGGAGGCAACACTACATCAAGCTTGGCATATCAGAGTGGGGAGTGTACGTGTGTGTGTGTGTGTGTGTGTTCAGGGGCTCAGGGGACGCTGTGTGGCTGTGTTTGTGTGTGTGTGTGTGTGTTCAGGGGCTCAGGGGACACTGTGTGGCTGTGTTTGTATGTGTGTGTGTGTGGCTGTGTGTGTGGTTGTGCGTGTGTATGGTTGTGTGTGTGTATGGTTGTGCACGTGTGTCTGTATGTGTGCGTACTGTATGTGATGTGTCTGTGTAGAAGAGAAAGAATGACGATGTGGAGAGAGAGAGAGAGAGAGAGAGAGAGAGAGAGAGAGGGAAATCAAGAGACAAAGCGCTCAGGCAAACCATAAATTATCGCTGTATCAAAATGTTGCACAGACTCATGACAACGACAATGGGAAAAGTCATTCATGAGAATGACATTTACAGCGTCTTCAGAGACGAACAGAATGACTCCTCTGTTCCGCCGGGGATAACATCCAGGTAAATCAAGATTTGCGCTTCAATCACGGATGCCTTGTCTCCTGGCATCTCCATTTCATAGCATCAGAGAAGTGAGATCTTATCAGGGATTAACACGCCAACATGACTCTCATTCGGCAATGTGCATGACCACCCACCAGGCACAGCTTAACGGCCCTCAATTAGAAAAAAAAAGCCCGATGCAATTTCTGTTAACAAGAAAAAAACAATTAGGCCCAGATGTGTGAAACTCAAAATGCTTGTGAGATAAAAATCTTTTTTAGAGTGGCACACATTTTGACCCATCCAAAGGAAAGGCGTCTTTTGCTGTGAAGGGTCTTTAGGACAAGAGGTTAGAATGGGATTGAGCAAGAGTGTTGAAGCCTGGAAGAGCATAAACTAAAGTTACAGGAGGAAAGATTGAGAGATTTGAGTTGAAGCTTTTGACAGGCTTTTGTGGCGCGACGCGGGAACGAGACGCACTCATCATCACCCATCATCATCCATCGCACATGCTCCAAACACTCTGTTGGTTTTGCATGAGAAATGGCCGTTCTCCACGCCACGGACTAAGCTGCTGTCCTGTGAAGTGGGGACACTTGAGACACTGAAAGTGACAACGTCTTAACATAAGCCGAGCGGACAACCGCCACCCAGCCGTGCGCCCCATCATCATCCCCACAACCCTACAACACCGCCCCCCTCCCCTCTTCTCTCCTCTCCTCAGCCCAGTTTACCCCCCAGAAGTCCGTCGACAACCTCCCGCCCGCTCCGTGCAGTAGCGCCACTCGAGAGCTCCACTGTTCTCCCTGCAGGACAGCGCTAGAGTTTCAGGTGGGGATTATGGAGGTGATTGCTGCTGATCCCATCTTTCCATAGGAAGACACACAAAAACACACACACATGCATACACACTGACACACATGCACAACACACACACACACACACAAAAAGATGAGGCCGAGGTTTTTTGGGGGGGGAAGAGGCTCTTGTCCTCGGCACGGCCGGCCATAATTGTTCCCCTTGGTTCCCAGTCACAGGTGCCACCCAACAGAACTGGAACCATGTAATCCCCCAAATCCAGCCTCTTCCGAGGAGTGTTAACCAAGAATGTTATGCCGGGGTCAATGGATTAGGTGGAATTCATGGTGGTGGCTTGGCTTGAGAAGCTGAATTAGAAGAGGTTGGAAAAAAAGAGAGAAAAAGACGAGATAGATAGAGAGCTAGAGAGAGAGAGAGAAAGAGAGTGGGAAGGGAGGGGCAGGGTGGCTGAGCCGGTGTTATATTAAAATGAGCTTTCCAGGTGGTCCCCCAAAAAGTGGATACACTGTGTCAAGTAATCTGAAAAGCTCCTCAGCTTTCTCTGCATGCCCATTGGCCAGAGCTCTGCTTTAAAAAGAGAGGGAGTAAGACAGACAGAGAGAGAGAAAGAGAGAGTGAGAAAGACAGACAGTGAGGGGAGGGGTTTGGCTAGGGAGGTGGCACTGATGTGGTTCCATTGAGGCCCCAGTGAAATGTCTGACAGGCTTGGTTTACCACAATCAGAGCAGTGATTAGGCTTCTTTTGATGACAGGTTTAGTTTTCTGGCCATTGGGAAGAAGGGAGACTGAGGAGGGGGGAGCGGAGGGAGGGGGGAGTGGGGGCAGACGTAGTGCAAGGCTATATAGCCATATATGGAGCTAGCGCTGGGGGCTACTGGTGATGGTAAGGCTTTTTGGGGGGGGGCGGTTGGTAGGGTTGGTTGTGGATGTGCATGTGTGTGTGTTGATGGGGGGAGTGGGGGGGGGTTGGTGTGTGGCCTGGTGGTTTAAGACAGCATATTAATGTCCAGCACTGGGAGGGACCTCCTACGTAATTTCCCAGCAGGTCGCCGGGGTCAGGTTTGTATTTAGTTAGCAGTAATGATCTCGTTAGGGATCTGAATGGACCACCGTCCAAGCCCATTCAGGCTGCCGAGCGTGCCTGCCCCTCCCCCAGCCCTCGTCCGCCGTTGTGTGGGCTTACACAACCTGTGAACTGTGATTAATGGACTTCCAGGGCTTAATAACTTGCAAAACAGTATTAAACAAGGAAAGGCCTGGGACAATCGGCTGGGGGGACCCTGGGACTAGTAGAAGGGTGTGTGTGTGTTGGGGGGGGTGGTTGGGGGATATCGGGGCAGGGATTTGTGGGGTCGGTTGTAAACAGCAGTGGCAACAATTGCCAATGCATGGTATTAACTGAGATGGGACCGGCCACACAATGCTACAGCTGGCAACTGGCGCGGAGCCAAAGGCCGAGGGGGGTTTCACCGGGGCTGGAGAGAAAGCTCCATTGCTGTATCCAGGTGGCCTCAGCCAGGCCCAGACTCTGCCTTTTCAAATTTGTAAGTGTTAAAAGATAGAGAGAGAGAGAGAGAGGGAGAAAGTGGGAGTGGGAGGGAGGGATAGAGGGAGGGAGGGATGAAGACAGGGAGAAAAGAAAGGGTATCTTGGAGGAGGGAGGGGAAATAGGGAAGCATCAGTGAGAGGAAGCCATTGAGCAGAGACAAGAAAGAGCAGAGAGAGAGCAGAAAGGAGAGTGATGAGCAGATAATGGCCGCCACATTCAATGGAACAAGTAATCCTTGACACGCCAAAGCACAAATATGAGCGCGCCTTTGTCTCGGCCGTTTCATTTTGGGCTGGGACGCAATACGAGTTTAAGAATAGGAACAGCGACCCAGCACCGCACACACACAAACACACACAGGCGCCCACACAAACAGTCCAAGTAGGAACCCCCACAAACACTCCTCCTTGCCTCCTCCCTCTCCCCCTCCTCCACCTCCTCCTCTTCCCCTCACTCTACTCAAAGTCCCTCTTCTTTCCCCTCTTTTTCCCACCCTTGTGTCCTCTTGTCAAAATACAAATGCGCCCAGCATGGAGGCCTGTGAAGAGATGTGTTCAGACCGCCCTCTCTCCTTGTAATGTAGCGATTCTTTTCTCCCAGGCATTGGTGTGCATTTTATGCCCACGTATAATGGCTATCACAGATTTGTAAATATCAGCGAAGGCAAAAGGCCGGCCACTTGTCCCAAAAGGAAATGCTTCTTAATTAGACAGAAACACCATAACCACCACCACCAGGGTCTTTACAACCTCAGATGTTTAGGTAGTCAAGAAGAGTCAAGCAGAATTTTTTTTTGCTGTGGAAAAGAAAAAAAAAAATCACCTTATCTTAATGTCTTTTCAGCTCCTTGCTGAACATGCTGAATAGGAGAGAGGTATCGCTAACAAAGCTTGCTTAATTCGAACGATAAAACACCATTTGAATGAATATTTCTGTCACTGATTCTCGGCTTATCTCCAAAAGACTTGCTTGATAGTAATTCAAGCAAATTCAAAACTCAACCTTAACTCTACTTCTGTGTGCAATACCACGATTTGCAATACCACCATTTGAGTTTTTCCCCTATTTGTGTTGACACATCTACAGTGAACAGGTGTGTACACTATATGGAATATGTGTAGAATAACAAGATTTAAGAGGATTAGAATGCATAGTGCCTTGCTCGCCTCTGATTTTTAGAGGACAGAGACAAAAAGAAAAGCAAAGAACAGGAAATCATGCTCTGTCCTTTCACTGATGGGACTGGATACGTGCATCCACTGTTTTGTGCTCCAGCCTAGACCCTTGCAGTGGCTCAGACCAGACCCTCGTGCTTCAAACTGCTCCCCTGAGTGGGTTACTAAGCATCCTGATTGTGTCCGACTGCATAACACATGGCCGCTCCGAGGTCCTGCATTGATTTCGGCATTTGTGTGTTTGTTTAGATGCATTTTTACCTTGATTGAATAGGGCTCATTATAGCAGCATGTGGCCTTTTTGAACGATGAGGAGGAATGGGTGGCCTTGAAGCAGTTGTCTCAGAGAGAAGCTTATAATCAGGCCATCATTTAGACAGTTGGGCTAAATAGGGACTGACATGAAACACTGAAATTGCACAGCATGTGTTCAATTATCGACACTGATGAGACATTTTAGAGGCATCTGATTAGAAGGACAGACGGCACTGGAACCCCCCCCCCATTTTTCCCATGTGTACAATCCAGCTGTATTGACAAAATTATGCACAGCATCAGGGAATTGCACAAATATTATTTAGTCATTATGCCGTTTTCTTTTTAGAAATAAATTGTAAAACAAATATGTGGCTATCGTTTGGTCCTTTTTGGAAAATAAAACAGTGATCACTGAATGTTCCCAAAGTGTTACTCTGCTACAGGTGAAACAGAATAGCATGTCTGTCTGTTTCATCAGTATGCCAGTCCCTTTCAATAGCCTTCATTCCTAATGGCTGCTGCTCCACCCTGCCACACACACACACACACACACACACACACACAAAATGTCCCTCAGTTCGGGAGCACCCTGTTTGGAGGCATTCAGACTCAACAGCTGCAGATTTAAGTGTCATTCCACAGCGAACGCCACAATGGCGGAGCGCTCTGGCAACCCTGTTAAGGCAATAAGGTGTCCAAATTCCCTGCACGGGTAACCGTAGAAGGCATATGCAGCACTCGCTAATGCTGGAGGTGTGAGGCAGCCTCTTGTTTGCACACCTGGGAAAAGGCTGTGGGTGAATAAAGACATAGTAACCACAAGGCAGTTGTTTCATCAGTTTTTTTGTTTTGTTTTGTTTTTTGTTTTTGTTCACCAAAAAAAAAATGTCTAGATTTTTAAAACTTTAAAGATGTTTAAATATTACTACTGGTCTTTTGAAACACTTTATCTGTAATGCTTTGACTCAATAACAGACTTTATTAGTATCAGTGGCAACTTGACTCTTTCATGGAGGTGCACTAGAACTGCTAAAACTGTGCAAATAGTGTTGCAGCTGTAATTGCATGTGTAATTATGCCACAGCATGGCTCCATTGGATGCTGTAGGAGAGCCCTCCTTTCATGTCATCTATTCTCAAAGACACAGAGAAAGAGAGAGGGAGAGAGAGAGAGAGATTTATGATTTCATCAGACTGGCTTTATCTCTTTTCAGAATGATTGTGGACCTTGGTATAGATGGGCGGAACTGTTTGACATTCTCTCCAGAATGTTTGAGAAAGAAGCGAGCTGTGACCAAACTTCAAATGAGTGACCAGAAAAGCAACCGGGTTGCCTTAATCTGTTTTGCCTGCAGATCAGAGGCAGGCCGCGTTTTTTATTGCTTTGCGATTCATTTACTCGGCACATCCGTCGCTTTCCCCCAAAATATTTACCCAAACCCTCCACATGAGGAGAGCTGGAGAGGCTGTGCAGCCGCTTGTTCACTTGGTCTGATCTCCTCTTCACAGTGAGTGAGAGCCACTGTGTGTGTGTATGTGTGTGTGTGTGTGGGTGGTGGTGGTGGTGGGTGGGGGGGAGGAGGGGTAGCTGACAAGCAGAGTCTGCAGTTTGCTTGCTTTGTCTCTATTCTTTCTTTCTTTCTCTTTCTCTCTTTCAGTCTGTATCTTGCTCTCTCTTCTGTCTCTCCACACACACACGCGCGAACACACGCACACACAAAAACACACAAACTCTCTCTCTTTCGTCACACACAAACACAACTGGTACTGTGTGGACACACACACACACAGACACACACACACAAATTCTGTCTCTCAGACACACACAAACACAACTAGCTTTGCATGTGCATGCACACACACACACACACACACACTTACACACACACACACAAACACAACTAGCTTTGCGTGTGCACACACACACACACACACGCACACACACACACACACATACACATACACACAGCTGTCGCTGGCACCCCACACACCCAAATGCAGGGTAGCAGCAGGGCTTGGCCTTGGTACAGGCCTGTAGGATCCACCACTGTGCTAAGCCCCTGACTCCCAGCTCAGTCCTGTCATGAATAATGTATGGGGGAAATACATTTATCTTTTAATAGCCACAGCACCCCTCACCCCCACGCCCCTACCACCCACCAAACAGACACCCCTGCTCCCTCACTCCACCCTCTCGCAACACAACCCCCCCCACACCACTACACACACACACACACTCACACACACACACACACTTTCCCCTCCCCATCCAGCGAGGCTGTGTGGCTGACTGGGACTGCAGGGGTGGCTGCTTCGTGATTCACACTCGCTCGTTTGACGATTGTCACCCCCCCACACACACACCGCTTCTCCCCAAACACCCTTTTTGAAGTCGGTTGCTTCTTAGTGTCCTAGAGAGGGGTAATCAGGCTTGAGATGCAGCAGGTCAGGATTTTTTCTCGCTCTCTCTTTCTCTCTCTCTCTTTCAGAGAATAAGAGAAAGAGAGAGGAGAGTGAGAGAAAGAGAGAGCGAGAGAGGCACACACACACTCAGAGAAAGAGAGAGCGAGGGAGCGAGAGAGAACATCCTCAAGTTTGACTAACTGTCTCTAAAGGCTATGAGCTCCGTTGCAGAAATGAAGTCCAACCAGTCATCATTATTGCTCAATCGTTCTCATCCTCCTCTCTCTGTCCCAGGATTCACCAGCCAGCGCTGTGATAAGATTTTGCCATTACGTTTGGTGGGTAAATATTTTGTGAGGCTCGTCAGCGTGTCTCTCGGAGGCTTTGTAATTACTTCAGATTTTATAATTGCTTTGGCAAATTGTCTGCTGTGAGGTAATCTCAAGGGAAGCATATTGAGCGACTCGTGGGTGTTCAGCTGTGACACACCGAGTATTACTCCTTGGGCCCGACTCACCAAAACTGAAAAAATGAGAGAGAGAGAGAGAGAGAGAGAAAGAGAGAGAGAGAGAGCATCGAGATTTTTATTTCATCATGTCTGTAAAATGAAGATTTCTTATTTTCTCAGCTGAATTGGTTTCTGTCTTCTGGAATGTTATTCATGAATTATTAATTGTGATATACATGTTTATTTATATTTAGTGTCATATTCTGGTGCATTGCAGCATTGTGAGGTCAAAAAGGTCAAACGTGATTTTATTCGTGTGACCACAATATATGCATGTAAAATGAAACAGCAGGAAATATATGGAAGACTAAACCCAAATTGAGAGGAGCACATAGCTTGAAATTAAACAATAGGATGTTACAATGACATGACAGCTCTCCACAGCAATGGCACATAAAGGATTTCCAGAACAAATAAAGAAGGCGCACTTCAGATGATTATTTCTGACTCTGTCGTAATAAAGTGCCACCAATTCTCAAGTTCACCAGGCTCTTAATGTTCTCCCAAGCCACACGCTCTCACAGAAAAGTAATGCAGCTTACATTGTTTAAGAAGGATGAGGAGGATTTTTTTTTTTTTTTCACGCGGGGAGACCTATTCTCTCATTCCATCATCACATCTGTGTGAATGCCAAATCTCCCCTTAATGTTTGAATAGTCTAATTCCAATTTTCACACTGATCAAACAACCTGAAAAAGGCTATACTTGCAAGAGAATAAATAAATACTGACAAAAAAAAAGATAAACTAACAAAGAGCTGCGTATGAACACCAGTGCATATTTATTTGCACATATGGGTATGCATATAAAGAAAGAGTTTGAACATAATTGTGCTGTATAGCTCATTATTTGTCTGGCAGAACTCCAGTGCATTGCAGCTGTCTGGTACCATTTCAGATTGGTGTCGTCTTGAGTTTAGATTGCAATAGAAAAATCCACATGTGGTTCTGGAGTTCCAGGTCGAGTTAAAAATTTCTGCTGAGACTTGTTAATTTTTCTGTTGTAAATGGCGACTACAATTACCACAGCTTGAGAATAATATCCAGTGTGGATGACAAATATAACAGTTTGTTATTCTTCGCTATGGTCCTCAAACTCAAATGATTGTAGCCTCTGTTTTATCAACACTAATTACTATCACCACATGTTTGCAACAAGAGACCTCAGGCACATCCAGCTACAGCCTGTGTGTGATTCGATACCACTGCTAGCGATATGAGACTAGCATTTTAATATTGCTCGTTACTCAGCTCTCATGCATAATAATGGCTAAATATCACACACACACACACACACACACACACACACACACACACACACACACACACACACACACACACACATGTGCACTCATAGACACATAAATACACACACACACATACACACAGTCCCACCTCCATCCCTGTGCCCCCTATAGGCCTGTCACCCCTCTGTCCCTGTAGAGCCGACGCTGGGTAGAGGCCCGGCCAGGCCCCCCTCGGCTCCCCTGCTCGACTTTTATGGCTGAGAGAGAGAGAGAGCGACTGAGAGGGAGGGAGGGGGAGGGAGAGAGTGAGAGAGAAAGAGAGAGAGAGAGAGAGAGGGAAAGCAAGGAAGCTGAAAGCACCATTTATCATCACTTGTGTGGGCAGCGTCACCACGGCAACACTCAGGCTGGCAAATGCCACTGCACGGAATACTAATGAGGCACTTGGCAGGACTGTTGGCGACGGCGAGGCCACTGCTGCTGCCGTTCGGCACCGGGAGCCTTTGCTGTGGAGGTAAACAGTCGAAAGAAAATCAATTAAGGGCTTCCACAGGGTTTGGCAAGGGGGCTAATCTTCAGAGCCACATTTAAAATAATTCTACAATCTGCCTTTAATACCTACTGACGCTGCCAGGCCAAAATAAAAGAAGAAACACAATAACTCACAACAACAACAACAACAACAATAACAACAGAACATAACACAAGGGAGTTTTTCCTCTTATTGTTCAACTTCCTGGGAAGGGGGGAATGGATGCTTACTCAGGCTTTTTCTCAGTTATAAAAATATTTAACACTTTATTGGATGGGATGCTGTGTGAATTATCTGTTGCAATTCAAACACAGTGTAAAATTGTTGTTAAACAATAACTTAACACCACCTTAATCAAACCCACCCCCTAACTCAAACCTTATTCATAAATTGTAGTTAACAGAATTTGGTAAACATTAGGCAGATCATCTATAGGGGACCATCGGGAAAAAAAAAATCAAATAAACAAACCTTTGACCATTTAGCATTACAAGAGTTTTTCCATAATGTACTTGATATATATATCAATGTATATTGATATCAATATATATAATAGTTCACTATATATAGTGAACTATCTATATATATATATAGTGAAATATATATATATATATATATATATATATATAAGTGTAGAAGTGTAGTGTGAACTATATATATATACAAGTGTAGGATGAATTTTTCTCATCAGCTAATACTGTGTACAAGTAATAGAAATACTGTTTTTAACATCAGTAGTCAGTGCTAACCCTATAGTACAACTTATATATATATATAAAAATAAACCTCAGCTAACTCAGCTAACCGCAGCATATGGATGTTAGTAACGCCACCCAACACAACAAAGTGTAGAACTGACTAACAAACCCCAGGTGCACCCGAGGGGTTGAACCTGTCATTAGCTTGCATTCTAAATAGGTACCACTATTTCCACCAGACAAAATTATAGCTCGCTGTCTCTTGCACACGGGAGCGGTGTCAGGAATAAATTGAGCTGGAGCATGCCTTTGCTCCACTCAGTGCCTCTCATTATTGATCTCCGCACTTTGATCGAGCAGGTTCTAATCAATCCCTCCATGGCACGACAGGGCGTGGAAATCGTTTCTTTCGCCTTGACAAACCTCTTCAAATGACTTGTCATTAATGTGCCTCTTTAGCAACCCTTGTTTGCTCAGAAAACAGGGGATGCATTTGGCTTTTCCCTGTCTATTAGCGGGGGTTGTGCTCTTTGGGGATTTTCATGGGCTGCTTAGAGTCAGGGAGGGAGAGCGGCAGGATTGGATGTGTCCGTGTTTGCTCATCCTTACCGAGTCACTTATTAGTGCTAATTGGGAGGGACAGTTCAAACAGGCGCCGGAGAGTGGTTTGTCACACGGGCGTGACACGGGAGCGGAGAGGCAGCTGAGGCCATCAGCGTGGTGGAGGACTAGGTGTGTGTGTGTGTGTGTGTGTGTGTGTGTATAGGGGTGGTGGTGGTGGTGGCGAATGGGTGGGGGGGTTATGGTGGCACTGCCCGCTGGCTCTCAGTGCCCTCTCATGCCTCCGGTTGGTGGCACCCAGTCTCCGTGCCTGGACTTGCCATGCAGCCGACTCCACCACCCCCATCTCCATCCACACCACCACCGCCATGGTTCCCATCGACCCCTTGCACCACCCCAGCGGTCTGCCATTAGCAGTCAGACGTGCTACCAGGGGCCGGGCCCAGGCGCAACAAAGCCACAGACACAGCCAGCTGTCTGAACCACTCGGGGAGTCAACAGCTGATGGAAGGGTGCACACAAAAGGCCCCACTCCTCCATTGCGGATCACCTAATCTACAGCAGTCTGTCCCCCTCTTCTCCTCTCTCTCTCTGTCTCCCCCCATCCCTCTCTCTCTCCCTCTCTCTCTCCGTCTCTGCACTCCCACATTAGTTCTGACACTAATTCCCCTACTCACTGCAGTCCAGAGCAACATTATATTATCGGAAGCCCCTGTGGCCTTGAAGTGTGGCGCTGAAAAATCACACAGATTTGCTGTCGACACCAAGACCTCATTTCACCCCCTACAAAGTGCCCCCATACCACTATTTAGGATGTGTTTGGGGCTAAAAGATGCTAATTTTCCAGGATTATTTATGACCATAATAGCTGCAATTATATTCCATGCAAACCGATTTAAGGTGTAAGCACCAATTAGTAGCTGGTCATTATCTTGAGCATTTGAAACTCAGAGTGAAGTAACAGGCTGACATTCCACTGCCCTTGCCTGAGAATTGCTGTAGTGTGAGCCTAATTAGTGCTTCTGTTGCTCCAGTCTTGAGAGGATGTCATATTTGCTGCCCCGAAACACTAACTTGTGCCAGAAGTCAGATTCCATACAAATTGAGATTGAAGTCTGACAGTTTGGTTTCCAACACAATCTACAATGCACGCCTTTCAGACAGACCGTGAGCCAAAAGGGTCTGCACTGATTCGCCTGTCTATATTTAGGAGTCCCTCATTCTTAAAAGTTCACTTCATGTGGAAACATTCTCCAGCTGGAAAGCACATTGACATTTTAGCTTTCAACGAGATAAAAAATTGCTTATGAAGTGGCAAATGTTAATTAACTCAACACAGCTCATATAAAATGCATGGGCTCACTGGATGTTTCATCAGATATGGGGGCTATATGACAAATGCAATAACTGGCGTGATATTTGTCCAATATATACTGCATAACACATTCTGCGTCAGGTGAAGGTAGACTAAAGGCAGCATATTCTTTCCAGTTGCAAAATTGCATACTGCACCATCTGACAATCATGCATGTTTTTTTTTTTTTTGTAGATACTAAAATTGTTATAACCTGAGCAATTAATTAATGGAACAATGGATCTGATATATGTAAGAAAAATACTGTATTTAAGATGCAGTGACTGGTATAGCGCCTCTCACTGGCCAAAAGCAGCATTGACACACCTATCAATAACCCAGACCGGATGATGTTTGTCATGGTGTCAGTGCAGACAGTGTGGTTGCGGTATAGCTGTGGGCTGTGGGCGACTTGGGAGTAGACAGGGCATATACGCCACAGTGCATCTGCCCATTCAATGCTCAGCCCCTCACATAAATCAGGGCAACACATAGGGTCTGGCTAATAGATGTTTAACTAAACCCCCTCATTTGAAACAGTTTGCCCCCGGAGTGCTAAAACACAATGTGAAAACTCCCCCAGGATTAGCAGTGACCCCTCCGGGCAAACAGGCCACACAGGCAATAAAAGAACCTGCCATTGTTCCGTCTCGGGGCAATGTCTCTCTGCGTGTGTGTGTATGTGTGTGTGTGTGTGTGTGTGACCAAGAGTGGCAGACAGAAAGAGAAAGGGACAGTGAAGCAAAGAGGAGAGAAGGACATGCGGACGTACACAGTGGTGGGAGGGACCAGATTGCTGATGACATCTTGTTGGGGACATCATTCACACCCACTACAGCTGTACACGCTGTAGATCACTGTTAATTAGGTTTGCTGTGTTGGGGGCCATAGACCTACAGCACTGAGGGGTGGGGGAGATCAACCCATCTCAGTGTCACTGCACTGTTTGTTTTTCTCATTTCTTTCCTAACCATAGCTACCTTCTATATTTAGGACTTCATAAGAGAATGCTTATGATGTATCTCAACATCACAATAAAATTATGACTTGATTCACATATTTTATTCTCATTTTATTTTATTGATTCCACTTGTCCATTGTTTGTTATGATATTAACAATATTATACATAATATACATTACTTGCTTTCCTTAGCAGTGAAAAAATGGCTGTATTATAATGTTAGCACTTTAAATCAACAAAAATCATATCGATTTAATATTATTTTGAATATTGTGTTTAAGAAAATAGCTACAAGTCTTTGTTTCTGTGACTAACTTGGGTGTGTCAGTATTAGACATGGCCCAGACACTTTCACTCTCTGTACGCCGTGTAGGAGGTATTGAGGTCCTTTCACAGTACTTTCAATCTATCTGTGTCATTTACCTACAGTAGTGGAGCCATTCAAAATGTTAACATGAACATGAAATTACCTTTCATACTCCATGATCACAATAATTTTGCTTTAAACCGGTTCTTTCTCTTAGGAGTAAGAGCCATTGAGAGGCTGATGAATGTGTTTGGCAGTGATGGGGAGAAAAGTACCTTTCTTAAGGGAAATGTGTCAGTGGGCTCCCCGATACATTGTGTGGAATGCAGATTTTATTTTCTTAGTTACTGACCTTGATGTGACAATTTGCAGGGTCAAAGCCTCTCCAGTTGGCATTGTGCGGACAAATAGAATGCTAATGAATTGCGGTGCTGCATAGTAAAATGGAAGCTGGCTGGGTGTTTTTTTTTTTCATTCGAAGGCTTATGTGGGACTGCTGTGGCATGTCGAGTACCTTTGGCTGGGGGGACGTCGCTGAGTCTAGTTTAATCGGGTTGCGGGACTGGGGATGGCAGAGAGGCTGGAGCCGTTCCACTCCCTTCCAGCAGGGTGGGCCTTTTCGCTCCACTCCCCAGGCTCACAGCGACGGCCATTAAGATAAAGGAGGCAAATAATAATTTGACTCAAACGAGAGGCCGTGCCGCATTGTTGCTTTCAGGAGCATGCCCGCACAATGGGGCCCTTTCAGGGCCGAGGAGCGGGCCTGGTTGCTTCCTTTGGCCCGGAAGTGGTTTGTTTTATCATGGGTTTTGTTTCTGAAGACAGCTGCAGGGCCTGTTTGTCTTTCGCCAAGCTTTTCTCTCACTCTATCTCTCTCTCTCTCGCTCCCTCTCTCTCTCTTGTTTTCAGTGATCACCGAGTACATGTGGAGAGGGCACGAGCCGTGATTGTTTTAAGACGGAGTTTGGCAGTGTGGCAAGCTGGGCTGGTTTGGTGGGCACGTCTGGACAAAGCAAACAAAAGGACCAGGAAGCCAGACATCATGTTGGATGTTGGGCAGAGAGTAAAAAAAGAAAATCAGTCTTGTCTTTAAGACAATGCAAACAAATCAGCTCATTTAAGCTAACTGCTGCAGAGCAACATTTTAGAGAGAGAATGCAAATGATTTGGAATTACCAAAAAAGAAGACAGCATGTGCCCATTTAAAATAGCCCCCCAAAAAACTAACAAAAACAGTTTTCACAGGTTTCAAGTTAACAGACATTAAGAAATACCAGTACCCAGACATACCAGTAACTAAATGTTTTTAAACTAGAATAAAACAGATTCAGTCAGTGCATGACAAACAAACCAGTTCACTTCAGATATACTTCCACAGAGTGGCTTGGTGAACATGTGCACACACACACACACACACACACACACACACACACACACACACAAAGAAGTGTCCTTGGAAGTGGGGAGGCACACCCAGCTCCAGGCAATTCATTTCACCAGGCAAAAATTAGAGAATATGAGAGTAGAAGTTAGACTACTCTATGTACCTTCCGAAAAAAATACATATCTATCTATCTATACATATATATATATATATATATATATATATATATATACATTAGCTTTGCTGTCCAAAGAAGTTTAAAATGGGAATATTGAATCATTATCCACATAAATATCTTGAGTTTTGATCAAGCACATTAACTTTGCAATTTTCCCATAAATGTATTAATCGAAAATAGAACACTTTAATTATTCAAATTTGACAACAAATATAAAATACATATAGAACTGTCCTGACTATGTGAAAGGTTCATACAATAAATAAAATAATAAGATCATAATCTTAAAATTAAAGTTTCAAGTAATAGTTTTAGCATTGAATGATGTGCTGTGTTCAAGCAATTTCCTTTTTAAAAAGACATGATTTTTGTGTTTAGTTACAGATAAAGTTAAAGAAAAACAACAACAGCAACAACAACAACAACAACAACAACACAAAACAATAACAACATCCTTGGCTGCTTTCTCAGCCATGCCCTCCACTGACACTCTTCATACTGAAGCATCTGTGGTTAAAAAACGAAGAGCTCTTCTCATACCTACAGTATCTCTGGCTTTCTCTTCTCTCCTGAACCAGCTCAAACAGTCAGCTCTGATGACACATCTGAGAGTCTGTGTGTGTGTGTGTGAGTGTGTGTGTGTGTGTGTATGTGTGTGTGTGTGTGTGTGTGTGTGTGTATGTGCCTTTGTGCTTATGTGTGTACAAGCCTTTGGGCTTGTATATATATGTGTGTGTGTGTGTGTGTGTGTCTATCTGTAGCACATTGGTAAGAACAGAAATGCCTGAAAGCTAAGAGACGTCTAACAAATCCACTGTGCCTCAGAAAAATGCTATTTCCTTTTTTGTGGCAAATTCCCCACAGTGGTCTCAGCTGGGACCAGGGAAAGAAATGCTGAAAAAATATATATCAGCCCACAACATCTGTCTGTGACGATTAGCATTAGGAAATTGCCTTGTATGAAATTGGGATGTCGGCTGTCATTTGCCTTTTATGCTGGGGGCTCCTTTTCTCAGAAGATAGAGGACACCGCTTTGTCCTCAAATTGGCTACAATTTGGAGGAAGAAAAAAATCGTTTGTCTCCTTCCCCCGTTATGATGTTCTATTGGGAAAAGAAAGGGACACCATTAATTGTGTGAAATATGAATGGCTGTATTTGGTTAACCGGTTGCAAAGGGGTTCAACCGGAGGAACTCTCTCTCCCCCTCTCCCTCTCTGTCTGTGTCTTCCATGTCCGTCTGTTTCATGCCTTTTTGTGGCGTTATCAAGATGTTTCTCTCTAATTTTACGCTGAGCGCGGACCGGCTCCTTTCTGTGAATGCATTATCTTCAGTATTCAGCTCTCGGCTGCGCTCGCTCTTCCCGCCGACGAGGCAGCGCTTAATTGGGCCCGCGCTTTAAAGTCTGTAGAGCTCTCCAGCAGCTCATAGAGACACATTCAACACGCCGCTCATTCACTTTGAGTGTGTGTTAGATGTACAAATATTATTTACTTTTACACTTCAAATCAAAAGGCACACACTTCCCGCAGATCCATGCTCGCTTGCGGTGCATATAAGAATGGACTAGGGATTTTGCTTTTGCCATGAAAATATATAATTAAATGTGTGTATATTCACGGTGTAACATTAATTACCTTCTAACAGAGGACAGTAATTACTTGATTAGACATTTACGAGATATGTTAATATATGAGCTAAAATTCATGTCTAATATTCCCTCTGGCAATTGTGTTAGTGGTGCCTCGTGTATTTTGTATTGATAAATTGTTTGTGCGTCTGAACAAAATAATTAAAGTGATTTTAAAAATAAAAATAAGTGTGTGTGTTTTTTTTTATCATAAGTTCCATTTTGATTTTAATTTCCACAGAGTGCAATTAATTGAGATGTAAGTCAAGCAAATACCTATTAGCAGCATATTCAAAACACAATTATGAATGAACTCGCTTTTACTTTAGTTTCCTGTGCGTATTTGGCAAACGTTAAGCGGTGGACTAAAATGGGAACTGTTAATTCAATTCTTGAATGAGAATATGGGAATATAAAATGTGAGAGCAAGCAAGGTATTAGGCCTAATTAAATAAATGATTAAAATTAACATGCAATAAACTAATAGGCTATGGTAATACTTCCGTTTTTTCTATTCGCTTAGAGTGTGTGTAATGACCAAGTGCCGGCCTAGTTATGATGCTTCCCACATCTTGTTCACATGCATACCAAGTACTCCAGAGTGGGCGCACTCACTCACTCCTTCAAAGTAGTCATGGTCATTCACTGATTCAAATACGGCTGGACCTTTCTCCACTTTGCAGTTGCTATAGGAATTACACCAGGACCAGATGTGCGGCGTTCACTTTTTATGCTGATGCCATAGATAAAGGATAAAGACTGTGAATCTCTGCACGCATCTACACACAAACACGCGCTCGTTTGCGCGTGAGCACACACACACACATCGACAATTAGCACTGCCATTAAAATCCTGGAGTAGCTGTTAAGGAGGACAAGATGGTGGATACACATGCACCGAGAGCTCTGTGTCTCCTCCGAGCTTGGCGCCTTCCTTTGCTCCCCTTTATGACAAGCATGTGTGTCGCTACATAGAGTGTTTGTATGTCACCTTAGTAGTCTACCGCCGCAGGAGAGTGTATCAAATATGGCTGATGAACTGATGATGTGCTGCTCCTGGACTGATACTCCTGTAGCCTCCTCATTAGTTTGTGTCACTTGGTTGCTGGCGATAGACGAGACAACTAAGCTACATAGTGGTTTGCCACCGTGACCATACTTATCTCATTAAGTTCTACATCAAAGTTAATCACAGATAGCGGTGGTAATTGGTGGAAGAAACAATGACCTAGATCATTGGTCTTTTCCTTTCTTTCGTGTTCTTTCTCTCGTTCTTTCTTTCTTTCTTTCTTTCCGAGTCATCTTGAAACATTGTGTGGCTGGCACAAGTAGATAGGCAGAGACAAGAGAGAGGGAGAGAGCCTGCGTGTGCAGACACCAAGAGAGGGATGAGAGGCGGAAAAGGAGTAATGGTGGAAGCATAACAAGCAAGCTGCTCAGAATTAATGAGCTTAGCCAAAAAGAAAAGAATAACCAATCAGTGTGTGTTGGGCAAATATAATTTAGGCATAATTGCTTGATTGCTTTTCTATAGTAGGCTGATTTGACCACACACGAGGACTGAGAATTAAGATGTCAAGACAAGAATTAATTTGGCATGCGAGGGCATACAAATCCTCTCTCTACCCTTTCTGGTGCGTCTAACGGAGATGTCGCGCACTAATGATGAAAACACAGAGGTAGATTGCGCATTCATTTCCCGGTCTCTATTATACATAAAGAGTGGCTTTCCTAATGCCACAGATGCCCCGATATCATGAAAAAAGTCTGCGTATGCTAACACATTTAATTGCTGTTTTTGCGTAGCCGACTCCACTCCAGCCGTGATAGCTGGCTCCAGCTGATTGTACGGCTTGTTTCCCTATTGATTTCAGGATTTTGGATGTCGGGCGTAATTGTCATGTACGACAATTCTCCACCCATTCATCCCCCTCCCTCCATTCGCAGCGCAGAGCTTTTTTTCTGAGCTCATCTTTACCTGCTTTGAGGAGTACGACGCGACCTCTCTTAACCATCTCTTCAGCCTAAACCCTAGAAGATTTTTTTGTCCTCTTCCTAAGAGGCAGTGTCCAGTGGTGCACATAACTAGCAGATAGAATACATGTCTCATATCAAAATGGAGAACTCAGTCTCTGGACCACTAATTGCTTGCCCCACACTTGTCTGGAGACTCTCACAAACACCTTTGAAACATGTTGACCAGGGAGCAAGACAGAAGCTTATTCAAACATTACCATAAGCAAAATGCAGAAATAACTGCAGTGATCGGATGCAAAGCAAAACCCTCCGTAAGTATGAACCTGTGGGTCAAATATAAGCAACCCCTTGCTCAATTTATATTTAAATTAGTGGTATACCCAAATAGAGCCACGTGCACATGAATATATCTGTATATTTGCTCCCACGTGCGTCTACTACTTAGTTCCAATTAGGTTGAAAACACTACTGCTGTGCCAGAGCGTGCTCCCAGTGCCTGAGTTATCACTTCTCTGCAGGTTCCACTGGTGTGTATTTATTTTCAAACCAGTGTTTGCACCGCAGTGTGTGTGTGTGTGTGTGTGTGTGTGTGTGTGTGTGTGTGTGTGTGTGTGTGTGCGTGTGTGTGCTTATTTGTGCATTTGTGTGGGTGTTCATATAATTTGAGCAGAGGGGTAATAATAAGCAGGGCCTGTCATGTGGGTGTTAGAGCTGTCCCAAGTGTGCCTTGTGCGTGCTGATGTGCACACACACACACACACACACACACACAAACACACACTCCATAGATCACACACCAACACACACAACCTGCCACACAACTGCAACCTCTCTCTCTCTCTCTCTCTTTCTCTCTCTCTGTCCAGCCAACCTGGGATGGGATGGGGCTGGGGACACAGGGGCGGAGAGGCCAGGAGGAGCAAGGGAAGCAAGGTAGCTCCACTCTGATCACCATGGTCTTAATTGAGTCACAGGCAACATCTCTATCCCTTTCCCCATCGAGGAATTTGGAGTCTGTTCGATTATTTCGCTAGGGGATTAAACCTCATTTTCGGGTGTTCCACATTAACCTATTAGGCGGGCTCATCTGCATTGCTAATGTGGGCCGGGGACAGCTGTCACAGCTGAGGGAAAAACATGATCATGCAATCCTTGAATGAGTGATCTGGGCTTCCGATTAGCTGCAGTGAAGTTCGCTGAGCCCATGTGATAAGGGTAGGCAAAAATTCCCAGGTTGCCAATAGCTCTGGAGTGAAAAAAAAATTATCAGACTGTAGGCAAAGGAGAAATTGTGCCTTGCAGCAGCCGGGCTTCAATCCAGGGACCGCCTGGATTGACATTATTTAAAGCCATGGAAATGTAGCCTTGCCTTGCCTCCCTATCTTGGCTTGCGCTAAAATAAGAATTTCCTCAGCATCCATTTACTCGTGTGTCCACAGGAGAGAGCGGAGAAGAAGGGGGATGCAGGCATTCGACAAAAAGTAATTTGGGAGCAATTTAATGATTTTATCATCTAATCTGGGTAAAGTAAATAAGCAACCATACAGAGCATCATACAGAGTATTAGGGAGGCACCAGGGTAGAATATGAATCTGTCAAGCTCTGGGCAGACATGTTGAGACCCCCGTTCTAACAAGAGAAAGGCAATGTGAATGAATCCAATTTATTGTTTCACAGGGGCCATGTCTAAACAGCATCCTTGAGCAGTGAGGCAGCATGTCTTTTTCAGTGGAAAATAATCACTTGTTTTAGGAAGTATATTCTACTTGTCTGTATATACTGATGGTTATTCATGGAAAAGGAAATTGTGTTAAAACTGTATTTTTTTTAACCTTGCCAAGGTGGGTCAAACAAAAATGCCCCCAACACTGACCTTCAGGACGATTTAACAAGGCTCAGAGATATCACTGGTGGGACGGTCTTGTGGGATGCACGGAAAACAGATAAACCATATTAGACCATGGTGATTGTGGTATTGTTTGTATTTACTGTACATGTACATGAGGGGTATGTGTGTGTGTGTGTGTGTGTGTGTGTGTATGTGTGTCATTAAAACATGTCTGTGTGTGTGTGTTTGTTTGACACTTTAACCTGTCCAGTGAAGCAATACTCGAGTGTTAAAATGATACACTACAATATAGTGTGTGTGAGTGTTTGTGTGCATTTGTGTGTGTGTGCGTGTGCGTGTGCGTGTGCTTGTGCATGCACCATTTTAAGTACCCAATTGAAACAAGCACAAACATCAAACAGAACCAAGCTCTGCATTTTTATCTGCACAGGGTCATTCTGTAGTGGTTGCATACCCTCTTCTCATAGCTTCTGCATACCATATTCAATGACTTCTGGAATATTAATTGATTATTCACATCAGAAATGTGCTGCTTTTTCAGGTATGCTAATGGTGCCTAACCTGTTGTGTCAACATCAGGTTTGTGTGAATGTACTGCTTGGCAATGTGTAAACAGCAACAAAAATTGCTGCAAATGTTTTCTGTTTTCTGACTATGAGGTTTTAACATAAAGGTTGCCAAATAGTCTGGACTGAATTGGCACAATTGGGATATTGCCACACCTGGATATTTTGGAATCTTCATGACTTTGGCCTGATTTTCCATGCTGTTTTTTTAGATGTAGTTTTCTATCTACATCTCATTTTCTCATTTTCTATCTGATCTGTACCAACTTACTCCGATTGAAACGGAATGAGATATTTCTGTTTAGGTATAAAATGTGATGCTCCTACATCTGCTTTGATATATCTCTATAGCAAATGCAACAAATCTAGAACATGTCTCAAAACAATCTCACCTAGGCTTACTATTTAAAAGCAAAAGTAAATGGATGGTTGTAACCAAAACAACAGGGATGTCAGCAAAACTGGTGATATAACATCGACAATCAACAATTATGTTGTGTGACAAATAGTTGGTGTCTTGGTGTCTGCAATTATGTGTGAGACAAATAGTTTTAAATACAACAAAGTCATGTGACAATACTAGCAGTTAACCAACATATACAGTATTATGGAAAACAGTAAAGAAGTTTTTCCGTCTTAGTTATGCATTATACAAGATGACTTACAGAGTTGTATGTTGCATGATATTGAAGGCTATGTCATAACAAATACTGAATGAGTAATTTCCTATAGAGGGTGGAACCCATCACAGTGTCAGAAAGGGGCCGGCGATCCCATATTCCACCCATCTAGCAGACACGGCCAAAGGCCATTCCAATCCCTGTTTGTGGTTTGACTTCACACCCCACTGGCCCAGGAGCTGAGCCAGGCCTGAATGGGAAAGGGAATGAAGCTGCACAAAACCTGACCAGTCGTGGGCAGGGAGACAGGGCGAATCCTTAGGGCCAGCCTATTTGACTTAGATGCTCCATTTGTGCTCACCCTGATCCCATGGCCTTTGTGTACATTGTAATGAGTGTTCCCGTAATCCTCGGATTTTCTTGGGGGGCTAACTCCAACCCCCCCCCCCCACACACACACACATATACATACTCACAGACACACACACAGACACACACTCCCACCATCCCAACAGCCAACCCTCTTCTTCTGCTCTTCTAAACAGCATCCCTGTCGAAGGGAACCCAAGAGAAACCGTGGGTGATGGGGCAAAGAGCAACAATGACCCGTCCCTCAAGAGAACTTTCCATTTCAGGCTTGTTGGTGTCTGTCTTCGATAGAGCTAGTATCCAGAATTTAATCCTATTAACACGACCCAACAAAGGTGAAATCTGCAGCAGGCAGACATGGCAGGGGATGCAAGCAGGCAGAAAGGCAGGCAGGCCAAGGGGAGAGATTGCCACTGGCATCTCTGTGGATGAGAGAGGGATGTAGCTATACTTCCACAATAACATAACACTCATCCATTAAGTGTTAAGACAGGAGGAACGGAAGAACCGACAACACATTTGCACACACACACACACAGACACAAAAAAAAAAATGCACCGACAAGAAGAGTCATTGTTTGGCCAGGGGAGTGTCAAAAGAGTTGGCCCACCAGTACAGCAGTGTTAAGCGTCTACAAAGTGAGCTCATTCGAACGTCGATTGCCGGACATAACAGGATGTGGCATTATTGACGGACAAGCACAATAAATTTTGCGGGCCTGGGCGAAGGCACAGGAAGTGGATGCTGTGGTGCCTTGTGGGCGTTGGTACCTCAGGGTCGCTGCACAAAAGCCTGGGGAGGCCGGGAGGCCTCAATGCTCCTTTGTTTGGGGGTGCGATTATGGGGCACGCCGCGGCCAAGTGTGCTGGTGGTCCATCCCGTTGCCCTCTCACCAACGCTGAATGTTAAAGTCCCCCATTGTGACAGTTGAGGCGAGGGGGGTCGCGAGAGGCGATGGGATCTGTACAGACAGAAAGTGTTCTTTAGCCAAACAAGGCAGGATATGACTTCTTAAGGACCAAGGGCGTGAATGGACAATGCCACCACCCAAGACAGTCCAGAGCTCTGTGTTGGGACAACAGGGAGCGTTGCCTCACTAGGTGTGCTCTATTTAGGCCCTATTCCCAGATTCAACAATATTGTGTCTACTGGTGCTTCCCTTGTCCTCTGTCCCCTTGCAAGCGAATGTGAATGTGAGAGGAGAAAAGATGCCAACAAATGATAATGGCTTTTCCACAATAGAATGTCTGTTGGTTTGTTTGTAAGACCTCCTGAAACTCAGGTTGAGTAAATGAAAAAAAAAAAATGCACTATAGTACAATGGGAATTTGAATTTATTACAATGAAATTAGAAAGTTAAAGTTACTTTCATAATTAAAGTTATTATCACATTATTAGACTATCTAACTTGTTTAATCATATATCAAACATCATAGAGATGGCCCTGATACTTTAAGTGGGTCTTTGTGACTGCTCTTTCCTCCTACTCTACAGGACTAACAAGTTTCATTATTCTTTTCATTATAGAGGGGAGGAGTCGGTACTACATGTTTAAGAGTCTCATTCCAAAGCCATTTAATGTCTATTTATTTTGTATATATATAATTTAGTTATTTATATATATAATGATATTTTGGATTGACCCTGTTGCCCTTATATGATTTTATTGACAAATGTGGCATGGTGCCTTAGTTGTTCTCTTCACGATAGTGAGTTAGGTATCTGCCTCGCTGGTAAGGTAATGGTAGGTCCCGCCTCTTCCTTTTTTTTTTTTTTACAAATCTCATCTCTGTGTTAGTTTTGAGGGTGTTCCGGATGTTATCCAGCATTTATGCATTTATGTATGGGCCTGACCTTTAGCGTAATGAGTTCAGCACATAGCCGTTAACCTTAAACCGATTTTAAAATGTTCTCTGCTTAGGTGGGTCTCGGAGAGAGATAAAGCAAGAGAGAGAGAGAGAGAGAGAGAGAGTAGAATGAAAAGGAGGAGAAAATAGGGAAAAAAAACTAAATCAGTAGAGTGGCTATTCTCTTTTTGTGAGCACCTTGAGTCAGGCGCTAATCAAAATAACAGAGTAATAGTTTAGCCAGATGACGGCGATGGCATGGTAACGATACTCATTTCGACTTGGTAATGATACTGTTTAAGTCACTGAGTCATCAAGCAAAGCAAAATGGCAGAAAATGAAATGAGGTATTGCAGAACTTTCAAGAAGGCAGCGTTTTTTTATCACCAAGATGACTGCATGGTACCGTTTGCAATTTAGTCTCACATAATTAACTCTAGAGACTCATTCATCACATCTCACGTGAGACACCTCTGAGTTCTGTGTTATTTTCATGCTTTTAATACTCTCTCTTTTTCCCGCTAGCTCAGTCTTCATGTTTGCCTCTGGAAGATCAATGCGGAAATGTGAAATTATGCACACTTTATTCACTGTTCACAGACTTTAGTGCTGCCATGTTAGACATCCTGTGGGAAACGTATCTTGATAATCCCTGTTTTACACTCCCTGGGATTTTAACCTTTCCAGTTTATCTGTTTGTGTACCTCTACTGCATTGCTTCTCTTTTCCTCTTTGCTGTGAGTACTTCTGAAAATGGTCTTAAATGTGGACAGTGTAATGAATGGCAGAGATAGCATGAATTAGGTGGTTAAAATAAGAATGAGCAGCATAGAGAGATAGAGAGGGAGGAATGAGTGTGTGTTCGTGTGAAAGAATGTGTTCGCTCCAGTCACAGAGACAGACTCAGTCTAAAAGTCGTCCACTGCAACAAAGGACATGAATCCTGACCGGTTAAGTTGGCAGATCTTACCAGGCCCATTGTGCGTGCAGAATTGACCAGCAATATTGACTGTGACCTTCTGGCTATGGGTATATGATAAGCACTTATCTGTCAGCCCTGCCTGAGCGCGGGGCCCATTCAGAGTTCTTCTTCCAGTGCTAAGGACTCTACCCAGCTGCTTCTCTACGTGTTTATATCCTGTGGAAACAGCCCAGCACAATAGACACAAAGAGAACGAAATAAACACTATGGACCTCCCCTCCTCCAACCCCCCCCAACACACACACACACATACACACACACACACACACACATAAGTACACACACAAACACAAAAATGCTTCACCCTCTGTTTGCACATACATAATTACCTCTTTCTCTGCTCTTGCGAACTGTGCATCTTCGACACAAACAACCGCATTCTTATTTGTCAGTGTTAATATTTCTTCTGGGTGTTGTTGGCAAAGTGTAAAAGCGATGGCTTCAACTTACATTCAGTGGCTGGTCCTTTCATCTCCGCCCCCCCACGCCCCCCACCCCACTCCCAGCAGTCCGATTATATGCCACAGTTTTGTCAGTCTATGCAAAGCTGTAGCATTGTATGGCAGATACAGCAGGGGAAAGCTGATAGCAGCCACTGCTAGCAAGGGATCAGCTATTATAGCAGAAAGTACTGAGTTTCAGCGCAGACGGCATTCCACTAGGTCAGAAAGTGTACTTGACAGGAAATATGCATACTGAGTGGCTACTTCTGCTGCTTTTCATTTGCATTGTGTATTGATTTTTTGGGGGGCCCATTTAATCTAATATTATGTGTGGGTCCTTGGCAGCTTTCAGCTTTCCTGAGAGGACTGGTTACATGGGGAGCTTAATGATAATTGCACGAGTCGAGGCAAAACCAGGTAGATTTCGTCCTAGTGCCCACACGCCCACGTCCCTTTGCCGACCCCCTCTTCTCATTCTCCCTCTCTCACCCTCCCTCTCTCCCTCCTCCCTCCCTCCCTCCCTCCCTCTCTTTCTCTCTCTCTTTCTCTCACTCTCTCCCTGCAAACTCTTCATAACACAGATGCCTGCGAATGCTTTATATGCATAATGCTTTGATGCCCATGACAGAGTGTTCAGTATTAGAATATCCATTCACCAAATGTATGGTGCTAAAGTAGCCTGAATTTTTACAGGACATTTTCTCTCTCTCCAGATCTCACTTTGTCCGTGTGTATCGGTGAAATGTAATTAACCTCAAAAGGTTACAGTCAAAGTGTCACATCCGTGTTGGACATAACAGGAGTAGGATGTGAAACCCTCCAAAAATGTGACATTTCTAATTTGCAAAAGATTACCGATTCTGCGTTCAAATCCGCCACCGAATCTCCGAGCCCATGCTGAGAATTCCTGGCTGCCACCCCATACAGCAAGTTGCTAGCTTGAAATGTCAGCTGCAGAGAAAGACATCAAATCTAGCCATGATCCCGTGGGATTCTGGCTAACATTATTATCGTTGTGCTTCTCTGCACTGCACTGGCCCTCCCCTCTTGTTAAAAAATGGCAAATATGTACCATCCCCATAATAATGTGATGGCTATCAGAACACATGCATAGAAAATGACTTGAGCGCACCTCCAAAACATACAAAATCCTATTATGACCGTGGACATGCTTGCCTGTCTCCCGATACAGCAGATTAAGCTGTCACAGACAGCGAAATGATAAGCTGCTGTTTGGTCTACAAATGAACAGTAATTAAGGCCATAAGCTGCCTACTATAGCCATACAAACCCAGTACACCCCAAACATCATTTCCATCCAAAGCCAGGGTCTGGCTAGTCAATGCAGGTTTGCGGTTCAGGTGTTTTGGCACAGGAGCGTGAAATACTGTATACTTCAGTCCTCATTTGTTTGTTTGTGTGTGTGTGTGTGTGTGTGTGTGTGTGTGTGTGTGTGTGTGTTTGTTTTCCTTGCTTTTCTCTTATGTTTTTGTCATTTATGTGTATGCATTTCTGCTGATGTCCGTTTGGTTTATCATGAGCAGACGAGACTGAACGGTGACGGCAGTTCTCCCTCAGCGGGGACTTAATTTCCCGTGTTGTTTGGGTCTCGAGCAACCAACAGACATGCTCAAACATTAATGAGCTTAACAAAGAGGCGCTGTGCGATATTTAGTGAGCTCTACAAACATTGACAGGGCTTCATGCTGCAAGGGTAGAGCACCACTTACAAACTGAAAGGATGGCCTTATGGACACATGTCTGTCACACGTGAAGGATGGCACTCCCCGCCTACCAAATGAACCCGCAGGGGCCTCATTTTCTCTATATTTTTGTGCGTGTGTGAATCTGTATGTCTGTGTGTGTGAGAGATGTGTGACTTTGTATCTGTCTTTGTGTGTGTGTGTGTGTGTGTGTGTGTGTGTGTGTTTGTCTGTGTCTGTCATATGTTTACGTCTTGTGCCTGTCAGTCTCTGTCTATCAGTGTGCGAATGTGTTTTCAGATGGAGTGCAACCATCTCTGTCGATTCACACTCCCTCTATTGCCGGCATCTTTGACTTAAAAATTCAAATGTGCCACTTGTTTTGATCATCTATGAGGACCTCTTTGTGGTGCGTTTTAACCTCTATTAGGCAGGATTACTGAGGACAGAGGCACACTGGCATTTGGTAAGTGTCACTGTGACAGCACTTGGTGCCGGAATGCCCGCCTGTCACCGACAAGCTTTATCGGCAAGCTTTTCTCCTCCTGCAAGGGTGGACTAATAAGCCTAGAAATTACAATTGCCTCCCTGCTGAATCCCTGATAGGCGGAAATAATGATATCAGTGCCCTGCTAATCTTCTTGGCTAGTCGCTTGGCATCAGCCTATTGAGTCACCTGTCATACTCATGTCTGATGAGGTGAATTTAATCTCTATTTCTGTAATGACAATGGGGCCATTTGAATGCAAGGAATGATATTTGTCAAAGTTCCTCTTTTTTTTTGTCTACCTCGACAAGCTAACTGAACATTTTCTGTCAGAAATATCTGAATCCCCTGTCATTGCTTAAAAATGGGCTGTGATATGAGGCACTCTGACATTCCAGATTGTCATAGTTTCAAAAGACATGGTGTGGACAATGCTCCCGTGATGATGAGCGTTGTGTAACCAGGAAGTGAGTGTGAGCGGAAAGCATGTCAACATCATGTCAACATTTCCCAGTCATGTGATGCTCCTCCTCAGTTCATTGTTTTCAGCAGCCATCTGTTAAACATCAACTTGTGTAACGTCCCTAAAACACCACACCAATAATCAGCAAGCAAATTTAACCACTTAAAGCTTAACAACCTTGGCTTTGTGTGTGGGTAGCGGCAATCTCTGACACAAACTAACACAACCTTCACATACAGCTTTTTTGTAGGAAAAAAAAACATCACCATATTTTTGATACAAGGACAAAGACATCACCTTGTCAACAGGAAGCTGTCAGCACATGGTCCTACTCATTCTGACTGCGTCAGAAGTCAGACCTCACTGGAATCAGTGCATATGATTTCAGCCCGAGTCATTTTCATATGCCATTAGAACCTTGTTGAAACATGCAGTTTGCTGCAATCTCACCTCCTTGGAGGGATTTGAAATTCTAATCGGATGTCAGTCAACTGGGTTTGTTTGATTAAGGACTGTTTTGGATTTAGGAGCAGGTTGAGCAATACTATCTCCCCTACTTAAAAAAATACCATTCATATGTTTGCTAATACATTGCAATGTAAGAGCAAAGAGCTCTCTGAAAGCTGACCAAAAGCTTGGATGCATTTTTTTCAAGATGGCAAAACCGCAACCTTGCCATAGTCTTGTGTTGTGTTGTGTTGTGTTGTGGACTCATCTAAATCTAAGCCTTCACCAAAACCTTGAGAGACAAAACATGACCATGATGGGTCAGGAAAGGAATGATGGATCCCCACCCTTCCCCCCTTTGGAGGGGTGTGGAGACACGTGTAGGGTAACGTCTGAGGAAGGAAAAATGCATTTCAAAAGCTATACTTCAAAATTAAAGCATCATCCAAGGCCAACTGTTGATGGATACTTCTGATGACTACACACGCTCCACTTTCCAGAATCCACCCCTCTCTTTTAAAGACGGAGGGGGGAGGGGGGAGGGGGGCTTGCATTATTCCGTCATATCTAAAGTGCTGAGCAGAAATAGATTGACCCAAATGACAAAGAGAGAAGCGTGGGGGCCGTTTAACTAAATGCTCTGAAGTGTCCCCCCGACAGAAGAGTCTTTCCATTTACGGATGAGCACTAAAACGCCTGCACCGCGTAACAATGTATCCCAGCAACATGTTTTTCCAACTCCAACCACCACCCTCCCCAACCACCACCAACACCACTACCACCCTAACGGTTTCTTTCATTTGCTCTGATGAATAAAATTAAACAGTGCTGTCGGCCGAGGGCATTGTGAGACTGAGACCTCTGGGAGAGAGAGAGAGAGAGAGAGAGAGAGAGAGAGAGGAGGCAGACACAAAGGCTCCCCATTTTTTTCTTTAAAGATGAGAGTTATGTCTTTCTCCTCATCACATGAAGACGCACGCCAGTGCCCCATTCAAAAGTCCACGTACACAGTAATATGTTGAGATAGTTGAGAAGAGAATAATATAGAATAACATGTTTGTACACACAGGACCCATCTATGACAGTGACACACTGTTACTCTGGTCTTTGTGGTCTTCATTGTGTTCCTCATCAAGGTTCATCTTTACAATCTCAGGGGAGGAAGGTCTTGAAGAGGAGCCAGGCTTGTTTTTTTTTTTTTTTTTTTTTTTTTTCTCAAATTCATTATTGATTGTCTTCTGGAGATAAAAGCTCCACTGTCGATTTGATTCAGCAGTAAAGTGTGTGTACATATAGCAAAAGACATGTAGATGTATGACATCACAGGAGGGGTGCTTATGACCATAGAGGTAATGACTGCACAGAGGAAACCACACCCCATTGGCTTTGACCATCAGAAGATTCTCTTATTGATTATGGAGCAATGGGCCCTGTCTAGTTTTTACTCCCCATCCATTTAGCACTGGCTTGATGCACTTTCCTGCTGCATATGTGTCATACACACATGTGGGTGCCACACCACCGCCATGGTTAGGTGCTCAGTGGCAAAAGCCGTGTCTGAAAGTTTGAAAAGACTTTCACAGGGACGGAAGCAGACAATAGCGTTTGTCAGCATTATACTCTCTTCTCCTGGAGATGGTGATAGTGATGGTAAAAGAAAGACATGCAACCAATGCAGTCAGTATCACGTCATCTTTCGACCAGTCATCCTTCATTCAAAACCATTGTGGCACACAATGTATAATTATTGTCAAATAGTCACAGCACACTGGTGTGTAGGTGATTTAGTCAGATATATTTAATCTTAGAGGCTACGTACAGTTTTAGGAAAGGTAAAACACAACTTCAAGTCTTAGAAAATGCACTAATGCATGCAGTTTATACAGTTTATACAGACGCATTCATTTCTCTGTTAATTTATTTCAAGAGGGATGTTTAAAATAAAGTAATACTTTTACCTTACAACATCATCATCATTAGTCAAAAAATAAGCTATGACCTCAGTTTGAATGATGAGGCCAGTGAGAAAAAGCTGTGATGAATAAAATTGATTCATTTTCACCTTTTCTGGGAACACAAGGGCAGCCTCTCCTAATTAATCGCACAACTGTGACTTTTTCGGTATGGAAGCGATGCATATGCATGTTGACATTGCCTTCTGCAAAGCTGAAAATGTAGGCTGTGCACGTCGCCTCTCAAGTAGGAATTAGCAGAAGGCGAGTGAGGTCAAAATGATGCCATCATAAACACCCCCACACTCCCAAACACATGTTCAGACACACACACACACACATACACACGCACACACAATGAGCTAGACCTTGTTTAATGTGAGGCTACCACCTTCTCCAGTGAGCGCTGATTTTGTTTCATTTCTGATATCACGGTGTGGACCTAACACTAAACAAGTGCCTTGTGTACTAAACACACACACACACACACACACACACACAAATTAGTAGGGGAACACTGAAAGGTTTGGGTCCATGGAGTGTCTGGCACTGCACATCGTCTGATTTGAGATGAGGTGAGCCTGTATGATAAACAGTGAGCCACCCACCAAAAAAACATGTATCACACCTGCATCAGGCTGGTTAGACACATTCAATATTTCAGCCCAAATGAGTATTACTGCTTTTATGCTCCAATTTGAAAGCTGTTTAGCTTCTCGCTAAAAAGAGTATTATTCCTCTCTCTCTCTCTGAGTCTCAGCCCTGCTAATGAGAGTGGTTAAGAACGTCATTATATTTTAAGTAGCGTTCGGGTGTTCACAGCAGGGAATGTAAGAAATCACTGTCATAATCTGTTCTCCCTTCTCACATTCAAAGTGACGGCACTGGCTGTCACTTTAATGTCAGGAAATCATTAGTGCGGGAGATTCTTTTTTTTTTTTTGGTGTGGCAGTGGGGGCAAAAATAAATAAATAAATGCATCGTAATGAAGACACATTAACTTTGGGTAATTTGGTTGTTCTTCAGCTCGAGTTTCGGTGGCGTTGATATTTGGTTTTATTTGCCTTGATGTCTCCTCAGAAGTAGTTTGCTTCTCGAACAAAGGGGCTGGCGTATGTTAAGTGCTTTTGAAATGGCGAGCTTTCCAGGCTCCATGGCTGTGCCTGATGAAAGGGTGTGAAATACAATGTGGAAATCGATTTCACAATCTCCCCCTCGTGCTCCACCAATGGAGAGCCGGCGAGCTCGCGCACAGACGCTACGGCGGCAGCAAGCTATGTCTGTACATTAAACACACTCACAATGAAGGACTATGGGGAGGATTCACGCCAGCTTTGTTAAGCCTGCTTAATTAATGCATGTTTCTGCCTGGATAAGAGGTAGCCGGGTGGCGAAATTTGATGGATTTTAAAATTCGACGGATTATTGAAATGTTATCACTGGAGTTGCACACTCTACAGTTGCAGCAGCTGCACAAAAGCAGGCCCAGGCTCTTGTCTTCCTAAAATGGAAAAAAAAAAAAAAACAGTGAAAGTGGATGCCGTCATTGTTAATCTTGTTGTGCGCTTGAAATGCTAAGGAAAAAAAACAAAACAAAACAAAACAAAAAAACCTGAAAAAGACCAAAAAAAAAAAAAAAAAAAACTCACAACGCAGCTCAATCTTGTGCCATTGTGCCTCGTCTCATGAATGCCAGCCGCAGCAGCAGATGATCTACACGTCAGTGTCGCTGTTCACATAAGTTACAGTCTCCACTTTGTCATGAGGTTGCATTGTCACTTGTGTGCCCCTGTTCTGTTCTTTTGAATATAAATGGCATATTCACCGCTACGGCATCACAAAAGGGCCACACATAGAGAGAGGACAGGGCCGCCAGGAAAACGGGGTAGGGGAAAGGGAAGGAGCGGAAGAGAGAGGAAGGGCAGGGCAGGGCTGGCCCACGAGGAGCTGTCGCTGCCATCTGTGGGGACAGGGAGAAACAGGATGTGCACACAATGAAATTAAAAAGCCTTTTATTTCACTACCCCCTGTGATTAATGGTGGTGATATGTGTCAAGCCGTTTTACCATATTTAACACAACTCGAGCAGTATGCAGCTGTTGTATTCTCTCCCTGTAAAGGCACCTAGTGAGAGGGGGAAAGATTGTATGAGAGAGAGAGAAAGAGAGAGAGAGAGAGATAGGGAGGAGAGAGGAAGGAGCAAGAGCCATATCAGAATTCTGTGATATTAACCGTTCATGGCAATTTCTTTTTTTTTTTTTTTTTTGCATGGGGACCAAATTGATGTCCACCTATAAACATAACAGCTTCCTTTAACAAGGCTGAAATTATAATAACAAAACAAGCCCCTTCGCATTTAAACCCCCGTCTCTAATTAACTGGTTTATTCTTCCAAACTGCGCCCGAGCATCTCTGTCGATGGGGTTGTTGTCTAGCTGAACACATAGCTAAATAAGATGCGCTAGGGAGTCAATTAACGAAGACCCATCTGAAGGGGCCTCTGAGACACAACACTGCACTGCAGTGTAGAGCTGGCTATTCCTCTATATGGTGTGGTGTGTGTGTGTCTGTCTGTCTGTGTCTGTGTGTGTGTGTGTGTGTGTGTGTGTGTGTGTGTGGAAGGGGTGGGATGGGGGCGATCTCTGAAGTCGGCCACATTCTTTGATGCTTTTTTTTTTACAAATGCTGTAATATGTAACAATTCCTTTTTTGCAACGCTAGCCAAGAACATAAACAAGCAAACGAGGGCCAAGCACCGAACGCCAAGTCTTTTTTGCACAACCTCCCCTGGCACCTATTATATGAGGGGAGAGAAAATTATGCCTCTGGCGATTGCTAATGACGAGCCAGTGATGTCTTGTTCAGCAACATTGTTTTGACTCAGATGCCTTTGTGCTGTGCTCTGTGTTTCTCGTTAAACGAGAGACAAAAAAGAAATGATGTAAGTTTTGTGAGTGTGTGTGTGTGTGTGTGTGTGTGTGTGTGTGTGTCGTGACACCTCCCTATTCTTCATCTTTCTGCACTTCTTCCTCTTTGACTTCTTTTTTCATCCTTTTCTTTTTCTCATCTTTCTATTCATCTCTCTGCCTCTCTCTTATTCTCTCTCCTTCTCTGTCCGTTGCTCCTCTGTAGTTAGCTCGTGTATGCGTCTGGGCTCGGATCGCCGGCTCCCCTGGCATTGGGCAGGCTTTGGGTAGACACTGGCAGGTCCTGATTTGGCGCCTTCGAATGAGCTGGAGTGGGCCTGCACAGCAGGGGTGGGGAGCTTTTGAAGCGGACCCCCCTGAGAGCCGTCGGCCGTGGCAGCGGTACGGATCACAGATGTGATGGCTTTCATGTGACGGTTAACTTTCTCCTAATTAAAGTCGTCCGGCTAATTACGCCGCACCGCGATCTGATAGTTCCGGATGGGGTGGAAGAGAGGCGTTGGGCCCGAGTAAAAAAACACCACCAGATCAAAGATTTTGGGAAGCGATTGATTGGGAGGGAGGGATGGATGGGGAAAAGATTATGCATGTTTATGTCTGCATGTTTGTGTGTGTGTGTGTGTGTGTGTGTGTGTGTGTGTGTGTGTGTGCGCGTGTTACTTGTGAGGGTGGGTGGGGGGGTAAGGGGCAGTTCTGTGCCCTGTCTGGGATTTGGGCTCACCTGGGTGCGGGAGCATGGTGATCACCCAGCACACGGTGGCCCATCTCATTTGAGCCGATGCATCCCCTGAATGCGGGCGCGTAATTATGAAAGAGACAGCGAGAGAAAATGACCAAAGGAAAAAAAATCCCATAATTAGTGAGGCAACTCCAAGCACAAGAAATGGAAATTAGTCACAGTGTAATAAATTAGCCTGTGCATACATTATGTGAAATGAACACCCTTGGGGCCTGGTATTAGCGGGTTTGGCCGTGCTCTCTCATGTATCTAAATAAACCAGTCCCTCTTTGGTTATTATGTCTCCCCCACAAAGAGAAATCCTCCCTAAACTGCTATTCTTTATAAATTGGCCACACACACACACACACACACAGAAACACACAGAGTGCACCAATTCAGACTGTGCACAGTCAGACGTACAGACACACACACACACACGTTGCACATCCAGGTTTATGTGTCCATTTGCTGTATGTATTGTTGTCAATTGTTATGTCAGTTTGTGTAGAGTAAGGTGAATATCATCATATTTTTGTGCAATCAGAGGCAACATAATTTATTTATTTATGTATTCATTTTGCATGTGGTACTATTTCCAATTTAGGACTGATTAGCACCACCTTTTCACCTACTACTATAAGTAGCAAACAAGACAGCCAATTAGAGTGATGCTGAATTTGCATGGAAATAGTACAGTGTGCCGCAACACACCAGACAAATCAGGCTGACAGTGGGACAGGCTGGGGAGTTACAAATTAAAGGCATGAGGTAAATTGTATTTTGTCATCAAGCTTCACTGGCCATTTATATGAGGGAGGAGGAGGAGGAGGGGTGGGGGTAGGTACGCGGAGGGGTAGGAGTGGGGAGCAGGAGAAGGAGAGGTGTGTGTGTGTGTGTGTGTGTGTGTGTGTGTGTGTAGTCACAGCTTCATGCCAGACAGAGGAGTGCGGTTTTTTTTTTTTTTTTTTTTTTTTTTTTTTAGATGGGTCTTATCTAGTGCGATTATTCATACTTGTCCTTCTGCTTGAATTAAAGCAAGAGTGCTGGTGCCCGTTAAAGCCAAATACTTGAATGGCTAGTGAACTCTCACCTTCCCTTGCATCCATTTAGCTTGCAAATGAAAGCCAAGTACAGTCGGCAAGAGCCATAATGGGCCTTTCTTCATTGCGGAGTGCGGTCATTACATACTAATTTCCTTTGGAAGCTCTTCAGGAACCGAAACACTTGGCGGGGATGCCCAGGCAACAATGCCAGCACACAAGGTGTTTGTTCAAGGCCCACTCGTGCACACAGAGAGTCCTGACGTCTTAAAAAGAACACTGCAGCTCACTAAAATCTTTTCTCCTCAAACAAGGGAAAGTGTTTATTCTGCCATCGTCATTATTGATTATGTTGAATTCATCACTCATTTTGTTTGCAGTGTGGGTAGATAATCATATTCATAATCATATTCTGAATTGTTACATTGGTTATATTTTTCTTACTTACAGGAAAGTCATACTGGAATTACACAGTATAAAATATATACAGAAGAAGTCAATGTTTTGTTTTGTTTTTTCAGTTTTCAGTCAGCACTGACATAAATATTCTCACATTTGCAACAACTATGAAGAGACCATGTTCTCAAATTGTAATTTTCCATGATATATTGTCCATCTCTGACAAAAGACTGCAGACAGTCAGGAGTGGGAAGAGAGTTCGAACAGCATATCTGTTGTGTTGGTTAAACACCTGCTCTGCTACCATTATCCCCTAACCCTGTGGTTGCAGTTTGCCCTGATTACTCAACACACACACACACACGCACACACACACACATCAGTTGCTCTATGTGATGGTGGGGGTTGTGGGCATGATTTAATTAAGCAATTAGGCTGGTGGCTGATTAAAAGGCTTAATTAATAGAGGCAGATTTGTAATTTGGGTAGTGAACAATGAGCCACAATACATTCTGGTCTCTAGAGCTGACTGTATGCTTTATTGTTGTCGTATGATTCTGGTTCAGTTCATTTAGCCATCTAAATAAGGCATTTATCTGTAGTCGTGCATGTATGTATATGAAGTGAATGTGTATACATTTGAATATGGTTGGAATATGAGTAAAGATATCATGTAATAGCTCTGAAATGTTTATATGAAGCTACGTGCGTGATTGAGTTCTTCCCTGAGGTGGCACACAATGAAAAGGATATTATTTATTGATAACAGAAGAGAAATATTATGAAGAATATGCAAACACCCTGGAATCAGTGCAAGGCATGTGTTTGTGTTTGTGTGTGTGTGTGTGTGTGTGTTTGTGTGTGTGTGTGTGTGTGTGTGTTTTCATCCTCCTGGAGTGTATGTGTGGTCATTACAAACAAGAATGAACTATTACACTACTATTCTTTTTGCCTCTCAAAACACAAACACACAAATCCTGTACACACTGTTTTGCGGAGAGTCTTCAAGACATCCTTGAATGTTTGTGGAGTAAAGGAAGTCAGGCCTGCCACGTTCTGTGGAGTGTTTTGAAGCCTCCAAATCAATGTGTGCCTCTCCTGAGTGTATATTGTCTGCTGCACTTGACATGGTGGCGTCGAGCTGAGTGATGCCATTCAGAGGCCCTCCGAGTGGAAGTGCTGGTTTTTGGACACACTTCATGCGAAAAAGATCCTCTCCTTCGTCATAGTCCGCCTCTCATATTTCAATAGCAGGCAGACATTGCCACTGTTATTGCAGCTAATGTTGGCTGTAAATGACTGTTTCACATCTTAAGTGTCATGGTTAACTCCCAGGTTGTCATTTAACATCACCTAAAGCAGTCACAACAGCATGGACTGGACTGTTAATAAGGCCGACTTTAAAACGGCTGTTCTCTGGACATATAACAATTCGGGAGTAGAATTGCTCCTGATTTAGTTGTGCTTTCGCCCCTTATTGTTTATCGCTATTGGCCGCTATCGATTTAACTCTGAGTATTTCTCAATAAAACTTTATAGATGTAAACAAAATTTAAGAAAACAAAAAGCTAAAATCAAAAATAGACAGTGGCTCTTCACTGAATAAAACCAATGCAGCAGCTAGCAAATATATACTTTTTTAGCTAGTTTTTTTTTATTCTCACTTTTCCTAACTTTGTGTGACATATCATGCTGTCATGTTTTTTGATCTATTCTTTTTTCCTTTCTATATCCCTCTCTCTTTCTCTCTCTGTTGGCAGATGTCTGTGCCTGTCAGCCTGTCTCTCTATGATTGAGACATCAGTCTAATCCCTGTTTACACGCGCGCACACGCCTAGCAGCTTGTGTGTGTTAACCACACAGAATTAGGCCGTGTTTGACAACACCTGGAACCCTGCACTTGAACTAGAGCCGTCCAGGAACAAGGGGTGGGGGTGGTGTGTGTGTGTGTGTGTGTGTGTGGTTGGGTGAGGGTAGAGGAACGGTTCTCTGCAGAGTCTTTGTCCAGTGGCTGACCCTGCCTGAGGAGTATCTGAGTTACACCACGAGAACAAAATCCCAAACTGACCGTCGCGGTAAAAGGATGGCCACATTCCATCATCTTCGACTGTCCTCCCTTTATCCTCTGTGCTGTGACATCCCCACCACCCCACCCCCCTCCACCAACTACCCACACCTCTCTCACTGTTTTCCCTCACCCTCTCCATCATCCAGTGCCTCCACTCTCTCTTTCTCTCAGAGTCTCTATCTTTCCCTCTGTCCTCTTTCCCACTCCCCCCCCCTCTTCAGCATCCATCACTTTCTCTCTCTCTCTCTATCCACCTTTCTCTCCCTCTCTCTCTATCTCCTTCTGCCTCCCCCTCTCCGTTTGCTTGCTCAGAGAAGCTGCCAGTGTTTGCTTGCCCTTATCCTGGTTGCTAATCCCCGCAGCAGTGAAAGACTCCACTAAATAGGTGCTGGAGGAAAAAAAAAGCGGCAGAGAGAGGGACAGGCAGAGCCATTAGAGACGGTGTTATCAGACGCGCTCAATCTGTTATCACTCCTGTCCCTCTGTCCCCTCCCCAGACACCCCCCCCCACTCTCCACACCCCCAACCAGCCACAGACCCCCTCTGTCAAAGAGCCACTGATTACAGCCAAACGTTCCCACTGAGGCCTAGATGTGCGAATATGTGTGTGTGTGTGTGTGTGTATGTGTGTATACATACATGTGTGTTCTCCTGTGTGTTTGTCCCCGTCTGTGCTTGTGAGTGTGTTTGAGAGTGTGTTTGTGTGTTTGAGAGAGAGAGAGAGAGAGAGAGAGTGTGTGTGTGTGTGTGTGTCTATCTGTGTCTGTCTGCGTGTTGTGTTTGTGTGTCATGTATGTGTGTGTGTGTGTATGTGTGTGAAAGAGAGAGAGAGTTGGAGTGAGAGAAAGAGAAAGAAAAATGGAGAGAAAAGGGTGAGTGAGTATATATTACTGTGAATCTCTAGCTTCAGGTGTTTGTGTGTGCTTTGCCTTGCTGTGTTCAAAGAAGGAAGGAGTGATTCCATTTTCCTCAGTGTGAGGGAGAAGTTTTGCTATCAATGTTCTCATCATGGTATGTTTATATTTTCATGTTTGTATCTGAGTGTGTGTGTCTGTGTGTGTGTGCATCTGTCTGTCTCTCTGTGTTTGGGTTTGTGTGTGTGCGTGCGGGTGTGTGTGTGTTCAAACAACAGTCATTATAGATTTTTTGAGACTTATCTTTGATATTTGTACACAAATGTGTGTATATGTATGTGTGAGAGTGGTTTGGGAGTAATGGAGACAGAAGCACAGAGAATGAGAGCTAGAGCTGTGTGTGTGTGTGTGTGTGTGTGTGTTGGTGGAGGGTGGGGGGGGGGGGGGGGGTTAAGATGGGTGAGACAGCTGAGTTTACCAAAAGGATAACAGTCACAATACTATAATGAAATGTGCTTATGTGCATCCTAATTGAGACATATCCATCAACATCTTCATTTAAGCTGTTAAGTCCTCTGACAGGCATATTGTTCCAGGCCCAGGCAAACATCTTGGCCCAAGCCAAAAGGGCATTTTTTCATTTAACCCAAAAAAATTTAAAACTAATAAAAAAAGAGTGGAAATTGTTTAGTGTGTTAATATGATATAGTATAAATTAATATAATATAATATATTACAAAACAGTCAAGCCAAAGGAGATCATAGCTCCTGTTAGAGTGGGTCATGTCTCCACCTATAGCCTACTTTCAGAGATGTTGTCCAATCTAATCACCGGTCTCTGCTCTTCAGATGACCCTCTGGCCAAGTGGCTATACAGTGTGTGTGTTTGTGTGTGGGTGTGTGTTTGTGTATATGTGTGTGTGTGTGTGTGTGTGTGTATGTGTGTGTGTGTGTGTGTGTGTGTGTGTGTGTGTGTCACATGTGGGACCGGACTTCTGGAGCGTGATACTGAGCCATGCCGCAAGCGGAAGAAGGGTCAGAGCCATCAGCCACCAGTCATGACAGAGAAAGAGCTCTTCTATCAGTACCTCTGCTCCAGCAGTAGCCTCCACTTGCACTTCAGGCCCAGATTTGAGACCCCCCTTCAACCCCAACCCCAACCCCCCCACCACACACATATGCACGCACACACACACACACACACACACACATACACACACACACAGACACGTCTCTCCACTGCAATGCACACGAGGCTAACAAACCACCGGCAACTCCAATTCATCAACAGTGATAGTATCACCGTGGAGCTGGCCGGCTTTTTTATCAGTGCGAGGTGTGTGATTCTGGATAAATGGAGGTGTCTGGATAAATCAGCAAAATATTACATCCAAAGCAAACTGTTTTCACATTCATTTTCTAGGATTGCCTTTAACAAATGCATGACATGGCTGCCTGATTTGATCGATGCTATCTTTCCTAACACAGAGATGTAAAAACGAAGCAACGTACAGTCCCTCTCATAGGCATAGCACTAGCATGGTTCCCTTGTTGATGCCCTCCCCAATCATTATTTTGGAGCAGGAGACTGCACGTGTCCTCGGTTTGAGGGACAACAGAGAAATGCCCCAGCCCCCGCCAGCCACGTTGACATTTCACTGTGGCAATGGTCCACACACAGCCAGCATGGACGCCGTCACTTAGGAGGACTAATGGTGGCCAACGCCGGCCCCCGTGTTTGCAGAGTGCGGTCGGCTTTTCCAGTGCGCAGGCTGTGTGACAAATTATGAAAGGCGGGCCTGAGCGTGGCCGTCTGAATTTCATTAAACTTTAACTGGCCTTATCTGCAGCGCGGCAGAGGACAGCATAATAAAAAGCTGACAGGTATCTAAAGACGTGTGTTTGGACTGTCGCGCCAGAGCAGCGTGAGAGAGGCGCAACCCAGCTTTGTCACAGAGAAAGGGACATATGTTGCAGGCTATAAAAGAAAGCAAAGCAGATGTCGCCGCTTGCCGAGATTGTGGACATGTTCAGTGCTTGGCACATATGTTTGTGTTTTGGGAGAGCTCTTAGTTTTTCTGGCTAGCTGTAATACAGCGGTCCTGATGGACTGCACAGGTGTACATTTGTGTATTTATGATTTATGTCTAGTTTATGCTCATCTGTTCTGTGGTTAATGCTGACTTTAGATAGACATTGTGTGTTTAATCATTCTGTGGGTTTTGTGCGTGTAGTGAGCTACTCGGTTAATTAGACACTGATTCTACTTTTAATCATTTCAATAAAGTTTTGTCATTAATGGAGAAAGATTTGAATCCAGTATTCAAGCATTTGTTTTGAAGTACTTCCACACTCAGTTGAGGATATGATGAATTGAAACATATGTAAATATATTGCGTAGTTTCTTCAAACAACATGCAAACATAAGTCATGTCGCTCAGGTTATTCACAACGATATTCACAAAAGACAATAAGGGAAAATATGTTGCAGCAGAATATGTTACTTCCTAAATTCAACAGTACTGGAAACATAATCAATAAAGGTCTATTTTCTCCCTGGCAGTCATTATAGATCTCAAGGTTATTGAACATGTACACACTATACATCAGTAAAAGGAGAACTACTATCAACTGTTGTTGGCTTGTGTCCACCTCCTGTCCTGTCTATTCAAGTCTCTCATAAAGCAGCTTTCCTAGTAATGACTCCCCATAGAAGCACACTAAATAAAAAGGAAAAAAAGGGGGAAAGACTTGGATCTCAGAGGAAAACCACATGAGAGATGTTTTGTTTTGTTTTGTTTTTTGTTTGTTTGGGTTTTTTTTTTCAAAAAAGGCAACTATCCAAGGCCAGTTATGTCGCATGTTAAAATCTAACGAAAGGAAAGGAGCATAAGACTAAGAAAACGAAGGAGAAAAACAGAAAGGAAAACAGTCTATTAATTCCATGGAACACAGACCCTCAAGGCCACCAGGTTGGAACCAAAGACATTTGGAATGTGTGTGTGTGTGTGTGTGTGTGTGTGTGTGTGTGTGTGTGTGTATGGTGGGAGGGAGTGAGAGGGGGAGGCTGTGTGGATGTCAAGGGAGTGAAGGAGAGGAGAAATGGAGAAAGAGAGAAGGAGAAAGGGAAGGAGAAAGAGAAAAAAAGAGAAACGTATAGGCAGATATATCAACAAAGCACTGGTAAAGCATATCACATTGTGTGTGGCACCACTGAAAAAACAGCTCAACACACACCACCACTGCACTGTCACTTATTAATCCCAGCATTACATTCTCATCAGAGTCCACAACAGAAACTACATGCAGAATGATAAAGAACAGTGTCAAGTAATTACCAAAGGGGGAAGGTATGAGTATCATATCTGATTAAGTTTTAGGGTTTTCAGAAGTAACACAATTAATTGACTGTGATATAGTGTATAGTTACATGCGATTCGGTGTTAATTAACTTTTTTGAACCCTGCATAGTAATTTATTCATTCTCGTATGCACACTTCCATTGTAAGACATAGTGGGTTGGGGTGGGGGGTTAGGGGTTAGCTGAAATAATCACCTGTTATCCAAAATGGAGACTTTGAAAATGCATAGAGGTGCCCAGGGATGCGTTTGCATGTGGCCTTTCCCATAATTGCCAGGGTCCAGGTCATAAATGCCACCGTCACTCAGGTGAATGGCCAGGGCTGTGAGCTGTGACACACTGTTGGGCATGGGGAGAGTTGGGGTGGGGTGTGTGTGTGTGTGGGAGGGGGGGGCACTGACTTGGAGGGTGTCCTTGACCACAAACACTCTCTCTCTCTCTCTCTCTCTCTCTCTCGTTCTCTTACTCTTTCTCTGTCCCATACATACATACACACACCACACACACACACACACATACACACACACACACACACACACACACAGGAAGACAGAAAGATACGTGTGCCACCACTCAAGGGGCAGTGTCCTTCGGGCCACTGGTTTGTGTGATTTTCCAGTTTGAACAGGGCCCTCTAAGCTCTTCCACAAACAGCCGGTGAGGGCGACAGAGAAGGACGTCTGGCCAGCCCCAGGCATATTTGCCTTCCGCCATCCGAGGGCCGCTCTACTGTGACACTTGAGGAAGACAGGGGATCACCCTCAGGATTTTTAAGGGGTCCCCGGAAAAAGGGGTGGTGGTGCGGGGGGTGGGGGTGGTGGTGTGGGGGTGAGTTGGGAGGTGTTGGAGTTGGAGAGTGGGTGGGGTTGGGGGGGGGGGGGGGGCATGCATTAGTACTGTGCGATTGAATGTGTCTAAGATTCCAAGGCTGCTCTCTCTTGTTGTCATGGTGGGAATGAGTGAAAAAGGAGACGTGATCAATGAAGGACAGCCTTGGAAGTGTCTCCTTAGGAGGTAAAAACAGATGGGCTCCTGAGAGAGTGCTTGGGCTCCTCTGTGTTCTGGGGCTTGCAGAGGCAGGCTTTAAATTCAGCCTGAATTCAGCAGGGCCATGAATTACAGCATTTAGTTCCCCCTATGGCAGTTAAACTGCAACAGCACTAGCACTAGCACTCCCATGCACCTCTTTTACATGGGGGTATTTAAAAATAAGAGAGGAAAGAGAGAGAAAGAGAGACAGAGAGAACAACTACCTGTAATACTGTAAAATGCACTAGGGTAAAGCTTTAGATTACAGCCTGTTGTCCTTACTTACTCCTTCCACGACAATTCACAGGCTGTACACTAGTACATATGATACATATTCTACATACATATTCTGGCTTTCAGAAAAGTGGTAGACAATGAGGTGCGTTAATAAGAGAAACGATGGCCTTGCACAGAACATAAACACGCTCAGTACTGAGGCATCTCACTTGCGGTACATGGTTATGGGGACAGAAGACGTTTTATCCATGCAGGAGTTTATTGTATAAGGCGAGCCTGTGTCATAACATACCTGACTGTAGCCTCCAAATCCACGCTCTCCAGACGCCTGCTTGGCTCTGGAGAAGCGTGAGATATTGACCTTCAATTCAGCCAGCATTCAGGCCTGATGAAAGGAGATAAGCAATCTCCAATCTGGTCTGCCGTCTCAGGCTCCGCATTATTGACTAACTGACACGCTCTTATTTTAGTGGCGGGAAGCGCCTTGGCATTAGAAGCAGTGCTCGCGCGATAGAAGAAACCTAATAGATGTTTACTTGAAAGAGGGCTAATATGAAAATTGTCGACGAAGACGTACAAATCAATTTTCCAAGGAGAAAAAACATAATTGGGATATGGAGGGGTACTTTGGTAAATGTGTCGTGGCGCAGGTCTTCATGCCTAACAGAGAGGAACTATCACCGTCTTTTATGTTTTTTTTTTCTTCTTCTCCTTCCCCCCTCCCTTGCCCATCTATCCTCTCGTTTGTAGCGCTAGGTATGACATGTCATTATGCCCTGCTCTCTCTCTCTTCCTTTCTGTATCTCTCCGTTCCTTCTCTACCCTCCCTTTCTCTCTCTCTCTCTCTCTCACTCTCTTTACAGATTTACTGCTTTAGCAGCTTAGCATCCACACGTACAGAACATTTAAATAGTCAATGAAGAGGTGCCATCTTGAAGTATGGGTCCCTGGATGAGGGTTGAATGGGTCATGTCCTCTCTCTGCTGTATAAAACAGTGTTTGGCAGCAAGGCATTTGGATTTAGGGATTTGGTAGCTTGATGGAGAGCGACAGTGAGATTCTGTAGGGGGGATTCAGTCCTAAGCAATACTGCAGCACCTACGCTTTGAAATACCGCCTTGAGCATGGGATTCTATACTTTCTCTCATGGCATAGATACACACACACGTGAGTGCATGCATGTGGACACACACACATAGGCACATTGAGCCATCCATATCAGGGAGCCATCCAGTAATTTTCATATTTATATTTACATGCATATGAGAGCCCACATCCAGGGAAATATAAGGCAGAGAATATTTAAATTCTCTCTTCTTTAAATCCCCACCCAGTGAGGAGTGTGTGGCTATATTTATGTGAGTGACATTGTCTAAATTGAAGTTTGACACTCTTCACCACTCTAACCTTTATGCAAATGCAAAACCATCTAAATGTGATGGACAGAATTCAATTAACTGAGATGACAGAATATAATCTACTGAACTGAATACATCAGGCAGTTGAAAGGTAACATAATCACGCTGCTGTGGTCGGGGCTGGCAGGGGGGGGTGAGGGGGGTGGTGGAGATGGGCGCTGGGGAGGAATTGGTGCAGTCTGTCTGGTAAAGGGAAGGAAGAGCTGGCTCTGGGGGTAGTGAAGGGAGAGAGACGGAAGCGAGTGGAAGGGAAGAGGGAGGGGACGGCGAAAGGGAAGGGGAGTTGGGGAGTTGGGGATGGAGATACAGCCATTTTCACCCGTCTTATCTAATGGCGCAAGCTCTATTTCTCCAAAGCGGAGTCTTCAGTCCGGTAAACTCTTGATCTCAAATGAGAGGCCTGGAACACTGTTGCTAAGCAATTAGGTGCTGGTGGTGTGTATGTGTGTGTGTGTGTGTGTGTGTGTGTGTGTGTGAGTGTGTGTGTGTGAGGGGGGGTCTTTATTGAGCAGCTGATTCCATGTGCCCAGTGTCCATCATTACCCCACCTAATAGACTTCCATACTGATGAACAGAAACGCAGCGAGCTGAAGAAAATGGCTGTGTAGGAGGAGGGAGAATGAGGAAAGACAGGCCCATGGCGGTAACAAGCATTCCAGACCCAGACCTTGGCTACAACAGAGCCTGCCCAAAACAACTGTTGCACTCTAAACAGGCTTTTCAGCACCTCCTGATCTTCAAGTGTGTGTGTGTGTTAGTAGATGTGTGGGTGGGGAATGTTTCAGTGTATGCATGAATGTGTGCTCTTGACAATGGAATGTTTTTTCCCCCTTAAATCGAGGTGTGTGTGTGTGTGTGTGTGTGTGCGCGCGCGCGTGTGTGTGTTCATTGGTAAAACATTAGTAGCTAAACTTAACATTGCATATTTACAGAGAATTCAGTTAAAGCAATTATTTTCACAAAATAAATACATTAAAATATATGTAGTGTGTTTGATTTAGTAACATTATATGCTAAGTATATATAAAGTATGTTTTTCACAGAATTCAGTTTGAAAATTATATATTTTTTTTGTTTAAGAAAACACTTGGACTCACAGAAGCAAATAGAGGCACCTTTTTTTCTCTGACACCCTGGCTGCTACATGTCTACACTCTTACCAGTTGGGGGCGCCCTTCATCAAGTTTTGAGGCAGACCTCCAAGAGCTGCAACTGTGTGTTTATGGCCACAACTACAGAAATACAGCAATACAAATGTTTATCAACAGCTAAAAATTAACCTTGTGCCTGAAATTAACTGAACTGAGCCTTTCCTGACACACAAACTCCGACATTATGGTTGAAATATTGCGCTGCATGGAATCACATTCAACACCAAAGGACCGCAGTGTCTGTTCAAATATATAATTCACAGTATGAAGAACAAATGTGACCTCTGACTTTTATCCTGCTAGCTTTATATTGCCCTGTCTTGGTTATGTCCTTCAGTGCTCTCATGTCATAAGCCCTGGGATGGGCATTGTCTCTAAATTGTCCATCCCTGAGCCAGTCATCATGGGGGATCTCCTGAGCCAGTAACCTATTGCAGCAAATGTGCAGTTGAAGAGCGAGAGTGGTCACATGGTCTCCTCAGATGCTTCAGATGAAGGAGGCGTGCTGTTTGACTCGTGAGAGACCGGTGCAGGACTCATCAGCTTATTCACTCGTATTCTATCGGAGGTCGTTCTCTCTCTCTCTCTCTCTCTCTCTCTCTCTCTCTCTTTCTCTCTGTGTTTGTGTTCCTAGAGTGATTTCGACACTAGATGGCTCTGTTGAGATGTTTGAAGAGTATCCACCCACCATTCTACAGTTTTTCCAATACAGAATTTGGAGAAAAAGAGAAAAGAGTGTTTTTGCTTATCCCATGCATGGGAACATTACAATGCAACTACTACTACTACCATAATAATAATAATAATAATAATAATTTTAAAAATCATGATTAATGGTTCAATGGTGCATTAAAACAACAATGTGCAAAAGCATTTTTTTGTGCCAAGTTTTTTTTTCAAGTTTTTACATGAATGCCAGTAACATACTCTGTATCTTTTTTCGTCTCTTAATATTGGAGGTCGTTCTCTACATCTCTCTCTCTCTCTCTCTCTCTCTTTCTCTTATGCGCACGCACACAGAAACTCAAAAATACTTGAATTTGTAGCACAATTATTTATTTATTTCCGACATGTTAATTACATTAGCTGATAATTCAATCATGCTTTTTAACAGACAGTTTAATATTTCTAATGAGCGCACCCGAACATGGCAGAAAGTGAAATCATATCCATAAGAAATGGTTAAGTGATTCCAGCTATATCTGTTACATATAATACACTTTCCATTAGCCGTCAAACTGGCTTTGGTATGCATGCCATTTAAATATAGCCTTTCAAAGAAACCCAGTGCAGGCAATTTAAAGAGCAGTGCATTTGAAGCTTGCGTGAGGTTACTAGTGCTTTTAACCATCGCTAAGAGTGCACGGGCCGTTAATTAACATATTTAGAATTAAGTAGATTTGCCATGCACTAATCAGTCCTTAATTCAGCATAACTATACCCTTTCGAAAACTGGACAGCAGTCACAACAGCAAGGGCTGAGATGTTACATAATCTGTAATTACGTTTCATATAGCAAATAAATAAATAATCTGTCAGCACTCATCAATGTGATTGGTTATTGGCCTTTGGGCTCCACAGTCATAGCTTCAGAGCCTAAGGGCAGCGGTGTAGCTTACAGTACCTGTGAGGACAGACACGTCTGCTCCCACTGCCCTAAAGGCTAAAGATTTGGCCAATTGGAAACGGACTGCTGGGTCTTATGACGGGAATGCAAGAAGTCACAACTGCACTACCACAAATATATAGACACACACACGTGTTACTACAATAGCTTCCTCCAGAAAAACAATTCAGTTGAGCAATTAGACTGCAATGCACCAGAGACACAGAGAGGATATACTCCCAGGTAATATATTCTAGAACAGACCATGCAGAGTCAAATGTAATGAACTGTAGTCAGTATCTTTTTACACAATATATTTTGGCCAACATGGCTAATGTGTGTTTCACTTGAGCCAAAAATGAAAGTTAAAAAGTTGCACTGATTAAGAAGCACAACAAACACAAAGAAAAAAATGTGGTTGTGAGTTGGCCAACAGGCATTGTTGCATTGTTGGTGGCCACATTGTAGCATTTTGTGGCTAAGGCCAATAGGGCCACGACTAACCTCCCTCCTTGTGGAGAATGGTGCCCTTCTCAGAGAATGAATGAGAGAGAGTGTGTGTATGTGAGAAAGAGAGAGAGAGAGAGAGAGAGTGTGTGTGTGTGTGTGTGTGTGAGAGAGAGAGAGAGAGAGAAACTAATCCTGAGAATCCAGCTTGTGCTGACTCCAGGTGGCTCCCCTTGGACAAGAGTGGAATGGCCCTGTTCTTTTTGGAGAGCGGAGGCCACCGTCTGCCCATTCATTGCCTATTGAGAGGGCCTCATCCTGGTCTTTCTTCTGCCCCTACCCCTGCCTGCACAGATGGGAGCTCCAAGGACCCACACAGAGTGGCCTCGCTGACACCACTTTTCATGTTGTAGCACCACACACACACAGACGTACACACACACACGCATGCCCACACACACGCACACAATGACACCATACACTCTCTTGTGAAAGCATCTATGCTCTCCAGTTTTCAGTCATAAGGACAAAATGGGGAAAAAAAGCTCACATGTTTGGAGAGTTTGATATTTTGTCTTGTTGTATGTAAACATTTTAAAAACATACCTTGCTGCTGACATGGGATGGAGTAAATTTGGATCCATTTGGATGGATTTTCTACTTGAACTATTCTGTTCAAGTTTGTTTTGTGAATTTATCAGCGTAATTAACGTTCGGCTGACAGTTCAAAAACATACACACTCACGTTGTGCGTATGAACTCACCTCTAAAATCTCATCATGTTATAAAAAATGAAGGTAAATCGATCTCGTATTGAGTAAATATCTCACACAACTGACCCCAAAAATAGTTGGGATCCATTTCACGCTTGGTAGAAAATGTCCTGGACACATTATAAAAACAGACAGGCACAGTGGGAGAGCTGCTGATTGCTGACCACACACACACACACACACACACATCCCTATCTGCTGTGAGATAGTCCTTTGATGCCACCTCCTCCTCATCCACACACACACACAACACACACACACACACACACACATACACAAGCACACACACGCACAAACACACAGATCTTTGATTCTGGCTCTAATTGGCCAAGATGAACTGCACAGGCAAAGGCCGTCGCCACATCAAGCGGCCGTGTGGAGTTCATAGACCAGTGTCACGCTGGCAGCAATGATGAGAGAAAGAACAGCCTCTGGAAAAAAAAAATATCTTTTTCACCCATGATGACACAAACCGACACATTACAGTGAGTTTACACCTTAACATGACACCCAACGTGTGCATGCTGTTGATAGGCAGACCAATATACTTTATTTATTGTTTACTTATTTATTTCTTTATTTATTTCTGTGAGAGATCACATATGACATCTTGGCATAAACATTTCAAATGTGTTGTTTTCACTTTAAGTTTATGGTGCCTAACATCAGTTAATGAGACACTGATAGCAGGTTAGCCTCTGTGTCAACACAAGTTGGCTCTGCCTCGTACCTTGTCAGCATCGAGGTCTTGTCTATGCGAGAGTGTGTACGTGTGTATGTGTGTGTGTGTCTGGGTGTGGTGTGAGCTCTCCAAGTGTTGTCTGCCACTGGTGACTGTGCGAGTTTGTTTTCGCAGCTCCAGTCTCCTCACGGTGCTCCTCCACCCAATCGGGGCCGGCCTGTGCGGTGTGGTGCGGTGGAGAGCCGGGATCCGGAGCACAAGTGGCGCTTTGTTTGACTACCTCTCAGCTGCTGAGAGACACCAGCGGGGCCCGGTAATGAGTCGGCAAACAGGACTCACAAGGACTCAAGAAGAACGCCCGAGCTATACTCACGGCTAATTGTGACGAGACTCCGCCAGGTGAGGGAAAGGAGAGGAAGAAAGCAAGACCAGAGGTCATGAGGCCTAGTGTTATTCTGAAAACCATGTGACAGTTACCCAGCTGTGTCATTTTTCCACTGTGTTAGGGATGCACATACAGTACAGTCAGAGAGGGTAAAAGTGGAGCGAGAGGCAAAAACATTCGTTAAGTTCTGCGTTCTATTTTGGCAAGGGGGAGGGGGCAAAATCCTCTTTATGCAGACCAGCAACAAACCCTCATACGCCGATACAGAAGATCATTGAAACATTTATATTATGTCGTTATGTGACACTCCCACTTATGCCGACCCGACTATTCACATTTGCTCCCATTGTAACATATTATATTGTTTTATCTTGGTCAGTATGCAATGATCTTCGGTATAGTAGCCTTTGAAGGTGACCTGACATGTAATAGATGGCACTGGAGCAAGGAGGCTAACAGCAGTATACTCAGTGTCTATCGCTGAGCTGCACTTACAGGTGTGTGTGCCACAGCAACCATGTTACCATTTAAGAGCACAATTGGCTGTCACGCTTTGAATGCCCATATGTAGGGTAACACGCAGAGGAGAAAGTGACCAAAATGGGGAATGACCTTATGATTTAATTTCCCTGCTGAAGGGGAACAAACAACAAAAGCCTGATTTTTTCACCCCCTCTGTGCTTGTGTGGACATGTAGCAAAAACACACTGATCTGGGCAAATTACAGGCCCAGAATGAGCAACCCAAAATCTCCCCTTCCTCAACCCTCACTGGAATGGAGACAGATATTGTTCCCGAGAACCATAAAAAACAGTCTAGTTACTGGTTATGTGTGTGTGTATGTGTGTGTGTGTGTGTGATAGGAAAAGGGTGGCGGTGTGTGTGTGTGTGTGTGTGGGGGGGGGGTGTTGCAGCTCTGTGAATTAGCCGCACAGGAAGCTCTAAAGCCTCTGTTTTATTCATGAGCATGAAGACTATCTGAGGCGAAGAAAACCCCCTGCGGTCTCCGCTGCCACATCAAGGTTGCTCACGCACATCAATCACGGCGCACACGGATGAGGTTGTGTCTTTGACACGCCACATTAAGAAGCAGGCAAGGATTAGCGCGCCTCCGAGTCAATTTACAGATTGATAAACAGGTCGTTCACTGTCACGCGCCCGACGACCTGCCACCCACCCGGTAGGTTGGCTCTGTGCACATGCACGTACACACATACACACACACACACACACACACATACGCACAGGCGGATATCAAGCTGTCATCCCCTCCGACTCAGAGGCCTTTTGAGGAAAGCACGGAGGAAGGTTAACTCTGCGTTGTAGGTCGTAGGTTTAGGTGAGAGGGCTGAAGGAGGAGGGAATAGTGGGATTGCTGTGACGCTTGTTGGGAAGGTAGAGGAGCCAGTTGTGGTGATGTTGGTGGAGTTGTTTTTAGTGGGGTGGCGCTGGAGAGAGTATAGACCGAGTGGGTGTGGTGGTGATGGTGGCGGAGGAGGTGATGGTGGTGGTGGGTGGTGGTGGTCGGTTGGTTGGTGAGGGAAAGTTTGCACATCTGCTGAAATGCATTGTTGTCGATAATCCCCGGGAAATTGAAAGAGGGAGAGCGAGAGATGCGGGTGCCCGATGGGGAGGGGTGCTGCGTGCGGTGGACACAGGCGGCTTACTGCCACCGGCTCCCGTGGCTAGCAGGCTCGTTTGATCATAGCCGCGGGGGGTCCCTGAGCAGAGCTCTGTGTGGGAATGGGGCTAAGAGGCCACATCTCTGGAAATAGCTTTGGCATATTTGCCACAGAATGAGTTTCAAAGTTGCACTACTTCTAGCAACACAGTGGTGGTGACGGTGGAGGCAAAATACATAGGAAATGAAACCGCCATATGTGTGACTCCTCAACACAGGCACCAGTCAGTGAGAACGGAGCTGCTGTTTGATAATTGCATCAATTTTGAGACATTAATTATGGTCCTGAAATCTGTGCAATGTTACATAACAGGTGTAAACAATAACCGTGGCATCATGCTGGCACGGTAAATAACAAATCCCTGTTTCCCAAACCCTGCCACTCACACTCAGGAAGCACACACACACACAAACACACACAAACACACACACACACACACACGAAGATGTTCAAGCAAGCCTGACTCTTAACAAGCAACGAAACAAACATAAATGAGTCACTTTGCCAATGAGAGAGGAAATAATTGCTGTACTTCCCATTATGCTAATAAACAAGCAATGAAAACAAACAAACTTGCGCTGCTGATAAGAATTTCTCAGCAGGCAACCATTTTACTGCATCCTCTAGATGCTTTTTTACCACCCTCCCCTTCAAAGCAATTAGATGTATCTCACAATGTCACACGACGGGCAACATAAAGAATTTATGTGGGCATCGGGGCTGCATTTGCGTTCGAGTCTCCATTTTGTTGAGGGCGTTCTTCCCTAATTGCCCTCTCTGAATTTAGCATCCCGGGCTCCCCGTCATTACGACGCCATTGAAGTCCTAATGAGTGGAATTGTCATCTAAAAAGAAGGCCCCCTTTTTTCCCCTGCTGCGACGCCACATTAGATCCAGACAGCTCATTTCCATTCCCCTGTCATCTCTCTGGCGGTGACGCGCAGTGCTTGAAACTGTTTATTTCCAAATTCAGACCTCCTCCGCGGCAGCCATCGGCTTCAATTACCAGTTTTCCTGAGCGCAGCCATCAGGCAGTCTGACACCGAGGTCCAACCTAATTCCCACCTTCTCCAAAGTCAAGAGCATAATGTTCAGATAAAAAAGGTGGAAAATAGCCTGCCGCTCATTAGCATGCTAGGCTTGTCTGTTCATTTGCGCCACAGCGAATGAAAGTTCTGACACTCGGGGTGCCTTCTGCAATATGAGCCCCGGCACTCTTCAGACGGCGCTGTGTCGTCGTCGCTGCAGGGCGAGGTCACAGGGGAGAGGCACGCGGCGGCGACCCCGCTGCCCCCGTGGCTGGTCGTGCGGAGGTGGTGGTGGGGTCGGTTGTGGTGGCTAAGAAGGGGTGAGAGTGAGGGAGGGGAGGGTAGCGGGGTATTGATTCTGGGAACTCTCTCATTACCTGCTGAATCAACATATTATGGCCATGTTTGGGACGGCGCGCGAGCAGGCTCGAATTGTTTACGAGTGTCTTTAGCGCAGGCCAAAAGCCAGCACCGGTGGGGCCACGACCGCACTCATTAGCCCGAGACCCTGGCGATTAGATGTTATCTGATACGTTGCTATCTGTCGCGGCCGCGTGACCAGGCCACTGGCCTGCATTGGCCCAGGCCCATTATCGTCCTCTCTCTTCCTCCCACTCCTGTTCCCCCTCTCCCTTTCTCCTCTAGCCTGTCTCTCTCTCGCTCTCCCTCTCTCACCGTCTCTCTCTCCCTCTCTCTCTTTCTCATTCCCCCCCTCTTCCCCCTTCCCTATGAATGTATCCATTAGCCCGCCGATGTGTAAATTGTTTTCACCTGCACCGCGGGCAGATGGGAGGAAATGCGGCCGCTGCGTGATTTTCTATGCATGAGCTTTCTAATCAGCTGCAGAGAAACATGAATCCCCTGCTCCTCATGGAAATAAAAACTAAGCATCAAGCCTTCTCCCTCTCTTTCTCTCTCTCTCTCTCTCTCTCTCTCTCTCCCCCTCTTTCTCTCACTTCACCTCTCACTAACACACACACACACACAGTCACACAGACATACACACACCAGCGCACACAATTTGTAATCAATATGCATGCAAAGTTATAAGGATATTGGAGCAGGGTCTGCCAGTGACAGAGTTCATCATATGAGCTTGCCTTATATAACTGTCATGGCTTAGTACAGATGGATGCGGGCCTTAGACAGAACCCAGCTGTTGCAGATGGGGTTTGAATATAGTGACAGGTGAATTGGAGGATAATTTGACCTGGGAGAGAAAGCTCCCATAAGCACAATTTCCAGGGCTGGTGTCAGCAAAGCCTGACCCTACGTGAGGGAGAATGTGAACGCATCCCTTAGACACAAGGTGCGCTCAACAAAAATAAGTATCTACTGCCGACGACCTGATGTGCTACATGACCTTTGCCCTATGAAAGGTGAGGTCGTGAAATCAAATGGGCCATCCAGTGACAAATAATTTGACCTCAATACAGGCTGAGACGGAGGAAAAAATCGGCCCACAGTTTACTGGGCAAATGGATAGGTACAAGGACATGTAAGTGCACACATTGTAATTATGGTCAAAACAGGTAGTTTAAAGCACAGTATAGATGGAAAATACTGATATATTTGCCAAAGCCTCACCTTGAATTGTTTCTTAATAGCCCAGTAGACTGTAAGAAATATAGTTATAAATTTGAAATTACACATGAGTCAGCATCTCAGTAGTTGTAATCTAAAGCTGGTAATATGTAAACATATCAAAGAAACACAACACAGTTATTTTATATAAGCCTAAGAGAAGGGACATTGGCCCAGAAATGCCTGGCATTGCATATACTGTTGTTATTGCAGGTTGGAGTATTGCACTTTTTGGTTTTAGACAGATTGGATACCCCCTTAGCACTAAATGGATAGCCAGTATGTTAAAGTTGACCAAAAATGGGATTACCATGCAGTGCAACATACCATGCAACATGTCAACAACTCATGCATTTAAATAGACTGTACCCATGATCAAAACAGTTTCCTCTGACTGGCATGCAAGACTTAAATGTAGGTCTTCTCATTTAACAGACACAATGTGACTGAAACTGGTGCCTCCATGCCTCCATGCCCCCCTGCTCTCACGCCCCAGGTCAGTAGAACCACACATTGCACCTCAATTTTTTCATGCTGACACCACTATCTGCTGTCACTCATTCAGGGGCACTGTGTGTGGGGGGCTTTCTTGATGCATGTGTGTGTGTGTGTGTGTGTGTGTGTGTGTGTGTGTGTGTGTGTGTGTGTGTGTGTGTGTGTGTGTAAGCGTGAGTGTGTGTGAGTGCACGTATGTATGTGTGTGCTTGCATCTGGATGTATGTATGTGTGTGAGTGTGTGAATGCGTGCCTGTGTGTGTGTGTGTGTCTATGTGTCTCCACAGAGGCCATCTCCAACTCCTGCTCTTGTATAAACAGATTGACACAGAATGCATCCACTTGCTTTGGTGTGATGAATTACGGATGGGCCTCATGAGCACAAGGACCAGCAAAACAAAAAGCCACTGTTCACTTGTGGCTCTTTGTGCAGTGGATGCACACTGCACACGATTGTCTGGCCAGACAGCACTCAAGACTGAACTGTGAGAAAGGGAAAGAGAGAGAGAGAGAGAGAGGGAGAGAGAGAGAGAAACTGCACAGCAAAAACAACAGAATTTGAATGCCGTGATACAGCAAGGCAAGCTCTATGGCTGGGGGGGGGGGGGGGGGGTTTGAGTACATGACATGCTGATCACTTGTAAAATGCACTTCAATACATCTTTTTGTTTTTTTCTGTTTAAGAATCAATAGGTGCTAGAGTTATGAGAATGGCCATCTGTAGTGCAGAACCTTGAACTAACAAGTGGAACCGAAAGCTGGTTGACTTTTTGTTATCTCCAAACAGCTAGCTTTTTGCTGGAATTTTTCAATTATGAAGCAGCTGACAGAAAAGTCGTGGTATGAATTGACAGTTAGTTCGTAGTGTTGCTATTAAATTATTATTACAAGGTTGTTATCATGTTACAACACAATTTAAGTAAAAGCAGTGGGATAAGTGGCTGTTTTAGTAAGGCTTTTGGTACTGACCTTTTAGTAGTGTTTTTATTCTGGTGATAGAGGGTTCTCTAAACAACTAAATGAAAAGGATGACTCAGGAAGCAAGCAGAGAGCTGTGTTGTGTCTGTTTCATGATGCCTGTGCCATGATGACATTTCAAATAGTGTCAGAGCTTAACAAATGCTGTGTCTTAGTATAATATCCCAGCATGTCCCAGGTTTTATATTTACATTTTACGACTTTTGCTTCATGTACCTTGTTGTACCTCTTGGATTAGAACACACATTCATTATCCAGATGGCAAAACACTTGTTTTTCCTTAATATTCAGAGTTTAGCGACGGTGTTGTGTACATTAATTTAAAACACCAGGGTTCAGGGTTCCACTAATGCCCATATTCTCTGAGTATACATTCTCTGAGATGTTAAAGGCATCTGTGGCTAGTAAGACTAGTTGGTCTTATAAGATTGACACTGGTGTCAGCTATGTAACTCAAAACGTTGGTTTTATTAAAGGTTTTGAAAATCCTTTCACTCGTAAACTGCCATTGTTGTAAAAAGAGACATCACCTGCTTGAATCTAATCAAGTCCCAATTGCTTAGGTGCAGTAATCAAGCTGTTCCTGCGCATAAACACCATCAATGTCAACCAGGTGATATCTCTTTCCCTCATTTACCCAGAAAGCATTGAGACATAAATGCAATGGCAGCTTACAAGCTCTGCAAATGAGAGGATTTTCTAAAGGGATCCTTTTAACACTTGTGTTTTAATGTCTTTAAAAAATGTTTAATCTTAAACAGGATATAACACAACCTCAGGCATTTCATACTGTAGCTCTATATACTTGCACTCTTGAATGTATTCATAGCTGCAATATAATGAACACAAATGTGCAGTTTACGAGTGGTGTTGTCTGACAGATTGCTTCTCCAATAACCCATAAATTGCCTTTGAGGTTAAGAGTTGTTCCATGTGTTGATCTCTTTTGAAAGTTCTAATGACATAAAATATTGTGCATGTTACAAAAACAGTGAAGAATTAGTATGTAAACTTAATCACTTAATCACTAATTGCTTGATTTATTCACCCCATTAAAAAATGAACTTCTAAGGTAGCAAAAAACACTGAATGAAAAGATGAAATCAATATCCCATTTAGGCACAGCAATACTGTTTATTGTTTGGAAAAATATCTTTCTTTTCATCGTTTTTCCCCCCTCTCTATTAATGGGCAGCTTTCACACCCCAGTGTTTTCAGACAGTTTTCAAAAGCAGGTTACCTGACGGTGACACTGCATGCTTTTAACGGAGTACTTTCAATTCAGATCAATTAAGTTTAATTAAACTGCTTTACATTCACTGGAGCATGTTGTCCAAAGGCATTAGAAATTATCTTTCATAATTACCGATGATGAGATGGCCATCCTACAGAATGCGTTGTTTTGAAATTAGACGACTGCCATACCAATTCAAAATGTATGAGCTCTCTACATAGTAGTCAACTTTGAATCCTCTTTATGAAGTAGAACAATTACTGTCACTGGCAGAGGTGACGGCGTCTTGACATTTGTTTCTGAGACAGGCTGTGTCCAATTCCCCCCTTAATCTTGGGCTCTAAAGAAAAGCTTTCAGAAACTCACGCTCATCAAGCCCCACTCCATGTTACTTTATTAACTTTCCTTGCCACAAATTTAAAAAAGAGAGGATTGTGCACCTTTTTATCCACTTGACAGCACTTAACTAATTGCTTCCTCTGGCACACAGACACACACACATAGACACACACACACATACAAAAACACATTTCGTCTTTATAACTACATGAGACTTCAATAAGTGCCACTGATTCCTGGCTCTCGGGTTCAGACTGGTTCAAGGGCTCATTTCTTTCTAAAAATAAAATAAAACTAAAACATCCAAAACATGCAGCATCCAGTAAATTGTGCACATCATTCAGATTTTTCCTCAAGTCTAACTTATACATCTGCAGGCCCAAATGAGCAAGCGCCTGGTGGAAAGTACTGTATGTAAAACTGCTTGACAATAAGACTGTAAATAACTATCTGTAGTTTATTCTATCATACACTCACAATGCAGAACATCTAGTTAGGCCCCTACATTTAAACCCAGTTAAGAAAATAGCCTCCGCTTTGTTAGTGATGATGCAAAGGACATATATAGAAATAAAAAAAGAATATTAAAACACTCAGCTCTTACTATGTGTTCTTTTCATCCAATTCAGCAAATGTCTGATTACTGGGCAAATCCTTTTATACGTGCGTGTCAAACTGAATCCTCAATGATGCTAACTATGCTAAGTGTCCATTTGTTGAAAACGATGATAACAGCTTGGCTAAATTCACGTTCCTGATGGTATAAGCCAATTATATAAACAAGTGACCATTGAATTAACACAGAGAACTTGAAAGCTTTTATATTCTGATGTAGAATAAATTCAGAGTAAAAATTAATTCATCTAATTTGCAATTTCAGTGGGACTCTTGTGAGCCCAGTGCAAACAATGTACTCAGACAGATATTCTTACTGGGCATTAGAACATGATTCCTCCTGGGTCTATTATTGAGGATGTCCCTTTATTTCAAATATTTATTGGGCATTACAATGACTTTGTATAGATTAAAATGTCTAAATGAATAATAAACGGCTATACTGAAAAGCATCCATTGAGTATTTAACACAATAGGAGACCCGAAATATTTTTTTTCTGGACCTGTTTTTGCATGAACCAAGGCTTTGCATTAACCCCTTACTTCAGCTTTGTAAAATGTAAATTCTCACATGGAGACTACTGAAGTGGGAAGCAGCCATGAAAACCAAAGGCTGGGATATACCAGCAACAAAAGCAAATGAAAAAAAAAAAAAAAAAAATCAGTTCTTACACGGCCCTCACTACAAAGGTTCAGTCCTCGGAACTGTTCTAAGGAGTTTCCATAAAGATAATTTGGAGGCTATTTGTATAAGCTGTTTATCAAATTATTGAAGGGACAGATGTTTCTGACTGGCTTCCAGCTGAACCGTAGCCCTGGCAGGCACAGGAACAAATATCTGAAGGAATCATTTTGTGATGTGCCCAGAATATCAATTTAATTTACTGCTGTTAATTCATATGCAAATTCTGACCTCTGTTAAGCCATATCAATTATCCTACATACAATATCCCAAGGACAAATGACTGCATGAAGGAAAAAATATAGGAAAATGTGTACTGTATGAATTCACAGGGACGCAAAAGCAAGTGAGTTTCTATGCATATATAAAGACATTTAATTCTCAATACTGAATACACAATACTTTTGTGTTTCATTTATTAAAATTTCTACTCTTTGAACGATCTGTTTGTTTATTTCATTTTTTTTACTTGTTTATTATAAGTATCACCGCAAAACTATAGGCCTGCTGGGAAAAAAAAATGTTAGCATGCAACATTGTGTACTTTGAAATGACTATGAAGATGCTTGACATTACATTATTTTTGACAATTAAATGCCTATACATTCCATGACCTATGTTGGGCACCGCCATGACTAAATGTTATTGGGATTGATCACTTTCACTGTGTGCAGGTTAGAGAACTCCAGTGCTGCTATCACTCTCCTCATCGCTCCAGAGGCAATGCCTTTCAGCTCTCAGCAGAGCAAACAAAGACCCCAGCAACAATATCAATTATACATGCAGGAGGCAAACAAGGGGATTTATTCCCCAACAAACAGCCTCACAGAGGGACCCTGAATGGAGGAAATTAGCATGTGAAAAGGACAGCAAAACTCTGTGGTTCAACAGCTAAAGAGCAATTTGATGGGGCTGGAATTGGGGAAATTGCTTGATTAGGGTCTGCATTTGGAGGGTTGACAATTACAGCATCTCGGCTGCATGGGAGACAAGCATGGAAATTCACAACACCGACTAACATCAGCTAAGACACAGCACAACCAACAGAGACCATGCATAACACATGAAATGTATACCCAAACTTTCCAAGATGTCGGCAAGGCAAAAATTCATTTTAGTTATTACTAGGTTATATATGTTTATTTAGCCTGTTCCACATCCCAAAAGATCAAGACAAACTCATGCATAAATCTGAGATATCTTTATATACAGCTAAACTACTAAACTTCATATACAGCTGAAGTACTACCAGCAATATGTTACTGACAGGTTGTGATTGCTTATGGGCTCACTGTACATAAAGCTTAATTGCATAGTAAAGTATATTAAGTTTATTGCATGAAACGTTTTACCTTTATTAAGGATTTAGGATAAGGTAAATGAGGTCTGCTTCCATGCCATTTAGTGCAGAGCTGAAAATATAGATAACAGTAGGCCTACTGGCCATGGCAATTACTTCCCTGTTTGAAATTCTTTCAGAGCAACTGTATTTGTAGGTGCATGTCATGGAAAATTGGAAGGGTCAAATGGGAAGTGCTGAGAATCCATGGTTGTTGCAGAATGTCAGACAAGGAGCTTTGAAACAGTAAATGAGGTCCCACTTCTCTAAGTCGCTGTCCAGGCATGAGAGGGAGAATGAAAATCATGATGGCTGTGGTAGAGGAAACAAAATCTTGATTGGCAGCCAACAGTCTAACCCCTGCATCCTTGACAAAGTCCTTCACTCACCTACTCTGCCTTGAGAGACACTTATCTTATAAATGACACCAAATCCCACCATGGTTTTTGCACTGACTTAAGGTATTAAAGCTTGCCACAAAAACTTATTGAAAACATTGATTTTGCAGGTCTGTGAATGCTTCAAACACTGAAGACACCAAGAAATTGCATTCCTAATTTAGATATTTTTAGTGCCTGCTTTTGTAATGCCATGTGCCATCCCATGCTTATTCTTTTTAGCAAAATAGTAAAAAAAAATTAGGCCTATCTTTTTTGCTTTATTTTATTTTATTTTTTTTATTGATTTCCCAACAACATTCAAAGACTCTTACTTCCAGTAGGCGTTTTCACAATAACATAATTTCACCATCCTCTTTATGATAGGTTGCCAACACAAACATCAGGTAACTGGGTGGGTATGGGATAATCATCATATTTTAATCTACTCTGAGTAATTAAAATGTATGAGTTCATTAGTAATTGCCTGGCCAGGGAGGACCTTATTTTCATTAATTAATCCATTTGATGCTGCCAATTACATGTAATTTACACAAAAAATGTTTGGGACTAATTGAAAAAAATCAACTTTGAACTTTGAGAGGATAATCTTTAAGAAAATAAAATGTACTAATATTTGTATGTTTAGCGTCACATGGCACATGACAAGGCTTTAGGCCTTTAGGCCTATTGTGGCTTTTTAACAACAAAAACAACCACAACATCCACCCTAACATAAAGATTATTGAAAACTGACCGCTGTGCTTCAACCCTCTTTGCTAACATACTTTGCCAGCTACAAATACTACTACTACGACTACTACTAATAGGCTAATTTAATGGAGCGCAAAATAGCCCTTTAAGATGATTAGGTTTGGATACGGCTTGATTATAGTATGCATTCACTTGTATATTACGTGTTTTCACGTAGCCTTCTAGCTTTGTTTTGGCCTAATGATATTCTAAAAAATGTCTCCCACTATACCACTTATGTAGGCCTAGTTAAGCCATGGGTAGCATCAACGAGTCCACATGTCTGGAATGTTTTTAACAGTGGCATTATGGGTAGCTGTCTGTATGGCAACCGCTATCAACAAGACTCATGAGCTGCATGTACTACTACTGGATGCTAAGAAGCCGCACTAATGGCCTTTTGCAACAATGAGTACTTTGAGAAAATTGGATATATTCAAAAGAACATGCACGAAATGTAAGTTACAGTTTATTACTTCGTTTAATGCAACGGAAATCAAGAGTGACGAGGAACTGGCCATGTAAAAGACAGAGAGCTAACTTTTAACGCGGCTAAGAATTAGCTACCATATCGATAGCTAACTTGAGAAAAGACTAGGTAGCATGAAGACAAAGCGGTGTCCCAAATTTTTACATATCATGTATGCAGCATTAATAAAACAGTCTAGCGTTACTGCTACCTGAGACACCATTGGAAAAGGAATAGCTAATTCAGTTGAAATTGTTTAACGTCAACTTGTTTATGCATTCACACCTAGCGTTAGCCTCGCTAGTTCGCAAATGTATGATATAACGTTATTTGACATTACGTACCATAGAAAAGCCTCGATGTTTATGTTCGACAGCTTTGCTGTAGGTTGTAGTTTCACTGTTGGCAGAATGGACAGACACGCTATTTGTCAAGAACGCTATCTTAGTAAAATCAGAGACACTTGGAGGACTAACAGCGCTAATTTAGCTAACCAAGTTACCATCAGTTAGTATGAAACTGCTTGCAACGCTAACGTACGAGATACACTAGGGGTTATCACAAAGACTTGACATTGACGTTAATAAATCTTCGAAGCACTACGTTAAACTAGGTCCTCCAGTCTCTGTTTGTTTTGCTAAGATTACTAAACGTGTCTATAGTTGGGTGAAAATGAACCAGGTCAAATTAAGTTACTAATCTTTTCAACCTACGACATGAATAGACTCGTGATAACGTTAATTAGACTATGCAGAGCTGTCGGTTTTAATTTAACGTTACTAACTTTACTGAAGTTAGCTAGAATCGCAACTTTGATGTGACTGATGTGACAGTCTGTCAGCAGTACAACTCGGTCCCTGGCTGAGGGATCTTGCGTAGAATCTGCTGTTAACATTAACATCTAAGTGAAACCACTCTGCTTTCTTCACTGTTTGGCCTGCATGTGAAAGTTAAACAGGTGCATTTGTAATAGCCTACATATTGTTTTGAACTTGTAGGGAAAAGAGAAGGCTTGATCTAGAGCGAGAGCTGTTTTCCTACTGCAGGTCTGACCAACGAGTGTAAGTAACTACCATATCCGTATCATACATTGATGTTGTTTGGTATAGTACTGGTGTGGCACTGGTACTGTGTGTGTGTGTGTGTGTGTGTGTGTGTGTGTGGGGCGTAGTAAGTAGGTGATAGGTGGGGTAAGCCCTGGCGTAGTTCTACCTGTTCAGAGCAGTTGGGCCATTTCTGTGCACTTTAGCACTTTAACACATGTCGTTTCACTGTACTGCATCTTATTTATGTAAAACCAGGGAGTGGGAAGAACAACATTACCAACCAATGTAGGGCTGCTATCTTATATTTATGTCTGCTCAATGTAACACAAAGGTTTGTTTTCAGTGTACAGCAGATACAGTCTACACTATATATTTAACTGAATGTTGGCGTACACTGGACATTAAGGTTGCGGATTAAAATATTTCAGACCAATTTTCCTGTATGGTTACCCCCCCTCTCGTAGTGCACAGTTAAAACATGCCAAGCTGCGGCGTTATCTGAAGGAGATCTCTGTGAAAGAGGAGCAAGCCAAAGCTAGAAACCTTGAGCTTCTGAAGAGCATGGAGTCAGCTCTATCACAAGTAGATCGCCTTTGGCCTGGTCGCAGCTCACTGCATCAGATGAAGGTAATATAAGCTAGTTGCTATTTGCCAAATAATTATCCTATGTGTATTGGTGGGATAATTTGGTTGGAAAATTGCTTGTAATTGTGTATTAATGCAATTAAAGTATTTGTCTGTTTGTTAAATACATCACATTTTGGCGAGACAGTGAGCATTGTATCACTTTTTCTGAAGCACATGCCATTCACGTCTTAATTTGGCAGTTTTTAGAAATTAATGCCCATTTCCAGAATTCAGCCATTGCTGGCACTCCAGTTCTTTCATTTTATCAACACGCACAAATGAGAAAAAGGAAAAACAATGAGTGTGTCAGATTATCACTTAAAACTGAACAGTGCTCAACGGCTAAATATCAAATTAACAAAATTGGTTAATTACACCCCAACCAAATTAATTGGTCCAGAATTGAGACACTGGAGTATTTTATTCCTCTTCCCCCAAGGAGAGAGAGACAACTTTGTGTAATGACTTGGTGTTTATGGCATTGTGCTTTTATTGTTATTATTAGGCTGTCTTATTTTAAGAAAATACTGTCTCACTAGCACTGCTACTGACTTTTTAAGATTATACTTTCCCTTTTCAGAATTTAACAAAATGTTCTCCGGCTTATACACACTTGAGAGCTTTGCCTCTCGGATTGAGAGGGCCGCTGTGTGAGCCGAACAAAATGAAGAATTTCACTGCTCCATACCAATGTTATTTCAATGTTAATTTAACATTTGGAGATTTTGAGGACATGAAACCATGGAATTTTACAAATATGTTTACTCTTGCAAATCAAATCCTGCATCAGACTTTTAGGGTGACACTATAACATTTTGAATTAATTCATTTTATCAGTTACAATGTACTTAAGCTTTCTGATGAGGAGGGTAGAGGATATACCCATAGGATGATGTGCAATTTTGTGTACACACACACATACATACACACAGAATTAACTGGCAATTATTTATCAGTTTAATTACGATCGGCTATTCTGACATTTGGTTATCGGCATCTCCAAAAAAAAATGCATTTGGTCATTTTGATAAACTAAGCCTTTCCTCATGGACAACTGTTATTATCTTGTAAAAATGGCCTGGGATGCTGGAGTTAATCCTAGTGCCCTCACCGCCACCATTAGACTGTTTAATTGGAGTTAGGATTAGGGCGGCCAGTGTGGCTACTCAGATAATTGATTAAGAGACTTGGCAGGCTGTATGGAGGACCCTCACAGGAGGATAGCAGTGGTGACCGGGTCTCTTACGGCTGGAGTAAAGCGACAAGCTTATTCTCTCACACTAATGTGTTTGCAAAGAGCCCAGAACTACCCACCTAAAGAACAAACGATTTAGCTGTTGAATGTTTAACTAGAAATTGCACAGAATTACATGATACTTGACACATCATTCTTGTTTATTTAGTTTTCATTATATATTTTTTCTTTAGAGTTACATATTGTCAAGAATGCTATTTTAGATAGATTATATTACAATATACATTTTCAGTCTTGTTTGTGTGGTTTTATATAAAGATGACATAATTTATATCTAGATAACATTTGTATATATTGTGGGACTGTTACAGATGGAATGCTGGAATCAGATTGCCAAACTAAGGGAAAACCAGGAGAAACAGAAAAGAATCTTCAGAAACACGGTAGGCTTAAGCAATGAAATATTCAGTCCTCCAGAAACGACACCTCAGTGAAAAGATGCCCCTAGCTGAGTGGAATCGCGTTGAATAAAAGAATGAGAAACAGGGAAATGGCTGTGCATGTCTTTGTTCACAGACGAGGAAGAGGTCAACCCACATGATCGGCATGCATTCATGTGTTATCAAAAGCTGTCCTCAAATGTAATTGTTCTGCTCAAATGACCAGTTAGTTCTCTTTTGAAATGAAATGGTGCAATTTCCCCACCACTTCTTATCTTTTAAGCACTGAGAAAAATACCTATTCCATGTGGATGCTTCCTAGAAACAAGATTCATTTTCACTGGAGTTTTGTTACACATGGAGGAGAGATTTAATAATGATGCAGAGCTAAACATTCTAAGATGGCAAGAACAACAGGAAATCTAAATTCTCTTAGTCTGCCTTGTGTTTTTTTTTTTTTGTTGTTATTCTCTCTTCAGTCTTTGCTGGCCCAAGCTAAAGTCCTGCTATTATGCAGAGCGCTTAGAAGGAGTGTACATTTTAGCAGCCAGCGTATCTGCGGCAGCACAGGTGTCTAATCCTGCTTCCTGCGCCTGCTCAGTCTGTGTAGTTCAAGCCCACGGCTCTCTCCTTTCACTTAAAGCAGTTCAAGCTCTTTCAGATGAAATGTGGAAGACAGCTCATAATAACTTGGAGCATGCTGTCTCGAGCAGTCACTTGTGACTGTGTGTGCTAACCACCCCCCCCCGCCTCACAGCACTGCCCCCACATCCCCTCTCCCCGTCTCCTACCCTACTACCCTGCCGCCCCCACCCTCTTTTTCTCCTTTCCTTACTTTATCTCACAGTCTTTCTCCCTCCCTCTCTCTCTTACTCACTCCCTCCCTCTCTCTCTCTCTCTCTCTTTCTCTCTCTCTCTCTCTTTCCATCTCCCTCCTAGCCTGCCGATATTGTAATGAGCAGAGGCGGTAACCGTCACTCCATTATGCATACGAGCCTCTGCTGGCAGTGTGCATGTCCCTCAGGCAGCAGCATTCATTAAGGGGAGCTTACCGGCCTGAAAGCTGGAGACTGATGATAACGGGATATGATTTTCATATTTAATACATTCCTTGGAAGAGCACGCGCGTGCCGCAGATTGATAGAAGAATCAATTGCTACTTTAGTGAAACACTTTCTACTTTGCCCCGCAGCTACCGATGGAATCACTCAGCCAAGAAATTAACTTTTCCTCTTTTTTTTCCCTTTTTTTTTTTTTTTTTTTTACCTACATGCCGGATCTGTTGGCCAGACTGCATGGTTTACAGTGAATGCTATTAAGCAGCTAACTGTTTGGTATTTAAGACGCTTATCAGAAAAGAAACAGCAGCTATGTGTTTTGTTATTATTGTGTGTGTGTGTGTGTGTGTGTGTGTGTGTGTTGCTGAGAGAGTGTGTGTGGTCCCACCCCACCCCTCCACAGCTCCCAACCCCCTGTAGTGCCACTGCAGACATGAATCAAAACTTTAGAGTAAAAGGTGAGATTAAAAGTTAAGACATTGATCATGTGGCATTCCTCTGAGGAGACAGTTAGAGGAGAAGTCTGACCTTGACCCACATGAAATGCCACACACAAAGAAATGTCATTATTGTGAAGACTTTCAAGTCAAACGTAAAAAGAAAAAGGCTACCGCAGCTGCCTGTATTGTAGATTGTAGATAGAGACCATAACAGAATGAGTCACACAGACTGTTGAAAGCACATGTATGGAGAACTGACTTTGCACTATGACGTAAGCTATGTAAAAGATAACTGGCTGAATTGTGTCTTTGACTGCTTAACTTCATCACTGCATTATATACTTAATCATGAAATCAGAAAATAAATCCAAATTGTGATAGTTACCCTAAATACTGTAGCCTTACATGCCCAGTGTGTTATGACTTGTTGTCTGTAAGTTAATGAATTTCCATCCGATTTTTTGTCAGTGTAATTAGTGCTTTAATTGTTTTCATATTATTTCAAGATATTAGTGTTTAACTTAGTTAGTTGTTTTCTCTGGGTAAATGATAATGTTTCACTAAATGAAAATAAAATTGCAAACATTTTCAAAAAATCTGTTTTTATTTTAAGTTACTTCAGTCAATGTTGATTACTGTTGGGTCATTAAAAGAGTTATGATATTTGAATATATTATGTACCATATGAAGTGTATGGCTGAGGACAATGTTTATACTTGTGGAAGGAAGACTGTATTTGGAGGATTCAGGTGTGTATTGCTGTTATTGCAGAACAAGGATTTACCTCCACCATCTGCAAAAACCCTGCACCCTCCGCACAAACCCTCCGTCGTCTTCATGGCTCGGCAGACCATTGGAGATCCCAGTGTTGATCCCGACACGAGTGTACTCTCACCTCGGCTGTCACACTCGCCGCCTAATCACTGCCTGCAACCTTTGCTTCCGAGTGGCCTTTTGAAGGATGCCTGCGTTTCAAAGGCCAACACTGGCCTGGCCTTATCAGATGACATTCTAGACTCGCTCCAGCTTCCCAATGGCGCCGCTCTGAGCGAGAGACATGAAAGTAGGACGCCCAGAGTGCCATCTGATTGCGGCACCTCTGTGAGGGCCACAGAAGCACATGCAGAGTCCTCACCTCAAGTGACCTTGAGAGGACCCAAGTCGATCTCGCCCGGTCCGGCTCCACAGAGACTAGAGAGGAATTCCTCGCCACTGTCCAGCTTGCACCAGAGTACTTCTCATGATGCTCCTGTGGCCCCATCAGCTCCTCAATGTGACTGTGAAGATGAACCTTTGAGGTCTTTGCACAAGGATGGGGAGGATTTGGAAAAAACTCCAGGTTTGCACATTCTTCCTTTGCACTGGGTCTGATTTATGTTTAAAGGAGACAATACATTCAGGTTGTGTGATTTTTGTCATTTTTTCATTATATACATGACAAATAATTTGCCAATGAGATTTATATGCTTGAGTTTGTAGCTCTTGTTCATGCTAAATTTTGCTTTTGCAGAACAAGAGGTGAAAGTTAGGAGTCCCAGTCTGTCCAGCTCCAGTGTAGAGATCTCCGCTGAGTCCTCTGTGAAGATTGACAGCGACCTCTCCATCTCCATCACTGATTGTGATCTTCAGAGGTCCGTCAAGACAAGGGCCTCAAATCTGAGACACTCAGAAGAGACCAGGGCCTTATCCAAGGACAAAGTACCACCTCAAGCACCACAGCCAGCTGCACAGGAGGACTACTCATCTCACAGTTCTGCAAACCCCATGTAAGCAAGGCCATTCTCCTGCCTCTGTCATACCTTGGAAACACTATGTTTTATGACCTATTGACTGTCAAGCTGGAGGACATTTAGATTTTCTCTGCAGAGGGTCAAATAAAAGTAGGCATGCTTAAGTTTTCCTAATAGTTAGTTATGAGTTTTTCATGCAATCACCTAGATATGGAAATGATGTTTAGTTTTCTGTTTGTTTTTAAGTCGCACCTTTGGAGTGAAAATGAAGATTTCACAAGTATTACATAGCAGTCTTTTACCCTTTGGATTGGTAAAATACCTTTTGTCTGACTTAAGCAATTTAAATTTAATCTTTTACTGTTTTATTTTATTTCCTCTAATGAAGTGGCAGTCTTAAAATTCATGGAGACAGGCTTTAATTCATGTAAAGTATTCCAAGGGATTGTCAGTAGTGTCAGTTTTGCGAAGCCCAACTAGCCAACACTTCCACCCCAGCCAGCTGATAAGTGCACCAGAGACTGTGACAGAGGCACATGCAAGGCCGTGCCCCACATCTAGCCTGCAGCCGGAAGGATTTGGGGTGTGTGTGAAAGTAAATGTGTATGTGTGTGTGTGTGTGTGAGAGAGAGAGAGTGTGTGTGTGTGTGTGTGTGTGTGAGAGAGAGAGAGAGAGAAAAAGAGACGAAGAGAGAGCCATGGGGAGGGGTGAAGTGATGAGGTGGGTCACGCTTCAGAAGTCCTCTCTCTGTCTCACTCTCTCTCTCTTCTTCGGCTCAGTGGCGGGTGCAACACACCTTGCTGGAAGGGCTCAGGCCTCCCTATCCGACATTATTGCCTTAATCCCAGATAATGCTGTAACCGAGCAATTTTCCGCTCGAGAGACTTTCGGAAGTCCCAGCGGAAGTGACAATTTCCCGACTCCCTAGAGTGTTCTGAAGAACCGGGCGTATGGACAGCACTTTCAACCAAGTGGTCGCCAAGGTGCTGTCCCATTTAAAGACATTAGGGGACGCGGTGTACTCTGGGGTCCCTGTGAAGTCTGGTCAGACCTGCTGATCAGACCTCTTTGCACTGATCCACTTCTCGTCCCAGCATGCCCAGTCATTATGGCCAGGGCTCTTTGCCACATCTTACTCTCTGGGCCCCAAAATTATAGTCCAAGAGAGAGTCATTTTGTGCCGTGTTCCCATGTTTTTTTTTTTTTTTTTAACACCCCATGGCAGTATCAGGCAAGTGGACACTCAAACCAAGCCTCGGGTTCCAGATCTCTTTTCCTCAAAGTGAAGAAAGAAAGAAAGAAAGAAAGAAAGTAAACAAGGCTTGCCATTCATCTCTGTGCTGTCTCTCTCTCTCTCTCTCTCTCTCTTTCTCTCTTTCTTTCCCTCTTTCCGTACCCTTTTAACTCTGCCGTGTCACAGCCAACAGTAATCTCTCAAGGATATCTTTAGATTTGGCTATTCCTATTATAATTTTAGTACTCTGCCTTCCACCTTATCTGAGCAGCAGGTGGGAGCTCAGCCAGCTGGTTTGTGGCGTCAAAGGTTACCCTTCCTTGCTGGTGTCGACTGCAAGTTCACACAGTAACCTCCACACAGGGTCTGTGTTGTGCATAGTGGTCAGAGTAGGATGTCTGATGCGTTTTGGTATTTTGGCAAAATAAAATCTTTTTTTTTCATTTGCAGGATTTTGTAAAAAATGGGCTTACCAGTTCTGAATAATGTAGTGTTGTGCTTTGTATGAGCCCGCTGAAGTTGAATTGGTGTTAGAATTTGGAATTTGGTGTAAGGCAGCTGAAGGTCTTCTCGGATTTTGGTTTGATAATGTGGAAGTCAAATAGCGAGCCACCTTTGTGTTAGCAACTGTCTACTGTGACTTATGACCATAGTCCCTATCTTCAATTGTTCAGAAAAAATTGATGAATAAGTCAAGGAAAATACTCAAAAAGGGAAAAACATTTTTAAACATTTTGTGCTTTATTGAGTAACATTATGCACCACACACACACACAAAATCTTAACAATATGAATAGGTCATTGAAATTTCATTTTGGAGGTTGATATGTGGTTACCACAAACCTACAGGATGTTTAGCATTCTTGGGCTGTCCAGTAGTGAAGAGAATGACCTTATCCCAGTGAATCTACCCTGAAATGGCCTCTTGGCACATCTCTTTCCACCCAACAAGTGTTACACCGACTCAGCCCTACTGGTAATACCTACTGATTGGCACTGTCAGCTGTGAACTTGTGCCTGAGCAAGGCCTGGTGCTCAGACAAAATTTGCTCCATTGACTCCCCTTTCGTTTTTTTTCCGTTTTTTGGACGAGTGGAGGACAAATAAAGGCTGGAGAAAGATGATGACTGTTTCAAGGCTCACACTGAAGGGGGTTGGTGAGGGAAAAGGTAGAGCTTTGGCCATGCTACTTCAGTCGCATTCAAGAGGACTTAGCACAGATGGATTGTGCACTACAGAATGTCATGGATATAATTCGCACCGGCAGCTTAATCAGGATGTTACCAGGAAACAACCTGCCAAAGAGAGGGAGCGATTGTTTAGTGACCTCCGACCTGGGAGCCCATTATAGATACTCATAAATTCTTTTTGGACCCATTATGTGGCCGAGGCTCAGGATTTGGGCTTGGGGTTTTGCAGAGGCCTTTCAAGCAGGGCCACCCAGAGCTTAATACTCGAGAGGAAAGGGAGAAAGTGAGAGAGGCAGGGAGAGAGAGAGAGAGAGATTGGATTCCCTAAATCCACAGGCATTAGGCATATTTCTCATTTTGCCATTGCACATGACCAGATTAGAGTGTGTTATCTCATCCCCTATCTTTCTCTTTAAAGAAGTGGGGATGAAGTCACCGTGGCTTCTCAGTTGTGGGTTTTCTCATTATTTGATGACGATTCAGTTGCTGCCAAACACAAAATTCTGCACATCTGACAAGAGTAAACTTTTGGCTGCAGGGTTAACTTTTAGCTTATGACACTACTGTAATTGGTACGCTCTCATTTTACAGCCCTGGCATGTGCATTTGTGAACATGTCCATGTCTACGTTATTTGACACTCTTAACAGGAGCATATTAATAGAAGGAATACAACAATGACACTGTAATTTATTTTTATTTTTCTCTTCCATCAGGTTGTCATTAGATGACTTTTCCTATTTGCTTGACCACATAGAGCGATGTCTGCAAAGCGGCGACAAGGAAGTGTACCATGGCCTGTCGGTCAGCCAGCAGAAACATGCCGACGTGATCAGGTGAGATTTTTCTGCTTCATTTGCCTGTGATTTCCATGCGGTGTGTACAGGCGCGCCGTGAGATCCGTTAGCCGGCCTCGAAGGGCTCTTGCTGTTAAATTATGTGTCATTAGTTGACACCAACAATGCGCTCACTGTAAATCTTGTTTTCCATGGGCTTTCTCATTGCAGTGCATTGTCATAGTAACGTTACTGAGCTGTGGAGAAGAGGGACGTATAATTACATTCTACTTATGAAAAAGAATGTAGCAATGCTAACAATCCATATCATCCATTATTCTGTAACACCATGGCAATGCTCTCATGCAGTTATGTGAAACATTTTTTTTAAATATGTAAACTTTTACATTGTCGTTTACTTGTGAATACAATAAAATAATATAACTATGAAAATCTAGCATAGGGGCCAAGCATACAAATTGTATGTTGCCCTCCGGGGAAAAAAAAAATCAATGACATCTCACTATATCATTGCTTATCAACCCAGCAACCATAATCTCTTAAATCAGAAATAATCATATTTACACATTATTGCATTTCCTTCCCCATGCCATAAAATAAATCAGTAGACCAGCCATGGCCTGAGGTATCAAGATTCTTCCACATTCTTTGATGTAGATGTCCTCTGTGTGGGGGTGTTGGCGAGCATGCAATTGTGTGTGTGTGTGTGTGTGTGTGTGTGAGTGTGAGGGTGTATGTGTGCGTGCATGCGTACACATGTCCGTGCGTGTCAGAAGGGGCTGCATCTTTGCTCAGAGCCCTGACCGGCCGTCTCCAGCCCCCTGGCTCCATGGCGATGGCTCACGCCACTCTATATATTCTGCAGCCTTTGTCGCGGGAAGGCTGCCCTGAATGGAGAGGCGCTGCAAGCATGCGGAGCGGTCGCCGTGCACCAGCTGCAGAGGTTGTCACGGAACACGTCAAAAGGATGCCTGTTACCCTGGGAGCTGGTTAGGGTGAACTGGGATTGTCCCGAGAGGATGAGGATAAGGTAATGCGCTGACAGCTACACCCGGTAATACCTGTGTGTGAGTACTGGCAATTTATATTTTTTTTTTCCTCTGGGATGACATTTAAGACTGTCATATTGAAGGTAATGGGACTGGTGCCTGGTTAAATTTTGTAGTATATTTGGTAAAATTAGATAGAATAGGTTAATGGCTTGGATAACACCCACACCCTGTGTGGAGAGATCTGAAAAGTGATTGCTGGTTTGTATGTCAGTATGTTGTTAGATACCATGGTGACCGGTCAATGTAGAGAGTTACAGTTGGCTGACTTTTGTGGGGCATTTACCAGAGTTTGGGTCACAAATTGTGTGACCTTCCGGGACTCCATTAGCTTGTATGACTTGTACTGGAATAGATGCTGTAACTTGGTGAACTTTTATCTCATTAGTAAGAGAGGTGACCCCTCTGAAACACCTTACAGCTGCTGACAGGCTGCTCAGGACTCCCACATATAAAGTGATTCCCTGAAAGGCATTTATTCTATATTTCTGGTTCCCCTGTAGTGTGTAATAACCTTTGTCCACTAAGACAAATTAATTGTGTGGGCTCTTGTCTGGCATGTGTATTGTTGTAATGATGTGTGCTCACATTAAATCAGGTCACAGCAGCTGAAGTGAAGTAAAAATAAGGTATAGGCCTACCTTCATGTCCTTATGACACCTATCCGTATTTATTATTCCTTTTCATGCCTCTTTTTGTCCTAATAAAACCTGGTCACATGACAAGTAACCTGTGAAGTTTTTGATCATTTCATGTACACATCTAAGTGAGGATGTTCATTCATTTTATTTGTTTTATTAATGTAATTTCCAAAGGCATAAAAAGTGTGGATGACTGTGCGCTCCACTCTAGAATCTTGTACTCAGATACATTCTAAATGGAGTTTTGGTACGGCTCAAGATACTCTTCCACCCTGCTTTTGTGCTACAATGTTGTCATTTTCCCATGGGCCCCCTCTCTAACAGGTCATGCCTGCCTGCTGACAGCGTTGCACTGTGGGATCGCTGGCTCAGTCACGCCTTGCTGCTGAGGGAACATGAGGTCCTGTCCTGTGAGGAGGTCCTGCAGGTCTTCACCCCTGCCTTGGTCCAGCACAATGCCTCATACACAGACGAGGTAGAACTTTCTGGGTTGCCACAGTAAATGGTTGTCTTGCATGAAGCTGAAGGCTTTAGAAGGTGAGCTTTTATAGAAAGGGATCCTCAGTAAGATGAGCCCGTTGCTGTTTTTTTCTTTGTTTGTTTTTGGGTTTTGGGTTTTTTACAGTTTGAGGTTATGAGGTGACAAGCTTTGAAGTTAAAGGGATATTTACAAGTGAAGGCACACTAAAAAGGTATACTTACCAACACATTTTTGCCTAAAAATTATCCTTATAATATGTACATGAATTTTGGCATGTTTTTTTTTTTTTTATGTACTTGTTTTGGTCCAGGTTTGAAATAATTGGCCTAAAACTCCTAGTCATTTCCACTGAAATCTGAGCGTGATCTCCATCAATGGGTTTTGAAGTGAGCCCAACCTGATGGAGGAGAAGACCATAGCTAACAAGAGAGAGAGAGAGAAAGGGAAAGAAAGAGAAAAGAGAGACAGAGGTTGTAGAGCTCTTGAGAAGATGAGGCGACAAAGGAGACGAGTGGTGCAGCAATCCTGATGGTCATACACAGGAGAATGGAAAGAAAAGATGGCAAAAAGAAGACAATTTTTCTAAACGGCTCATATTCTTTAGCTCTGTCTGCCTGTCTCTCTCTCTCCCTCTCTCTCCTTCTCTCTCTCACTCTCTCTCACACAAACACAAACACACACACACACTCTCTCTGTCTCTCTCTCTCTCTCTCTCACTCACTCACTCACTCACACACACACACACACACACACACACACACACACACACACACACACATACACACACACATATACACACACACACACGCACGCACGCACACACACACACACACACACACACACACACACACACACACACACAGGCAAACATTGCACTCAAAGTTTGACCACAGGTTAAGGGCCTACACAACACTGGACTGAGAATATATAAGTGGCAGTAGTTGCATGTGTAATTAAAAAACACATATGCACATAGTTAAGGGGCACTGAGGGGATAATATATTTTAAAGGTGTATTGTGTTCCTCTTTCAAACCTTTCTGAAATATGTGATCCAAGAGCTCACAGCAAAGTGGCCTATTTAAGTGACAAATATATCCACCCACAAAACAAAGAAATGAAAGCTCAAGGACAATGATTGCTTTTTTGGAGGAAAAAAAAAGAAAGAATAAAATCTGAATTTTAAATGTTTTCTTAATATAACTGGAGCAGGTCTGCTTTACAACTGGTAGATAACAAAACACCCTTTTCCCCAATGTTCATTTGAAGTGTTTTTCCGTGGTGAAATCGTGCCGATCTTTGCGTGTGGGCTGCATTAGTGCTCATTAAACAGTTGTGAGCGGCAGCCTTAAGACGAGTGCAGGCCTTTGATGAGGAGAGGGGCCTGTATCTCAGATTGTGGCAAATGGGCCCATTGATATGCTTCAGTAAAAAGAGAGAGAGAAGGTATCACTGTCCTTAATCTCAACCACTCATTATTCCTAACATCTCTGCCTAATTGTGTGTCGTCCATCTGCAAAGAAATAACAAGTGGACGTGAACACGGAAAAGACACATTCCTCTCCAGGCTAACCCACTCCTCTACATCTGAAGTCTCCCTCTGCTTGCTTGGAGTGTTTCCTAGACTGAATCTCAATGTCCTGTCTATCCATAAACCCTGAACCTTCAGAGACTGAACAGGCATGAATCAGCCAATCATAAAGTTTATTAATGCTACTGAAGTCTTTTAGGGTTTAAGGTGTAGAGCTAAGGCGAGACAGTGGGATTCAGACATGTATAGTCTCCATGATGACATTCAGTGCGTTACGAGAGAATCTTGACAGTGTGACCTTAGTGTTTTGACTGTCACACATAGCCTCTGCGATACATGAGTGATTAGTTTACAGCAGGGGCCTCCCATTTACCTGGCCTGACACCAGACAGTGTGCGTGCTGTTCTTTTTCCCCTCTTGTAAATGGTTTCTCTCTCTGTCTGTCTCTCTCTGTCTCTCTGTCTCAGGCAGAGGCACTGTTGAGAGCACTCTTGAGCGACTCTCCTCTGGACTTGGCTTCTGCCCCATCAGACAACGAGGACTTCTCATCAGCTGGCTTGCCCTCCATTCTGGGCGACAGCGGTGATATCAAGCCAGCAAGGCCAGCCACACAGAGGCCATCTCTCAATTTAGCCATGCACGGTAAAGGACATCACTGCTATTTATCTGAGTGCAGACCCTGTTGGTGTTCATTTTGTAATGCTCGTCATCCAAGTGTGAGAGCCACATAAAGAAGCCCGAACTGCAATTTTTTTGTTTTTGTTTTAGTTTTAATAGAATCAGTATATAACTAGAACAGGGGTTCTCAAACTTTATAGGGTCGGGGACCCCTGGATTGGAAAAATGTCAAAGGATCCCTCATTTAAGGCTTCTAGAGAACATACTTTATAATATATAGACTTTAGAATATATTTTTAGAATATAGAGAACATGTACAGAATATGCCTTTCCATTGCTTCTCAGTAGATGAAGCAGATGAACGCTTTGCATGACTAAACACAGTATGTTTAATGTGTAGAGGGAACAGCACAGGAGCAGAAGAGACATCAGCTCATCTGTGAGACAGGAAGTTAGTGTGCAGAGATTAACAGGACAGTCTACGCAGAGGTAAAAAGCAGAGAGCCACACACACACCCTCTCTGCTCAGGTGTGCAAGTTGGCATATTCAGTCATAATATTCAGCCACACAGCCAATATTAGTTTGTTTTTTGCATCATGTACACTTGTTGGTTTGAACCAAGTTATAATGGTTGCAGATAATGGATATTGCAGTGTAGAAACATAACGTTAACAGTTTCTTGAGAGAAAAACAAACCGATACCTCTGGCACAAGTGCACTTTGAGTCTCTAGAGTGTAAACATGCAAGTACTCAGTGTTGTTTTTGTTGTTTTTGTTGTTGTTTTTGCAGTTTTTTCGTTAAAATAGTGTTTCTTTTCATTGATCTTCGGCTGCCTTTATCAGTCTATGCTAAACAAAGATCTGAATGTTCTTCCCTTCCCTGCTCTCTCTCTTACTCTTTCTCTCAGTCTCTGTCTGTCTGTTTGTCCTTGCTTCCTCAACACTACTAAGCCCTGCTTGTTCTGCCCCCTTTCTTCCAGGAGTACAAAGCGATGAAGAGGACAGTGCTGACCAGGGCTCGTTGGAAAGTATTCCTATTAGAGGTAAAAAGGCAGAGCGGTCACCCAGCCCTTTGGGAGTTCTTAATGCCCAGCTATGTGCTCTCCCTCCTGCACCGGATAATAGGGGTGGGGGGGTCCTTTTAAAAGGGGGGATGAGATGGTGGTGGTGGTGGTGGAGGGGGGGGGGTTCAGAGTAGCAGAGGAGAGATGATCAAGGTGACTCAAGGTCAAAGTCCCACCTAAAGAGAGCCGTGCAGCTCCTCTAATTATCGCCAAGACAACCAGCGCATCTCTATCACTGCTTTTTTTTTCTTGCCCCTCTCCTTCTCCTCCTCCTCCACCTCCACCTCCACCGCCTCCTCCTTCTTCTTCTTCTTCTTCTTCTTCTTCTTCTTCTTCTTCTTCTTCTTCTCCTCCTCCTCCTCCTTCTTCCCTCTGAGTTGCCAAACGGGCAAGATCTCGCCCCCCGGCATAATGTGTCCGTTTAATTGTCCGAGCACTAGGCAGGGGGTGGCCACAAGAGATCTGGCATTGGTTCTCATTATCTTCTAAACAATGGCGAGCCGAAGCAGACTTGAAAAGACTGGATGTTAAGGCATCTCTGAAAGAGACCCGGGGTACCGAGTCCCCAGCACCATGCTTAGAAATGTAAAACCGTCCATTATTCCTTGCGGCTATCCGATTTCATACTGAGCTTTTCATGTCGCAAGGCCTAACCCCCAAGGTGCAAGGCAAACAGAGCGACAAGTCCGGCCTCAAATTGTTACTAATCAAAAGCTACAGTGATGGGAGAAAAGGGGAATGGGGAATTCCTCCTGCCCTGTGTTTTTATGTAATATTTAAAAGAGCTTAGGCAACTACTCACGGCCGTCCCTAGCCTGGCAGATAATGAGCCAAACTGTGAATATACATGTTCTCCGCATACTTAAATAGCATTAGGTCAGTCCTTCGCTAATGATCACTGTACATGTGTAATGTAATTTACACTTTAGAAGTAACTTGACTTGGGGAGAGAGCCTAATAGTAGTTTTGCGTTTTGTACTGCGGTGTAATTGGTGTGATGGGGACTGCTTATTCTGACCTGTTGAGTCAGGCTCTGACACCAAGACTCTGGGGATTTGAAGCGTATGACTGTCCTGCCGCTGCTGACACAAACATGGGATAACATCAGTGGCAGAGTGCTGCTGTCTGTGTGCACATCAGCTAAAGCCAGCAGCTTAGCATTCAGCACACCCTGCACACCCTCACCCCAGACCCCCCCAAACACACACACACACACACACACTCACACTCCTCTGCCAGTCTCCAGGAGTCAGTCAGTGTAACATGTTGGTTCACCAAACACAGATAGACACCAGTTAAAAGAGGGAGGGAGGGGGGAAGTGGGAGTCTTGTGTCAATATTTCAACGTAGCACTCCATGTTTGTTTTCTGTGTCTTTTTTTTTTGTCTAAACAGAGACAAAGGCCTATCAGCTGCTTAAACAGTCTGCCTTGCAGGGCAGTCAGTGGAGCAGCAAGGCAGACAAAGAAGAACTGGAGGAGGAGGAGGAGGAGGAAGAGGAGGAGGAGGAAGGTTCTGGTCTGGAGCCACCAGGTCAGATGAAAAAAAAAATGAGGGCATTAGATAAACAGACAAAATCTGGTAGCCAAATGTATCAGTGTTTGTATACAGCTTGCCTTGGGACCATGTTTATGCAAAACCTCACAATTTGTGTAAGGATGCCTTAAAGTCAACAAGGTGATTCTTTTTCCATCGATCAGACTGTTCCATTAGACCAGTAATAAGCCAACATTACCAACAGTACTTGTACAAGTTTTTCAGACCCTTTATGCTAGTTGTATTATGATTAGTTCCTTCTGTTGTTGCTTGTCTGCAAATACAGATGTTATTCCTAGACCACCTCAAGATCACACATGTTGAAGTACCAGCTTATGGAAGAAAAATGCTCAAATTAATTGTGTGCACACTGCTGATACACGGGGCCCCAGATGTTGCTTTTCTGTAGATCCAACATGAGCCGTTTCAACAAATGTATTAAATGTACACTGAAATATGTATTTTTGCCCTAAACTATGGTTGTAAAAACTATTTTTACCTGCTTGCTAAAATATTATGTTTATGGCTACCTGTCATAGAACACAACAGTAACACACTACATGTAGTTTTGATAGTGAATGTAGACCCTAATTTATTTATTATGTGTTTGCTCTGAAAAGGATCATTAACCAAAGCAAAAAATGTATTGGATGCGGGGAAGAACACCACTGCACGAGATTCATCTTTTCGGTAAGGTCAATGTTAACTGATGAGCACTACTGGTAACAGAATGTGGAGATTAAGTACAGACCATTTATATCATAGGAAAATGAAACCCGACACAAGATGGGTACCAAAGCTCTTGGAGAGGGCTGTAGCTTAGCTTAGCGTAGCATCAACTTTGTCAGCAAAAAACACTGCACTAACAAGCAACAAAGTTGGGAGTTTTTAATGCTCAGCTATGTGCTCTCCCTCCTGCACCAGATAATGGGGGGTGGGGAGGGGGGGGGGTGAGATGGTGGTGGTGGTGGGTGTGGTAGGTGTTATGGGTGACTGTGTGTGTGTGTGTGTGTGTGTGTGTGTGTGTGTGTGTGTGTGTGTGTGTGTTGGGGGGGGTAGACCATTTATATCATAGGAAAAGGAAACCCAACACAAGATGAGTACCTAAAGCTCATGGAGAGGGCTGTAGCTTTGCTTAGCTTAGCATCTGATGGGGCCTACAACTTTGTCAGCAAAAAGCACTGTGCTAACAAGCAACAAAGTTGAAGTGCCATTAGGGGTGATGAGTGAGCTGTTTGAAGGCTGTCCCCTATAAACACATGGCCATCCACGTCTGAAGTATCTGCTTGTGTGTGTCCAGAGGTCAAACGGATGCACTTGACTCTCACCTCTGGTTTATGGATGCTCAGGGGTGTCCATTCCACTGACTGGCTACTTGAAAGCGGCCACTCTTTTCTAGAGCATGCTTCTTCCTGAGGCAATTATTGATTTTATTCTGCCTAACTGATTAAGGGATTGAAGATTTAATCCCACTGTGTATAGATCATCGTGTTCCACCTACTGTATAAAGAATCAGTTAGAATCGGGTCAGTTCTCAAGCACACCTCAGCATACCTACTGTTTAGGTATAGTATGTGGCTGCAAGATGTATAGTAGCATCTTGCAGTCACATTAAGCCTAAATCTGTCTGGCTAGGAATAAATTGTATGTGACCTGTCAGGTAAAGCTGTCCCTTTCATGTGCTCTAGATTATTTACATACTAAAATGCTGCTGAAATGACCACTTAAAAAACTCCAAACACAGAGAGAGAGAGAGAGAGAGAGGGTATGGTGCAAACGAACCCCTGAAATAGATATGGAGGGGCATCATTTCCTTGGTGTGAGCCCACCCACAATATATCCGCATAGCCATAACATTGAATGTCAGGGATGCCACTGGACTTCCAGTGTTTTGTATTACTAGCGTGCAGTATTTTTGACATAGGAACATTCATTTGACTGTTGTTATTAGTACAGGTATAGCTAATTATCTCAGAAAAACAAATGCCATTGTTACTGCAATGTGTCTATTGAAGGAACACACCGCATATTCCTGGAACATTGACAATAGCAAAGTGAAGTGTGTGTGTGTGTGTGTGTGTGTGTGTGTGTGTGTGTGTGTGTATGGAGGGGGGCGGGGGGTAGCAAGCACATCAAAAACAATGATCTGCCTATAGAAAAAGAGTGTTTGATGTATGAAGTAAAAAGCCAAGCACTATTTGATGTTACATGGGTTTGTAATTCGGTTTAGTTAAATAAAACCAGGAAGAGCTGAAACGGAAAGGACAGGTTGATTGTAGCATCAACACAATCAGAGTAAACTCTGTGACGTTATGTTGATTTACACACAACTGAAAACTGAGCACAAAAAAATAAATGTTTGCTAGGTAAAAGACATTGAGCAGTTTGCTGTTCGATGGCATTAGTGAATATAAGTAAATAAGGAAAAATATCTATTTTGTGAGAATTCATAGTTTGTCCATGTCCCTAGTCTTAGTCTATATTTCAGTGGCATTTTGGAGTGTTTGTCAAAGCTTGTATAAAAAGTTGAAAAACGTAGGAATAATGTGGGTGGCTCTCTTAAGCAACTTGGTGCAATCAGGTAAGCTATTTAGCGATGCAGCCCTCTGTCCGCTTCTCAGCTCTTCAGTGGGAATACATTGTGTCTGGTAATGAGTGGGTAAACGTTATGAAGAATAATCTCCTTTGATTTCATGTGATTATCAGTCCCCGCACCGACACCCAGGCTGAATCACACACTCTCTCTCTCTCCCCGTCTCTCCTCCTTCTCCCCCCTCTCCTACTCTCGCTCTTTTGTCTCTTGGCCAGAAGACACTATTAGAACAAGAAAAGGGTATAATGACCACACTTTTATCATCTCCGTGCATGTCTGTGTGTGTGTGTGTGTGTGTGTGTTTGCCTGTGTGTGTCTGTGTCTGTCTGTCTGTCTGTGCGAATGTGTGTCTGCGCGTGTGTGTGTGTGTGTCTGCGCGTGTGTGTGTGTGTGTGTGTGTGTCTGTGCGTATGTGTGTGTGTGTCTGTGCGTGTGTGTGTGTCTGTGCGTATGTGTGTGTGTGTCTGTGCGTGTGTGTGTGTGTGTGTGTGTGTCTGCGCGTGTGTGTGTGTGTGTGTGTGTCTGTGTGTGTGTGTGTGTGTGTGTCTGTGCGTGTGTGTGTGTCTGTGCGTATGTGTGTGTGTGTCTGTGTGTGTGTGTGTGTCAGTCTCTTTGCTCTTTGCACACACACTTGTGTGTGCCCACACCACATCCGGCCCCCATGCATAGCCGCTTTAACAAACATGAGGTGTTTTTATTTATTTATTTATTTATGTATTTTTCCTTTTTTTTTTTTTTAGTTGGTCATGTTTTCACATCACGTTCCCACCTCATTTTCAGATAGATGTGTTAATAGTTCACAGAGACTAAAAAAAAAATTGAAACTGTAATCTGAAGCGCCTGTAATATATACATATTAAAACAAGCTAAAATAAAACAAAAACAATGTGACACGGGCAACATTAACCACAGAAAAGTAATAATTTAATGAGAAACTGCAAATTGTTGGGGATCTGTGTTTCCCAGATGAGATGGCTGTTCTGTGTGAGCGATGTATTTGTGGACTGAACTGGCAGACTCTGCAGCAGAGGCTTTTTTCTCTTTCAGATGCTAATGTTTAAGCATTCCTCTTACCACAGTCACTTCTTGCTCTTTATTGCTTCCACAAGTGGTCTAGAAGCCCTGCACTTCAGCAGAAGCACAACCCTGCTCCATGCCCCCCTTCGTCTCCCTCTCTCTCTCTCTCTTTCTCTCTCTCTCACACACACACTCATTCTCTCTCTCACACTCACATTCACACACAGACACACACACACACACACGCTCCCTCTCTCTCTCTTTCCCTCCCTTACCCATTCATTCGATCTTTCTTTCTTACTCCTTCTACGTTTTTGTCTCCTGGTTTCCCTCGTTTTCACCTCTGCACTCCTTATCCATTTGCATCCCCTCCTTCACTCTCTCCCTCTCTCTCTCTCTCCCTCTCTCTCTCTCTCCCTCTCTCTCTGATTCTCTCTCTCTCCCTCTCCCTCTCTCGTATTCTCTCTCTCTCATGCATACACACTCATTCCCTCTCTCCATCTCACTCTTTCTCTATTAGTCTCTTCTTGGCATTATTTTGTTACCGAGCTGATGAGAGACATCAAAAGAAGACATGCTAGCCGGAGTCGAAATGTTGTTTAGGAGAGAAAAATGTGCGCCTCTCTGTTGTCTTGGACGTAATTATGATGTGGCAGTTAAGCCCAGGACTACAGCTGAGGGATTGGAGTTTAAAGCGGGGGGCTTTGGTGCAAAAAATGCATTTATAGGCCTTTGTGTGCCTGCTCATTATGTGTGGGGCCGTTTCATTAAGTAATTGGTTTGCAGTTGTTTACATGAGTATTAAGGTTCTCTATTCAGAAGCCTTTGAGAGATACATTGTGCAAATGTTGCATGTTATGAATGCCCAATGAGAGACGAGGGGCCAGGCCTATTGGCCAAGCAGAGCAGCGGGCTGAAAGGAGTGCAGAAAAGCACTGGGCTCTGCTTTGCATAGCAATGACTCGCTCTTAATAAGCTTTCCAGATTAAATACATGCAGTCTATACAAGATGCAAAGAGATACTCTTAACACATTTATATGTGCTCATTTCACTATTATGGCATGGGAGAGAATTGGGGTCTTTCACATTCTATGTTCCTCTCTCTCTCTCTCTCTCTCTCTCTCTCTTCCTATCCCTCTCTACACTGGCCAGTGTTGTTTGCGTCAAGCCACTTTTCATAGCACACAGTATTTTATTGTGTTTATAAATCACGGGGAGAAGTAGACAGATCAGCAACAGTTTATTAAGGATGAGCCCATTATAAATCTTTCACGCAGCCCATTGTGCCTCACCAGGGCAAGATCACTTTGTGCTTGAGTGGGACTGAAAAGCGCGATGCACGAAGGAGCGAGTCTCCGTGAGCAGCTGCACTCCATGTAAAGACCACTTGTTCTGGGCTTTGTTTCTGGCTACATGCCTCTGCTTCCTCCTCTCCCAGATGTATTGAGCCCCCCCGTTTACTGTAGGCACTTTCACTGGGGGCTTCCGATTCTTCATTGGGCCTTGTTCTAGTATTTGAGGGATAAAGAAGGGAGGTCAGGGGAAAAAAGTGTGTTCATGCATTGAACAGTGGTGAATGTGTGCGTTTGTTTAGGCTGAAGGGCTTTTGTGGCCCAACCCAACCTTAGTCTCATTATTTATGCCAGTGGTTGTGTAGTGCTACCTCTCCACACTGCTTCAGCTACATCTGGACAAATCACATCTTCAGACGTCATTTATGTATATGTCTATTTCGATATTTCTGTTAACATCCCTCTTGTCCACAGTCTTGTGTGTGTGTTGTGTGTGTGTGTGTGTGTGTGTGTGTGTGTGTATGTGTCCGTGTCCGTATCCGTATCCGTGTCTCAGTGTGTTTATTTGTGTATGTGTGTGTGTGTGTGTGTATGTGCATGCGTGTGTTTATGTCTCATTATGTGTGTGTGTGTGTGAGAGAGATAGAGAGAAAGAAAGAGAGTGTGTGTGTGTGTGCATTCATATGAGAAAGGGGGGAGAAAGGGAGGAGTACGAGGAGGAGAGCAGACATGGGTGGTGTCTGCTTTAGTAGCACTGGTAGCACTGAGTGCCTGTTACCAGTGGAGGTCACTCTATTTCTTCATCATCTCTCCTCTGTCTCTAACAGTGCAAACAATGTCTACTACCTCAACACTACCTCAACCTTCATTTTGATAAGGCTTATTGTTCTCTGGTCAGGGTCAAAAACTAACATTTTCTAAATTAATGAAGAGCATTCTTTTAAATGAATAGCTCCTGTTTTTGTTATAAGTTGCTGGAAGTGGCGCACATATTACTCCAAATCCTCTGTCAAAGTCCTCATTAATTTACGGTGACCTGTGGCCAGCATATTTTGGTATTTGTGTTATTCTGCCTGAGTCCAGCAGCAGGAGTAGAAAGCTGCTTAAGCTGTCAGTGGAGCAAGAAAATAAAGGGGGATGGGACCTGATGTGGTGTGTTGTGGCAGTGTCCTCCATTAACCAGTAGAGGGCACTCACACTCAGGGTAGTAGAAAGCGATGAGGCCGCCTCGCAATGCCTGCCCAGGTTTCACAGGAGCCAGGGTGAGCACCTAACCAAATCGCCTGGTCAGCTTTGAAAAACACACGCTGTGAGTGTCGTGTGTGTTTGTGTGTGTGTGTGTGTGTGTGTGTGTGTGTGTGTATAAAGACGCTGATGCTAAAATGTTCAAATGTGGATCGTCATGTGGAACGTCAAGCACATAATCAAGAAACACGCATTGTTTGTATTCAGTATTTCAAAACTGAATGGTTTAAATTTCACATATTATTCATGCCAGTAAACAATCATAATGCTCAGAATTAATCTGCGTCCCTTGCTTCTCAAGCCTTACCCATGGAAGGATGTTTTTTTCATTGTTGTCTCTCTATGCTAAAGCATGTTAACTCTGCATTGAGTGTAATTGCTGTTGTCATTTAGCTCAGCCCATATTATGGATATGCTGCATATTTCCCCCAAAGACATTATACATACAAAGATGACTTCCTGCCCTTTCATCATTCATAATAACCAATCCTCTGTTGTTGTTAGTGGGGATTGCTTTAAAGGGAGCTCTAACTTGGCCTGCAATAATGGCATCACTGTGGAATATATCAGCAGTGACATAATTATCATGGCGCCTGATGTTATCATGATTTTTGATTTTTTATTTATTTATCCCCCCCCCCCAGTCGCTACACTGCCACACTGTAAAAAATCGCCTCATAAAATCTGCATTGAGCATTGATGTTGTTTGCTGTGCAAGATTAGTGGGAGGGCTTCCTATCAGTCGGAGCACAACGCCACAAAATGTACTAAACAGTCTACAACAGAGAACAGGACACATGAACAGCCAAGGGGTGGGGGGTGGTGTTGGGGGGGAAAAAAAAAAAAACGATCTGTTTCTGTCAAAGCCATAATTTGCATCATTTTACACATTACATTCACCTCTGTGTATGAGACGTAGCTAAACAGTCGCCAGCCTCAGTCTTCCATATTCAGATCATTGCCTCAATTAAGTGAACCTCAGCACAAGATGAACTGGCATAAATGTTTATGGAAATAGCATATTAGATTGGAGGGGTCAATGCCATCCACAGCTCTCTATGGTAATGGCACAGTCTTGAAATCAGCCTCATCCCATTCTGAAGTGGAACAGCTGATAGATTGTTCCCATGGCATGGAAGTTATATAAAAGAAAGAATGGCTCAATTTGGCCCCACAGAAACATGTATTTATTATTGTCATTATCACGGAGACAGAAGAACTCCAAATGTTGTTGTAAATGTCAGCTGTTAAAGGGAGAATAGGATGAGGCCTAGCCTCCATGGGCTTGTAAATGTATTGGTTTTCTCCTGTGTTCCCCCTCCTTGTTCAGTGATTCAGTTGTCCACTTTTTTATTATTATTATTATTATTATTAGTTTTTTTTCCACTGGCTGTTTATATCAGGGGCTGGCGGTGTTCACTCTTTAAATTTGCATTCTTATACTCTCATAACCTCTCTCGTGGGCTGTGGCCCTTTGAAGATTAGGGTTGGGGATGAGGGAAAGATTTGTGGCGGCAGTGTTTATGGAATGCGAAATAGCATGCGTACTGTATCAGTGACAGCCAAAATCATTGTGGGTCATTATATGAATACCTAACCAAGAGTCAAATTACAGGTGTCTATGCATGCAACTCATTTCCTTCCAGGAAAAATGGATAGAGCTTACTATATGCTCAATGTTGTATGTTGGCTATAGATTGCACATCTATACATCTATACACACGTTAGTACAAATTCACTTTATTTGACAACACTGCTTTACAAGCCAGTCTAGCTAGTCTAGGAGATTTTCTCCCACATTGGTGCCTTGTGAAATTGCCCCATTCAACCTTTAAACACAAATGATATAAATAAAAAGTAGCTGCCTGAAAGATCTCCTTTTTATTAAATCTAGATATAACTGTAGGTCCACCCAAGGACACATTCAGAGCGGGAGTAAAAAAGAAGCCCTTGTTGATAACATCGTCACTTGACACACATTTAAAAAAGCATTTGATAAAAAAAAAAAAAAAAAAAGAATTCTATGGCAGGAAGAGAAGTGATGTGATATGGGCACAGCGAAGCTGCACAAGCACCTCTTAGACGCTGACCTGAACATCCCATGAATGGGGCGAACATGGTGCTTGTTTGTGTTGCAGCAAGCTAGCGGAACGACTTTACCTAGTCATGGAGCTGGATCATGCTGAGTCTGCTGGTCACAAGATGCAGAAGATGCTTCCCCCCCCCCCTTTTCCCCTCTACACAAACAAATTGCGATGCAAAAAGTAATGAAAAATCATATAATTGCATATGAAGTGAATAAGTGAAATGTAAACAATTATGCAGAGTGTTTTTAAATGCACCCTCATTTTCCAACTGAATGATAAACTTTGTTTGCCCATTCTATTGTCCATCTGCTTATCTGTTATCCAGTGGCTGCTTATTAATGCCTTTACCTCAAACACCATCAGACTTTACATTATTGCTGTTATTTATTTATCAATTTATAGTGTGAGGCAATTTCTGCTTTCCACTCCCACTTCATTATTCAGAGTTTGAGAGCATCTTCTTCTCCGAGCTACAATATACAATTAACACATAATAACTAATAACTCCTCAATCATCTTCATTAAGGATGTCAGTTGCTTCAAATTAGTCTGGGAGCAGATGTAGGTGGTCAGCAGGGAGAGAGGTTTGTGCCGTTTCACCATAAGGTTAAGTCTAAAGAGGTAAATAGTAGACACCTACATTGAGGAGATACTAATTTGTTGCACACATGAATACCCAGCCCCCACCCCCTTCAAGGCTTTTGAAGTGCAAAAGGTGGGACGGTGTCCAGGTGCTCAGACTCTTGGCAGACCCATCCTCATTTAGTGGGTTATGAAGTAGATCTCATTGCCCTTTGAACCAAAGACTCACAAATATTCATAATGACTTAACATGCCAAGGGAAGAGTCATATTCCTCGAATTCCATATTGACTATGACTATGTATTTATCAGAAAGGGAAGGGTCTACGTAACTTACGTACGTCAGTCGATTTATGATTTAGATAATCCTACAAGAAATACACTTAGCAGATTCGTAAAGGTTTTGGGCGTCTTGGAGAATGGTATATTGTGTGAACTTGGTTTGATTTTTCACCTCAATATCATACTTTTTCCTCAACTGCAATATCATACTTTTTCCTCAACTGCAATATCATAGTTTTTCCTCAAATGCAGCCATTTAGAACATTGTCAGTATGCTATTCAGGAGGAATTCTCCAACTCCCGGTCTTCTCACTTTGACCTCCCTCCTTTCAAGCAGTAACTCCATTCGACTGCTTCCAGTCCTGTATACATGAGATCTTGTATAGGACTCTGGGCACCATTGCCATTGATCTGATGTGTGTCCAGTATTTACAGTCTATAGACTTATTAATGGAGAGGTATTCTTGGATAGTCAGGCTGAAAACTTTTTCTTTTTTTTTTCCTCCCTTAAATGGATTTAATTCTCTATAATCATGAATGCACTGCAGGACAAAATAGGTGAGAATAGAGTGACTTTGAATAGGATCATGGTCAATGAAATTGGGTTCATATAATACTACTGTAAAGCTGCATCAGGCAGCTCCAAGGCTGAGCCATTAGAAGAGAGGAAAAGGTTGGTGACACAGAGTGTCCTCACACACGTACACACACACACACACACATACACACATACTGACTTGAACAGAGCCTTGTAAGGTTGTTTCACCTGGTAAGTTACATGCTTGCTCCTCAGTGCATAGCCCTCTCTCTGGGGCCCCTCGTGTATTTGCCATCGATGCAAAGCCCATTCCGTATCCATCCTTATGGAAACATTTTCTTCTAAACAACAGGCTTAGACCCGGAGCCCATATGGCCATATGATAACTGAAACGATGATGGTCTGACATTGTGTTTGCTTGAATGGATCTGTGATGATGTAAATTGAAGAGGGCCTGCTTTAAAAAAAAAAAAAAAAAAAAAAAGCTAGCGCAGGCTCTTGCATATGCATTAGTGCAGATGAAAGGCTTCTCAGAGGTCAGGCATTTACATAGAGATATCAGTGATGCTATGGGAACCTAGCCACCCTGTGCCAGAAGCACTTCTTAATAAAAGAGGGCCTTGACAGGGTCCTTAAGCACGATTAGAGAAGAAGTCAAGGAAGTTTCTTTGGCCATCGCTGAGTCTGAGCTTAATAGAAAAGAATCCCATCTCTGCACGTCGTCACACAGACATGGATATGTGCTATTTTTCTTTGTTTGCTTGTTTTTGTTTCTTTTTTTTCTTTTTTTTTTTTAGAAAAAAGTTGTTTGATATGCTTGTTTGAGATGTTAACGGAAAACAAGTACTGCGCATGATTTGTAATGAACACACAGGAAGTTGGATCTATTTAAGATACTAATACAAGATGAATCTTGTCATGATCAGATTGTGTCTTTGTTTTTCTAGAAGAGAAAAATCCAAAGCCGAGGCCCTTTCAGCCATTCAGTCAAAAGGTAAGAGTCTTAGACTGGAACTTGTATTTATTTAGCATGCATAGCCTGTATGATGTCTACAGTATAAGCATATATATATATATATGCGCACACATGCATATTATTTTTTGATTTGCAAGTTAGGACTGACTTAGTGCTGTCGCTGTCAGTGTCTTAATAGTGATAAATGAATTGATCCCTGCAGCTTTTTGGGGAGAATCAGATGACAGCAATTCCGACATTGAGATTGCCTTGCGTCCTCAGTCTTGGAAGTCTGGTGATGACACTGATGATTTCTACGACTGATTGCAGCCTCAGGGAAGATCAGTCAATGTTGATGGAGCCCTTGTTCAGAGGTTGCGCATCTATGCTCTTGTTTGCCCGTGTAGCGTTCACAACTGTGTATTAAATAAAAGAGGCCTCTTAGTTGACGGCAAAAGAATGTGGAGGATTTTTTCAAACGCGCCAGTGCTAACCCTGCTTGAATCTCTCCATCTGAATAGCCCTTGTGACTGGTTGAAATAGATTAAACTTTGCTTTTAAAGCCATTCCTTTGCACTGTGTTGCATATTATGAATTTTAGATGTTGCAGGCGTCTCAAAATGTTTCATCATCGTAGGGCTCGAGTGGGCTGCTTTGAGTCAACACTGGTGAAAGCCAGCCAGTTATGGCCACTCTGAACAGTGGCAGAGCACCTTTGAACTCTGTGAAGTACTGGTGCGAACGGAACAAAGTGTGTCATAGTCGTCTAAAAATGGAAGCAAACAGTTTTGTTCCACTTTGTAATGACTCTTATAAAGCAGTGTATGCACACATAAAATATGACACTCGTGAGTAACTGTGAATACCTACCGAATGAGAGTGTAATCAAGCATTTGTAGTAAATGCTATTCAGTCACGGAGGGACAGGTTAGCTAAAGGGTCATTGTTTTACCCAGCTACTGTAGATGAATATAACATATGGTAATGGGTAAATTTTATACTGTGTGTGAGTTGCAGTCTGTCCAAATTGCTTGAGTACATTTCAAATAATGTGTTTTTTTAATTTTAACAACAAATGAACCTATAACTCTAAAATGCACGATAGAGTTAGTAGGATTAGGCATATTGGAATCAGTGTTAAAATATTGTGTGAAACTGTTACCATGTACCCATATATGCTGCTGCCGTCACTATAAATACTCCTTTGTGTTTTGAAATGCATTGGATGCAAAATTATTACACTCGCTTTGTTTGTTCACATCTTTTAATGGGTGCAGAAATTATGATAGAAACTGATTGTGAAACACACGGACATGGTAGCTAGCTAACCCTGATTAATCACACACACACACACACATAACCTTTGACCCCCTCTTTCAGTAGGGAGTCCCATGTGCTATACATATAAATCTGTTTATGGCTGGAAGTTCATTTGTTTTTCTCATTCCAGAGGTATATTTAACATTCACGGAGCCTATGGTGTTCCATAATAATGCAAAATGCCGGCATTCAGTCCATCAGAGGGATTCCATTAGTCAGCTTTTAGGTGACTTTATGAGCCTGAACCATCTAAAGTAGGACTCCACGCTCATTATCTGTAATGGCTGCGGCCAGCCTTGACCCTTATGTGGTGAACAAAATGAAACGTGTATGAATAATGTGGAGTTTTTTGCCTAAAAGGCTCCCCTCACACAATATCCATGTTAAGGATCATGTCAACAGTCACTTGTGTACTTGGGGATGGTGTGCTGAGAGCAGAGTTAGATTGTGCTAACGTATAAAAACACAATAAACAGTTTTTAAAAGAACTTTTTCCTCTGATTAGCAAAGCCTTCCAGCGAAAGATGTTCACTGACAGTGGCTGTTTCCACTTCACAGCAGGTATTAAAGCACACTGCTGTTAAAGAAGTCTGATTCTGATCAGTGGATTGCAGCCTCTTCTGTGTCGAGTGAATGTGGACATGAGTTGTTAGGTTATATAGTTGTCCTCCAAACGATTCATTATGATTCATATCATTGCTATGGACTGAACCATCACTGAGCTTAAATTTTAATTTTTGACATGTTGGATATGGTCCCTTGTATGTTACAGTTCATGGAGTTGCAGACATGCTGGTCAGACTACAATAGATCTGGAAAGAGGAGGAGGCCAGGGCTACGTTGAATTTGAGCTGTTTGATGCAAACCACGTTTACAACTGCACTCTTCTTGTGACAGAGTAGAAAGGTTCAAAAAATACAAATGGTCACAGCTCAGTGTCACTGACCACATCCATTCTTCTGAACTTGATAACTAAAGAATGCGGGACCAAACGAGAGGACCTCTTTAAATTTGTTCACAGTGTGACCTTAATCTCTAGCACTCTGGCATGACAGCTACAAATAAACTCTAGGCTAGTACTGCATTTCCCAACACCTGACATTGTACTTCACAAGACTATTGATTAGCTCCAGTGATACATCTATATGTTTGTTTTTTTTTTGTTTTTTTTACATGCAATGCACAAGAAGAGTGTTAATGCTGAAACACAGAGACTAATGCCAGTTTGATTAACTCGGCAAAACATTTTGCTAACTTAATATCATGCAACACAACCAGGTTTGCAAGCAGCAGTAGATCAGCGCACAATCACGGAAGTTCTCAATGATGCACACTCATCATCCTAAGCATGTACCATGTATTAGATATTTGATAAAAACACTAGGATTTAATGTCCGTTTCATCGAGCCAAGCAACATGTCAATAAATTAGCATATGTTGATATTAATACCTGTTAAGACATATTTATAGAAAAAAACACCTTAGATGTAGCTGGACCACCATGGTACGATGCACCTTTTGCTCATTTACCTACCCACACCTGTGTCTATGAAGACAGTCGCCATACTTTGACTGCAGATTCAATTGTCCCTGCCTGCAGCACATATTCAAAAAAATAAAAAAATGTCCTCAGAAACAGACCATTAACAGAGGAAAGGATGCTATGTAGATGTGGAAGTGGAATAATATGGCTTTTTGCCTTCCTACCTATGTATATCACACAAATGACCACCCATTAGGTCTCCTCAAAACTCCCTCCTGCCTCAAGGACATTTAAAAAAATGTTTCAACTATTATGAATAAGAAGAGAGGTTTGCACTCTAAGGTCTATACATTTTTTTGTTATTCAAGTCTGCTAGCTTTCAGTCATTAGACCTTTGTCAGGCAGAGAAACTCATAGTAAACCCTGCACTATAATGCAAGTGAGCATTACCATTGAGTTGACCAATGTGAATGTTCCATCCATTGAAAACGCGAGCAGCAATTTTCTTAACATCACATTTGGCAGTTTTCTCTAGAGAAAACATCTTAATGGAGTCGTGTGAATATACAGCTTGAAGTCTGACATATGGACAAGCAAGCAGGCGTGTGCACAAGCACAACATAGCTTCTCTCCCTGAACTTCCAAGCCATTGATTAACTGTTGCGTTACATGGGAATGGGAGACAATTCAATGTCTTAAAATTTGTTAGTTGGGAGTAGAATTGTTGTAAAAAAGTAATATAACATGAGTGGGAGTGAGGTTGTTCGAGGATATCCCCACAAGTGTGTTTCGGCTGCAGGCATGAAGCTGAAAGCTGAGAACCCTGAGGTGCACCAGGTATTCAGCCCTGAAAGTACTAGCCACAAGAATGTCATCCAAGTAACAAAGTGCAAGTCGCGCCGTTCAACCCAAACGGCATATGGAGAAGCTCAAACAAACCAAAACGAGAGATGATGACAGTCTTGGGATCTTGGATTTAGTTAGTTAGCAAGATGGGACATCGGCGAGAGATCAGTGTTATTTGACTGGCTGTTTTGTTTTTTTGTTTTTTAATGCCATCTGTTGACCTACAGAAACGATGCAATGACCAGAGACTAGGCCACAGAATTTATATGTATCTGATTATACTGTAAATGAACCCTTGTATGCAGATCCGAACTGGAATAAAAATAGTGTTTTAAAGACATACCAGTTGACTGACAAGGTAATAAACATGACTTTAGTTTTATTTAGTTTCGGTTTCATTCTACATTGTGCCACCATTGTCATCTTGCAAGTACTTCAGCTGCACAAAAAAGTTGCATGAGGAGCCAAGAGAGCCTTCATTTATACCATTTCACCATTAAAGTGACTATGAAGCTGGTAAATTAACCTAAATAACAGGATAAGTTTGCCTGTTCTTATGAGTTTATACCAATCCATCTTAACACACACAGCATGGCACATAGCTTGCATGACTCGCATGTTACTAATTCCAAAAACATTTAGTACCTTAAAGTTCTGATTACATGATATCTTGCTGCTGAGAACCTTTGATTGTACAGGCTGAGGAATAGTTTTGAACAGAGCGCAGGGCAGAAGAGTGTAACCAATCTTTACACTCTATCAGTACAAAAAAAAAACACCATATGAATGCTATGGCTTGATGGGTCTTCTTATACCTGATCCGTTTGTCCTTGAAATTTTTCCATTCTGACCACCATTGAAATGAATGTATGACGTGTTTACTCTGATCCCAGTGTTCAACAGTGATGGGAACAATGGCGTAAAAAATAAACGGCGTCACGGCGTTATTTTTTTTCAGTTACGAGTAATCTGATTAATTACTGTTTCCATTGTTACAATGCCTTTACCGTTACCGTCAATGAAATGATTCGCGATCGATTATAAGACACTATGAAGCAAAACGGCAAGATCAGAGCTTTGCAACACTGCTACTCACTAGTTGGTGTGATAAACAGTCCGCAAGAAAACCGGCTTTGACTTTACATCAAATCAATCAAATATGATACAGCTCTGAATCTATCTCACACACGTATAGGCTGCCAAGCTCTACTCAAACATGGCAAACCACAAAACATAGATCCTACCGATTCCAAAGGTGATGGAATCTCCAAATTTCGACTATTGTCTCCAATCTCTCCCAAGTTGTTCACAGGCCATCCACATCAAACTTGCCTCTCCTGCATTTCAGCACTATATGGCCAGCCCAGAGAGCAATGTGTGTATGTGTATCTCTGGGCAAAACAAAATTTGAAAATGAAGAAAATAGCCATTTGCATCGTACATTTTGCTAAGCAACAGCAATATCCCTGCATCATGATTCTTATGCTAATTTTCCCTACCCAAATATGAAAAGATACTTCTAACCAATTTGCATGCAGCCTATGGTGAGATATATGCAAAAATATATTTTTTTCCTTGATATTAGGCTGATGTATAACATGCAAGTATAGAAATTCAGTGTTATTATAAATTACTGAAATAGCCTACAATTGAATTTGAAGTCCTATTATGAGGGGGCAAATTCTTGACTAAGCCTATTTGAACATTTGGAAAAAATGTTACTCAATAGTTACTTCAGTTACTTTCATAGTTACTTTTACAATGCAATAATGCAGTTACTAATGGAGATGCATTTTCTGAGAAGTAACTTGAAGCCTGACTATAACTAATACTACCTAAAAGTAACCTTGCCAATCACTGGTGTTCAGTGGTTTAAACATGGATATTTATTTTGTAAATGGCCATAATCAGTATGTAGTATTAGTTGTAAATTGCAGTGTGTAATATTATTTGTAATATACTAAGCCAAAAGCTATCAAAACACTTCATGGGTAAAACCTTATTTAAGTTCTTTTTCCCTGCAAAAGAAACTCAATTAGATAGAGGGAAAACAAAAAGATGTAGATGAAAGTAACTGGGAGAAAAGTCAAACACTTTTATTAACAATGATATCGTAGCAGCATGGCATTTGCATACTAGATATGTCTGTAATGTATTCTCACCGGTTGTACAAGTTGAAGTTTCAAGTGTGTACCTTCCATTCTGCTGCTCTTCATGCACTTCCATTTTTCTATCAGGGAATAATGATTTAAAGCAAGGTCATTTGATCTTCTGTTTCAATAGGCCTTAATTAAATATTCATTCATTCAGCTATGGTTCTTCCCTGCATGGTCCTAAGGATCTGCAGCAGAGAAACAAAAGCGGCGTTTTCCATTATACGGCCTTAGTTTGTTGAAAGGCATAAGAAACCACTCATCCTTTGGCTTGTTTGTTCTCTTCACCAGGGACATGTGAGTATTGTGTCACCTTTTTTTCAATTCTGAGGTATGTTTAGGGAGGAGAAGAGAGTCAGATACGTAGAGTTTGCACAGATGCTCCAGATTCAGAGTAAAACAGGTAGATTTGATTGGCACTGCCAATCAGTATAATAATATCTAAAACATGTATATATGTGTCCGGCACTTAAGGAAGCAGTTTGAATAGCAACTGATTTGTTTGATTTTTCTATACATGCATTAACTGGGGCGCCACTAGAAATTATGGGCCCAATGACAAAAAATAATTTTTAGCCCCCCAAACACTGATTACAATGTTAAAATGTTTTCTGGGGCCCCCTGTCAGTGCCAGGCCCTTAGAATCATCCTAACATTTCCCCCTCTAATGGCATACATCAAGAATGAAATCTGTAGGTAGATCAGCTTCAGATCACATAGAAGCTACTCTACACAGAGGACTGCAATCACTGAACAATTGTGTATTGTTATTGTTATAAGTGGACTATCCAAGTTCTAGTTATGTATGTAATGAAGAAAAGTGGCTTTGAGGTGTGAAGTCTTTAAGGCCATGGAATATGCCTGTTCTAGGCTAGACTCACTCAAGGGCACATAGTCTGCAGCATAAATGACCCAAATGAATGGGTGGTTGCAAGAAGCACTTTGCTTTTCGCTTAACAAGAACACCCTGGCCTTTATTTTGAAGGTTTGCAATGAGCTACACAGATTGTATGGTTGCTTTTTCCAGATGTGGACAGAACATTTGAATAATTCTACTGACCTACAGTATACTAGCGTCAATTTGAATAGCAACCAAATAATGTGGTTATACTTTTTTTTCAAGCAAAAAGGATGGGTTTGTCAACAATGCTTTTTTTTTCTTTACCAACAGTTGACATCTGTCAAACAACTGTAGTGTTATTTGCATCTGGTTCAGAATACACTGTCATACATCACAGTAAAGGATCAAACAGTTGCAATCGTGTTAATCCACAGTCCAGACAAATAACAAGGTTGCAATAACAAAACATATTCAATGCATGTTCACATCACTTGTTCAGTCCTAATGTGTAGTCTAGTGCTGTGTAAATGAGACTAACCATCCTCAGCAATGACAACTCCTGTCATAATGTATGACCATGAAAGATACCTCGTTCCCATCAGCGGAATATAAATAGGAAGCGCATGCTTACTCACCAGCTCTGATGTGCGCTTGTGCCCTTCGAACCAATTTGTGCTTCATAAGACCCCCCGTTTTCCTGTACGCGTACTTTCCCCTCTCGAGGAACTGGACAAACAATTCCATATGAGGAGGCCCAATTTAGCTTTATTACCACTTTCAAATGAATGCAAATATCTTGCGCTTCGCCATTAAAATATTGCTTGATTCAGCAAGTATCTGAAAGAGCAAAGGGGGGACCATTTGTGAAGGGTGTATTTGCACATGAATGACGTGCATGAAAGAGGAGTGTGGATGATGCAGGAAGGCCTCTATCTTGGTGGGGGCTTTCTCTCTCTCTCTCTCTTTCTCTCTCTCTCTTTTTCCCTCTTTCTTTCTCTTGTGGGGACTCAGGTGAGATGCTCTCACACAAAAGACACAAGTCCATCAGTAGCCTAACAGTTAACAGAAGCCTAACAGAAGAAATGTTAAAACAAGCCCTCTGATAAGATGCAAATGGCAAAAGCTCAGTATTCATCGATTTAACATTATTTATAGCTTGTGGGGTCCCCACATAGAACAATGTTCTGTTGGTACATAAGAATCATACATGTTTTCAATAGAATTCCATCTGGGTTGCCTAATAACCTAGTTAAAATCACCTTTATACTGTATTTGGCAATGTCTGATAGTAATGTCACAATGCTGTGTGGTTCTTTGATTAATGGTGGCTGAACCTATATTAAACCCCCAGGAAGCAATTTTATGTTGATTATTAAAAATCCCAAAAATCTGTGCCCTTTCAGAGGTAAGGTGCATATGTGAGAGACAAGCAAATAAGCTTTACCTCTCAAGTAGTTGTAAATCAGGCATTTCACAATGACAAGTGGACAGCTAGAAAGGACAAACAGCCACAGGCTTACTGAGGACTGCATTCACCACAATAGCACAATAGCCAGACCCACAGAATGGATCATTTGGGAGTTGACACCTCCCGGCCATCAGGCAACAGACTTACACTGTATGTAATCACATTATAATTAACCACATTTAGGATAGAGCAGCAAGTCCCTCCTTATACATTTTCCCGCTCCACGTTGCCCCCACCCCATCGCTGTGGAGTAATTAAAATGGAAAGGCATCATGCTCAGCAAATTCCTGTGAGATGGCTCCACCAGAGCTGTAAAAGCCAAGTAGATGAATTAGTATTCATGCAGGTCTTCCTGTTACAAGTCCCTTTTCCCTCAGGGACCAGGAGGCTAGATTGGGTAGACAGACGACGCTCATCCATGATATGTGAGCAGAATGCCATTGTGCTGCATGAGCAATGTAGTAGGCGGAAAGAGAGAAAGAAAGAACGAGAGAGAAAAAAGAAGCTACATCAATTTACACATACACTTTAGATCAGTATAACACAACTGCAATACAACAGTGTCCTTGCATTTGCGGATCTTGGAATACAGCGGGGAATGATTATAAATTGGCATTGCTCTAGAATTTTCCTGTTTTCAGGATCACTGCTTGCCTCCAAAGGCATAGATTTCTTTATGGTAGATTTGTTTTCAGGTATGAAACACTAGCTTTGAATAGTGTCTTGTGCCTATAGATATCACAAACAAAATTACAAACATTAATACTTTTTCAGCCTGTCTATATCCATGGCCTTTCATTTGATAATGGTAAAACTGGTGAGAAGACTACTATGAACTGTAAGCAGATAATACAAAAGTGAAACAGTAATTCTGATACCTGACTGCCAATGAGGCATCTGACATCGTCCATGCTTGCTCAGAATGCTTGATGTTGCACAATGAAACATTGTGTACTGGAGAGGATCATGGCCCTTTTGGTATGTCTTTAAGTAACAGGGTAGGCTAGGCTATTGTCTAAGTACTAAATGGTGATGAATATTGACACCCAAGTGTCATAGAATTATAGATTTTTTCATTGTGTTGCTTTAAGAACGGTTTTCTATATCGCGTACAAACAATTCTGTCAGACCATAGTAGTTCATTAAGTGTATATATGCTATCCATTTTCTCCCCACTTCTTGTGAAGTACTGATAATGAACTTTTATTTGTCATGTAATAATTACCGCTCCCGCCCCCCTCTCTCTCCCTGTCTCCCTGTCTCTCTGGCTTGTCCTTGAGTCTTATTAGCAGCTGCAGGGTGGAAGATAATTCAATGCTGTGTGCATTCAGAGGGCTACTTTGACACCTTATATTCAGTGATTGAAGGCAATCTCCAAGGATGCACTGAGTATTTATTCATCGTGTTGTGTCACAGTTAGAGATCGCATATCTCTTTCTGTCTCTCTCTCATACACGTACAGTACAAACACACAAAGGTTGTCGCACATCTACAGGTTTGTCGCTGTGAGTCAACTCCTGAATACACAGACGTCCACTGAAGGCACTAAAGACACAGCGTTTAATTCCCCTGCAGAGGAGGGCAGCTTAATTCACAAGACACATAACATCCAGGATGATATCCAACCTATGTAGGCACCATCAATGTAATTTCACTTAGACACAGTTCTCAACCCTTCCATTAACTCTTTATTGTGTAAATGTCTTCTGTCTTACCCTCATTACATAAAGGGGTATGTGTGTGGTGTGTGGTGGTGGTGGTGGTGGAGGGGTACAAATGTTTGTACTCTGGGTTGGTGTTGAGTCTGTCTGGGGAGCAAGAAGTCACATTAAAGTAATCTCTGCCCAGGATTAAATCTGTTGTTCGTGGTGATGTTAACAAAGGTGATAAAATGAGATTAGCTAAGACACACAGTGGTGGGGATTGGGGAGTGCCCTCTTATTAGCATGCACTGTGCTCTGGAGAGTAGAGTGGACTCAATTTTCCTCACAGGGGGGAAAGGGTTCAACGGTTGGCATGAATGGGAAAATGCTAATGCCAAGCTACAGACACCTGCTCTGGATATCGGTGGTGTAGGTCCCTGAGGCTCAGGGAGAGTGTTTTTAATCCTGTTGCATTAATCTAATATTTAGTCAGGTAGTGAGCTGAATGCAAGACTGGCTAAGTAGAGTTAGCGTAGCCAATGTTTTAAATGGGTGCCGCTATATTAAAATTAAAATAGATGTATGATTTCTTTCCATAGCATCTCTCTCTCTCTCCGTCTCTCTCTCTCTCCCTCTATTCCTATGTGCATCAGACAAATATTTATACACTACAACATGTCATCATCTTATAGCTTTGCAGTTGTGAGTGTCTACATGCACACGGACAATAAATTACAATAGTTTGTCTCCTGAAATACATAATAGAGCATGACTAAGTACATCGTGGCCTGCAGTGACCCTGACAGTGACCTGCGTGCGTTATGCTCTGGGGAGCTGTTGTATCGTCCATCCTGGCTGTAATTGTCACTTTTGAATGGCAGTAATGAAGCTGCTGAGCGTGTGGGATGGGGTACTGTTGGCCAGCGGTGTCACTGTGTCATTCCCATGGACCGCTTCTGACGTTCTTCCACAAGGCTTCGCATCTCCGGCGGTCGCCTGATTGTTCGGTTAAGCCGTGGCTGCCTCCACACACTCTTCCTCGATCATTAACCTCCTCTCCAATGACTCCGTGATGGGTTTGAAAAGGGAGAAGAGACACTTGTCAAGGTGTGGGTAGAGGAGCGACAGCTCTTCAGCAACTGCTCGCTTGCTTTGCATCTTTGTGTTGACCTCTCGGCTGTCGGCGAGTTTGTGTGCACTATAGCTGCAAATGGATGCACGCTGTTGTTGTTCGGATTTTGGACATTGTAGGTGCCGTGTTTTAACCGCCACGACTCTCACAGACAGACATTGACCAGCAATTTCACTTAAATAGATGAGTGGCCTTTATGATTGGTATTGAGACGGATGGAGGTGCAGGTGGAGTTAAGCATGTTTAATGGTGTGTAGGGTACAGTGGTGTGTTAGTATTTTCAACACAGTCTATGTAAATTAGTTTTTGTTCTAGTATAATTTATGATATGCATTCATTTTCTATAAATGCATCCATTTGCTTATCATAGGTCATGTTTTATCTACCACAGTACAGATTTTTGTTTATTTGTATTTATTAGAGGGGCCAAACTATTATAGGTACAGCCATGCCACAGATGATATTACTTGTGTCTAAACTGCAGATGATGTAACAAGGCCACTGTTAACTTATTTACATTTTTATTTTATTTATTATTTATTGTAGTGAAATCCAGAGGGAACCTCGGCCTAAAATTTGAAGCTGTTATTGTTAGTGAATGTGTGGACGCATGTGTTATACTGTCCTCGACCATGAGTGCCTCTGTGTATGCAAACATCTTTGCCCTTTAGAAATGTCTCCACACATCTACAAGCAGAATAGTTTGGGCTATTCAGTCAACTTCTAAAAAGCCTGCAGTGCTGTATATCTTTGTGATGGAAGGCCGTTCTTTATTCATTTCGTTGCTGCACTTTCAGCTCTTTCATGCCTTTCACAAAAAAAAAAAATTATGTACAAACCATGTCTGCCCAGGCATCTAATGTGTGCTAGTTGAAAAGCACAGAACACGTTTTGTTGTGTGTGCGATATAAAATGTACCCAAGAATCTCTGTTACAATCCTGTTAGACCACACTGAAGTCATAATAATGAAATATTGAATCAGACATATTGATTAATTATACTTTTCTGGACAGTTTGCCAGCATAATGATTTATTGAAAGTCTCACCAGAAATATAACATTCTGTATTAGACAAATAAGCATATTTTACTTTCAGATAGGACTCTCTTTTTATGGGGCAACATCTCCTTCATGAGTGAGTTCACTTGAACTGAACTGTGATTACATGTAAAAGTCAAATGGTAAACAGGACAGAATAGAACTGATACAAAAAAGTAATTGATACAAGACCTATCAATGGTTTACATATCAGTCAATATAAACATAATTAGCTTCAACTACCTTTAGGGGTTAAGTATGTCCAACTAAAATATTTAAGATTTAAGTACTTAATACGTAGGAACTTAAGTAGTGCACTAAAAAATAATACAACAAAAGCTGTTTAAAAAATTACCCCAGAAACATATACACTGACACAATGTCAATAATATTAATAATTAGAAAATGTGGCACTTCAGGACAACTGCAAGCAATAGGCTACAGGTTCTTCAGTGAAGATTCAGCTTTTTGGATTTCCTATCATTGTGTGATTCCATAAGGCTGCTCCAGTCTTAGTGAATAACAATGCATGTTGTCTGAATTTGTACACTTTTTCTAGTGGCCAGAGGGTATGAAAAAAAAAGATTGGGCATTATAATGCAGCCGGGAGCTTCTCGAAGGGCAATGCGGTCAATCAAAGGCTACTTTTGCTCTGTCGCTGTGTCGGGTGCTCCTGTCGGTAATTCTCTGATTTGACTTTGATGTGCCAATTTGTGGTTGATGAATAATTGTCTGGTTTGCTGATAACTTGTGGGAGTCAAGTGCATTTTGGTGGTACTCAATGCAAATGGGATATTTGGATTCAGCGAATCACGACGGTGTCCTCCTGAATGTCCGCCTGCCATTTCTGTGGATAAACTCACCAATTAGCTGCATTTGAAGAAGCCATTTTTGATTATCGCAATCAGTAAACAGAAAGGCCTCTCCATGATTGTCCTCCTGATTAGATGAGTTGTCACTTGAGAAGTTGTTGGAGATTTTAATTTATGGCCTTATAGTCCTGAAAAGTACAACAATTACCTGATCTATTCGGGCTGCTCAACACTCAGATTAGAATGCAATTGCATGGCAAAGTCTGTCCACCTAATGTCTTAGCCCACAGCAACTGTGAGTGGGATCTTAGCTCTTCATGGCAAATGGTAAATAAACAGCCCATAATACTTACCCCTGAGCTCTCTGAAGAAATCGGTTCCAGTGGCTTGTTCCCACAGAAGAACCCTATAAATTATAACATTGAAAGAACCCCTTTACAGCTACGTTGGCTATTTATCAAACATTTAACAAACAGTAAAAATGCTCCATATTGAAAACCTCTCTATAAAACCAGCGCAAAAATAAATTAGTTTTAAAATGTTGCGCTAATCCTTATTCTGCAACTTCATGTACAATGCAAAAATTGACTCACATACAACAACAATTCAAAGGCAGGCCATGTTGCAATGTGAGACTAGATACCAATTTTCAACAGTCTTTCTTTACCCTAGTTTTTATGTCTGTTATTAAGGCCCATAAAATGGGCTTTTTGTCGAACCACACAGGCCCTTATCTGAATGATCACTTCAGAGTAATTTGTGCAACCAAACTGAATCTTTTTGTGCACTGCGCTTTATGAGTGAAACACCCATTAACACTCTATTGGATTTATCAGAGAAGAAGCAGGGAAAGCAAAAAAAAGAAAAGCACTTTGAAAAGGCAGAATATCACCGTCATTGTGCAAAGGTGAGATTTTTTAAACAGCGTTAGTTCTCCAGGTCATGTTGTTTCTAGTGGTTTCCTTGCACGTTAGATAGGTCTCACCTTCCCAGTCGACAAAGCTCATTGAACATTTTCATTGGTGATTCCATTTCTTTGGCTTGCAAACAAATCCACATTTATTAGTAAGAATTTAGAACATTGGTGTACATTACAAAAGTTGTCCCAACAACCTTTGGGATATCTTAAGATGATCACCAAAGTCAGACAAAGTAATCTCTATGTGTCTTTTAAACACCTGTATCAGATTACGCCTGATTAGGCTGGGTTTAATACGTTGTGTTTACTTGGATCAGACTTAGGGGGAAGGGAATATACTGGATTGCAAGTTCCCATTAAGCTTGGGTAGGCATAAGTTCTTAGCTAGGGCATCACAAATGCCACCATCAACAACAACCTCTGACAAAAGTGCCCAGGAAGGGATTTTCATTGGACCCTGAACTTAAGGGGTTGTGGGGGAGGGGGCTGCGGAATTAAAAGTGAGTTAATTTTCCCTTTGAGAGTGTCACTGCCCCCCATGGGGAGCAGTGAATGTGTCCTTTCCATGTGACCAGCTGCCTAACTCAGGCCAAGCAAACACTTGAGCAGCATGTTTTGGGCAATAGGTCTGCCATCTGTAACACAGCATTGTTCTTAGTCTTACCAGGGCTAATTGTTTTCATTGGTGTAATCTACCCAGAGGTTTCTTTTCTGTCTCTGAGGGAACAGCGACAGTCTAATATCATACTGCACATGCTCATTACAGCATGGGGTGCAAAACATAAACTGATACAATGACAGAATGAGTATCAAAAAATACTAGGGGAATCCATAACTAGACTGATCAAAAAAGAGTTCCCTTAAAACATTCTACAGGTTGTTGGGAATATGTTTCAGGACATAGACAACATTTAGACAACATTTGAGACAACATTTGAGATGTACCTAGCCATAGCCATTGTCTTTATGTTGTTATGACTTAAAGAATTAAGTCTATGTGAAAACTAAAACCGGTTGGGTTTGATGGATTGATATTTGATAGGTATCAAAACTGATAGGATTTTATCAATATTGATACCACTGATGATTCTGTTTATGGTCCCAATCCTTTATCAATTCTCTTATCAATTTCCTACTACAAATAAGGTAGTACAAATAAGGCCTGTAATTTATAGTCTGTACTGCTATGGAGCCCATAACAGCTTAGAATGATGAAAAACATGTAGAACTATGCTGTTTATTTCAATTTTGTATTCAGAAAGACTCATTGACCATGGTCTGAAAACATGCCAGCACTTACAAGGGGAATTGATAAATATGATTCCTGGGGATTGAAGCATTCGATTCTCGGTTAAACTCGATTCAACTATGCACGATTTCATGATATCCACCCTTAGTCATAGGTTTCATTGCGTCATGATAAGAAAACCTCTCACACACTTTTTTAAGTGCATAAATCATGAAAAAGCTCTATTGCTGAGGTGGCTGGATGACCACTATCTCCCACTTTCTCTCCCCAGAGAGGGGCAAGAGGGGACACAGTGGGATTTAGGGTGTAATCTTGTTTGGCCTTTGGGGCATATGACTGGGAACCCATTGAGTTGAGGCTACAGTCTGGATGTTTATTAAGGAGAACAACAGGCCTCTAATTATAATGCCCTCTTACGAGTGCAGTGTCCATTGGTGAATGGTAGAGAGGAGACAGGCTGCTGCAAGCTAATAATTGGAAAGAAAGTGGGTGGTCCCGCTCTGCTCTTTGGCCCTTAGTGCTTCAAAATATTAAGACTACCCTGCCCAATTTGAGCATGGCGATTTTCAAAATGTCAAAACACTCAGTTGGGTTTTTCGTTTTTCCCGATCTTTTTACTGAAAGTGTCTGTCTCTCTCTCTCTCTCTCTCTCTCTCTCTGTTTATAGGGAGTGCGCGTATGTGTGTGTGTGTGTGTGTGTGAGTGAGTGTGTGGTACTCCTGCATGTGTGTCCATACCTTTGTGTAGTTTTTGTCACCTCCATTGACAGATGAATTCTATAGTTATAAAGACCATCATGCATGTGCAACATAAGGCTCCCTTCAAAAGCTGCCTCTTGAGCCGACACAAACACAGGCCATCTCTCCAACTTCATTTGAAGCCATCTCCAACTCTTCCCCAAAAAACAAACAAACGCCAGGAACGCAGCTGGCTGTCACCTTGGCAACAGCCGACTGGGAAGAAACTGTTTGCTAGTTAAAAAGTGCAGCTTTGTGAGCAGCACTAACAGGGACCTGGAATACTTCAGTGCCTCACAATGAAGCCCATTGAATGCTTATTTCATTTTTGGGGGGTGGGAGTCGGCCGATGAAGATAAGTAGTACAAGTCCTCTGTGCTCATGTCTTTCAAAAAATAATAATAACATATTGCTCTGGTAGAATTTGTGGTGAGTTATGGACTGCATTTTGATTTTATACCTTTTGTGTGAAGATTGATGTTATGTGGTGTGTGTGTGTGTGTGTGTGTGTGTGTGTGTGTGTGTGTGTGTGTGTGTGTGTGTGTGTGTGTGTGTATGTGTGTATGTGTGTGAGTGGCAGGGGGGGCAGTATATCTTGTACCAAGACATAATTCTGCCTTGACATCCCCAGTGAACACTACTATTCAAGTCTCTCCTTTTTTATCTTTTTTTTTTATACAAATCATTTTTACTATCACAGTCTGTCCTACTGAGATACTGAGTGACATATAAAACACTAGTTAAAATTCCAAAGCCGTCCAACAGAGCTACTGTGTTCCTTTCTACTATGCAATTATGCACATGAAGGACCTGGATGGTTACGTTTGGGATCCCAAAGTGGTAATAGTGTGTGTATATATTAGCTTGAGGCAAAAAGACTCCCTAGCTGGAAATTCAAATAGACATTTGGAGGACATCTAAGTAACTGTAAACTGTGTGTGTTTTTGTAAGACTTTGTAAGACCTTGTGAGTTTGAAGTGTGATTTAAGTCATTAGTTACTTTTCATGTTTTTTTGATGCAGGACAAAAAAGCTTGTCCTGTACTTTACTCTTTGTCACTTTTATACAACTGCAAAGCTCTTGTCAAATAACATGACTTAAAATTGTCATATTAATTAATTAAAAGTGTGTATATCTTATACAAACATTTTGTTCTATACTGTTCTAGACTTATTCTTTCATATGATTTATTTGTGAAATACATCAGCGTTATTTCAAAGCTTTAACCACAGCTTTGTACTCACTGATACTTACATTGTACATCATTCCATATTTTCATTAATCTTATTTCAACCACTCTGCAAGGCAAATCTAGGTAGGCCAATGTGCTTTTCTCTCTGTAAAGAGTTCTAGACAAACCACAAATTCCACATGGAGTGCCTAAATCTGTATGAGATTTTGTTTTGGACAGGCTAAACAAATTTTTCTTGAGGAATGTTTGCAGAACTTAATGAGGCATAACTAATGGTGTTCTGCCAATCCGTCTCCTTTTGCAGTTAGTGGCTCTGGGACAGGCCTGCCATTGATTCTTGCTTCAAACCTCTTGAAGAACTAATCAGTTTCTTTGGTTTGCTGTTTCAGGCCTAGCAAAGCCTTTGTGGGCCTGTGTCACCCCAGGTCAGTAGTTATTAGTACTGACTGAAAACAGTTTCTTTAAGTACTTATCAGCGGCCTGAATAAGATGCATAGGAAACTTGGAGGAGGGATTACTGACCGGCTGGTGTGACAGAGAGAAGCACTGGGCAGAATGTGACATGGTTTGGTAATAAGGGATGCAGCGCTCACTCTGTCTTTCTATCTGTCTTTTTACTATCTCTCTCTGTTTCTCTCTGTTTCTCTCTCTCTCTCTCTCTCTCCTCCTCCTCCTCTTCTTCGCTCTCACACCTCTTGTGTCTTTGCAAGGCCTCACTTTTCATTGCATGCGAAATAAAGCATAATTCACTTCAGTTCTTAAAAAATCTGTTTGCCATTTTCTGTCTCATAATTTGATGGTGGAGGAAATACAAAATTTTATATGGATAAAGTTCATCAATTCAAGCTCAATGAGCATCCACAGTTGCGTACTGTTTGGGGTTTGTGTGGACTTTGTGTGTGTATGTGTGTGTGTGTGTGTGTGTGTGCGTATGTGTGTGTGTGTGTGTGTGTGGCTGTCCACTGTATTCTCAGAAACCAAAAGCAACAATAGAATGCACTGTCCTTTCTTTATTTTTATGGAAATCTATTAAAATTGAATTGCTTAAAATTGAATTGCTTTCAGAATCCTTTGACCTCCATGAATGTTTTCCATTCTGTCTGAGGATGATTATTTGTTAGCTATTTTTCCTCTTTAAAATAACTGGAATTAAGAAATCTGGAATTTTTGCTTTCAGTGCACAATCTCCTTTGATCCCAAATAATGGATTGGAAGAAACGTTGAGAAAAAATAGTGCTGCATGTACAAAACCTGCGATGGTAAATGTACGGTTAAAAATGCCTCACAGTTGCCACATTAGTTAAGAATAGCCTAATACATTAATTAAAATCCATTCTTTCCAAATAAAAGCGTTTTTTTTTTTTTGTTTTGTTTCGTTTGTTTTGTTTTGGGGTTTTTTTGGGCTCTCCTCAGAAAAGCAGCCCTTATCATCCAGTCATTTTACATGGGAGAGAAAGAGACCATCTTTGCCAGAATTCCACTGGAAGAAGCAAAATAGGGGGCAAGTTGGATGATTCACATGGCACTTTTTGAATTCTTCTGCTCCTGGCCACTGAAACAAGCATATTATTAGCCTGGTGTGAAGTTGACCCATAAAACACACAGCCTCATGACTTCAGGTAAAGCTAATGAGATTTTGAACCCAATATTTGAATTGCAATATACAGCACTTGTAACCTAGACCTCTGTTGTTTTAGTATTACTTACATGCTTAAAATACTATAGTGTGTAACATTCAGCATTTCCATCATTTTACCTCAGGCAAATACGTGTACCTTTATAGTAAAACACATTCTAATTTTGTAAATGGTTCATCTGCATTGCGTTTTTGTTCCCATATAAACTGTATGACCAGCGTCAGTCAGTCTACACCAATTAGTACTCATGGGGTTGCTAGGTCACCATGGTCAATTGAAAGACACATCAATAGAACTTGAAAAGGTTTTTCTGCGATCAGACCTTCTGACATATTAAGCAGAATAATGAAAGTGGGTGGACCCTGCACAGACAAGCCTCTGGGCCTGGATTCAAATCACCCAGTGCTACGAACTCATTTCTATACTAAAAATAACTGGGAACAATAGACAAATGGATGCTGCCTCTTTAAAAATGGAAATATGTTCTCTTTGAAACTGTACATTTTTTTTTGTTTTGTTTTGGGGTTTTTTAAATCTGAAACTACAAGTTGTGCATAATTTATCATTTCAGGTATCAATAACTATTTTTAGAGTTAATTTTGTTTAAGCCAAAACAATCTTTGGTCAACCTGATGGAGATCGTTTTGGCTTCAAAACAGACGTTAGGTAAAATAAATAACAATATGAAAATATTTGAAATGAGCCTGGAAAACAAAATGAAAATGTGAACTGTATCTGTGCACTTACACACAACAAAATCAAGTTTTAACATAATATAATAATACCACAACATTTACAAAATCATTACTACTTGGGAATTGTGTCAAACACTTCACTAAATTCACTACAGATTTCAATTGGGTAAAATCACTTCATTACACTACACCAAACTCAGAATTAGATGTTTCCACATTAGGTATAAAATCAGGTATAAAATAAATACACATACACATACACATGAATACACATGAATAATAAATTCTTCACAGTAATGAGTAAAAACATCGGACATACTCTATTTTTAAGTTATTGTCTGCCAGTAAAATAACCCAGCATTCTTATCTGGCTTTGGTGTCAGCCAATGTTCTTTTATGTGGCTAAAAGTTTTGTACTGCAAAATTAATTTGTGCATATCTGTACCTTATCCTAACTTTTCTTTAGGGAGACAGTTCAAATACAGTTTAAAATAAAATGCAACAGTAGAATAGGGTACCACCACCTAGGTACTACAGCAAGTAGCTACTTCAGCTCAAGCTAAGGAGAGAGGGCTCATTCCAAAGCACTGAACAACCACGCACAAAAAAGGATGAGGCCGGGGAAAGCTTAGGTTTGCTTATTTAACCACAGACACTGTCAGCAGTAGTATGTTATTCTGGCATGATTTGGCAACACATTCATCTTGCCAATAGTATTGCCACGTTGCATCATATAATCAGGTGGCCCTAAGGTTAACGCACGGCTTCAAAGTGCTGCTCTCAAACCCATAGACATGATGGTCATCAGATGCAGGCCATTCTATAATGACCACCTGACCATCTATAATGGCCAAAGGCAGCCGGACATCATTTTCAACACATGTGTGTTTAGAATGGAAAGAGTGATTGATGCCCAAGCCCCAATTTCAGACATAGACAGGAAAGATGTTAAATTCCTTGTCCTGTAGGATTGTCTATAGTAGCTGATCAGCAACCAAGCATACTTCAAGTTAAACAGCTTGATGTGAGATTCAGTCATACCACATAAAGTACGTACCTATGATGACCTCACTCCAGACCACTGTTCGTGTTTACGATGGTTTGCATGACAGATTTTATTATTTTTTTTCTGTGGCACTTATTTTAGCATTCGCCTGAACTCCTGAAGTATTACATCAATAATTATAGTCAACAGGAAGAGTAGCCCAATTATCTTACATACAAGCTATACCACAATTGCTGTAATGTTTTCAAGTGGTGGTAATGGAGCTACATTCCCCTCTTTTTAGTGGTTAAAGTATCACATTGAGGCTCAGCTGTGGGCAAGGTTGGAATGGGAAAGGTTTTCTTGGTTTCTTGGTATCTTCCTTTCCCCTTTAATTGCTACTCATCCCATACACCTCATTCTTTTAAACAATTCATGAAACATGATTGCTTGTTTCAAGTAGCCTACTCTATACTAGTTATATAGGGGAATGTGTCATTAATGATTGCATTAATAAGGACACACATGCTGTTTTCTCAACAAAATGTTAACACACGCCTGCACAAAATACACAATTTGCTAACCAGGAAAAGCTGTGGTTGGTTTGATAATACCACATGACTCAGGGCCTATGATTTCCATAATCATTCAAATATATGTGAGGATTTGTGTGGTTGATTGATATAAAAATATCTTCATTCAGAATCAACTATTTCATAAACAAGGTGGTCTTCATCACTAACGTTTGCAATCGCCTTGTGTCCAGTTTTCACCTGATCAGACAAATGAAAAAAAAGTATTCTTTTTTTTGCATATAACCTTGGCCTAGCTTAATGACAAACTGCACAGGGCAACTTAATGACCTTCCCTATTTCATTTGATTTAAAAAGTTGCAGTTAAAAATCATTCCTTTGGAGGGAAAAAAAAAACATTTCAATCTCTTAGAGTTCATTGGATGCAATATTTGACTATCGTTGAATGATTCAGGACATTTTTCAAATATGTACATGGCCGCTTTGAAGCGACCCTGAGAAATGTTAGTTCTGGTCTTTATGCCTAGTCTGGATGTAAAGCAAACAATTAAGTAAAACAAAATAACATAAGATAAGTAACCCTAATACATTTAAATTATGAATTCCCTGTAAACGGGATTTATTATTCAAATAGCCTAATAGAAAACATTATTCACTTGGTTTCCAAACGGTTTGAAACTATGAGAAACAAAGGTTTGCCTGCAATTTCAAATTATGGATGTATCCAGTCATTAGGCTATGTAGCCTACATTATATCTAACTAAAATTGCGGCACTGGGTAAACCTCTTTCTGCCTTGCTTTAGAATTCAGTTTATTAAGATGACAGTTTAATAACCCCGTCCATCAAATAGATCTTCACACAAATTAAGTCCTCGGGATATCTTGTACTTCAAGTGATTTATTGTTAACGTTCAATCGGTTTGAAACATATACAGCAGCCATCAGGTATTTGTTGGTTGTTTGAATTGATTGATTTGTTGATATTAACTTACAAAATGGATAATAGAACAAAATTACTCAAAACAATTATATTACAAGTAAAAGCAGTGTTAGCCAAATATACAATTCCTACTTTAACTTCTATTTGAATACATTAGTTTACAATAACCATTTTACACCAACGATTAGGCATTCGGCGCGAGGGTCACGCCGCCTGGTACATTATCAGAACTTCATACCTGATCACCTACACAGCTCTCCTCCCGCAAGAAGCAACACAGCTGAGTAAGGAGCTGCATTCTCTTTCAACGACACTCTACGTTAGCATTAAAGGGAAGTCCAAAATCGATTCGGCAAGTTCAGAAACACTTTGCTTCTCCAGTGTCAAGTAAAGGTCAAAAATGGTCTTACTTTAAAAATTGCCCCCATACAGGTGAATAATGTCCGTGGTCACGCGATGGGTAAACATTGTCCTCACCAGAAACTTCAGCCTGATATGTTTCATCTGCTTTTGGCCTTTTCCAGCTTAATGTTTTCAGTAGACATATTTAGGAAATATAAGATTAGTACTACCACGTTCTGCCATAGAGCAAATTTGAGCTGACCATGTTATTTGTATAATCTACAGCGGAAGTGTCAATTTGAGCCATGCTGTTCATCTGGCTGTGAAGAGAAGGAGGGCTTGGTGACATTTCCTCCAGGTCTTGCGCTTGAACTAAAGCATTAACCTGTTGGTTCTGGTGCTGGCTCATAGCGTTACTAGGTGCTGCAAGCACGACCCCTGAGCTGTTCTGTTGTTGCTGTTGCTGCTGCTGTTGCTGGTTCGGCGTCGGTGTGTTGGAACCATTTTGACAGGGTTTACCATCCTTTACGAGCACCGGGACAGCCACCCGCCGTGGGGACTGCTGTTGTTGGCAAAGGTTGTTCTCTTGCTGAAGCTGCTGCGCGGCTTTGTCCTTGGCCTGTCGTTTCATTTTATATCTGTGATTCTGGAACCATATTTTTACTTGGGTCGGCGTGAGATGAATCATGCTGGCCAGGTGTTCCCTCTCCGGGGCAGACAGGTATTTCTGTTGTTTAAACCTCCTCTCCAGTTCATATACCTGTGCCTGCGAAAAGAGCACCCGTCGTTTACGCCGGGGCGCAGCATGGAGAGTTGGCATAGATTTGGTTGCGTCGGTCATGCCCGTCAGCGTCCCCATTCCGGTCATGTTCATACCTGTGGAAGGTCCCATGAATCTAGAAACTTAAAAATATACATACAAATATACGTCCATTCAATGAGCAGAATGCCCTTATCAAATGGACATATAGCCAAATTTACGTGACTTCAGTGCTTATGCTAATGCTAACTTCACAATACCTGTGATAACAACATATAGCAAGTGTAATATTTTCATTATAATTATTAAAAACCACTTTCTGACCAGCTACTTAAAAAAAAACAATGGATGCAAAATTGTAATTTAGAAATGCTAAGAGTTACGAAATGTAATTAACTGTACTGCAAATATATTTCTAATGCTGATGTTTCATTCTACAATCAGAAAATTCTCATAAATAGTTGCAATAATTTAAAGGACAACTTACTTGTTGAGTATCTTGGGTCTGGATTTGCGCCATACCACCCTGTTGCTGCTGCGCTATTTCGCATAGTTTCTTGGTAAGACGGGAGATCTCCCATGTTGCCAATGCTCCCATTGCAATAGCCTCCCATTGCACTGTGCGAAAACTGGGATACAGTGTGTGGCATGTGGTAGGTCGTTGCCACAGTGGCATTGTGGCCCATGGAGTGCTGCTGCATGCCAGTCTGTGACACCTGAGGTTGTCGGTAAGCTCCCAGCGGAGAGGCGAGGTTCCCTGTACTATCCATGCCACTAAACTTCTTGTAGGTCTCCTCAATTGGGCTCAAAATATCTGTCACTGAAAAAGGCGTTGTATGCTTTGGGCTCAGCGACATGGTTCAGTAAGCAGACAGGTAGATTTTGGTGGAGCGGATCAACTCTGTTGTATCAGCTCTCTTCTTGTGGATGGCTACGTAAGAGAGTGCTTGTAGTACGCCTGAGATCCGATTGATCGCCTTCGAGAAGGAGGCGAGCCCAGGACGCTCTTATCTCACGGTTTATTGTAGCCAAGCGCCAGGTTTACGACAAACATGAGGGGCGGAGCAACGTTCTAAACGAGCAAACAATGGTCATTGACATTTTAGCAAAATAAATGACAGAAATGATGCGTGTTTCGTTTGAAGATAAAGATGCAATGAAGCTATTTTTAAATGTTGTATTCAGTGTTCGATTACTGTATTACTTATGACCTTACTTGATAACATATACAGTGATGATATGGCCCGTGAATTTTTTGTTTCACAAGACTGCTGAGTGAGGGCTTTTCAGCAGAGGAAGCAGCACTGTTGCTGTGCGTCAACAGGGAATTCCACAGTTTCTCCGAAGTTGGAGAGCACTTTGACGAGACATAAGCGCCACTGCGTATCTTTAGAAGCACAATGAAGGTCTCTCTCCATTGTATGACCTAATTTATGCGTCTTGAGAATCATTTTGCTCCACCACAGAGAGATTTCGAGTGAGACCCAAAGCAAAATAAAATCTAGGAAATGACAACACCAATGCCACCACAGCCACCAATTTTTTTGTGCATTTCATTCTTCATCGTTCTGAGTGGAATTAAAGTTAACTGAAAATAATTTAAAATGTTGTTCCGTTGACTTTTGGGTCTATATAGCCTAAATACAAACGTTTGGTAACATTTTACGCACGTTACGCAAACTGGATGATCCATGCAGTTTTGTTAAACAATGTAATCACTAATTTTCTTTTGAATATGGCAAATAAGATGTCTTTAGCTGCCAAACTATTTAAGATGAATTCCAGCATACTTGTAAGGTTTCAGCATTATTGATTTAGGCCATAGCAGCATAGTGGAAGATTTATATAGGGCCTTGTCATTGCCAGTTTCTAGATAGTTATTATCTGTTTTGTTTTGTCAATCAGCATAGCCTAGAGCAGTTCACACTAATTCAACGTTTGAAACATCCATTAGTTTGAAAGAGTTGAGGATATCCGATCCCCACACTAGTGTCATTTTTCTGTTCTGTTGTCTGTGGCGGATTCATCATCTTTCTCTCGCTTTCTCTCTCTCTGTCTCTCTCTCTCACCCACACACACAAATACACATCCAGAGAGAGAGAGAGAAAGGTAGATTCAAAACAAAATCTTTCGTTTTCGTTTGGAGGTCTCAGCATCTCCATTGCACTGGGCAAAACAATGTGTAATGTCACCATCTGTCATAATTTGGTCTGGTCTGTGTTTGGTGAGGCGATGGCTGTGGCCTTATCTCTGAAGTTACTGACACCAAAACTAATATATTTTTGTGAAAAAAACTAACTATGGCGCCAACTTCTAAATATCAAACCCTAGCAAACACTAATTCTGGTAAGGGACATGTTTAGAATGTGTGGAAAAGGTATTATTCAATGTTTCCAACAATTTGGCTATTGGCTAAAAAGAATACACGTCTATGTTTGATTGGAATTTATAATCACCATTAGGAATTGCAATTATTTTCGAAAAAATCAACCTATTGAAGTCAAATATTATGCGCGGACAAAGTTGCTCTGTGACAATGGAATACCTTAGCCACTGGTCAGGACCCAATGTCAGCCTGACACAACACTATTCCTCATTTTATGGCAACAGCACACTTCTTGTATACAACAGAAATTAATAAAATATTTATGGGCGCTTCATGGGCGTCCTTCAATTATGTTTTGTGGATGTGCATTCCATTACTTTATTAAACATGAGTGGGCGTTTTGTGTTGTTTTTGAAGTTAAACTGCAAAACACAGAAGTCATGACCTTCGAATTGTTGTTATGAAAATAAAAAACATGAAGAACTCCTAAGATAACATTTCTTTTATTCCAATTAGCTATGTGGTCCCTCTGCTATATTGACACCTTGTCAATATTGAATATAGCCTGTATCTGCGAATATGCCTATAGGTAAATTGTAGGAAGCTAGTAATAGTAGTGGTAGTAGCCCAATAGTAGTCACGCGAAGGTATAGCAGTTAAAATATGTCCACTTTTAAATTTTGCCTAAGTTCAGTCTGCCCTAGCTGTGGCTACCAGAAAGTGTGCATTAGGGCCCGTGCTTCGTGTCCATTAGGTAAATGAGCCCAGACACTCAACCTTGCAGAATATTAAGCTAGGGAGCATGACCAAGGGCTCGCCAACCCCATCTCTCAGAAAACACTGGAACGCAGGGATGGTTGACCGCTCACGTTAGCACGGCTTTAGAAAAGAACAGCACTCTGCTTAATGTCAGGTAAAAGTGCCTAGGCCTATGTTTGTGTTGTTTAGTCTAGATTGTTTAGATGGTTAAGGACGTCCAGATAAAACATATGCTCACTGGTATTTCTACAAAGAGTCGGATTTAGAGACGTCGAGATTCTCTGGTAAAGTAACAAATCCACATGGCACATGCATGATTACTCTTTCTATTTTCATTTTCGATACATTTATGGTCATGTGAACTTGGAAAAAAGAAAGGCGGCACCAACGGCGCGAGCCTACGCTCGAGCACCTTTGTTATGATAATGTCTTACATATTAACATATTTATTTTTCCGTTTAGATTGTCATAACCTACATAGATTTGGCTTTTTAAATTCTCAGGGACATAACAAGTTGGCTTGTGTTTAACCAACATGTCATATTTGTCAGACAGTTGTTTTCATATAATCGTGAAACCAAGTTCTTATTAGGCTTATCATTTTCCCTTAAGAGACTATTTTCATCTTAGCCCTTTTATGATAGACACTTTTTTACAAAGATCGCAAAAAAGATATGCAATAGGCTAGGCTTTGTTTATGACAGAGGGCCTTTCTTTTCCAAAAACCAATGTAGCTTGGCACTGTCATACTTAAAGCTACGAACACATGGGAAGTCTGTATGCTTTAAAATTATTGAAATGCAGTGGGTTTTTCCTTCAGATATCTTCCTCCACCACTTAAAATTCAGTTGTATATGGTGAACATGTAACGCACAATTGCCAGTCACGCCAAATAATAGCCTATTAGGCTATATGAAGGCACCAGGCGCAACTCTGCTAGTAACTATGGCTAAGTTGGCTTCACTTTTTCCAAATGAAAATGATTGTAATAGCTAATAATAATTTCTCCTTAGAGGCATAGCAAGAGTTCCATACACCAACATTTTCTTTATTTTGAGCATAATATTATACTGGTGTGGGCTATTTCTTACACATCAGTTTTTTCATGTATTATTAATATCTTTTTATATTCCTATGCAGAGAATAAACTTGGTATATTTCACATTTCAAATTGTATTTTCCCTCCTAGGGTGAATCTCACAGCGCATGTGAGATTCAAGCGTGCGGACATTAGAGTGCTTGCTGCACGAGGGTTTACGGGTTCAATAGCCAGTGGGATGTGGAGAGGTCAGTGAAGGGCTGAAGCGCTTGGAATAAGAGCTGAGGTCTTGACCCAACTGTCTCAAAGATCCAACGGGACTAAAGTGAGTGCGAATAAGACGCGACGATTTCTGGATGTCATTTTTTTTCCTTTATTTTCCTGCACATATGCTGCGACGTAGGTTTGTTTATTTTAATGCAGGCTAGGCTGAAGCAAGAGTGTTTGTCATGTTGACAACTAATCCTTAGCAAAGGCCAAATCTCTCCATGCCTGAGCATAGATTAAGTGTTTCAAAATGGCGAGCCAATATCTTGTAACCTATTTGATCATGGGCGCCTCCTCTTAATTCTCCTTGTTAGACAAAGACACCGGCTAATGTGGTTCTCTGGCTCCAAGGCTGGCCCTCCAGATCATCATGATGGGAAAGCCGTGCGCAAGACGTTAATGGAGGACCCTGTTTCAAAGGTGTGCAGTTTATGTCAGGTAAACCTCATGTGATGTGTAACTGGTCTCAATCTATAGGCCTACTGAGTGTTCACTTCTTTATTCAAGTTAATTAAAAATAATTTACATAAATTAGAAACCTGCTATAAGAACTGTTGCCAAAGAACGATATGATAGATTTGTTGTTCATTTGGGACAGAATTCCCTGTATGTCTCGGCAAAGTCTTGAGATAAATAATTACCTAAGGTTAAAAAAGGAATTATTTCATGTAGAAACACAGAGCTGAGTGTTGGCCACTTGGAGACACATTTAACGTAGGATGGGTCCTTCGGTCGCTAAGGCCTAGGATATAGTAAGATGTGGACTTGGCAAAAACATTATCACTCGTAGGCCTAATGCGACTCTGATAATTCCCTGTATTTCTATTTAAGAGAGAAAAAATAAAATTGTCTACACAGCTGAATGTAAACAACTAGTCAACTGGGTTGGGTTAATTCATTCATTGTTTAACCTCACAGGCATGATATAGGCTACTATAAAAATCGATGTTCGCGGACAGGAAAAAAAAATATTGTCCACAATTCATTGCAATTACAGTGATCATGTATGAACTACATGGTCGAGGGATCATCAGGAGGTTTACTGAAACACGAGTTTAATAGCCTAATTTTACAATTTAGTTTTAATAACAAAATAGATATTGGGGACTTAGCCTACTGGAATTTTACTAAAACGTTAAGGCTGAGGGTAGGCCGATTGTTAGATGGTAGTGGAGTGTCCTTCTGAGCAAAGCAGATATATGCTTAATACTTTAAAATGCAATAGTACATTTTTATTGGTACCCTATCGTCCACATAGTGTGCAGAAGAGGGATGCAGAATATTTTTTTTTCTGAGAGGATTTTCGGCTGGTTTGAACGAAAATTAGGCAGGTACTTGTCTTGTCTTTCGCAGGGGCCAAGCTATTAAGCACTGTATACCTGCTTGTGAAGAGGTGAAAGGTCTCTTAAAGAGGACCAAGTATCTGCGAGGCCTCTCGAAGACTTTATTCTTTCGTGCAAGTTTTCTTTCAGCCACAATTAATTTTGCTCGCTGGACGTAATGACGCTAATAGCCTCCTAAAAACACAAGTAATGCACGATAGCCTCATAAATGTATGTAAACGGTGAATTTCAGGAAAATATTTGACGTTTAAATCCAGATTCGTGGAACTATACAACTGATGAATTGGGTATCTATCTCTGTTGTCTGATTGATGGGATATTTTACCTCAAACTTTCTTTATGCGATGTGTGTCCAGCAGGAATCCTTCAGACACGTTTGCCTAGTTGCGCACAGGAATTAATTTTCTCTTGGAAAAAAAGAAAGGAGCGTGTCAAAAGCTGTCTCTCTGAATTCTTCGGCATTGCCACATTTTTCTTAGTACTTCAACTAAATTAACTCGGGTAAGTCTTTGAAAGGTCGCGTTGGAATGCACAGGGAGGCAGGGCTTTTTCCACAGCAGATTGCACAAAGAGTTTTGAAAAATAACACATACCAGTTAGAGTTAGAATATTTAACTCGTATATCTGCATGTCTAGTTCTTTGCTATGTTCTGCTGCTTGGTCAAGTCACAGGCTACAGCTCTATTTAGTGTAGCATTAACTACAAGCCATGTGAAATTTCAAAAAGGACAAACTGCAAGTGGGGATGGATGCGCGTGACCTATAGCCATAGCCTCCTGAACTGGGAAAATATATTAGATTATATTCAGGATATTAACCTGAACAGGAGGAGGAACAGTATTTCTTTCAAAGTTTGACGGTATCGTCCTTAATGTTGAACGTTCCAGGCCATATGTCTTTTTGAAATAAGGAGAGAAAGAGGGATTTTATCAGGACACACACACACAACAGGGAGAGAGAGAGGGAGAGAGAGCGCATGGCACTGGTGTAATAGTGTACAGACACACATTCCATGTGAAATATACTGATGTGAGCTGTTTGTGATCGTATAAATTGTGTCAACATAGCAAACTTCGGTAGTGTAATCTTTTCATAACATTTAGATAATCAGTGTGTCACATAATTTCCTTTGAAAGCCAGTACTAAAAGGTGAGGGTCCTAATGGCCATTCTAAATCTTGCTGATAAATGTAGTATGTAATGTGATAATCTGGATGCCAGTGCCAACCTCAGTTTTGTCGCTCTCTGAAATAAAAATGTATTTATTTTAAAACTTGACATCTATTTTGTTGTGTTCAACATCTCAACTACTCAACAAATAAATATTTGTAGATCAGACACAATGTCATTGATTAAGAGAAGGAGATAAACAAATTTAAAGGATTTATTTACACCTATATTCATAAATGTGTGAATGTTTATCTGTTGTGGTGCATTTTTATGCATGGAAGACTGTTTTCAATTTGTGTCACAGTTTGTGTGAACAGCCTTTAGTGGAGGCATTTTATCAGTAAGACAGGACTAGCCAGACTGCATGCAATACTGAAACTTATTTCAGTGACTCTAGTATATGTGCTAGACTTGAGCATTTGTGTTATATTTGAAAAAACTACAAATACTCAAATATTGCAATATGAGAACTGGCTGTGGCTTACTTTTTTTGTTACATTGGTTGTAATGCAGTATTTTGCTTGGCTTGATAAATGACTGGCAGTACTGATATAATCACTGCTACAATTGAAATTGACAATAGTCACTGCTACAGTTGAATATTTGGGAAGTCAGCACTCAACAAGATCTATATGCACATGAATGTACACAGATTATTATAAGACATTTAAGATAGTGCTTCAGATAAATCAAGAATGTTGCTGATAGTAAATGAGAAGAGCATATTACCAAAAACAGATGAGTGTGTATTATGAACATCAAATTGAATTCCTAAATATTTACATGCATTGTGATGTAGGCTAAATGATATTCAAATTGAATATATGAAATACTCAGATATCACAGTCATAGTCATTTTAGTCAGGAGAGTATGTTATTCTTTTAAAACAAACTTATCCTCCATAAATCTGTGGAATAATTACATTTAGATTAGAGATTATGGCCTACAGGATTTGGGCGTCATTTGGTTGAAATGTAACCAATATCTCTCATATTGGAAGTCATCACTCATCATGTTATGTTCTCCATGGCCCACCCCCACCCCTTACCCCCTAATTTGTTACCCTGTCCCTCACAAACATCACAACTGATTAGAGAATAACACTACAGTGCAAATCATACATTGCTGCTTGAACCCCTCATGGGTGGCTGTATACTGGCCGTCAAAAACACCAGATGCCATCCAATTTTATTACATCTTGTTTTAACTGGCATAAACCATTTTAACCATTACACTAAAACATTCAACAACATATAAAACTGTTTTTTAAATCCCCACCCCGAGTCAGGAGAACAACAAATAGCGTCATTGGTTGTCAAACCACACACAATGAGTTTCTGTGTTTTACCAGTCTGTTCTAAATCGTCTGCAGTGCACTGGTCATTCTTTATTCACTCTCTGAATTGGGCAAGGTAAAGCCGGCCCTTAGTTGGTTCCCTCTCCTTAAGTTTGTTGTGGTTTAGTCCAACTGCCCCTCTACTACAGCACAATTTCCTTGGTCCAAACTAATATTTTTTCCTTATTAAAGTGCCGGCAAAACGAACAAGTGTTGACTGTTTTTTCCTGTCACGTGTCAGCTCCATTCAAATCAACTACTTTCATGTGCATATCTGCAACTTCAGCTTGAGTGGCTTTAAGTAGTAGTGCATCATGTTCTTTTTGTGAATATAGGCTGTAGGATCTGGGTCAAGCTGCAGTCAGAGAGGGTAAAAGTGGAGTAGTACTCAATGATCTTTGCTGCAGTCTTTCTATGACTTGGCCAAGAAAGGATTCTAACTGAGAATTCTAACATTTGTTTCAGTGATCATATTTTTCTGTCTGGTGTCATGGAAAGATAATTGCATTCCATTCTTGCGCTGGTACGTGTCATCTTGCTTCAAAAAAGAGATGCATAATGCGCGGCTCAAACACATTAGGTTTTTCTGAATGCATGCACCTGGGTATCAGTGGTTCCCAAACTTTTAAGCAGGGCCTCCCTGTTATAGGTAGAATATTTTGGGGCGCTCATTCCCCATGGCTTACAATAATGTAAACTTTTGGTTTGTATTTTGCTCATAGTGCATACTGCTCATAGTGCCAAACGTGCATCAGCAAGGTCAGAGACCACATTCTAATTATTGCAAACCACTTACATCATCAAAATGAATTTGAAATGTTAATGGCTTTGAAATGTGTTGATGAGTTTTAAGAAAAAAACTACCTTGTGTGGATTTTTCAACCTGAGTCCTATGTTTAGATTGCATCACTGGCTCCTACAGAATTTCCTTACTCTTTGTTATACAGCCTTTGCAAACCCAGGCGCGCCAAACTGTAAATTTGTTCTGCAGGTCCATCCCAGGAACTAATCACAATCACTTATCCAGCATGGAGGCAGGTTTTATTTGATCACCACTGAAGGCATCTACATTCTTTTCTGTAGTTAAACCATGGATTTCTATTTTATTTCCACTCACGCAAACAACTGCAATTAAATTGCAATTTCTATGAAAGATGCATTAGCTGAATTTCCAAAGTGTTTTGGTAAGGTCCATTTAAACTGTAAGGTCAGTATAAATCTCGTGCTGGTTATGCCTAATCGCTCGTCTCCAGACCTGACACTCAAGTTTTGATTGAGGTGCAGCCTGGGCTTGACCCAGGTTATTTGTCATGCCTTCGTATCCTACAGTTTTGTGAAAACTACAAGCATTGCACATTTAGATTTAAGATTAATTAAGGCCTGTCCACTCTATCTCCATACCATTCAAAGTGTGCGTAGCACTGTACGCTATGTACTGTACTCTATGGGCCTATTAGTGAGTCAAGTGGACAAGGATACATTTTGACCTGTGCTGTAAGGGTAAAATGGCCAAACCTACAGTATATACTTTCTAAAAGCCTATACCCTGTAGGTTTAATATGCATTGTGACAAGTCCCCCCTTCTCACACCATGGGCAATGCATAGCCCTTTATATTATTTGAACTGTATTGAAATTCAGTGATTTTCAATGTACACCCATGGGGCTAAAACACTCCTTAATTGCCAAAGTTAACATTCAGTTTCTTATTCATAAAAATGAGAGTTAGCGTTAGGGTCACAAAATGTTTATTTGGTTGGTAGAGGTGCACTATATAAGAAGTCGATCAACACAGACAACTTCTTTTCCCTCATTTTAAAACCACAAAACCACACTCCAAAATGTTGTGTGGTAGACAGGGTCGGTTCAGTGGGCCAGGGAGACAGACGTCCACAAAAGGCTGTCAGTGTCAAGTGGAAGGTCTACTCTAGTGTCACCAAATTGAGGGCCTCAGTCCTGAGAAGAAAGAGAGGAAACAGACTGGTTGTGGGAGGACCAGTTTATCCCAACCACCATTATCAACAGTGCTGTTGCATTACTGCTGCCGTTTCCCCTGGATCAGATTGCCTTTAGCCTGGAAGCTCCCCAAGCCTAAATTGTTCTGCTACCTCACCACATCATGGAGACCCCCAAATGCTCCGGTGCAGGGTCTATCAGTCAAAGTGGAAATGGCTAGCCTAAATGTCTCTGTTGAAGAAATGTCTCTATGTCTGTGCTTCATACTGTCAAGTTTACACACAGGTGTGAGGAGGCTGAAAAAATACATCCACAATTTGATAGGCCAAAAACCTGATGGAAAATATTCAGTGCTTTGCTATATTTTCTGTGTCAGAATCAAGTTTCATGTCTTTGCAAATTAATTTTTTATTTATTTATTAATTTAAGGCTGGGTAAACACTGTAATTTTTGCTTTAGTGTTACAGGGGTTTAAACGCTAACGTGGGGGTTTAAACGCTAAAGCTGACATATACAGTCCGATATTAAGCTATGATCTGACGCTACACTGAGTGAAATAAAGACATTTGGAATTGGTAGCCAAAACCAGGAACTCTATGGCTATTTCAGGAAGAAATTGCTTACTTGTACTAGAAGTAAGTGCCCTTGGATACTGTGGACTGCATACTGTGGGCAAAAAAGAAAGGTAAGTTGTTTCATTTTGCTATAGGAACTGGCATTACAAAATGATTTGCTCAATTATACAGCTGCTTTTACAGCTTCAAGTGAATAACAACTTCATTTTTTTCTTTCTTGCTGTATTAAACCAGATCACACTTGTATCCATGTCTTCAGTGCACCCTCACCTCTCCAAAGTTTGTGCACAGTCAATGAGAGAAAAAAACACACAAAAAAAACACAGTATTTACAAGGGATATCATGACTATACCTCAACTGTGTCATACCTTCACAAGAGGTGACTGAAATTTCAAAGAGATTTGTTTTTCATCCGATCATCTGATTGATTGAGTTGCTCATGAGGGGTTATTCTGTGCTCCTTACTACACAATACATGACACATGATTAAGCTGAAATCTGAGCAGACTCCAAAAACAAAAATTGACTGAAAAATGGACAAAAATCACAGTACAAGGCTGCACTGAGGATGTTTTAGGAATGATTTCTGCTGTGCCCAATGACATCCATTGTGTAAGTAGACAGGGACAATAAGCAAGCTAGGATTTCAGGATTGTATTTTATCACAAACCATTCTCTATCTGCTATCAACACCATCCAGCCCCTCCTCCTCAGAGAAAAACTACTGCAGATGGGAGTAAACCTGTGCCTGAATCACAGACTACCTCACAAAGACCCCAGTTTGTTAGACTGGGGTCCTTCATATCTGAGACTCTTCTAAGCAGTACTGGTGCGCCACAGGGAACTGTTCTATCCCCTGAACTGTTCACGTTGCACACCTCCGACTTCAGACACAACTACATTTACATTTATGCATTTAGCAGACACTTTTATCCAAAGCGACTTACATTTGTCAACTGTCAATTAGTTCAGGGCCAGTCTCCCCTGGAGCAACATAGGGTTAAGTGACTTGCTGTGTCCTCTTCTATGCTATGGTCTGCTGGGGAGGCAGCACAAGGACGAGGGATGCTGGACGACTAGATCGGCTGGTGAGAAAAGCTGGCTCTGTTGTTGGCATGAAACTGGAGACACTGACATCAGTAGCAAAAAAGAGGACCCTGGGCAGATTGATATGTATGCTGGACAATGACCATCACCCCCTGCACAACACACTCTCCAGAGGAGTATTGTTTAACCATCTAGCAATTTGGTTTGTATTTTGTTTGGTTGTTTAGACCACCACTGACTCAACCATTCTGTCTTAACAGTCATTTCTCAGAGGATTACTAACAAATTAAAGATGGCATGCAGTCACTCAATGAAAATGATGCAAAATAAAACACATTTTCCACATAGAAATGTCATCAAAACATATTTTAATGTAAAAACGTTACTGAACTTTCCACAGAGAGCACTGTGTTTGTTATTATGGGTGTTAGTATATCAAATTTGAGATTGCAGATAGACATGCTAAGTTATTCCTCATCTGGAAGTAGTTTTTTCCATAGTCTCTCCCAGAATGCCTCCTGTTGGGCTGGGTCTTGAGGCCACTCTATGTAAGTCCTGGTCTTGACGAATCGGGCCAGCCTGTGGTGGGCAGAAAGCAGGTTATCAGGGATCTTTTCCAGAAACACCAGGATCAATACATCCCTGTGCTCCACCTGCAGCCGGTAAGTGCCCAAGCGCATCTCCAAGGAACACCAGTTGCTCCGCAGGTAGTGCCGGCTGATGAGGCAGACGGTGCGACGGCTTCTGTACAGACTGTCAGTGATATTCTCCACAATGTCCTTCCCCAGCTGGAAGTCCCTGCTGTGCAGGCAAAGGCGCAGGAACGGGGGTCCCCTCTGCTCCAGGTTGGGCATGAGTTCCTCCACTACCCAACGCTCATCTCTACCACTATAAGACACAAAGGCATCATAGAGGTAGCGCCCTCTTGTGTTCTGGTGATCACGCAGCACCTCGTTCAACCAGCCGTGACAATGTGGTAGAGGGCCAGCATATAGTCTCTGGCCAGTTGATGCAACAGCACACATGTCATGAACAGCAGCAGGAACCATGATGTGCTGACAAACAACATAAATCCCACATCATGACTACAGTGAGCCTGGCCATAGCTGTTAAGGTCCTGGAGCGAACCCTCAGACATGCATTGTTGTGGCTCGCCATTGAAATTTATCATACACACCTCTGCTTGTTGCTGATTCCTTGCCCAGTGGAGGAACCAGACATTGTCACAAGTGCAACGGAGTTGTACATCATACAGAAAGCAAACTTAAGGTTGGTCAGGTGTTCAAAGAAGCCTGTGGAGAAACTGACACCTGTCTCTATATCATCGAGGAAAAAGTACTTCAGAGAGGTCAGATCCACAGTAAGCTCTCCCTCCAAAGAATCCACCCAGCAATAAGAGAGACTTAAACTCTCTAGTCTGGTCAAGTTCTGAAATATGATGCTCATGCCTGAAAGATTGATGAAGTTGATATTTGCAAGATCTAGTCTTTTTAGTTTGTCCATCCTGTTCAGGCCAGAGAGACTTTGGACTGTGCTGACATGCACCTGTACATGAGTGTAACGTAAACTGACCACAGACATGAAGTGATAGAAAGCAACATTGTTATCAGGAGCACAAAGGAAGGTGTCTGTCACAACACTGAGTTTGGTGACAGATTTTAGAAAGGGTCTCTCACAACCCCATATAATAATCTTCTGGCCAGAGAGCGAAAGACTCAAATTTACATCTGGAGTGCTGTCGTCAGCGATGACCAAAGTTATGGGGTGCGAGATGGATGTGATAGTGAGGTCAGACAGCTGGCGGGGGAATCTGCCAAAGATGAGACTGAGGTTGAGGACTCGCATGCCAGTGTGCTCAGTGCTGGTAAACTTCAGATTCCCAAGACAGAGGACCTTAAGTGAGGGGAAATGGGCAAAGGAAGATGCTTCCAAGTGGCTCAGTGGATTTTTTTCAAGGATTAAGTGCTCCAGGTTCTTAAGTCCAAAGAAAGTGTTTGCTGTTATTTTAGAAATCCGATTTTGACTCAGGTCCATGTACCTCAACCGGATTAAATTTGTAAAAGCAAAGTCTTTGATGGTTTGAATATAGCATAAACTGATAATTATTGATTCCACATTTACAAGATCTGAAAACAATTCAGGTTTTATGACAACTAAATGTCCATGAAACCATAAGGAACGCAGCCCAACTATTCCCTTAAACGTTGACTCTCCAGATGTTAAAGCTTGAAATGAAAGCACTTTCAAATGATAAAGCCCTTCAAATGCAAAGTTCTCTACATGAATATTATTGCCATCCAAATACAGTTCCTTTAGGTGACTTAAGCAGACAAACTGTCTGGTCCTGAGTGTCAGGTTCTGATTAGTAAAATAACTGAAATATCTCAGTGACGAAAGAGAAACATTAGTTGTACAGAGAGACATCAGAGACTTGTCTTCTATGAAAATGTTTTTTACGCTTTTAACAATCACAATATTAAAGACATATTTTAATGTAGATATGAAGCTGAGATCCATACTTCTTAAACCCCAGCCAGTAAGCGTGAGTTCTTCCAGTCTGTTACATTTTTCCCATGACAACACAGAGTAATCTTGTAATGTCTTGAACTGCAAATTAGCAATGGGGATAGACATTGCAAATATAACTTCACAAATAGACTGTATGTTTACCTCTATGAATTCTAAATGAATCTGATCAACATGTTGGATCCCAGAGTGTAAGAGTTGAGTGCAGAGATCATCATTCATTGGCATGCGCAATACTGAAACATTCTCCGTGTATTTAAAAGCATATCCTTCTATTTTCTTGAGATATGGAAATGAACAAGTAAAATTTCTCAGAGAAGCTAAATGGCTTGGGCCATATGTGCAATTTGGAGTCGTTAAGGTCTCCACATCCATTTCAATACTTAAGAATTCAACAGAGTCTGAGAAAAATGACAATTTACAGATTAGTTCTGAGAAGTTTACAGTGCCCTTAACATCAAGCCTTTTGACATGTAGTCCATAGAACACATCTGCTGCCATGTTTGATAGATCATAATTTTCAAGTTTCAGTTCTTCCAGATTGTAGAGATCATGAAATACCTTAGATGGAATAGATGCATTGCAGCGATTTGGGCAACTCATGGAGAGGAGTTGCAGGTTGTTCAGTCCACTGAAGGTCTCTGGGAAGATTGCAGACAAACAGCCATAGATATACAAGCTTCTGAGACTGTGAAATTTGCTGAGATCCTCGGGCTTAAGTGTTGACCCATGGTCCACCCACACACACAGAACATTGATGTCTTTTGGGATTGTTGAGAGATCCACTGTAAAGTCTGCAACATCCTTACAGATAGCTTTCAGTTGATTGCCTGGGCAAAGGCCTGATTTTTGTATGGAATAACCAGGATAAGGTGAATCCTCATCTAGTACTATGCATTTTTTAGACATCCAGGCAAAAATGCAGAACACATCCACTGCCACAATCAGAAAAGAGTAGAAAAATGCCATATTCTGCGAATCCTAAAAGTTGGACCAAATCACTTGAAAAACCTGCAGTCCACTGAGAAAGAAATGCTCCTGGGTTGAAGACAATGTACACAGAAGTCAAAGTGGACTGTGTACAAAGAAGTCGTTGAATGCTGCACACAACTGAAGTTCAGCACATGCAATATATAGGAAATGGCGCACCCCTTACAAAAATAGCATTATTTATTGTGCTCCCTCAAGTGTTGATGCATTGCACTTTACCACAGAAATGCAATATGGACATGAAAATAAACATTATGTGCAATATGTATTACACATTATAAATCATACTTCAGTTACAGTACTGTATAACTGCATTTTTGGGGGGGGGCATAACTAAATTAAACTAAAACTAAACTAAAACAGTTTTTGTTAGGTCCAGCTCAGTAAATTCAAATGTTTTGCATGCATAGTTAGGTGTGTCAAAAAATAGCTGTTTCACTTCTCTTTATCTCTCAAAGCTTCTCTATTTGCACCTCCTCTCATAAGTCTGATATTTAGCAGAAATGCACTGTATGGTTGATGAGGTTTGCAATACGTGAGTCTTACACTGGACTTACAACCTAAGATTCTCAAGTGTTTTTTAATGGTACGAGAAACAAATGCTTAACTAAAGTCATGGTATGCTTCTGTAAAGTTAATTGTTTCACATAATACGACAATCTTGGCTGACTCTTGGCACATGTAAACACCAATGTGGGCAATACAAAAATGAATAACTGATCTGTCCAGCAACAACAGGAATGGGCCAAAGTAGAGGATTATAGACTGACACAAGGACTAAAACATTAGTAGTATAATATCCGGAACTTTCTGTCTCGACTGTGCTTGTCACTCTGATGTATTTGTTAATGCTGTTGTTGTCCTAGTATGTCTGTCTGTGTTTAACCATTAAATAATTTATTGAAAATATCTGATCTGCTGAAACTAAAATATCTGAAACTCACATCGTTCCAGGGTGGTAAATACTGCAGTCAGGGGTTATGTCTGTAGGCTACTCAACGCTCCCTGGACACAGACCCATAAACATTCTGTACACAAACTCTGTACAGAATGTTTATGTATGGGATACAATGCTATGCATGAATTTCTATGATGTTAGATAACATAACATAGTTTCTTATTCTTACTTCGTTTTTTAGTTATGTTATTCTCACTAGATATTTATATATCAGTACGATATATCAGGGGGCGTTTAGCCCCAACATGCAGGCTATCTGGGGTGTTGTGTCACCCCATAGTTTGTACATTCACAAGCTGCTAATTGTACCATCAGGCCCAGATATGCCACAGTTTAACCTACGTAAATTTTCATCTTCAACCATTTATAAACATTACCAGACACTTGCATTCATTTGATCTGAGGTCTGCAAACACATTTCAGTCATCTCTGCAAATCTATCTAGTCTTGACCTTACTTTGTAAGTAATCATGTATGTCTATGCTGTAGCTATACTTGCTGTTTTATTGTGTTTATTTCACTGTTGGTTTTACTAACATTATCAAGTGTTCTCTCGTTGTAGCAGTGGTTGCGGCATAACAGTCTCCACTTCACAGGCCACCTCGTCAGTCAATGTTTTGTCAACCGCCGCTTCCAAGGCCTTTGAGAAAGATGCCTTTGGGTCTTTGTATCAGGGGCAGTGTCCTGGAGATTTTGATGGGTAGCCTACAGACAGACATACCCCCGGGCTACAGTATTTACACCCCAATACCCCCCCCCCCCAACCACACACACACACACACACACACACACACACACATCGACATTCTTAGTGAAGTTCTTAACAATCAGATATTTTCAATAAATTATTTAATGGTTAAACAAAGCCAGACATGCCAGGACAACAACATTAACAAATACTTGGAAGTGACTGGTATAGTCGATGTATTGGAAAGGTCTTGACCGGCGTGGATCTAGGGCAGGTGGGATTGTGAGACTGGCATCTGACCAGACTGACATTTGACAGTTACCACATGGTCAGCAACAACAGCAGTGACAAAATGCATATGGCTAGTTTGCATATCCATCACATGGCTAATTTGCATGTCTTTGACAGAAAGCAGTCGATATACTACTAACATTCAAGTCCTCTAATAAAAGCTGTAACCCTTGTAATCGTAATGGTAAATCATGCCAAATACAATCAGAACAAAAGACAGAGAGAGAAAAAAAATCTTGGAGTGATTTATTTAATTGAAAACCTAATTGATTGCTGTTCCAATTAATGTACATGTACAGTATGGCTGGTACTGTACTGACTGATCCTGCAGTAAGTCCATAATGTTGTGCTGACTGGTCCAATGATATCTGCTGCATTATAACTGGCCGGTCCATTGAGAGTCGCTGAAGAACTGGCTGGTCCATTGATAGCCACTGCGATACTAGCCGGTCAGCTAACACCAGTGCTGCTGGCAGCTTTGTTAACTCAGGCTGTGAGTGGTGTGGCCCACAAGGAATGCAGAGCTCCAATCTGTGCTGCTTTTCTAATGGGGTTTGATCTCTGAGCAGAAAACAGGATACCTACTTTTTTTCGCAAACTCATGATTCATAGGCTAAGCCATTCTTTTACTATAAGCAATGTTTTACATTCCTTCAAATTCAGAGGACCACAGGACGTACAGTCAGTGCTGCCAGTCAGCCAGGGAGCCCCTCACTTGAGCAGCTGTTGGTAGTAAATGAAAACAGGGAAGGAATATAGTTTTTATTGATTTTTTTAAATGTTATTATTATTTTGAATATGTGTGCTGTGCATGTGTGTGGCTGTGTGTGTATGTTTGTATGTGACTTTTGTGTGTACATTTTTATTTTGTATGTTTATTGTATGTTGTATGTTTATTTTGTTCAGTAATAATACTGCTCCATCCTGGTCTGTTCTCTCCACTCCGTCTCTCTCCATCCTCCACCCATAACCCACTCGTTTCTCCACCATTCTCCATAAAAACCTCCTCCTCTTCCTCTCCCTCCTCCTCTTGCTCCTACTTGTCCTTTTGCTGGTGTCCAATTTTCATTTCTAATCTCTGCTCCTTGTCTCCCTCCTCTCACTGGTGTCCAGTACTCATCTCCTCCTCCACCTCGTCCTCCTCCTCTCACTGGTCTCCACCCTTCACTTCCTCTCCATTCTCTTGGCTCCTGTTGACCCAGTGCTCCACTCTCTGATGATCCATCACACATCTCTTTCAGTCACCATCAGTCACTGGGACTCTCCATCCATGCTGGTCTCTATAACCATACCACCATGGAGGTGGTGCTGTTCTCTCTTGTCTCTGCTGTCCATGTCTCTCTACTCTGTTCATGTCTCCAAACCACTGGGTCCCTCTCCTTGGGGCAGGTCCTCCTCTTCCTCCTCCTTTGTTCTGATGCCTTCCTCTCTGGCACTGCTGCGTCTGTTTCGCCTCCTCTTTGACCTCCTCGGCTGCTCCCTCTGTGTTCTCCTCTGCTTTCTTTCTTCTTTTTCTTCAGCCTCTTTTGCCCCTCCTTGTTTTCTTCTTTTTCTTTATCTCCTGACAGTCATTTCCTTCATCTGCCTGGGACTCCATGGCTACTGGAGCAGTTTGGGCCTCAGCGGTAGCAATCTCTTCTCCAGTTTGGTCCATCTCATCTAGACCCACTGAAGAATAAAATATGTTATTTTGGGTTACAGTAGAATCATATTAAAAAGGTACGATTACACATTTTACATTATTTCTGACGCTCAAACCATTGCTTGTGCTGCACCTACATGCTATCATCTTCTCTGCACCGATAACCATGTGTCCTTCTGCTTTGTCATTCTTTGAAGCCACTGTAAAATCACATCCTTTAAGACTCAGTAAAGTTCACATAATCCCATAAAAATTTTTTTTTTTAATAAATAAAGTACTCACATTCAGTAGTCCTTGCCTCAGTGGTAGCCATCTTTTCGCCAGTCTGACCATCTAGAATCACTGGAGAATCAAAGATATCATTTAGTGAAATTGTTATTGTAACAACGTGTTAGTATATTTGGCAGTGCATATGAAGGGAATTTAAAAAACACTGTCTGTTAGTATGATACGGACCCTGAGAGTCGATTATCTCTGTCTTCTTTCCTGCATCATCCTCTTTCTTTTCAACATGCTTTTCATTCTCCAGCACTTCAGTGTCCTTCTCCTTCAGCTCCATGTCTTCTTTCTCCTCCTCCCCCGTTTCCTCCTTTATAACCTTCACCTGTTTTTCCTGCTCCCTCTCCAGATGTTCCTCTTCCTTCTCTTCCACCTTCAACCTCACATCAACAACATCTTTTTCCTTCTCCTCCACCATCTCCACCTTTGTCAGATCCTCACTCTGAGGTACATTCTCCAGCTCTTCTTGGTCCTTTTTCTCCGCCACCTTTACCTGCACATTTTCTTTCTCCCTTTCCTCTACCATCTCCTCCTGTCTCTCCTTTATCAGATCCTCACTTTCCAAATGTCCCTCTTCATCCTTCTCTTCCTCCTTCACTGTCATGTCATGTCTCTCCTCCTCCTCCACCTTCTTTTTTCTTTTCTCTATCACACACTCACTCTCCAGATTTTCCTTGTCCTTCTTCTCCTGTACCTGCATCTCCATGACATCTTTTCCCTCCTCCACCTTCTCCTGTCTTTCTTTCATCACATAGTCACTCTCATACACCTTATGCTGGGTCAGATCTTCATTCTCCAGCTCTCCCTCCATCTTCTCCTCCACATCTTCTTTGAACTTCTCGTTGTTGCCATCTTCTTCTATGTCTCACACATTTTTCTTCCTTTCCAACCTTCTCCTGGTTTTCCTTCTCACTCTTCAGATAGTCCTCTGCCTTCTCTTCCACCATCTCTTCCTTTATCAGACCCTTTCTCTCCAGTACATATGCTTTATGCTGAATCAGATCCACATTCTCCAGCTCTTCCTGGTCCTTTTCCTTTTCCATCTGCATGTTCTCTTTCTTCGTCTCTTCCACCATCTCCACCTTTCTTTCATTTATCAGATCCTCGCTCTCCAGATGTTCCCCTGCCTTTTTCACCTCTATGTTCTCTTTCTCCTTTCTTTCTTTCATCAGACCCTCACTATCCAGCTCTTGCACTTTATGCTGGGTCATATCTTCATTCTCAAGCTTTTCCTCCCTTTTCTTCACATCTTTGTTCTCCTTTTCATTTTTTCCATCCTCCTCTATGTTCTCCTTCTTCCCTGTCTTTCTTTTATGAGACACTCACTCTCCAGTGTTCCTTCACCTTCATCTCCATGTCATCTTTCTTTTCATTGTTGTCACCCTCTTCCATTTCCTCATCTTCGTAGCTCTTTTCCCCTTTCTTCATATCTGACTCCATCCCCTCAGCCTCCACATTCTCCACCTGTCTCTCTATCCCCTCCTCCTCTCCTAACATCCCACCTGCCATCTCCTTGTCCTCTTCTTGCTCCTCCGTCTCTTTCACTTTCTCCAAAGCTCCCTCTTCCTCCTTTGTCTCACTCATTTCTGTCTCACTCTCTGTCTTCTCATTCTCCCTTCCCTTCTCTGCGAGTTCACAGTTTGGCTCTTTTTTCTCCTTCTCTTTCTTCTCATCCCTCTCTTCAACATCCAGTTTCTCCTCTCTCTTTCTATCTATTTCTCCTTTCATCTCTTGTGCCTCCTCTTGCCCAGAGACTACCACTTCTCTCACCTCATTATCCATACTGTCCTCTTGAGCTTTTATCTTCACCTCCAAGGCCTTTCTGAATCAGAATCAGCGATCCTCAGTTCTTTCATCAGAAGTTTTCTATACTTTCTCCTCAGCTTTCTCTCACTCAGGCATGTCTTTCTGCCCGTTTTCTCACATACCTTCACACCCAAATCCTCTAGCTCTTGTCTCAGGCCCTGTAAGGTGCACTTTTTCAGTCTCCTTTTTCTTTCTTGGAAAGTCTCCCATACCTCCTCTCGTTTGTTCTGTATACTTCCTTAGGAGGATTGGTGTCCAGTTGCCCTCGGCAGCAGTTAAGCAAAGCCCAAATTCTCATGTCACATGCACCAGCAATCACAAATCCTGCAGCATCTACAATACATCAGTAAAGAATGAAATTAAAGTTAGACCCACATGTATTGGGGGCCACAGGTCAGAGGAAGTCATGGTAGGAATCCTAACCATGTAACCCTGCCATTTAAACAGTAGCCTATGAGCCAATGAGTAGCCATGTAAAGGGACATTTAGCTGATTCATTTTTTTCCCAAATGAATGAGGGGACCCAACCATTTCTACGTTGTGAGCTCCAGTGTAGTGGGCATATCCATATTAAGGAATTAATATTTGTGAACAGAGTTTTTTTTTATTAATTTATGCCAAAAATTGCAAGTCAAAAATGGTCAGGTATTGACAAAAACAGTGAAGTACAGAAGTAAACAGCACCACCATTGCCGCTGTGTGTGGCTGCTCCAATAGTGGCAGTAAAGGACAAGTTTTGGAATAAAACTTTTTAGAAGTCTACCGCTCTGACTGAGGCTGTGTGTGTTAGATCTCTGGTTAGTGAAAATTAATGTTATCATCCCATCCGGAGTCCAAACTGTTCTAACTGGCTGATCATGCCAGGAGTTTTATAAAATAATACCGTGAATAAAATATTAGATATAAGTTTAATCTAAGGTGACCAGTAGCCTGGAAATCTAGACGAACCCTTAGCAGCAGCAAATAGTTTTGCTCAGCGGGTACATCTAGCCATGCACCATTGGGGTCTCAGTAAGTCTACCATTAATCACAATGTTCCATGTTTGTAGAGAGTTGTTGGGCAGGCTTCGCACAGTAGTGACAGGACTGTGACATGCAAATTACGTGTTTAAATGGAATATACTCAACTTAAGATCAAGTGCAATTTACAAGCCCAAATAAAACCTTATATTTAGGCTGGGCATTGAAATGGTCCTTTTGGCTAAATGGTGCCCTCTTTGGCAGTTGTAATTGCTTTGTAAAATTTGGCCTTCAATTGCTGTTGTTCCAATTCGCCCATGTTTTAGTGGCTATTTCTAAGTTCAAGACTTTCATATGGAGGGCATAACCATGCCTCATGTTCATGATAGCTTTTTGGTAGGGATGCACAGAACCGACTTTTTTATTTCCGATACTGATTCTGATACATGAGTTTTTTATATTGGTCGATACCCGTCCAATCCACCCCTTGGATTGGATATCGATTAGCCACATTCACACCATCAGGCCAGCCAGGCTAGGGTGACGTCAAACTAATAGAATGTGCTACCAGCCCCACTAAGCCCAAATAGGTTTTGTTTCAGACTTGACAGGCCGATAGCCCCTCTCCCTTGTCCTCAACCCTGCCTACAAAGTTTCAGTAGATGTCATGCATGTTGAATCTGGATCCATCTTGATGTTCTGTGAGTTACTGGATAAAAGTTGTTACAAATAAAATATTTTTTACTAGGTAGCCTATCATTTTATGACTTAATAGTTCATCAAGTATCCTTGGCTAACATTAGCATGCCTCAAAATTCACGTCTTTGTTTAATGACCACAACAACGTTAATCTCTAGACTGGGGGCTACCTAACAAGCTACTTTTTCGAGACTTTATGAAGCATACACTCACCAGAAACGTCGGGACATGTCCTGTTGTACTCCATGAAAGAACAGTCATACCATTAATCTGTGAAATTACAAAGCTGTCAGGCTTAAAATCTATTTTAAGATATCCAAGATCAGGAGTAACGTTATCTGTATTCCATTGCTTGAAGAGGTTTCTTGTACAGCATATGCCTTTTTCTGCTTTTTTTTTTTTTTTTTTTTTTTTTTTATCCCTACGCAACTCAAATTTGATGAGACACTGGAGGTACCATACTATACATTTGTATTCTTAAGGCTTATTATATTTTTCATGTTTGCAAACTGTATTTTCAAAATGATTGCACTATTAGGCTTTTCTCACATTTTGACAATTTGATCGCATAATTGGAAGCAAATGCCGTCCTGCAACAGTTAGCTCCAACTGGCCCAATGCTAGTAGCCTGGAGATGGCACCAGTTCTGTCCAGTTTGAGGTGAGAAAGCATGTAGTCTCAGCACCCCTTGGCCAAGCCTGGCCCAATGGTGTGAAGGCGGCTATTAAACTATTAGATGGGCATCATCCTCTTTTATTGCCTTACTGTACGGCATTATTCTCCAAGCCAAGACAAAACAGAACAAATTAACAAACAAACATAATAAATTGTTATTTGAAATATAATTAAAAAACAAACAAGTGTGTGCCAGTGTCATTACGTTGTATTTGATGTTTGTGGGCCAAAGGCCTAATTAGGCGCAATGTCTAATTTCTCAGCATGAATCTAGCACTACAGGACCTCAATGAAACAAGCTTTGTTTCCATGCAAGATACAAGTGGAAATCAGTAGACTGCTGCAGATGTTGATTGTTTACTATTGTATCAGTTTAAATATTAATATATAAATACATAAATATTCATCAACAACTTATGCTGAATCTTCATTGGATTATAGGAAAGCTGTGTCTTGCAATGTGCAATTTTTTATCCATTTGTGAGTAACCTTAGGCTACTACATTACTGACAAGCAGACTCAACATGAGCTAACAGGAACCATTTAGGTTAAATATTTGCAGGTTGTTCATTAAACCTTACAGCAAGTGACTGTAACCTTATGATCATTTTATTAATAACACTTATAATAGCTACAAAAGATCTGTGAGTTTATACCTTACAGCTGCACCAAGCTGACATGCTATACAATGTCTTTGCAAGCCAGTTGAGCGCACAGCACAGCAATAGGGAACGGATCGGCCCATGGATCGGCTAATTTTTTCAATACCAATTCCCAAGTATTTTTTCCATGGACCAATATCCGACCCAAAATATAGGAAGCAAACAAGACCACTTCTGACCATTTCTAAAGATGAATAGGGAAAGGACAGCATTACAATATGCCTGGTAACATCCTAAAAAGCATTTCTTTTCATTCACAAAGAAGCAATATTCCCAGAGCAGATTCTGCCAGCAGATTGAAGTGGTGTGTGCAGTGCAGGAGGCTCACCCCAGCCCTGCCCCTGTCTTCACTCTGAATTGCTTGTCTGGGCATGTGCCAATTATGCCAGCACTGCCAACACACTCATTCACAAATAAATATAATGTAATAAACAAACACTACGCACTCATTCACATAGACATCTCACATTCCCCGGCGTTCCCAGTGTGAGTGTGTTCTCATGTGAATGGCCTAAGCTCTCCTTTGAAGTCTTTGGAGAACACATATACAGCACGCGGCATGCATGGAAAAAAAGAACTCGTTTCAAATTCAAGCGGGCAACAGGGATCACATGTGCAGTGTGCATGGTCTGAATTGTTAACATGTAAATGAAAGGACTTAACACATGTTTGTACCGCATACGCAGCGTTGTGAATGAGGTGCTAGAGGCTAGGGCGATTTGTGTGTGCATCTCTGTGTTGCAGAGTTCTGCTGTTGTGGCCCCTGTGACCACATCTGCAGTCTTTTCAGTCTTTCTCAGCTTCTGCAATCTTTTGGTCACCAGCGGAGATGAGGAGATGCATTCCCACTCAAGATCAAAGATGCATTGTGTCCTCATTGCGGGAAAATGGGCAGTTGAGATCTAACTTAAAGCTGTAGTATGAACCTCCTACTCCTGCCATGATATACCATCAAGTGCCCACACCTGATTCATTTTTCATCTTTTTTTCTGTGGATGACTTTCCACACTCGGAAAATTGAGATGTTCTGCCCAAATTATGGCAGGCAATTGACAGGCTGCAGGATCCATAGGAGGGTGTGCCAGGTCTTGGACATAGACCAGTGCTACCTGGTGTTGACTGAGTTCCTACGGTGTACCTCTTGTTGGGTGACACACACCTCATCAAGCCAGACAGTCCTGGACCATCTTGACCTACTTCACTGTTCTGAATTCAGAATTATCCTCAAACAGAGATGTGGATGTATTCACACTTATTTGACGTGATCTATAGTATGTGAAATTTTGTTATGATATTTAGCTGATGTGAGCATGTTTCTGCATTACAGATTTGCCTGTGACATAAGAGTGACCTGACTGATGAGGGAGCAGACTCTGCACTGAGACCAAGCTCAAGGAGAGGTTCCATGGTTGGCTGAACGTTATTGTTCAGTTGGATAGAGTTTGAAGAGTTTCATTCAATTCATTTCGTTTTTCAGATATATCAGTGGATGTCCATTTGGGTTGCTTTTACATATAATTTGACCAATAATTACTGAAATACACAACTGAAAAACATGACTGCATGAGGCATTTAGCGGTGAGCTGTACAACTGATATGCAGCCTTGAATGTGAGGCAAATTGGATACTTGGTGGAAAAGCGCTATGTAAGTGCAGTCCATTTTATGTATTCCAACCTTCGACTCGATTCATTATCCTGGAAGATCTAGGGTAGTTCTAAGCAGGTAATGTTGACTAGCTAGGCTAATGTCTAAGCTAAAAAAAAAAAATAGCCAGGCAAGTTACAAATCAACGGCAGATTCAGGGTTCCACAATTTAATTGATAAGGGTAAAGGATTTCTTTGTACACCAGGCTTTCTTAAAGCTTAACACTGAAACTAAAACAAGGTCAAGGAGATGGTGATGGGACATTATGTCATATGTGCTGTTCTCTGTTTTGTAGTTACCTGCGAGTGTTTTGTGAAACTGTGGATATCTGGTATGTGTAGTTTTTGTATGTACAAGTAATGTATCATTCAATGTAATTATTCTCCACAAATGGAGCTGAAATGCAACACGACTAAAGACGCAAGACAAATTTCAGATTTATTCTGACAACAAAGTGTTATTTAAATAATAATAATTATCTATACTCTTTTGATAGCATGAGGGAAATTCTATCTATTTGACTGTACTTAACCAGCTATCAACTTCCTTCTCTATAGCACCTGTATTTTTTTTTTGTTTGTTTGTTTCTTTTTGGAGCTTCCATGACTTTTAATTCCACAACAGCCTCTGGTGCTGGTGTAATTTTTAACAGAAGAGCAGTCCATTTCCCATCACCCAGTTTCTTTCATCTCAGAAACATTACATCTGAATAGAGTCATTACTGGGTCTTGACTGACGTTGCTGTTTGTAGGTATGAGAATGGGAGAATTTGGTGCAACATAGACCAAATTTGTCTGCTAAGTGATGGAGGTACAGTGCCTGGCTACGCGGTCTATGTTGCACCAAAATATCTCGCTCTCATAGCTACTGACAGCTTTTAGCAATGTCAAACAACTGGAATATCAGTTGATTGATTCACATCAGATTTATTCTTTAGACACACAATTTCTGACATCAGTATATCAGTAAAGCACTGATGCACTAAATTGCTGCTTTCTTTTTCCAAACTCAGAATGTGTCTAGCAACACCATAGACCCAAACAAATGTGCAAAACCGTAGTTCATTACTCTGTATTAATACATGTGTATGACAATAAAGCTGAATCCAATCTAATCTAATCTAATAAAAAATCTAATCAAATCTAATCTAATAAAAATAACAGAAAAAGTGATATTTCTCAAAATATGGCACCTTTGAAATAAATTCAAGGGCATGCCAGGCAAGGCTGCGATTCTTTTGCTTCTGGAGCTCCTCCTCAGGTTGGTGATTTAAAAACAAACAAAAAATAGCAACACTGTTGTACATTCTCACCAATCCATGATCATTTTCGTAGTGTTATGTTGACTGACAAGGTAATATACAAGATTTCAGTTTCATACAATTTCAGTTCTGTTGGCTTGCTAGCTTAGCCAGGCTTGTGCCACCTAGTGCTTCCACTTAATGTGTCATTTCTCCACCATTGCAGTCAGGGAGCCAGATGTAAGCTTCAGTTCGCATCGTCTCTGAGCTGGGACGGGCCAATCGGCAAGCAGATGGAAGGCTGAAAGTGATGACATTGAATTAAAACGATGCGTTACAGTATGCAACATACATTGCGACCTAACAGTAGTGATTGGTTGAAACTAGGATTGGGTACTAACTAGGGTTCAGACGCTTTGGGTGCTTTGCTATTGCCAGCTCTCCGTTTCAGCAGATTGCAGGTTCAGTAACTGCAGAATATAGGTAGGCGGCTGAGAGAACCTTCATTCAATCCACAATGAGTGACTACTTAGATAGTAAATTAACCTAAAAATGTTTCCTGGTTTGCCTTTGATGTGTAACACTATTTCAGTGTCTTTAAAGGAGAAATCCATTGTGAATCAATCCATAGCCCTGTTGTTTGAGGTCAAAGAGTGCTGTCGGAGAAGGAATCAGAAAATTTTATACACTATAGACAGAATTGTGCACAGGCAGCTAATGTTAACTGAATGGGGCATAAGGAATTTTAAAATGAAATACGTGTGACGTATATGTGAGGATCACATGTACACACTAGATTAGAGTAGAGACTGCAACTTTGTGATGGTTGGACGCTGTGTTTCTTACAAACCAGAAAGTGTTAAAATACCAACATGAATAATCCACTCAATGGAATAACCATACATGCAACTCTCCCTTCGCAAAGAGCATGCAATTAACATCTATGGAAACAATTTATTTGCAGTTATTGATTTATTTGTTGCATTTGTTGCATATGTTTATTTCCATTAACATTGCCTGAATGACACTACATTTCAAAACTTTAGTAGGACAGAATGTTCCCCTTATAATTTATTTGCATTACACAGTGGTTGGAAATACAATAGCTAATTCTTTAACTGAACTTTCATGAATGTGCATGTCATGTGTGAATTTGCATCTTATGGTTAATACATCTTTAACTCTTAGAAAACAATTAAAGCAATGAAACTTCAGTTCCTTTTTCCTGTCCCCCGTTCAGTTAGCATTAGCTGTTGATTCACAAATTTGCTCTGTGTTGTACTAAGTTTTGTCGCTCTTGTATCTACCAACAGCACACAGAAACAGCAGCCCTCAGCAACTTAATTTCAACTTAAAGGGAAAATCAGCCCAAATCTCTATACTTTGAGGCTGCAAAGTGCTGTCGGTAGGTATCAGAACAACAGCATTTGGTACAACATAAACTGAATTTTCAAACTGGCAGTTAACGCTAACAGATGCGGGCATAAGAACACTAAACATTCAAGGCCTCATGAGTAAACGTTGACTGCTGTTGCACTATTTGGTCTGCGTTGCATGATATTATTTCTCATAGGTACCGATAACACTTGGCAAACAACAGCTACAGGTGGATTCACTCCAGATAATCCCTTTAAGATCTTAAAATACACTTCTGCTATTCTTAAGGGGGGGTTATGACATCATAATTCTGTAAGATCTTATCTACAAGACAGAGGAGAGAAGAATTGTTTTCCTGGATGGTACACAAACATTTAACAGATAGAGACAACTGTACAGCAGATATATGCCTCACTGTGTAGCAGCACAATTCAGCAAAATCACTGGTAGAGAGCCTGAGTACTGTCTCTTCCGGGCAGCCTTATGGAACCTCCAATTGAGAAAAATATCAATGAATTTTATCAATGAAAAATATCAATGAACAAGAATCAATGGACAGAAAATATTATTTTAATTATCATTCATCTGTTATGATGAGCCTTGAATGACATATGATGTATGAGAATATTTAAGATAAATATTCATGTAAAAAAAATGCAGTTAATGTCATGATTGTTGAATTACAGCATTAAAATGTGTAACTCTGACAACTGCAGCTACAACAGTTTCTGCACAACTGCAACTACAACAGCTTCTGCAAGAATTTGAGCAACAGGCCTTCCTTATTAGGGAAAAAGCAAAAAATCACAATACAAATCCACATTAGATAAGGGGTATTTGTCCATACACTGCTGCTAAGTGACCTAGAATGAAGCAAGCTGTAATCGCTAGTTAGCATGACTGTTAGCTTTGTCATTTGCGAAGTGTTAGTAAGAGTCTGGGTCAGCGGCTTTATACAAAACCTGCCACAACCTTTAAAGTCTGTTGAAAAATAGTAGTTTCTCAATGTGCAACATTATGTTTAAAATTAAAATTAAACGGATCATGTGAATTGTGTGACACAATTCAAATGGGACCGGAAAAATAATTTTGTCTCTACTTTCACTTCCATTCAAAAAATTTAGAAAGGTCAGAGGGACCGGAAGTAGATTGCCGTGACTTAGGCTCCCTATAGTAGAAAATAAATTGACTACTACTCCACTGATCACAAGTTTGTTTGAGTGTTCCTGTGCTCTGATGTTAAATGTACAATATTTCCCATAGCACAATACTATATAAAAAAGGGAAGATCAATTAGTCGCTTGGAAGTGTTGGTGAATTAGGAGCAGGTGTTTGTGATTATGCTCGTGAACAGTATGTTAACATTCAGCAGTGAGGTGGTACATCTGTGAGAGTTGTAGGAGTAAGCATGACAATACGCAAATTCATGATCAGGCAGCCCAGGGATGACAAAACGGGCTTGTTCGACTTGGCTGGGTGGGTGTGTGGCTAAGTGTGTGAGACTTTTTTGTTGGGCAAACCTCTACCCTACTCTAACCCTAGACTTAGCCAGCCAGCCAAGTCAAACAAGCCAGTTTTGTCATCCCTGCGCAGGGCTGCCCAATTTTCTGTGATGTTGAATGCATCTATTAACATGGTTTCCCCTAAATGTGACCATTCAACAAGAAATTTGATATCGAATATGGATACAATCATCAAATGTACATTAAAATTCAATTCACTAGAGATGGGTAGAAAAACTGAAGTTGATGGAAATTTCTACAGTGTGAGGTTTCCTCCAGACACCTTATGTTTTGATCCCACTATTCAGACATTTACCTACCCAAACCATTGCTAACTGTAATAGTAACAGTTTTCGCACTCACTGAGTGCTTTTGGGTGGAAAAAGAACAACTTTGATACAACATTGACTGAATAGAGCGGCTAACACTAATTGAATGAGGCATAGAAACTCACTTTCAGTTTCAGTCACCTATGCTTTATTCAATTAATGTTAGCTGCCTCATTATTATTTGGCCTATGTTGTATCAAATTTTACATTCTTTTTTCTAAACACAGCACTTGTTAACCTCAAACAACAGAGCTATGACTGAATCACACAGGATTTGTCCTTCAAACTGAAAGTTAACTTGCCCCCACTAGTTTGCTTTAACTACCAGTTCAATTCTCAGTCTATGTTGTTGTTGTTTTCTAACTGACAGGGCTTGATGACCTCAAACCAAGACTTTTGCCTTGAATGCCCTGAAAAGCTACTCAAAGAAATTAACATCAAACGGACATCAAACATAACCTTATAATGTTTGGTCATTTTAGCCGTGTTTTTCGTGTTCTTGTGTAGCTGAGTAGTTTATCATTTCGACTTCTGCAAGCCATGATAACTATTTTTTTGACAACGCAACATTAGGTTGATGGTCAAGTTACATCTTATGTAGTGGTCATGGGCTGAGATGGGTTGATATTACTGAAGTACTGGACATATATAATGAATCAGTAAAGAGGAGGAGCTGGATGTTGCCATAGCACAGACTCTCACAGACACAGATGACACTTTAATATTGTAAATTTTGTTAGGTGGAAAAAGATTACATCTGTGGACATATTTGGGAGTGTGTTTATGTGCAGTAGTGTGGAGCATGGACACCGGGAAGCAACGAGAGAGTCACAAGCTCTACAAGGGATTCAGGGTGTAGATGATGAGGCCATGATTGGAGTAAATTGAGCCAGTCCTCCTTTTTTGATGGAGGCATAATTGCTAGTTATTATCATTTATTATTATTATTATTATTATTTGGGGCCTGCCACCAGAAACATTGGTCCAGTTGGTCAGAAAATGGAATATGGCTATTGGCTATCTACAATTTCTAATCTGACTAAATCACTTTCAGTCTACCAAATTTTGTCATTCTTTTTCCCACCGACTACACTTGGTGACCTTGGATGACATGGCCATGTGTTGATCTGGACTTTTCTTTTAAATTCTAAAGCATGGCAAATGCATCTTCAAAGTAAACAACAGCTTCAGCTACAGTTGTCTACTCAATTCAAAGGAAAATATCCATTGTTGAATAAGTGATTGTGATTGGCTCCTGGGTCTCCTGGAGAGCAAATTTAGAGCAAATTTATTTTTGGTGGCTGTTGTATGTTGTGGCTTTTCAAGACTCCTAAGACTAAGGGAAAGCCAACACTGAGGTTGCCACAAGCGTAAATGCATGCAATTCTTTTTTTTTCTTTCTTTTTTTTTTCTTTCTTTTATCAAGACAGTCTTTGCTATCTTTTTTAAAAACTTACTTAATAAACATTTGCCTTTTTAACATATTTGACTTCCTCTGGACCTCACTGTGTTGTGTGCTCCTCAGGGTAGCAGGGGTCCAGAAAGGCATCACTGGCACCCCCCACCTGTGACACAAAGACTAAACAGGACTAGCTGTCAGAGTTCTACAAAACATCATACAACAACATGCACAAGTTCAGTTGAAACCAAATATCCAGCAAACAAGCTGGGTGATTCAAACTTATAAAATCAGTCTGATGACATGATGTTCTTACCTTCAAGAGAGCATTGTTCGTTCAAAGATGACTTGTTGCTGCTACAGTTACCGCAGCCAGGAGGAATGAGGTAGGTGGAGCTGAGTCTTTTGTTCAGGGCTCGTTGTGAATGCTGGATGTTGACTCAGGACGCTGTGCCACTTTGGTTGTTGTGGTCCTTCAGGGACTTGTAGTATTGCTTTAGCTTCTTTACCTTTTAGCCGCATTGTTTGGCCATGTGATAGATGCCAAAGCTTTGTGGTCTTCATCTCCTGATATTCCACATGACATTCCACATAGTGTTTGTTGTTAGAATCTGCTGATATTTCAACACTAAGGTAATGACAAACCCTATCTAGCGACATACCCAGAGACTGGTGCTTGTTTTGGCCCTGAGAAAGTTCTGGGAGATTGTCCTTTTGGGTATGAAGACTCACACCAACTGTGAAGGGCCGGTAAATTTTCCCTGAAGTTCCAACAGTGGAAACCTCTCTATTCACATCATTACTACATAGACACACCATGGCAGCTAATGACTTACTAGAAATGAATATTTAGAGATGATGTTGCCATGGTATGATGAGTGCTTGTTTCTTATACTACATTTACTACAAACTTTTTTTATAATAGGAATTCTGAAAATATTTGTGAAATATTGTGAAGTGAAATAAAAGAGAGTCTGGGAACATTGTCTGCCTGAGCAATTTGTGTGATACCACCTGTTCCACTTAAAGGAGAATTCAAGTATTAATGAATCAATAGCCCTGTTGTTTGAAGTCACCCTTGCTGTACGTTGGAAAAAGAATGAGAATATTTTACACAACATAGACCGAATATAGTGAATCTTAAGTTAACACTAGCAAAATGGTGCACAAAAACTCACAGAAACTTCCTATGCCACTTTCAGTTAACGTTAGCTGCCAGTTTACTATTTTCTGGTCATTTTTTCTGTAGCCAGCACTCAGTGGCCTCAAACAACAGGGCTATTTGTTGATTCACACCAGATTTCACCTCCAGTGGTGAGTTTAGATTGGTTAGTTAGTTTGGTCGGTTGGTTACTTTAGAGTGGTAATAGGGATAATTTATACCCAGACAAGCCAGACTATAACATCAAAATGTATAGTGTGACCACGACCGATAGACTGAGCTCAAATCTAGGGACGGAATCAGCGGTTGCCTTTTAAACTAGATAGCACTACAACCTATCAGAGCAACGTCAGGAAACAGCAAATACATCCTTGTTTGAAACTAATGACTTGAGTACCTTTTTCTGCTCACCTTTCAAAGAAAAGCTTGAGTCTAACTCTTTCAAAGTCAATGCAAAAGCTGATTCAAACGATCGCTATTCCTTGGCCACTTAGTTGATTTGCACCGTCATAGCCCTGTCATTATCGTGCTAAGCACATCCAACAACTCTCTACAGAGATAGAGCATTGTGATTGGTTTTACCAAGCCTGTGTAAGACCAATAGTAGATCTACTAGGGCTTCAATGGTGCGAGGCTAGACGTACTCGCTGAGCAAATCTATTTGCTACCGCAAGGGTGCGTCTAAATTTCTAGGCTAGAGAATTCAACTTCTTTAAAGGAAATGTCTGGTGTAACCCAACCCATATCCCTGTTTCTTCGTGCTCACTGAAGGCTGTTAATATAGACTGACTTTGCAAAGCAGTGAACACTAGTTTGAAAAAGACAGAATACAGGAGCTGAAACTAAGTTTCTTGCCTTCATTACTTAGCGTTAGCTACCCTTTTTACTTAGCGTTAGCTGTCCCTTTTCCTCGTTTTATCACATTTTCTCATTCCCCTTCCGCATGACAGCACCTGGTGAGTTTGAGCAACAAGGAAATGGGTTGATTTACATCCGGCTTTTTCTGTGGTGCAGTGTTGCAGTGTGGTACAGCGACTGATAAATAAGAAATATGGATGTGATGCAAGGTCTGTGAATGACTGATGGTGCATATTGCTAACATAAAAACTGCACTATTTTAAGTTGAAAGTGCAATAGTGTAATAAAAGTGCAGTATAGAAGAGAGATTAAGTATAGAGGTTAAGTGCATTCTCAAAATACAAGCCAAATACAGTATGACCACTGTGTGTCTTACATATCTTTTGGTGACTACTTCCAGCAGCACTCTGTGCCACATCACAAAATTTGAACCCTCTCAAACATGACAATGAAAATGACTCTTGAATCCTGAGCATGCCAACAATCTTACTTATATGACCTCTAGATCCCAGATCTCAATTAGATGGGGCACCTTTGAGATGTGAGAATGGGAGATGCGCACTTTGGGTGCACCTTGTTGAATCCATGTCACAATGGAAGGTAGTTCTGAAAGTTAAATTGGGCTCAATCCCATAGTACGGTGTTTGCAAAAGTGCAGGCGGAGTGCACTGAGCATTTTTCAACAAATTGCTCTCTTGTACAAATTGTTCTTTTGTGTAATGTATACAATACATTAAGTCATAATGCTCTTGTTATATTGGGAAATATGATGCTAACACAAACAAGTAATAAATCAAAGAACGATGTGTAGTGATCATCATGACTTTAAAAGCCTCAGCTTCAATGTCAGTATATTTCACTGGTATTCTACTGGTGCTACTGCATAACTGATAGGACATTCTTCTTAAGCACCTTCAGATGGTGGCCTCAATGGTTTATTAAGCTGCTCATAGCAAGCTTTTCTCCTCTTCTGTGTATCAGTCATGCATGATTTGTCTTGGTTCTCCATACAAACATGGTAACTAATTAGTTCTTACCTTAGGAATCAGGGTGGATTTTTTTCCTCTGCATATTGCTGTGAGCTTGAAAGCTATGGAGCCATGTTTCTTCTCTTGAGTTGTTGGTTTACCAACCCTATTAAAGGACATTCCTCCCCACATACCTTGGTTTTAAACAATTAGGACAAACAATTAGAACTAATTGTAGGATGAGGATGATGAATGAAGCTTGGGTGAGTGGTCAGATACACATTTGAAGATCACTCTAGATAGATAGGTAGACAGATATAGACATTCATATTCGTCCTTTCAGTCTGCTGTGTACTACAAGGATGTGATTAGCATGGTTTTAAGCAGATGAACCTGTTAGCAAATCTGATTTTGCTCTATAGGTCCATCTTGGAGTTGATTCTATTGCAACCCACCAACGATAACCGAGATAGGAACCAATTACAACTGCTTATCCTGCATGGGGCGGGCTTTATTTAATGACACACTGACCATTGCATTCAGCACGACCAATGGCAACACCAGTGCCAAACCATATGGACGTGCATTTAAAACCATCAGTTACAATAAAGTTCTTACTTTTGGTTAGATTGAAACATTAAACTGAAATGAAAAGTGCAAGAGCAAACTCCAGGCCCACTCTTAATCTCAACTGAGTGTAATAAATTTCATATCATTAACATCAGGCATGTGTGTGTTATTGTGATTTGTTGCACTTTGATTCTTCTAACACTTTTCTGCGGTGCAGGAAAGAACTGCAACTCACAATATTCAAATTATTTAGTGAGAAATAGTTGCTCAGCATCCATGATTGTGGCCAAATGTTCACTCTGTTCACACGTAAGCATCTTCATTCTGTGGACTATGTCACAGCCTTACTCCCAAATGCCTGATAGCCATCCTTTACGGTGAAGTTTGATGCTGTGATATTTTGAAATTGAAATGTACAATTCCCCCCACTGACTATATACCTTCAAGAGAGAAAAAAAAAAAACATTGACAGTGCAATAATGACGAAGATGAGCATGTATGGCCAAAATGTAATATCAGTGTTAGCTGTACAAGCTTGGTTGTATAATCCTGGAGTTAAAAAGAAGAGTCCTCTCCTCTGTATCTTTCACAGGAATGTGCACAAGCCTATGAAGTGCACTTGAAGAAGCACCTGAGCTTTACCTTGTTCAGGAAGGAAATTCACTCTAACTTCGGCACAAAAAATCAGTGTAAGTATGGGAGGGCAAACCAGACAGAAATTCTAATTCAGAGGTTAAACAAAGAATTAAACCTAAACCTGTCAAATCATTTATGGGTTCCAATGTATGTTCCCATATATTCTTTAATTTAACACGACATTAACAGTGAATTTAAAATCACATAGGTCCACTCATCTCCATGAATGAACAATTATATATGAGTACAAATAATGACGATTTCAAAGAGTTTGTTTAGCAGTAGACCCATTTTTAGTCAGGAATTATTCTCCTCTTTCTTAAAAAAAATATTTTATGCATACAGGTAACATGCGTGCATCACTAATATTTCTTGTATCTTGTATTTCTTGTGTTTTGTATCACACTCATATTAGTGTCCATACGTTTGAATTGTCATCTGCACATGGATATAACTCATCCTGTTTTCCACAGCAATCCATCACTCATGCATTACATTAGTTATGGGTGAAGTCAAGGGAAGCGGTTATGTTAAGAAATTTTCTCTATTGTTTGGTGATATGTAAAGTCTCTAACTGTTTTGGTATCCTCAGGTGCCCTTAAACAATTCGTTTAAAATGTGACTTTGAAAGCACTTTCGGAGAGACGTACAAACATGTAGAATTACACCATTTTTGTCATCAAAATGATAGAAAAAAAGAATATGTTCAATAATTCAAAATGTCAGACCGTAGTGGAGTTAAAAACAATGCTCAAGTTTTCATTGTTAATCTGAGGCTGACGCCATAGTGTTCATGTCTCCAGGAATCTAGATAAGCGTAATTTCTAAAGGGCTTGCATCGCAGAACCATTCGTGTGCCAAGAGCGCCACCTTGCTTCCAACATTTTCCTTTAACGCTTTGTCCTTTCAGTGCATCGTTTTGCCAGTGCGTAAGAACTCGAGGACACAACAGAAATGTGTAACCAACATATAAAAATAAATGAAACCTATGAAAATACTATTTAGGATACAATCCAAGTGGATATTTGATCTGTTGTTTGGTACCAACAGCAACAAGACCAAGATCTTAAGGGACTAGGCTATAGGTTTATCGCAACAAGTTTTGTTATTGGAACTCCGACAGAGTGCAGTGGCTTAATTTCAAGAAGTTCGACGTTTCTTTTTGTTTTTCCTTCATTTCAATTATAACTAATAATTCAATTATAACTAATCAACCCGTTTGTTAAGAATCATAGTCCAGAAATGTGAATTAGGTTGTAAAATGAGAAAAGCTTACTATATGCATCTGACCTGTTGACTTTGCTGGTTTAGAGGGAAATGTGATAACTAATGCAACTCAGGAGCAAGCATAGTCAGTCCTGTCCCCTCACAGATGCGAGCCGATAGATTTTTCTTTTGCAAGCCTCTGCCGCCACCGTGTGGAAGGACATTTCAGCTACGTTTGCACAGTCAGTAAATCTCACAGTTTAATATCTGGGGTCCGGGACGACGGTGAATCTAATCTGAATCTTACATGAGGCAATAAAAAAACTATATTACTTCCTTTAAATGAAAGCCTCGGTTATTATAGCTTGGAGATCCGTCGTTTTCTTGGAGATATACATGATAAGAAGTGATTTATGTAGAGGTTCAAATGGTCACGATTACTGCGATCTCTGGAGTCCCAAGAGCATATTTCCTGAAATATTACATTTTAAGGCGAGTAATATCATTATCCACGGGGCGAGCAATACACAGCCAAAGCTATTTGTTGAATAGCGTTGTTTTCCTCTTCAACTGTACTGCGTTTTATCTAAAATTGGTTCCTGGAACACTGTTACACTGCAATGGCACGAAGAAGCAACACATTTTTGTGAGAGCAAAAAGGGTGATTGAATCAGCGGGAAGAGAACATAATAGCCAGTGCCGTGCCACAACGAATAGGTCTAATCTGGGATAGACCGTCTTTTGACACCTGCAAGTCATTTTCATTGTGCCACAACTTTCCTTACGCGTAGGCCAAGGCAAAGCGATGCACTTTTTTCCCTGTAGCCTTAATGAGCTTTCTGATGCTGTAGCCTAGTATAGTCCCACAGAAATACAAAATAGGCCTACACACTGAGCAAAATAACTGGCCCTGTTCATTCTCTAATTGAGAAATAAAAATAATTGCGCTTTATATGAAATCCAGGTGTTATGCTGCCTAAGCCAATTTTATATTGATGTTATGAGGAAATGCCTGTAGTGGGTCAGGGCTTATGGTTTTTCCTCCAAAAGATATAGATATTTACATGCACTGCCAGCAGCAATTAACAAATTCATAAACAGGGGCGATTTTCATTATGATAAAATACCAATCAGCGCGACACCAGAAATGCAATCAAAAACTAAAACTTCCCTTGCAGAATGAACCGTTTCAAAATAGTTTTGTGGTAGCCTATGGCCGCAGACTTTTGAGAGCAGACAATAATCGTTCTCTTTCACTTGTAAGGAAAGAAGGGAGCAAGGGAGAAAAAGAAATGAGAGCGCCGTTGTTAGCATTGCTATATCAAGGAAGAAGGACTCGCTGTTATCGGTGAATGGGGTTGCTTCTTTCCAGAATAGATATAGCGCGAATTTTTAATTCGTTTTTCTTTGAGAGACAACAATGCGGTGTTTGAAAGCTGGACACAATTTGGGTTTTGTGCGAGACCCCTTTCTCCTCTCCCGGGCCCAGCTGTCCATATGGAATACAACATGTACAACAAGGACCACAATGGCACCAACTGACAGGCTCAACAAAAACCCAAGGATACATCTCCGTGACTCGGGGATGCTCTGGTCGAGATAAAGGAAGTGAATAGCAACAAGGGACCCCCACTCACCCCCGTCTCTCTTGCTCTCTGGCCAACACACTTCTCTGGCCCCTGTTAATATGCACGCCTCTAACATCCACAACAACCAGCCCTAAGGCTTTGTGTGCTTTTTGTTTTGTGTACTGTATATTGTGCAACGATGGACTGCTCAAAAGTGCTCCGTCATGGTGCTGCATATTAGGCCCATAGGGAAACGCTGATGCCCGCAAAATTTGGGCTACTTTGACGACACCTTCTTGCCACTGCTCCAATAAATTAATCTGATAAACACATTTCTCACAAGTCTATCCATGTGGCCTAAATACTGTTGTCGACATGAGTGGACTATGTCAATTTCCCTCACGGAATTTCTGCAGGTCTATGATCATTAGAGTCTAAATATAACTGTCACTTTCTGTACAAAGATACAGGTCCTGTTGCGTCTTAATAGGTACTATAACTCAGGATAACATAACTCAAATTCAGATCTTAATTTTTACTTGTTGCCGCCGTGTAACATAGGCTAACAAAGGTTGCAAAAACGTCACGCATATTCATATGAACAGTTGTAAAGGTTCGTGAATTAATATCACTTTCTGGATTATCATAATCTTGTCTGTAGAAGAGTTCTGTGAATAATTAGCCACGTATCTCAATTTAGTAGCTTATTCAGAGATAGCAATAGTGCTACTACATCTGTTTAGCACAGACTTTATTTGCTCAGAGTGCGGTGGAGATTTGCTGGGCACAATCATATTTACCCATTACATTAAATAGAGTCCGATAATGATTCATGAAGCGGCTATGTAGGAGTTGTTAGTTTTTGAATATTAAAATTGCAATGTTGGTCTCTGAACATTAAAATGGTAATAATAGAGCCCGTCATATGACAAAACAAGTAATGTTTTAAATTATTCTTTAAAAAACAGTGTAAATCCGTATACCCTATAATGCACAGCACCCACTGGCGATTTTTGCTATTTTTGGTTTGCTTTTTAAATGTGCCATTTGAACACCGTTTTTTCTCGAGCACCCTAGGACCACGAGAAAGAGAGGCTATGAATGAAAAGCTTCCTGACTGAAGAAGCACTCTAAGATTGAGTGGATTTTATCCCCAATTCACAAAAGTGACTTTAGCCTTCTTATTTCTGAAGTGTTCCCTTAAATAAATTTAGAAATTCAAGACCGACTGAAAAGGTAACCTTCAAAATGAAGACGATGACGGTTTTGGTGAAATTATATACAAGGTCTTAATTCGGCATGTTTTTTTCTGTTTCAAAGGAACTTGGATGAAAGCAATATGCAAGTGAATATAAGATCTATTTGTGATATGTAACACACGCAAAACAAAGCTTACTTTCTAGAACACCATTTTTATTAAAATCCTTATAAAACTGTTCGGTTCCTCGCAATCAACGCGCGTTTTAATTACTATTCACATAATTCGATGGGTCAATATTGACAGCTTTGACAGTTTAACTTTTAACTTTCAATAGTTACTTGAATATTCCCATTGTCTCCAGCTACACGCCCTGAAACGTAACTGTATTGCAAGCAATTGCCACAAAAATATTTACAAGGAACAGAAACCAACGTAATTGGCTAAAAGTTGCCAGTATTTATTCTTGGCCATAAATATTTTCGGTCCATTGTAAAAGCACGAAATAAAATTTTCTGTAATTATAAAGTGGTTTTATACGTGCTGGGGACACGAAGGACAAAACATTTCTACAACACACAAACATACTTTACAAAATTTCACAAGAGCATTGACATTCTTAGATCTAAGGAGAGGCTGGACCCGGTTTGCTGAACGGAAAAATGTAAACATGACGCATACGTCAGCCTCTAAATGAAACGGTTGAAATGGGTCAAGCCGCAGAAAAAAGTCTTTTCCTTTTGTTTTGTTTGTGAAACTCAAATATCAGTCCCGGAAACAAGCCCATCCACTCAGTCTGATTCACCAAGTCCACTGTTGCGTTTGTACCAAGTGATGTGCCGAAGGGAACTGTGGTGTAGTAGCGGCGCTGTAATGGGCGTTATATTGCATGTGCTGGAGGGACTGGGCGCTATATGCGGAGAAGGGTATTCCAGCCTGAAAAGTGGCCGCCAAGTCCTGAGCTTTTAGTGTGTGGCAGGGCTTACCATCCCTGACTAAGACAGGGACGGCCACCCGTCGTGGTGAGGGGAGATGTGTCACTTCCATACCTTTCTCAGCGCGAGCCCTCTTCATTTTGTATCGGTGGTTCTGGAACCAAATTTTCACTTGCGTCGGTGTCAGGCGAATCAAGCTAGCGAGATGTTCTCTCTCGGGTGCAGAAAGGTACCTCTGTTGCCTAAAGCGACGTTCGAGTTCGTAAGTCTGCGCCTTGGAAAACAGCACTCTCCTCTTGCGTTTCTTACCGGAGTCGCTGCCGTTGCTTGAAGTTTCCTTGTCGTTGTCTGGTGATTCATCGGCGGAGGGCTCTGGCGATTTGGCTGATGAGTCTTGCGAGTTAGCTGAGAGACCGTGCACTGCGTGGGAAAACACAATGAACATTCCTTCTTCTGGCGCCAACATCGCAATCTCAAACAGTATATCTTTCAAGTTTATAATTTGCGAAACTAATCCAAGTAATATAATAAGAGGCCAATTTGAGTACATACGCACGCATTTCTCTCAGTTCAGCGATTCAGAGAAACCTGTTGTTTGAGGTCTGCTAAAAATAAACTGGTCGATATATGTTTCCAGTAGACGATTTTGAAGTGAAGTGGAATATATAGCCAAGTTATGTTAATTAATAGGCCAATATTCGGTCATTACTAACAATAGTAGTATTAACCATGAAACTGATCTTGGAGAAATGTGACCATAGACATTAACTGCAAGGTGGTATATTGGAGTTGAAGCTAGGTCACGGGAAAAGATCGCCTTATGTTGCATTACTTCATATTCTCTGATTAGAGCAGGATAATCTCGAGATGAACATCACTATGAGATCACTCGCACAGTCTGATCAACACAAGCAGTAGTACAAGACCATTTCCGTGACAGAGACACACTTATATTTGCTTAACACAAATTATAAGTAAACTATTCCTAAGCTGTCTGAAATTAGTTTCCATTCTTGAAAGGTACTTACATGAATACTGGATGCTGTCTGTGGTGGCAAGCCATCTTGTATAAGGATTGTCACTATTATCATAAAAGGGGTTCTTTAAAGGCAGATTTTGAACGCCTTCAAGTGGACTTTGCACCAAAACTCCAGGCGTTTTTGTAGGTTCCGATCCCTCTGTATCGTCCTCCGCTCCAGTGATAGATCCTTCTTCATCGTTCGTGTCAGGGAGGTCCAAAATGTCCTTTACAGAAAAGCCCGTCTTTGTGTTGGTCAACGACATAGTCTGGAAGAAATTATTCAGGAAACTTTGTGCACCAGTTTGGAAATCCGCTGTTTTAAAACAGAAAAACAGACACGCACTCAGTCCAGATTTGATAAAAACAGATCAGTGTCTCACAAACGCTGTGCTACAGCAGACAAGGCAAATCATGAGCCTCAGTCGATAACCATTGCCTGACAAAGTAATGGTAGCGAAGGAATCAGTTCAGTAAGTCCAGGAAGAATGCCAAAGTGGCTGAAGTGCTATATCTGGTTCATGGATATTGTGCTACTGCTGGGTGCTAGGGCGAAATAAGCCATTACCGGGATGTTCAGTCCATATAAGGTTGGTCTCAACACATGAACCTGCAGTGAAAAAGCATTAAAAACGCAAAAGGTTGGCCACGTGTGGGCGGGTCTTAGGAGTCAAGTGGATGAAGACAGTGTTTGCAGATGTGAAATTGTGGGTTTTGGGGAGATCCGAGCCTCTACCATTGGTGCTTCAGAACATGATGAGTGGTATAACGTGTCAATTAATTACAAAGATGGGGAGGGCCTTTTTTACACCCTATTTACATACAAAGGACCTCCAAGTAGCTTTATACTGAGGATACTTGAAAGCGCGTTTTAACAAATTGCTCCCGAGATTACATGCGCGCTACTGTCTGCTTATTCAAAAATATTAATACTGTAAGATCGAACATTGCATGTTGCTACTTTATTAACTCTCAAATGTTAGTCCGTTTGCATATGAAAGTTTTTTCTTTCGTTTCAACGGAATACAAACGCTTATCACAGGATTAATTTAATTTATGTAAACAATTTTGGGTCAGTATTTTGCTTGAGCCTTTGGAACAAGGGATGTTGAAAATAAAGATATAGCCCTTAATATTTCTACAGGTGAAATATTCAGTTGGCGAGCCTGTGTGGAATTATCGACAATAGCAATTATTATTGTGCTCATAATTGAATCTAGGTGCCATGGTATTTTATCATATTTTTTATTAATTCTCTACTGGCTAAATTTCAACAAAGTTTGTTTTTTTTACCCTGAAGAAGATTTTGCTACAAGATAGTGGTGCATTACTCAACCTGTTTGTTCTAGGCTTCTTCATACATTGCAGTGCGGCTGGTAACAAGCGGCATTATTATTCTTGATTCCTTGTTTTTTTTTTTCCCTCAGCTTTGCAAAAAAAATTCTTCCTGCTTTCCTTGCTTTCTCTTCCCTCTGCCTTCTATATCGTATGTGATGTGGGTGACAATGTTGCACGTTTTTGGCCAGTCTTCTGCTCATCCTGGGTGGTCGGACCCGGGCAAACACAAATACAAACCGATTGCTAAGCTGCAGACAATAGGGGAAATGTAGACAAATGTCCGGCTCCTGTTGGAAGCCTTTGTCCGGGCGCAGTTTTTGCATTTATTTCAGGGGCGAAATAATAGATGATTGACGCCTAACTACAATGCGTTCTAACTGTTTGGAATAAATCTGAGGTTGTTCCTAGTTGTCATGGCATTCAACCGCTTTCAATGGACTATCTCTTTATTCATTTCTGAAACCTTCCACAATATTAAGGAAAGTCCTTCATCCCTCCACCCCAACCCCTCCCCGGTCTCTCTCTCTCTCTCTCACACACACACACCACACACACATATACACATTTATTAGCTCTCTTGGGTGCAGGCGAGGACTGTGTCAAACATCCAGTGCCTTAACGTCCTATTTACTCTTGTTGCTAAACAAATACTGTCCAGCACACTTTGTTAAACTAGTCTTTCTTATGTGGCCGTAGTGAAGTGTCATTAGGCCTTCCCATCTTAGAAAAAAAATCTAGACCAACAAGATTATATGACAAAGTGGTAGGCAACATTGTTGTCTTTTCTCACTGTTTGTTAGACGCATAAGCTACTTGTAGCCACACAGGCTTGATGCATGACGCCAGTAAATGACTGGGTTACAAGTCTACCTATTAGGCTGAACTAATACCATGTTCCAAATGTATAAGATAACATTAGCCTAATATTAAATTTAAAATGCAACTGTATAATTAAAAATAGTTTTTTTTCCTCCATGACTGATGTTGGCAATGAATTACCTGCTAGTTAAATACTTTACCAGCGCAGTATCTGCTAGAAATTAATCATGCAGCAAGTCTTAACTGCAATGACAATGGCTCCATTGAGCTGGCTAGTGTGAAAACGCACGCAGACAGAGCTTCCACAAGGTTACTACTGACTGACCCTCCGTCCCGTGATGAGACATACAACCAGATATTTTTACTATCAAAATAAGTGAACTCTCCTGGTGGACTAATGTTAAAACTACCAAAGTGGACAGAAACATAACAAGGCTGTTTTAAAGCAATCTATATGATAATGTCTTGGCATTAGATTGTTTTAATTTGCAATCTTATGACTGCAATTATGAATTCACAATGAATCACATCATTCAATAAGCTGCTTGCAGTATAGCCTTATGTGGTGTTTCTTGGTTATGATGGAATCACTAATCGCGGTTTCGGTGATGCCATACACGTTGCGTTATGTGGCTTGTATGGGGCTTGTATTTGAACAAGTGAAACTGAGGGTTTACGAACGGAGAGGTGAATGTGTACTGACTAAGTGGGCGCACTTCACTTGAAGAGCCATCTCCTTATGTTTACCTGTTTACTTTCCCAGGTAGCTCTGAGAGGCTGCGCGCCTTTTTCACTCGGAATATGGGCCAAGACATAGTTTGCCATAGAGGTGCAATTCAACCGCTTTTAAACGGGAAAATCCCAAAATATGAGAGCATTCGAAAGCTCCGGGCAACTTGCTTGTCACTTAAATTCACCTCCCTGCACAACTGTTCCTTGGATTAATACACCCACTTCTGTATCCTAAATTTCAACGAACTACAGTAGTAGTAGTAGTATTAATAATAATAATAATAATAACAATAATAATAATAGCATTATATTAAACTTTATTGTTAGAGTTCGGTAAATGCAACAGTGTCTTTGTGTGCACAATTATTATAATTTAAAACATTCTGAACAGTGAAGATTAGGCAATTATCTTCATGTATGACATGGATGTAAATTATTAAAATATAAACAATAACAACTAGCTATATTAACTATGAAGTAGTCGATATATTGCGGTGTAAGTTTAGTCCAATCAATACTATGTTTCGAAAAAATGTAAAGGACATAATAAGCATGTGACACAGAAATGTTAAAGATTATTTTGGTAGGCCCATAGCTCCCTGAGAGAAACTTATCTCTGAAAATACGAAGGTTAATGATGGGTTCGTGGATATTCTGTGATCATAATGAGAGCTAAATAGCCAGCTGCTGGTACCCGGTAGCCCTTATGGGTGCGTAACTGTCTAGGCTTATCTATTCAAGGCTAGAGCAAGCTTTAAGAAATGAAAATAATAACGAGGTTTAATGCCCTAACAATTTAGACCTAATTAATTTCCGACGATAACGTCAGAATCCACAGAATTTTAGATTATCCACATTGTGTGTACCCTAGGAAATTCAGAAGAAACTATTTAGCAGATCGAGAATGAATAAAATAATTTATTTTGTATGGTCGATTAAATTAAGAATCCAATTGAATTCAGTCAGACCGCCAGGAGAAGATGTCTTAGAGCAGTGATCATTTCCTTTCTTTAATCGCTGAATTACAGCGCTTCCTATTGCCCCGGGGTGTCAGTTAGTGTTCGATAAAGGCAACCTTCTTTTCCCTTCAGATGCTCATAACAAATGTATAAACTGACAAGTTAGCTTCCCCAGTTAATTCTATGATTAAAGACAGGCTGTACAATCCATTGGTTTCAATGGTAAACCTGATTTTTGTGGTGCTAAGCCTTAGCCCGAGGACAGTGCCCTGGAGCGCAAATCATTTGTTGCAGTTTGATGCCAGGAAAGAAATCCAAGCACCTTTCGCTCCAAGGCAAACGTCGAACCTTTATTCATCTCTCCGAGTCTAATGATTAAACATGTCACGACGAGATTAGCGCAGCGCTCGTGCCCAGAGGAAATGCCTTCATTTGTTAAACTACCATTTTATTTGCAACGGTAAATTTTATGGCTTGTACTGTGAAATCCGGCGTCTCTTCTCTCCGTTTTATCAACAGTTCCGAGACAAATTGCTGAAAAGGATTATTATTTTTAATCACTTCTGTTCACAGTTTCTCTGCAACTAACAGGTCGGGATGCAAGCTTATTTTTTAGTCCCGCTGTATTTCATTATCTATACATTACATTGTCCAGTGTGTGACCAAACAAAATAACGTTTACATGACAAATTATTTGTTAAAACACTCACGCGCGAAAAACGGTATAAAACAGGGCACATTTCTTCCTTCCTCATTGTTACAAATGGCAAAACTAAACATGTCCACATCCAGGGATGCTCCTCCGCTCGTGCTGGTGCGAGGCATGTATACACTGTGATGGCTACACTGGACCAGTAGTTTAACAGAGGCATCCGTAATACTCTAGCGAACTCTGCTGACACAGCTGCGAATCGTCTTGGGGAAAAGCACATCCTGGACAAAGGACTATGCGTCTTCACTGCTACATGGTGATGTTTTTGTTTGTTTTTCAAGATCAGGAATAAGAGTACCAAGGACGACCAAGTCTAATTGTACATATACTGTGATATCCAGTTCTATTAAACCATTGTTCTATTGCCTATTAATAAAGTTGTGTTGGCCTGTGCACTTTAAACAAAACTGCATAACCCAGTAAGACACGAGTGAATGTGACAACACAACACAACAATTAATACTGTGTAGGCTACTATTATAATCAGACTTTATTGATAACGTGAAACCACAAATAGCTCATTTTGTTCAGGATTTGTAATGTTCCTAAATCTTAGGTAGGCTATCTGTTTCCACGTCAGTGTCAAGTTTGTTTGCAACTTGAAACGCGACATTGCCTATTAACTTGCCGTAAAGACGGCTTGTTTTTTGAAAACTTTTACAGCCAAGAAGTGGGACGTTGACGTTGCTTCATCTACCTGCGGAAATAGTCTATGTGACAGTTTGAGAGGAAATATTTTGAAAAGTGAACCGTCCCAAAGCAGGAAACTCCACAAGCGGCACTCAGTGGACAGGAATACAACAAGCATCACCCAGTTTAAAAAATAAAAAAATCATATAGAGCGCACAGCCTTGACGCTTAACTAGGCACGCGTTGCAGCCACATCTGCGCGTGCACGTGTGCGCACTACCACACACACACACACACACACACACTGTAGCGTCCTTCCAGAACGCAGTGTGACAAGAGGTTAGGTAATATGGCATTCTACTCACCTGGCGACTGGCGGAAGGAGCTAAGTGCTGCAGCCTGGGTTAAGAAACCGCTCGGTTAATGAAATATCTCCAAATGGAAGTCAGGAGTGCATGCACCGATAAGCCTTATGCGCTTTATATACCCAGAGAGCAAGTGCTCCTCTTCTGATATTGTCCAAGTGCGTTTGCATAGCTGGCCAAGTGGCTCTGCACTAGCTGTCTCGCTAACATTACACGATGTTTGTTTTCCCCCTGCTATGACGTGTGGCAAAATACTGACCATATGTTCATCGGCAATAAATTGGTATGAGAGCAAACATGACCGCCTACAGGCAACGCTTTTAGCAGATTCGAGCTTAGTTTTCATGCAAGGAATATCCGAAAAGGGCGCTATTTCAACCACGTTGTTCCAAATCAATCTTTATAAATCTTTTCCCTCAATGACTCGTAGTAATTGACATTGTAGAATGCTGTGACAGTAAGTCAGAAGAGTGTGGCGGGCTTTTAACTTTATTGAACTAATCGTAGAGGTACTGTTGAGGTACAGAAGTACTTATCTAATAAATCGCTTGGTAACCAGGAGGCTACAAAGCTTAGGGACCAGATGTGGCATGTTATTTGAGGCAACATCACCGTTTATTCAAGATACCTCGGTGCAATGGTTGATTTCCAAGGTCAATGAAATCCCTCTCCAGAGCAAGTGATCTTTCAGTCTATATATTTACATGCGTTAGGTTCTTTGAAAATCTGAAAGGCTGTGGGGAGTACTGCTTGGAGTTGTCTGCTTTTTCAAAGGAACATTAAAGCGTTTGTAATGAATGGATGTTTGGATGAAATGTTGACCCACTTGCATATATTTAAAGTCAATTTCTGAAAGAATTGAAGATTTTATTTTACTGTAAACCAACTGACATTTCTCACCCCCATGTCTGCCAAATAAATGCTGAAAGCTGCTCAGTTTTTAATAAGCATCATCATTTTGCACTCAAAATAAAAACAAAAATAGTACAAGAGTAACACTGTTGATTCTAAAGTTTTCATCAGATAGGTTACATCCAAATTAAAATAGGTATCCAAATTAACTTATTCCACAATTTGTGAGTAAAGGCTTGTCTGTTCCGGGCACATGTTCAACATGATGCTTTCAAAAGCTGACAACATTTCAGATTTGGGATTAAAATTGTGGAGAAAACTTTGTGCTCCTAAAATCATGGGCAAGTCCATACTATTGGTGTTATACTAATTAAACAGTCAGATTTGAAAACATACTGGTTTTAGCATGACAGGAAAATAGGAATATTTATTTACTGTTGAGGGAACTTACTGTGAGGTCAATGTCTCCTTTTTGCTTAAGTAATTGGTAATGTTAGGAGGCAGATCTGACAATGATTGCAGACATCAGAGAAATATGAAACAAATATCTGCCCTGCTATTATGGAAAAGGGAGGACAGTTTAAATCAAGCCCCAGTGATTTTATTCTGGATGGTCTGGAATCCTTGCATGATAATAATGGTGTTGCCTAGTACTTCAGGAGTAGCCATCAAACAGTGCAGAATACATTACCATCAGCGTTCTGTAGCCCACCACTACACCACTACAGATGAAAGGCCAAGATTAGCCTCATGCTATCGGTGTCTTCAAGTGTATTGCTGATATGTGGAGAATACAAATAAATAAATTGGCCTCATCGGTCCATTAGAATTCCACATTAACTTAAAGTAGTCCGCTTAAGTTCCAGCGTATTCATGTCACCGTCTCTGTCAAAGCTCCCATTTTCACTCACTCCTCTGTGTGAATCCCCTTAAGGTATTGGAGTTTCCTGAGGAGGTCTCTGAGGGTCTGCTAAAAAGACCTGTTGAACAAGGACAGGGAAGATGGGGCATGTTGGTCAAGCTATTATCAATCTATTGGCCTGCAGCTTGATGACTAGGACTCTTCAAATGTAGTCAGCTCTGGGGATAAAAAGACACCAATGGCACGGCATTCTCGAATCAATCAGTTCAAGTTTTAATATATCAGCCACTTGAAGAGAGCTGCCTGTAGAAAGCCGCTGGAGAGAGAGAGAGAGACTGAGTGCGAGTGACAATGAAAAAAGGAGAATAAGTGTGAGAGAGAGAGCGCTTCTTCACACACAAATGCTGGTGAGAGCCTTACACATTTTTACCTAAGTTGATCCTTAGACAGAACAAAATACTCAATTAGCATGGAGGTGCACTTGTGTATTTTTGTCAGGGCAGAACTCCTGATCTTGTGAGCTGCCTATTACCCTCTGGTGCATCCATGAGCCCTCTTGTGAGAGAAAAGGCATATCAATATCCCCCTCCCTGTCATACATGTCTTAAGCAACCTCACAATAATAGTGCCCTTCAAACCGCCAGGTCAGGTGAATGTGACCCCTTGAATGCACTGTACGATGAGAGGCATCACATAAACAGCGGGGCTTATTGTCCTGCACAAAAGTGGCTGGTCAAAAGGATTATACAGCACTCCAAGGCCTTGCAAAAGGATGGAAAATGGCCTTGGTGGGAGAGAACTGCCAAACTATGGGGAACAAGGTCTCTGCTCTCCGACATATCTTTCCTCTCCAGTATGTCATCATAGATAGACTGCCATTAATGGAAGAAAAGCTTTTCATTTGAGGTGGATTTCGTTGCCATTGTTGCCTACCAGCAGGCCTTCTGAGGGGGTGTCAGGAAATGCACATCTGACATTTGGCTCTCCCTCATCACCAGAACATCCTGGTTAAAAATATCACCACACTAGACTTCAAAATGTTCAATGATAAGAATGTGTCACCCACCCACAGATATAAGAGACCATGTTGAAGAACAAAATGTTTTCTAAAAGGTTTTATTAAGAACAGTGCGGCTAAAATGACTATGTTTTGTGGAAATTGCTGATTTTGATGCAGAAACAAAAATTTTACAAAAATGCAAGTACACAGAAATTCCATGACTCTGCTGCAGAAAATTTGCAGCCTATATGTGTGATTATGGAAAGATTTTACCTGGAGGAACTTGTGCGTTCCTCAGATATCTGGTAGAGACAGCAGGTTGTTAACCATAGCCATCACATTCGCCACTGCAACTTACTGAGATAGTAGTAAGTTGCTTGTAAGATAGTGATAGTTGTAAGTTGAGTAGTAACTGATTTTGCAAGCGATGGCAGTAAGCTAATAACAAGTAGCAAAACAAGCAATGCAGAGTGCCATCTAAACACAAGGCCATATCTTGAAATGCTAACAGAGATTATAATAATGACAGCTGAAGTGTGTTTTAGTTTGTGGAGAAACTACACTTCAGTTCTGAACGACAAAATACTAATCCATTTTAAAATGACTGATTGTGATTTGAAGTTATGAATGAATCCCATAATTCTGCTGATGTTCGTGTTTCAAAAATAGGTCATCAGAAAGTCCAGCGCTTGAAGGAGCTATGCGACACATTTAGAGTAAAAAATTCCAAAATGACTTAGAAACAACGACAGATTGTGAAGGTTTGACGTTCTGTCAAAAAGACTTCACCACCACATTGTCCACACATCCACTGAGGTTAGCGTGCAAATCAGCTACAGCTACAACATCTTCAGTCTAGCTTTCCTATATGATCTCATTCTACCACATCTGATTGCTATATAATTATATGTGGGTATATAATAACACAAAACTGAAAGTACTTCATGAAACTTACACATAGCAATTTAAAAATACTGGCACCATTTGCTTTGCATTGTACTGGATATCCCAACTGATGCTGAAAAGGTTACCTAGATATTGTTCTATCAGGTAATTGTTTTTTTGTTCGTTCAAGCCTCCTCCGAATTGTACAAACATGGTGTTTACTTCTGTGAAGAGAGAGGAGGTATAGTGTGGTAGTGTGCAAACAGAGCATACAGTCATCTTATATAGGCCTGCGGGAGCCAACTGCTGTAATTAGTCTCATATATAGACTCTTCAAAGCTCAGCATTCAATCTTCTCTAGCACATGACACGCAAATGTTGTAAGGCAAGAGCAGATGAAGGCCAAGTGAGACACATTCAGTAGAAAATGCTAAGCAGACGTTTTCACGAGCACCTCTTCGAGATGTATAGTTAGAAAAAAAAATTGTCAATGTCTATGTCAGAATGCATTCCATAAACAGATTCCTTTGTGGATTGATTCAGATGACACTAAACATTAACATTACTCTCTGCACAGATTATGTACAGAGAAGGCCATACAGGCATTGTACTGCATCAAGGAAACGAGGAGGGATGTACCACTCTAGCTGGGGGGTCAATAATAACTTGAACAAGAGAAGACAGAGGAATGGTACAAGGACGGCGCTTTTTAGACGACCACAACAATTCTGTGTTCCTCAATGAAAAGCTCTTATGGTTTGGTGGATGCGCTGAGATCTGATGGCTCCTTTATGAAGACTGCAAAGCCTTTGCTGCCAAAGGGGATCTCTAAAAAGCTGAACCTTTAGACCCAGTATAACACAGTGTTCATGAGGGACACTAAGGGAGAAAATGCATGACAGTTACAGTAACGTACTAAAATCAATTATAAAATCTTTTGGAATTTATGTGAAGCATTATCCTTGCAGCATTTTTGTCAAGGCTAAAACTGCATCAAACATGTTGCACGACCAGGGAGATCTAAACGCAAACGTGCTGACCTAATACAAAAGACTCCTCCACTGCAGGACTTTGTTAGCCTATTCAGTAATGATGTATCCTGTACAGAAAGGGAACATTAAGGCTAGAGCTTGTTTTCCTGCAAGTAATGTTCTTCTATTTTGAGCTCAGCAGCACAACAACTGAGATATTGAAATATTTACCCTGCTTGCCACATTTATTTATTTAGGAGAAAGCGGCAGACTGCTGGCTGATGTTCAATGCCAGTTGAGATGTGTGGCCACTGCCTGCAAAAACCTTTAAACAGTGAACATTCACTTCATTTTATGGTCAGCGCAAAAGATTAACTCAAGCATACCATAGTTCAAGTTTGTTAACTTATTACAAGTTGTTGGTTGGTGATACCTGCACAGTGAAACATATCCTTTAACAAATTTGACAGATTTTCATCTTAGCTTGGCTGGAGGCTTGCTTCTAGAGTAGAGAAGCAGGCTACATTTACATTACATTTATGCGTTTAGCAGACTGAATGTGTATTAACTGCAAATGTATTTTACGACTCATGTACAAGGCCTTCCTTAGCAGATGCATTTGACTTGAAATAAAGTAATTTTGATAGGCGTTTTGAATCGATTGAAGATCTAACTGAAAAGGAAGACGGATACTTGAGTACTACCTCAAGGTCAAGGTGATTTTTAACCCACATCTTTATCCCTCTTGAGAAACACATAGGGTAAAAAATTGTGTTTCAATGAAAGCATTCATTTTATCTTTTCAACTTATTTCTCATAAAATGTTCTCCAAGGTTGCTAGGTTACAGGTATGCAAACGAGTCACAATGCTCTGTCTGGCATCTTGCTTTGTTTGATTTTTTGAAATTTTCTTTTCTTATTTTCTTATGCTATGCCATGATTGTTCATTTTTAAATTAACTTATTTACAGATGTTTAGATTTTTTTGTGTGAATCTTATTTTTCTATTAATCTTGGCAGTTTCCCACTTACACTTATTTCCCATTACATGTGATGTAAACATCACTCCAACAGGCTTAAGAGCTGTTATGGACAGACATACATCACTAGATCTGTTAAGAGATTGATCCATCCATGAACTGATGCACAAGTTTTCCAACATCTGGTCTGGTCTGATCTGTCTGGTCTGATTCACCACCTTGTGGGTGGTGGTGGCATAGTGGTTGAGGAACCTGGCTAGCATCCAAGTAGCCTGGAAAATTGTGGGTTCGAATCTTGGCTGCCACCATTGTGGAGACTGGTCCTGGTATAATTGGTAGTTGACAAATATGTAAGTTGCTTTGGATAAATGTAAAAGTCTGTAGGCGAGTTGGAGCAGCAGAAAAGACAATACCTGTGTTTGAGTCCATGTCACTTTGGGTAAAAGCGTCAGTCATTTTTTAACTTCATATCCCTTTAGATCTAGGAAAAGCGGTGTAGGCCTACTATGTGAGAGATCTACTACTACTACAAGTCTAATTAGTTGCTGCTGTGCTGCCATGCTAACTGACTATAGTGTTTTGATTGTGAGACTGCTATGGAACTGTGAACTGATAACAAACCACAACATGTCTGTCACCATCAAAAGTCCATCAAGTGGAGATTTAATGAATTCATGGCTTCAGTTAGACCGCCCTGCACCCCCAAAGCTCTCCAAACAGCCACAATAGGATATTCACAAACAGGACAAATGCAGTGAATGTATTTCCCTACAGGATCAAAGAATATACTACACCATACTATACTACACAACACAAGTTTTACTAAATTGACCTGTTATTGACACTATGCTGTGTGCTGTTCACACCAAGTGTTATCATGTCATTTGGAGTAAATCTAACTAATGGACTTACATAAGTTTTTGCACTATGCCTGTAAACAGTGACTAACCAGTACTTAGTTACTCACTTCTTTACATACTTCTTGAAAGAAGCTATGCTCTATAGTTTTAGGTTACAATATTCCAAAATCACACAAAATGTATGTACACAACTGTATTGACATTATGTCAAAAACAGCTAAGCACAGCATTTTCCAGATATCCACTGTACTGAAGTTAGCATGAAAATCAACTGGCTTTTGTCTGACTTTGAAATAATACACGTATGGCCACTGGAGTAAATATAATGCCAAATATTAAATATTATAAATGTAAAAATAACACAATATACATAATATATTATTATTATAGATATATAATATATAAAAATAAAATTAAAACCTATCCATTGGCATGTGTTTGCTCCACGGTGGGCAGATACTTTCTGCTTCAACCAGTCGTTACTGTTTGGTTGTGGCATATGTTACACACTGGAATACACCATTTGAATGCTGGTTTTACCACGGCTAAGGGGAGTTGTGAGGCACAACGTGTAGCGGATTGTCGTTTGACCCCCTTAGTTGTGGTAAAACCAGCATAACCCACAGACTCGAGTAGGTCATTGCATTCCTAAAACGGTTAACACACCAACCTGGCATGATTTCATTAACCAAAACAACAAGGAGAAATATAGCGAATTATTCATACATAACAGTTCCTCCGCCAAAAAATAGATTTCCTCTAGCTGAATGGCTGCCAATTAACACACAAGCGCAGCCATCATTAACTTTCTTATGGCACAGCACTATAGAATGAAATGCAGTCGGAGCTATGGTATATCATGGATTTTACAACAGCACTGAACGCAATTCAACCCATAATCAAGAACCACAACTATCCATTTTAGAATGTGTCTTAAGGAACACTTTAGCAACTTTGGAGCTACAGTCATGAAAAATATTGTATGTTTCTGCTGATATTCTTGCAAAATCTGTTCTCTAGTGCACCTCTTGAGAGCAGTTGGCAGATACTCCCATAGGGTTAAAGATGTCCTGCTACACAAAACCATTTTTACCCGATGTTTTTGAAATATAATAGGTCTACACGAGTTTGAGGCATAACAGCAACGTCTCATTTTAGTATGCTGAATAACAGAAGGTTAGGGACAAACAGCTGCAGTGAATTGGTGGATGTGCTTATCATAGTCTATGTCTTCCTTCATTTCCTCTGAATTTAATGTTCCAACACTTTTAGTTCTTTGTCCCTTGCAATTCTGACATAAGTGAACAAATATAAATAGTCTATTCACTCAACATACCATGCTACGCTGACATGCTACAGCAGCGAATCAGAGCACAGCTCATTATCATAGGCGCAAAAACAAGGTGCTTCACTGTAGGGCTTTTTGAATAGGTTGCATATAGCAGTGTTAAGGTCTCCTTGGACCATTTTCAGTCCAACTGAAGTTACATACCATCTTAGGAGGCCTCAGAGAACAATTTGAAATGCTATACAGATGTATGGCAGGGCACCATTAAACCCTCCAAATGTGAAGGCATAATTTGCCAGTCTGCCAACATAAAGAACATGGTATTTTGCCAGTTGCTGCAAATCCACTCCTCTGTGGAAAGTTTAACTTGGTTAGATGCTATTTGTTCCCATTGTGTCAAAGGCCAACAATGTTATTTGTAACCAGTAAGCCTGGTTACACTGGCCTGGGTGTACAGAGACAAGCACCTGACATCAGAATCCTGATCCGCTGCACCAAGATGAGGGGGTGTTCCCATGAGACCAGGCCAAGGATCTGCCACTTACTAGGCATCATGGAGACTGCCGTGGACTTGAACTAAAGTTTCTGTTTCATCCCTTTTCCCATTTTAAAGGAGTTTCTTAAGGTCTTCATATCTGTCACATTTTGGCCAAAACCAAAGGCAAGAGGCACAGCAACACCAAACCTGTCTGAAAAGCCCTGTTCCTGAGCCTCCCACGCGTGGACCAAGCAAGTAACTCAGGAAGCAAATAACAGACCCTGCGCTTAAAGCATAAAAGCACACTTTTCAGAGAAGTTAAAAGACTTATTAAAAGATTTTTCTTAAGCAAAAGAAGTATTAAGATTTTATTTTAGTAAAAATATTAGTTTGCAAATGCTTCAATTCAATGAAAATAATAAACATACATCACCCAACAGTGAAACCATATATTACATGCACACACCAGGCCATCAGTCAGATGTCTGATAGTGTCGGGTCTGTCAAGAAGTGTCTTTGGTCCAGATTGGAGCAGTAAACACAGCTCGGCCGATTTCAGCAAACCTCTGCTGGCTTGTTTGCAGCCAGTTCAACATTTTGGCGGCACAGACACAGTGGCAGCTGATGGTTCTTTTCATTGTGATCAGTTCTCTGAAGTCGGTGTGCACATGCCATTAGGTTCCTCTTAAACACCATCCTCTTAAACATGTGCAGTTTGCTGGATTTTTTCCCCCACTGGATTCAGTTGCTAAGGAACCACTCAGCTGCCCTCATCTTAACCATGGTTTTGCTGTTCATACTAAAAACTATACATTGATTGTCGGAAGATTATACTCTATAGGTTGGTATAGTATAAATATTGTCAAACATACTAATGGCAAAACGGTCTTAAAAGACTACACTTTACACTAAGAAAGTTAGGAGCACCTGCATGTGCGCTACAATTATTATTGATATGGTTGTCAATAGTGTCTACCAGCTATTAGTTCTAAAGCTAAGATTTGTTTGAAATAGCCTGGTAGGGACTTAAATGAGCTTTCAGTAATGGTCCAATTGAAATTCAGGTTGTGAGTGAAGCCACCATTTAGTCTATATTTGAAACAGTTATTTGAACGACTTATAACTTAGTGGTCACATCCTCAGAGGTTGTCAATTAAAGGAGAAAACTGCTGTGAATCAATCAGTAGCCCTGTTGTTTGAGGCCACTGAGTGCTGTGTATAAGAAAAAGAACCAGAAGACATAGACGGTTAACTGAATGGGGCATAGGAAAATGAAACAGAAAGTGAGTTTCTGTGCCCCATTCAGTTAGTGTTAGCTGCCTATTCCCTATTTGGTCTTTGTTGTATCACATTTACCAAGAGCACTTGATGGCCTCGAACAACATGGCTATGAATTGATTCACACTGGATTTCTCCTTTCATATGACTGAAGGCCCTCTTCTTGTAACTGACCTTGCAATGACATTAGGTTTTGGATTAGTACTTGCATTCTGACTTTGTCTGCCATTATCCTTCAAAGTTATTCTGCCATAACACAACAGTTTACTGTAGTCTTAACAATGTGCTAACATTGTGCTTTCTTTTTAATCAAAATAGAGGTAACAGTATTTTTGCTCTGACCATAACTGCAGTTTTTGTATTGGGTGCCTTTTCCAAATTGGACAGAATACCCCAGCAGCCCAGAAAAAGCCCAAGCATTGCAAATGTATCACCGTCTGAATAATGTCCTCCCTAACCACGAGTGTAGTGGCTGTTGGACGCAAGGGTACAGAGTCCCCTCACTTTTTGGGACAGATCATTTATTTATTTCTCACTTTTAAATACTAGACATTCATTTATGACATTAATAAGGCATTGTTAAGCAGTGGTACCAATAAACACAGATGTAAAGCAAACCTCTCCAATAAGCCCTCTATTCTCATAAACAAATGCAACTTAACCTCATACAATGATAATATCGAGGTAGGTTTTGGAGGTGCGTACCCCCTCTAAAAAATCCCCACGACACCTCTGTCCCTAGTTCCTAAAGAACCCTGAACCCTCAAAAACTTAACTGGCAGTGAATGAGCCACATCGATTCATGCAAGTTAAGTGCTTGAGAGTTCCGAGGTTAGGGAGGGAACATTAGGATTCAGTCATCCAAACACTCCACACTCTACCTTGGGCCCTTCTCTGATAACGTTTGTTGCAGATTCGCCTTCACCAAGGAGGCTGTGTTTTCTGCATGTTTGAGTGCACTGTATATTTATCTGCCCACATGATAACGCAAACACTACAAGCCTAATTTTAATTAAAACTTGGGGGAGGGGTGTAACAGATGATCCTGAGAGCACGGGGTTGCTCCAAGCTTCCTTTTCTTTTTTCTGTAACATTTACTATTGCGAAATAGGGCATTTGGCCTTGGCGAAGGTCTCAGCTCTCTGAGTGCCATTCTAGTACTGTGTGTGTGTGTGTGTGTGTGTGTGTGTGTGTGTAGATGTGTGTATTGTGTGTGTTTGTGTATGTCTATGTGTGGTGGTTGTGCAGAAGGCATAGTGTTTTTTTTATTATTATTGTTATTTAGAGCTGTGAGAAAGCCCTGATATGCTTCAGGTGGAATTGCCATACAATGGGAGTCGACAAGGTTGAAAGAGGACTTACCTTGAACTCAACTGCACCCTGTCGATGCCCATCTGTGCATCTATGGGGCCTTTTAATTGAAATTGAAAATAAAAGCAGAAAAGACATGGTGAACACAATTTAGAAAAAAAAATTCAATGTGGGTTGTAGAGATGAGGATAATTAATCTCTTTAAGGCAGGCCCATAAGGGCAATTAGCATGTTCTCTGGGAAAGTAAAAAACTTTTCTCAAAGGCAGTCAAGATGACAATTTGAAAAAAAGAGATGTAAAAAGATAGAAATCCCATTAAAGGAGGTAATCAAATTTGTGTCCTATTCTTTAGCACTGAAAGACTTATTTTAGCTTGAGGAACTCAAGGAACTTCACAGAAGCCAAATGGGGCATCTGGTTTGATTGTCTGGTTTGAATCTGGATTGATTCATATAAATATATACAAACAATGAAGACAGAAAATACTCTTTATATTTTTCCTTAGCTGTATGGCAAGGGTGTCTATGGGTTGCATTAGACACATGGAGTGATAATGATGAGTGTCTTGACTTCATTCTTGGCTTTCCCATCTTCATGTCAAACATCAAACAAGCAACGCTTGTATTGGGCTGTTCTTACATGCACTCTATATGGGTGTCAGATAAACAGATTTTCCTGACATCCTCTCTAACTTAATATTGGATTTATTGTCTTTGACTACGTTATTAAGACTACATTATAAAGGTTGTCGTCTGAAAGACTGTCATGAACTGACTTCAAGATTTGGTGAGGTCCCACATCAATGATTCACTCCATTATGTTATGTGGTCAGTAACAGTACTTCTGAATTGCGCTTTGTTATAATTTTACCAAGTACAGAACATAGGCAGTCTTGGTGAAAATGTTGAATGTATACTAATTTAATGATATCATATCAAAGAAGTGATCTTTGGTGAGGTCAGAATTCATTTTCAGCATTGCATTCTCTTACACTAAAAGGAAACAAAGCATATTGTTGACTTTAGTGTTGAAAATTTTAAAAAGGCAAAGCAGCCTGTGCATGCTTGAGGCTTAACATTGGTGTGGATTTCCTGCTCAATGTCACAACATGCTTCCCCTTGTGTCTTCGTATCAGTTTGGGGAATCTAAATGTCCACAAGCTCAAGCTGGAATGCTGACCTGGAGCTTTGTTTCCTAACGGCACCATCCGTAGTATTAGCAAGCATTCTGTTTTTTGTTTATTTGTATGTTCATGGGGACCATCCCAACAAGATGAGATTCTGTGCTCAGGAGGCCGCTGAACTTGCAGCAGCAATTCTCTCTGTCGCCCCCTAGTGGCTCCTGACCACAACCAGCTGACTTTGAAGTTCAGGCAAACTCCAGTATGCGCCACCAGCTCTCTTTGGTAATTATTTCTTTTATTCTGTGTCCAAAATCAGCCACAATTCCCACTGGATATCCCCTCCATAGTCATAATGGGGGGCCATTATTTAAATAAATGGGGGGTAACAGCATTGGGTTGGTGACCCCCTCGAAGCGATGGGCCTCTCCATTTTGGCACACCTGCCGAGACAAGGTAACGTTTATAACTGACACCTTCCTAGGCAGGAAAAGGGAGAACGAGAGAAAAAAAAAAAGAGGAGGAGCGCGTTGGGTTTATTACATCCCAAATATATCCATTTACTAAAGCGTTGCTCTTGTGGTTGCCAGGCTACCAACTAATAAAGGTGGCGAAGCACAGCCACAGGAAAACAGGAGTAAGATGTTGACTTTGAGATAAGTACCTCTTGAAATTAAACAGAGCCATCACAACACGTTCAAAATAACATTTCCAAAGGTGAACTCTAAATACCCTTTCGCTCGGGGTGGGGTGAGAGGATCTTTGTGTTCTTCAACTCTCTAAAAACACAGAATTTGCATAGCAGTTAGCTTAGTTGGACCAATTAATTACTAATGTTTTAATTGCATCATATGAAGAGGGTAATATTGTACTTTGGCACATTTTTTTCCCGTCCTATTTTGCTGCGTGTGTATGTGTCGAGGTGGGTGCGTGATGTCAGCCGAGCACTCGGATGTGTCCTTATTAAAGTAAACAAAAAGATAATTACGCTTTTCTGCAGTCCAAACATTGTTGTTGGAACAGGCTGGGAAATCACTGTAGAGCTGGGGACAGTGGAGGGTGAGGTCCTTCAGCGTGATAGCATGATTGGCCCTCATCAGTACTGTGTGCACCCTGACCGCTTAGCTCTCAGGCCTCTCCCTGCTGGAGGTGAGCTGAAGGCCAGGGTCGACAAAACTGTTTGGATGGAGCTGATTGCTCTGCTAGATACGCGAGCGACTTACACCAGTCGTCCATGTACACATATACACACTTGAACGAAAGTACAAGTGCTGCTTAGCACATGTTCCTGTTCGTAATGTTGACAATTACACCTCTCTGTATATATGTAAGACAGACACATGCCGCATCACAAAGTACACTGGGATGCTTCTTTCTTCTCTCTTTGTCCATATTTTCTTCTCTTATAATCTCTGTCTCTCAACCTCTCTGTACTGGTTTGTCTCGTAATATAACTATTGAGAGCAAGACATATTCTTAATTTAATCCACTGACCAGTTTACCAATACCTGTGCCATGTTTAGAACTCTATGATGAGTATTATCCTATATTTTCCTAGTTTTCATATCAATATGTCTGTACTGACAGAGAGCAAGGTAACAGACTGACAGAAATCCGAGGTTAATCAATAAATGGCCCTGTTGTTTGAGGTGACCAAGTGCTGTCTGTAGGAAAATGATTGAAAAGATTTGATTCAACATAGACTGAATAGCAAACTGACAGCTAACATGAACTCAATGGGCCTTAGGTATATGAAACTTAAAGTGAAATTCTGTGCCCCATTCAGTTGATGTTAGCTGCTGGTTCACAATTCAGTCACACTATTCAGTATTTCACATCTTTTTCACTACCAACAGCACTTGGTGACATCGGGGCACAGGGCTATGGATTGATTCACACAGGATCTCTCTTTTATGCATTTATTCTTTATATTCTTTCCAGAATTATAATGCTAAAGTTTGGCATATTGTTTGTATGCTTTTCCCTTACTCTGTGCGCATGTGTGAGTGTGTGTATGAGAGTGAGTGTGTGTGGGAGAGAGTGTGTGTGCATTTCTTTGTGCATTTGTGTGTGTGTTTGTCCATGTGTGCATAAGCACATCCTCTCAAGAGCTGTTCAAGAAAAAGAGGGTGGTGGGGTGTGTAAAGTGTTCACTTTGGGATCATCAGTCGCTTGCGCGCTAAAGTCTTTTCCCACCATCATGCCCTCTCCCACGGTGACCTCCCATCACCTGGGCTTGGCCCTTCAGAAAAGGACCCCGGAGTGATGTCATCGGCAGAATCTATAGATTGACTGGAAGGCCCTTTAGGGCTGATGCAATTAAGGGCTAGAAAACACACAGAGTAAAAGCTGTGTACATAAAGAGCCGCTGCCATGGAGCCTCGAACAAAAGGTTGGGCAGAGCCTCATTTAGCAGCGCGGGTCTTAAGGACTGGCCCTCAGCTCCTTATCAGAGGGCCGAAGACCCCTGCACCAACAGTGGGGGCCAAAGAGAGGGTGTGTAGGGGGGATGCTGATGACCAAGGAGAGAGGGCAGGCACGGAGTGTTGCTAGGATGTTTCTAAGAGGCTCAAGAGAGCTGAAATGTCATTGTGTGGCACAATCAAGGTGTCAGATAATTACGGGCAATGGCATCTTGAAAACCACTAATAGTTGTAATCGGAGGCAGATTCATGAGCATATACATTTTTCTTTTAGATTAGTTGTGACTGTTACATTAACGCCAATATTCAATAATTTTTTTAATGCACATTTGGAAGTTTATGTTTTCAATCAGTACCTGATTAAACTAAGCACAGCTTAAGGTCCAAAACACATGACAAGATGACCTTGTGGTTATTAACAAAATCGTTGTTATTGCAGATTGTTTTACAGAATTTAGTAGAAATGAGTAGAAATGTTCTCTGAATACAGAAAGTATAGAGTTTTTTGCATGCTGACCATTAATTAACTGGCAGAGCCACATACTGTTCACCCATTTACCTGGGTTATTCAATCATCTGTTCTCTGTCTGTCTGTACTTGGATATCAAAAGTCACGTCTTCGTTCTGATTGCATGTTTATTTTGCTTTTTTCCTGTTGTAACACAGCGCAGTCTTTCCCCTTATATAGTCAAGCTTCTGTCGACTGCAGTGATTGAGCGTAGCCCTGATGTCAGCCTATTCATGGCCAGGTAGGGAAGGAGAAGAGGCTGGCCAGTCTTGACAGATAAATCTTTTTCAATAGCGTTTGGCAGCAGAGGTGAGACCAAAAACAGTTTCTTGTGATTGCGGTGAAAGTATAGCTAGCTAGTCAACCTCAGGCCAACTTGTTTGATCCTGGTCTTCTGCAGGGGTTACCAAATGTTTATCTCGGTTGAGGGGGATGAGAGGTCACGGTCATTTGCTCCCATGGGCTTTCCACCGACCACTCCTGGAGATGTGTAGCATGAGCGCACAATGCCTGCCCCCGCTCATCTGAAGGCCCAGGTGTCACACTCAAACACGGGCCCCCATCACCACCACCCCTTGCTTCTTCATGAAACAGAGTCTTATTAGCATTTTCTCATTAGCCCGCCACTTTTATCATTCAAATCTGGGGAGGGTGGAGAGGGTGGGGTGGGGTGAGGGCGCTATCACTCGTCCTCTTCTGTGCTCAGGTTGCCCCCGACAACAAAGTGGAGGGAGCTGGCATGATGAAGATGGGGTGCGCACCCGTCTCCGAAGCTACTGCAGTGTGATGAGGTGCTCCTCCACAGTTCTCCAGGCCCACTATACGACCCTTGTGCATCCTTCCTTCCAGCTACTGAATGCTTTCAACTGCTTTTGTTAGATGAGGAATGCAACGGTTTGTACCTAATCAGTGAAGATTGCCTGGGATAAACTGTCCATTGTGGCATCACCCAAGAGGTGGTAGAGTCGGCTCACCAGCTTGAGAAAATGTTTAAAAAGAAAGATGCAAATGGATCGGTGCATTTCATCGGTCCCAGGTAAAGCATTTACATCTAGTGAGGATGTGATTCATTCAGAAACACTCCTCCTTGAAGAATACTGTGGTGCATCAACTTCCTTGCAAAACACATACTAGGGAGAAGGAAAAACATTGCATGCAAATGACAAAAAAATTATTCACTCTTCTCAATTCAGGTGAAGTTGATATTCCATTACACTGAACCTGAGGTATAAAATGATGAACACACACACACACACACAAAGACACTCGACTCACATTTCTTAAAGCTTGACAAAATGCTCAGTGTTGCTCATACCAGCAGTAAAATGCGCTCGAAATGAAAGAGACGCCAAAGAATGTAGAGAAAACACACACATATTCCAACGTGCTCTAAAACAGACACACAAACACCCATCCAAATGGATGCATCAACAATATTAAAAACACGGCTCCTGGCAAAACAGGTGGCTGGGTGTGCATTTCTCACTCTCTGATCCTTAATATCCCTGATGTCCATCATTCAGAATTTATATATATATTTTAATTTGTGCTCTTATATTAACCAGAAATAATCACTTCAGAATGAATAGCACATTATTAAGCCTTCTAGTGGCTCTCACGGTGTTTTATCTGTGGTTTGTATCAGTGTGAAATTCATCTCCAGCCATTCTTCAGTCTGAATACGTTTTATATGAGGCCCCATTTATCATTGCCTGTCAGCTCTTAAATGTAGCATTATTCATTGTAGAGTTATAAATTGGAATCATTAAACAGTTTTTCATTTAATCTGATGCAATAACGGCTCCCCCTTTATTGGCTTGTGAAAAGAAAATAGTAAATACAATTGTCTGTCAAGATGGGCAGAGATAGAGGTCTCTCTTTCTCTCTCCATCTCTCTCTTTCTCTCTCTCTCTCTTTCTCTCCCGCTCACAAACACACACATACACACACACCCACACACACACACACACACACACACCACCTCCATCTCCCACTTTCTTTCTCTCTCTCGCTTGCGTGTGGATGAAGTGAAATGAGTCCAGCGGAGGCGGCGGGATCAATGTCAGGAGATTTGTTCCGACTTTCAAAGTGAAGGGGAGTAGGTTGAGCGGAGACGGCGTCGCCGTGAAAAGTACTGTGAAACCTCTCGTGAATGAGCTCACCTTTGGGCGTCTGTTTTCTTTTTTTCTCCTCTCCCTCCCCATCCTCTGAGTCACATCAATCAGAGGATTCCTTTTCAACTCGCAGACAGAGATTTTCAAGCGCACGTTTACAACCAACACACACAGACACACAGACACACAGACACACACACACACACACACACACACACACACACACACAAGCAAACTGACATCGACGAACTCAATTCGATTTTCAACAAAATGTTTTTGTAGCATTTCCTGATTCAGGGATCTCTATTCACTTCACAGCTGAAATCTGCAAGATAGTCAGTGTTTAGATTGTTAGCGCCTACCAGAAAGGGAAAATATGAGGCATTCAGATGCAGAAGGCCTCCTTTTTTCTATGGACCTTGCTTATATGAGGCATAAACTTCTGCAACCAAATCTTAACGTCCGGTTTATGCACTTGCTGTGATGTTAAATCATATGGACTGTAAGATTTTCATTTTTCAATTTTAAAGGTTGGACCTCAAGTCCAGCCATTTTGTTGATGAGCACACTGTCCGTTACAATAATGTCTGTCGATTTATTATTGAAGTACACAATTTGAATGTAAGTATTCGGTGCTGTTAAAAGAATTACAGAGTGCATTTCAAATGATCAATCAACTGCATGCGCAGCAAGACTTTCCAGGTACTCTGATATTTTCATTTGAGGAATAATCTGGAAAATAAACTGAGAACCAGGTGTTGATGTCTTATGAAGTGACCACAATGAGGAGAGAAGCATCATTTCACATCTGCTACAACCCTTCAGTGGAGGCTGGACAAAGACTGCCACCCTGTGGTTCTTTCCTCAGCCCACAGTTCTCTTAAGCACCTACTTAGGTCTACATTAACGTTTTGTGTACTGTACAATTTTAAATGAGGTGTACTCTTTTGATAATGAAAGGCTTTTCAAATACAACCGATGTGTAGAACTAGACTTACATCGTAGAAGTCTTGCTTTCTACCTTTTGAGTTGTAGTTCTTAGGTATCCACCACTATGTAGCTGTCAATAAAAAAAAGGACTCTATGACCTTGACATGTTGACCATACTGACATATCTAACTCCTCTCATCTGTGAAATTGTCTCCTCATTCTACTGCTGGTATTGAATAGGTGTTTTGGTCTAAGCACTACATCAAGAGCTAGAAAGAGACAGACTTCTTCCTCACCATATGTTCAAGGTTCTGTTAGGCAGCACAAGAAAAAGTTTGCTGTGTGAAGGCCATGAGCCAGATCAACAGCAGAGTTCTTTGACTTGAAGAGAGGATTCTCTAAGGACTGATGAGAAAGGTAATAAAATGGCCATTTATTGGACTGTGGAAATTGAGGGGAAAAAAGTACAGTTGCGCACTATGTTGCCACAGGACCACAATGTTATGCCATTACAGCATTAATTACACAAATTAATATGTCAATATGTTATACATTCAAATGCATTTTTTTCCTGGTTTTGAAACATTGTTTGCCCTGGTGTTGGGTTAAATTTGTCACCTCTCAAATGCCATGAATCTCTTTAGCCAATGCTGCCATCTACTGGTTCATTTAAGTACATGCCCGCCATTGGAGTGTTTGCAGAAAAGGTCTTGGGCTCAGCTCAAAATTAATAAGAAATATAATAAAAGTGTCATCTCCCCTGAAAAGTAGGAACCATTTTCAGGATCTATAATTATTATTCAGAAGCTACTAGTTTTGTTTGGTTGTTTTATTTTTTGCTTGCAAAATCTCTCAGTTAGCCAAATAACTCAGTTGCTCTTTTAAAAAGAATTTGTTAATTCTAAATGGAATCAGAGCATACACTTGAGTTATTGTCTGTTACTAATTCTATACCAAAACATGTTGTGACTGACAGTCTGGCAAGTGTTGCCCTTGACACAAAGTTTTGTCACACAAATTTTGAAGCTTCAGATTTTGTGTTGGTTCATATGATTTCTAGATTATTGTGCAGAGTGCTGCAATTGTGTTGAGTGTTGCATATCAGTGACTTGTTGGAAATGGTTTCATTAGCATGAAACCAGCATTGAAAACACACATTTTCACTGTATTTTGGCTGTGACACAGATGATCATCTGGTAACATTTCAACCAGACCATATCAGCACAGGTAAAAAAGTGTTATTTCACCCGATTTGAACTTCACAATCTTTCTGACTATAAATTATATGAGCAAACTGGCAATGGAATGATGAAGTGCATTAAAACGTGTGTTCATCAGTTAATCAGTATTGGGCAGTAGCTTTACTACAAGTAGCGAAACTACTAGTTTAACTACATTTCTGAGTAGCATGGCTCTAGCGAAGCTATCTTCTGAATCTGATACCTTCATTAGCTTCGGGTCTTTTTTTTGGCCATGTAGTGTGGTAGCTTTCCCATAAGATACAATTTTAGAACATCAGCTCGCAGCAGCAAACTTCCATTTAGGCCTTGCATGGGAGATCAGTTCTTTGCAATAATTTGTTGCATGACGGGTGCCATAATTAAAAATCTATTTTGTGTCTTCTATCACTCATGTGTGCACATTATAGTAAATTTACACAGTAATATCATATTAGAAAGCATTATATACTAGAAAACTATGCTTTTTTCAGGACCCAATAAAGTATACACACACACATACTATTCTTCCATATATTCTGGGCACAGAATGTGGAAATAACACCCAAAGATTAGTGTTTTAAAAACATTTTACCTATATAAAAGTACAGTTACTTCCTATTAGTTAGTTACTATTGTATGTCTATTGGAGAGACCTGTTAGTTTGGTCACTTATAGAATCTTAGCAGAAGGTTGGATCATTTCATTTTATAGGCCTTTTTTATCAATTCTAAAGTAGTTTCACATGTAGTGAACTACTTCTGCTATTTTTTTGTAACTTAGCTTGCTACATTTTGTCTTCATGTAGCTTTAGTGTAGTGAATCTTCATATGATGTGGAGTAACTGGTAGCTTAGTAACATGTTAACATTTTCTGAGTAGCTTGCCCAAGACTTGTTTTAATATGTCAGCAATACACCCCACCCCCCACCCCCCATGTGTAAATGTAAATTACCAAGACGAAATAACCTTGGTATTCTCATAGTGAAAAACTATAAAAACTAACTGTACAAAAAGGGTGCACCAAGAGTGACTATAATTAACAAAGATATAAGTCACAGGCCAAATAGGGTTAGAGAGGTATAAGGCAAAAATGCATCATTTGCCCATAGGGCCTATGTTAACCCTCCTGTTGTGTTCGTTTCATGGCTACAACATTGGTGTTCTGGTCAAAAATGACCAGAGTTTTTTTAAGTTGAGAAAATACATATATTATCTGTGATTATCATAAAATTTTCTGTATCAACTTAGACTCTCTTGGATATTAAACATTTAAAACTTTAGTACACTAACTATGGCCTATAGGCCTCACTGAAAGAAGCCTGCGTAATTCAGTGAGGGAGAGATTTTATTGGAGATAGGTTTTTGGTGGAGGCTATCACTGGAGTGAGGGGTGTGTACAAGAGTACTTACACTGATTAAACAGCATAAACTTATTCTGAAAGCCTATGACCTCTATCGGAGATTTAAAATGGAACCAGACAAGCCTGCGATTTTTTACATCCAGAGCTTCCCCTATAGGCGGGAACAACAGGCTATTTTAAACAAAATAGCAACAGCATTGTACTTTCTCGCCAATCCATGTGGATTTGTTTGCAAACCAAAGCATAGGAACCAGCAATGATATTTTTTTGTGGAGTTATGTTGACTGACAAGGTAATAAATGCGGTTTCCGTTTCGTTTAACACAGCCCGCATTTTCAACCTGCAATTGATTGTATCTACGCAATTAAGCGATAGAGAGTGTCAAAAGAGCCTTTGTTCAATCATTTAACCATCAAAGTGACTATGAAGCTTGTAAATCAACCTAAAAATGTAACCTGGTATCCCTTTAACACCCAATGAGACTTGTCCCAACTCCCTCCATCCCATGGACTATGTGTTGTTTTCTAATGTAGATCAGTGGATTTGAATGGCTTTGACATTTTTGGCTTTGACAATGACAATTTTCAGTGGACATACATTCATGGGGTTGAAACAGCTAGTACACTGAATGTTAAGTGTTAACATTAAAATTCACATTCAGTTCAAAAACAGTACTCCGATCCTATTTGCCCCGCAGCATGACAAATGTATAAAAAAATTCATGAATAAATTATTCATTCTCTTCCATCAGAGTAAAAATGCTAATTGACCTGTGAAATATATATATATATATATATATATATATATATATATATATATATATTTATTATTATTTATTTATTTTTTTAAACCAAGATAGTAAAGATAGTTCCACTTTTGTCCAGAGAGTGGAGCACTGAGTACAGATTTTATGGCGCTACCACTACAGTAAAAAGACTTCAAAGACTTTAGTTCAGTTTGAAATGGGAATATGCCCACATCATTCAGTTTATTATTATAACACGATTTACTGACAAAGAAAGAAAAACATCAATGATAAGAAGGTAATTATTAATTATGAGAAGTTAGACACAATTCTGGGCAATGAAAAAAATTGATTCTCAAGACAAAGTCTCTCCTCTCACTTTTCTATTTTCCATAAATGTAGTTGTGCCAGTTACTTTTTGCAACTTACAATAAACAAGTTCAAATCATCCACAGCTTGCACATGATTTTTATAAATCAAGATTCTTTGACACACAGTGATGAGTTAAGACTGAAATCATTAAACATTTCAACGAATGCTTTGACACACTGATCAGGGCCATGCGATGTGGCAACACACGGAAAGAGAGAGAGAGAGACAGAAAGACAGCGAAAGAGACAGAGAGACGTGCCTTGAGGCACTGGTCAAGTCCAAATGTGTCCTGAAAATTCCACTGTTATTGAATTGACAAAAGTTTATTTATTTTCCTCTGCAGGCCTGTATTTCCACCTGCATGTTTAAGGTGTTTATAGGTAAACATAAAGGTGTGTATCTGTCTCTGTCTTTCTGTGTATATGTATATTTTATGTCTGTATTTGTGTATATTCGTGTGTGTGTGTGTGTGTGTGGTGTGTGCGTGTGTGTGTGTGTGTGTGTGTGTGTGTGCACGCACAGTAGGCAGTGTGTGTGTGTGTGTGTGCACTTGTGTTGACTGGTTGGGGAAGAAGGAGAGTGTTGGTAGACTGATCAGAAAACATGGTGTGGTCACGCTCTCTCTCCCATCTCATGGTGTGAAGCAATAAACGCAGATGGAATGCTCCTGGAAATGATAACAGGACTTCAGAGCATTATTCTCTGGATTCTCAGCGGAGTGGCGCTTTAATATGCATTCTGTTCCGTGTTTAAGGCTGATATGGAGAAGCGTTTCCCACACACGCCAATTCAAACAGCCCATTGCAGTCATCATTGATTGAAAGATACTTTATCACATTTAGTTCACAATGCACACAAAGCTCTTGATCTCTATGTGAATGTGAGGTCCAGAAAAAGGCATCCTACGAGACTGATAAAGTCATGACTAATAAACACAATTATTGGTCACAGCAAAAGAAGGTTTTGATGATGGCTTATACAGCTAATGCTGAATAATACCGTGCAATAAGGAGTACTTTGCTTAGGAGGTTAAAGTCACTGATCTTCGGATCCATTTCAAACGAAACAGCCCTCTATGAGAAATCCCACTTACTTAAAACTATGTAACGTTTAATTGAAAACTATTAAATTCACGTTCCTCGATCAAAAAGATTGCACAGAGTACCTACTGCACTCTTGATGTCAGCCCAGCTTGCTTTTAAGTGAGAGCATGCAGGTTTTACTTGCTAAGAGGAAAATGTGTTAGCTGTTAGCTAACAACAACCTACTGAGGGTTCAGCAACTGCATAAACTGAAGATGGATTTTGTGCAGCAATTAATCAAAGGCCAGTAGGCAGAATGAAGGGAATAATCTGCTACATCATATTTCTGTGGGTGTTGCCTCATCAGTTTGGACAGTCACCGTAGGTTGCTTAAATGAATAGCGTGCTTGTACCTGACATCATTTATCTTGCTAGGCTGGTCTTTATCATTTTTGAGGGCAGAGCCAAAAAAACAACCCCCCCCAAAAAAAAGAAAGAAAGAAAAGAAAACATGGCAGGATGCCACAGGACTGGCATTGATGAGGATGTCACTGGCAGGTCAAGAAGAACGGGCTCTGAAAATATTTCAAAAATCATCAACACAAACTCTACCTCCATCAGGCATGAACAAGTCAGCCCACAGCTCAGGTGGAGGGAGGCTGTGCCTGCCTCGCCAAGACGCCAGGTGACCTTTCGTGAAAGACATGTGCTTGCTCACCCGTGTCCCGCGGAAAACGCTGGGGAGCTGATTCTGCAATCGTGTCATCACTTCGCACGCCCTTATCAACGGCATCTCGGCAATCTAGATTCTCCTCCCCAGGAACTCGATATGACCTAGAGAGTAGGGAGGGAGAAAGGGAGGGAGGCAAAGAGGCAGAGACATGAGGGGGAAGAGGATTGTGTGTGTGTGTGTGTGTGTGTGTGTGTGTGTGTGTGTGTGTGCGTGATAGAGAGAGAGTCCGAGGGAGGCCTTGCGTTTTTCCCGTGTGCCACCTGAGAGCGGGAGGCCCAGTTCAAAGGGCCCGCCAGGTCCACGCAGCGCACCTAACCTTAGCTGCGCCCAGCCCAATAAAAAGGCAGGAACCGCTGGGATTTTAAAGGCGTCTCCACTCCTTAAACCTCTAGCACACACTGCCTGTTAAATCCCGTCCTTGATGTGTAAAAAAGCCAAATGAAGCCACACTATTAGGAATTCCAAGCCTTAGCATTGTGTTTCAAGAAAAAAAAAGGGGTTGTTTGCAGTTTGTTTGCTTTGTCAGTAGGCAGGATTATACAAAAACTAACAGGATGATTTGTTCTCTTTAGTGTATTATCTATTTACTGATCATTTACTTAGTGAAATACAATAAAAGCTAACTTTTTGAGTTTACCCTGAGAGATAACGCAGAAAGAAATAAAGAAAACTATTAAATTGAAACAATCTGTCATTCACCTCCAGGGCTTGTCTGCACTTGCTTTGGCAGGGTTTCAACACAGAAGATGGGCAAAAAAAGAAGAAAAAAAAATAGCCACTGATTGAATGAATCATCCCCCAGCCAAGGAGACAGTGACAAATCCATCTCTAGCTTCACCTCAAGCATCTTAGCGTTAGAATGCTAATAATGTTATGCTTGATTTAGTTGTAGGGGCCTCCAAAGACACTGTATTGCTTACAACCGGCTTGACCAGTTCCTACAGGCATCCAGACATTTGCTCCGATTCTGAAAGACAAACTGTTCAAACTCTAGTGAACCAAAGTACACAGTAAATGATGCAATAAATACCGTCTAAATACTGTATTGTGATGTTTTTGTTTAATTGGTCTATGCTAATTTACTGACATCAAATTATTATCCAAATTGTGAGGAATGAAAGCATTAAATGATTAATAAAGCAGTATAATTAAGTTGTCTCAGACAAGGGGAAGAAATACATTTATTTTGAGTATTTTGAAACATTCCATGCATCCAAGCACAAACAGCAGCCACAGCATGCTGGTTAGACAAGCTTCTGTTCTCTAATGCCCTGAAGTTGAAGGCTGACGGCCGTAAGCCAAAAACCACAGTCGCTACAAGTTGTCAAATAAGAACACTGTACTTAAGCAAGTAGAAAGACAAATTTCCAAGCCATTATCATTGCTAGCAGCAGTCCAACGGTACATGACATTCTCCTAATGGAAGATTACAAACTCTCTCTCGAAAGGTAAACATGCCTGAGTGAGGGGAGATGACCTGCACACACTCCCACTGTTCACAATTTTAGAACGGCTGTTTGAGAAGCACTGACAGAAGCACTTTTGCATCAACTTTGCCTCAGCACTTTGGCAGCGGCCGTGTTTTTATAGCAGTAGCATCATGGATGCCAAAGAAGGAAAGATATAAATAGGTGGATAGAAAGTCCCCGATGAAGTGGAGGAAACCTGGCTTCGTATAACTGCATGTCTTGGTCTTCACTTTGTGATGTGTCTTCCTTGAGAAGGTGCAATTATCGCAGCGGCCCTCCGTGATGCTATGGCAATGCAAGAGAGTGCGCAGAAAACAGAACGCTCTACCACAGCCGTTCTGAATGTTCCAAAGGTATTACAGATCCTTTGGATCATCTTTGTATCACCTCTGCTGTGTACGCAGTGGTGTTGATTTCAGTAAGGTAAATATTTTAAATATGACTGCTGCTGCTGATCTATAATGTCATAGTATCACTAACTTTAAGATTAGGTAGTCTCTTCAGAGCAACAAAAGAAGTTTGTTTAATGTTCTTAAACTATAAACCTTAAAATGGACATCAAGCAAGTCTGGCTATCCACCTATAGTTGCCAATGTTTTTTTGTGACTTATACCAACATCCTATCCAATCCGATCAAATTCTCACCAATACACGTGGATTTGCTTGCAAACCAGAAATAAGAACCAGCGATGATCATTAAAAATTAGTTATGTTGATTGACTAGCTATTAAACACAATTTCATAAGACATACATTTGCTAATTATTTTCCGTTTTGTTCTGCGACGAGGCCACACACAAGTGCAGCAAATTAATGAAGAGGCCATGGGGGTGCAGAGAGAACCTTCATTCACCCGACGATTCATTTGACTTGTTTGACTTGATATTAAATTGACCTAAGAGCAGCATAAACCTAGTCTTACCTAGTTTTCCTTTAGAGTGACAGGGGAGTAACTTTGGAGTAAACCAGAAACAGCATAAGTTGTTGCTGTCAGAAGAAATTACAAGGCTATTTGAAGGCTGAAAACAGAACAATAATTACGGTAGTTTGAGCTGATAAGCCTGTATCATCATAATTCTAAGAAATGAAGACAAGAAACTAGGGCTTCATTTTTCATTCTTCCTTTTTTCCCTTTCTTTTGTTTTTTAAGGAACATTGTGTTTCATACGATGGGAGAGATAACAGAACCGGCCTCTCTTGCTTTTTGTAGTTCAGCTCGATTGGTCAGCCACGGCTCCTTGGTCCATTTCCGGATCATGTGACCGAGGTGCACTGTGATTGTCATGCACCATCTTCTATCTCTCCAGTGCTCAGATGACAGATAGCAATGAAATAGTTATTGAGTGTTCAAAGCCAATGCATGCTCAGAGAGCTCAGAGAATCGCATCAGGAAAATACTATAAAATAGCAGTGACAAACACTTCGTGGAACACCAACACTTATTTACTTCAAAATAAATAAGTAATGTTACACATCACAACCACTTCTAAACCAAATCAGACATACATCACATATGTGAAACGTATCAGAAATGCAAACATTCTAAGATGTGAGATCTATCAGGCCAACGCAGACACTTTACAGACTGGGTGTTTTTAGACAATTTCATTTTGGAACGGAAAACAATTATTCTATAGCTATTCTATATTCTATATCTCTCTATCTATTTTGTATGCCCTGTGTCTCTCTCCTCCTCTTTTGTGTGTGTTTGTGTGAGTTGTGTGAGACAGGGAATGGGAAAAAGAGAGAATGGGGGAAAAAAGTCCTGGCAGACTGTATTCTGAGGTCACAAGCTTGCCTCCATAGAGACCCAGTGGTTATTTGGGTTTGGCAGAGTCCTTACTCTTCACCTTTTAGAGTGAATTGACATATCCTTGCACACATTTTGAGTGAGCCTTAAACAAGTGCCACCTTTTCATAATTTTCAAAATTGTAATTTTTAGAAAATGTTAGCATTGTATAAAGACACGTTTACTGTAAGTTTGCAGGATTTCACCTGCAGTGTATCTCTGACTTCATCAAAACCACCTGCTGCTGGCATTGCCACTGCACATGATACAGTATATTCATTCAATTTCAATATTCAATTTTATCAGTTCTTCCAGTTGGACTTAAATAACTGTATGAATCTGTCTAACATAACTTTTTCATTGGACTGTTCTCCTTAAACTCTGAAACCATCACAGTTACTTTTTTGACTGCATCCACTGCATGACTTATTTGTCTGTTGTGTATGATTAAATGTTTAAATTACCCCCACCTCCCACGGATATTCATGGAACAAAAAAAAAGTTTCTCCTGTATGTCTGGTGGCCCTCTCAGAAACCTCAAAATGAGTGACAGAAATTTCCACTTGACCTGTTATAACAAAACACAAGACATATTCTGCATGTCTCACACGTCATGACAAGGTTAGACACAATGAGGCAGTAATACTTTTGTCAGAGGTGTGAACCAGCCCTCATTATTTATGATTAAGATAATTTCTCTCAGGTAATCCCTTTCTGTGGGGAGTCCACCACCAACCCTTTCATTATGAAGCTGATTTCATAACACAAAAACAAATAGGTCTGGATGCCTTTTTGGTGTTTGGCAAGCTATAATCTTGTCTCTTTTTTTCTTTCCTCCTCAGAAGTGGTTGGAATACTTCTGACTGTCTGAACCACTGTGAGGCCAAGTTTGTGATGCTATTATGTCGCAAACACAATAAAAAGAAACAACACCACAACTGACAAGAAACGTGAACATTTCAGTTTTTAAAAAGCGTCACTGTCAATGTCTGTGGTTCTACAGCAACTTGCCAGAGAGCAAAGAGATTTGCTGTCAACCCATGAGAATTTTTGTTTTTGAAAGGATTCTTGGCAGTGCTGTCAGCATTACTACAACAAATCAAGTACCATGACAGGGATATTCCAATAGACAAGTTTACACAAACTCATTTTCCAGTGTATAGCCTGCATTTATGAATCATGTTTCTCCATATTCAAGCCCACATAGCTTTAAATTGAGCACCTCACATTACCTCCCTTCCGTCCCAATTACTAGATCTTTAATTAAAGAGTTCTGCTCCATCGAACAGGCTTGAAGATACTGGGCTACCATTCCCTCTTGTTCAAGGACACTGTGATTGAGGACCCACTTATTCTGGCTGAACATATTCTGACAGAAACTACATGTAACCAACTTAATTAACCCTTTCAAAAAACAGCTGCACCTTAAGTCGCATGATTGGAAAGACAAGAGAATAATTTGATGTTCGCAACACAGAAGCGACCATATTTTAAACGTTTGCCGTATTACACCACTTGGAAAAGGCTCACAAGAAAAATCAGAAGAGACTCACAAATTCAGGCAGCAAGGTTCTAGACTGACCGTGCATGCAGCGCAGCCACGGAGCAAAGGTGCGCTGGGGGCCGAGGGGGGAGAGTCCTGGAGCCCCAGCCCGAGGGGAAAACAGGTGTGTGATCCCCAAGACCCCCACACAGGCTGTCACGTACAAACCAGGCCTGACCTGACCTCATCTCACCTCACCCCTCCCCAACCACCCCACCCCACCCCACCTCTCTTCTCCTCTCCTCCCATGTTCCATTCCCCGCGACTGAGAGGAGGGCCACACAGTGATGCATAGTTGCCTTTCATTCCTGACGGAGAGAGTACCCAGAAGCACTGTCAACACTGGCTGACATCAGCCACCTCATTGTTTGCAAAAGGGAATATGATGGGGGTCCCACTCAGGGGAAAGTGAGGGGGAGAGTCTGTCTGTCAGGTGTGTGTGTGTTTGTGTGTGTGTGTCTGTGAGTGTGAGTGTGAGTGTGTGTGACAAGGTAGTAAAGGAATTATTGTTTTACCTAGAATCACATTTAGAGAGCACAACATCAAACTATGATGGAAGCACTTTAAATTATTATTTTTTTAAAATAATAGACTGACTTTCAAAGTTATTAGAATAGACTATAGCCAAGTTATAGCCAAGTTCTAAATGTGCAACATTTTACGTGCCACCACTTTGGTGAAATGTTTTAGATTCCTCACAATTTGCTTCAAGTCTCTACAGGAAATAAAATAAAAATCTAAATAATTGCCTGGATGGGTAACGGGGCATAATCCTCATGGTTTATGCACTGACACGTACGTCCAATGATGGAGGCTCACTCTCTGACTCGTTCACTCATCCCGCAGCAGCCCCTCTAGTGTGCTTTGTACGCCGTCTCTTCCTGACCACCCATACTGTGTTTGAGCTTCCCTGTGAGTATTCAGCACATGTTAAATTTAAACTCAAGGCAGCGAGTCCTGGCTGGCTTTTTGCCATGTCAGTCTGGACTTGGGTCGGACATTCTCAAGGTTCCGCTAGTACTACACGGAGCAGTTGTTTCACTTAATTGTGAGGCGTGAAGACGTGGTCACTTGTTTAAAAACAAATGACAGCACAGAAAATTAGCAGCATTAACACACTAGGAGTTTGATTTCAAATCAGTGGTAACATAACATAAAATCATGGAGAACTATGCCTATGAAAAAAATTAATCCATGTATAAATATATTCTAATTCTATTTTGGAATAATGGAGCATTCAAATCTATTTTGGAACAGAGCTTAAACTTATTTCTGTATCTTCTTATGAAAAGTAACTTGAAAGAGCATAATTCTTCTAGAGCAATACATTTCAGTTAATCCTTTAATCATATAACAGATGATATCTTCTGCCAAGATATGAATAATTCTAACAGGCCTAACTACTCAGTAAATTAAAATGCATTTGTACTTTAGTCTTAAGTTGTTAAATATTTGTGAAATGGAGAAAAAGTTTTCACCGTAAACCATACATCTATCTAGTGGTTGCGTTTCTTTAAATTGTGCAAACACCTCTGAATTAAATAAAATAAGAGCTTGTGCGAAAGGAAAACAGAAATATTGTGTTATAAAATGGATACTTTCTTTGGCCAATTTAATATTTTTCCAAAATATGATTTTGCATTTCGTCGATATGGCCGTTGATGGGGGCAAAGCTTGATGAATCCATGTGTGACTCCATAAACAAGCTCCCATTATGTGAACATGCGGCTTAACTTATGCAGCTTTCAACAAATCGTTGAAATGACAGACGACTAACAGCACGAGCTCGTGTGTGTTTCAGGAAGTCAGTGGCCCTCTTATGTACCAGGTGAAACTGAGGCTCTTGCTGAAATGCACGGAGAACACCCAACACAAACCCACTTCTTAGCCCAACTGGCATCCACACAAGGGTAGAAATAAGGGATCGTATTTATGGACGTCTGGCAGAAGGTTGAAAGTTGGAGGAGAAGGTTGTACCTCCACTACGTCCTGATCAGGCCACATTTTGCCTTTAAACCACTGCTGAGTTCTTCCAGATTTTAATGCGCTGTTTGGTGGTCATTTTTATACGGAAATTTGTGCTTCAAACTTTGCTTATTGTTTTAGCCACGGAGCACATCTGCCACTTCAACCAATCAAAAACTAAACTACACATTTTTTCCATCAGGTAGTAAACAGTTTGGGGTTTTTCTGCAAATCTCTTTGCAATGTTAAACAAGCAATGTGCTGTATAACTTTAGACATGTACTTTTAGCCGCATAAAACTATTAAGCTGTCACTTTATTTGTCATGTTTCAACAATAAACCGTCCTGAGAATCAAAGTAGTTTTCATTGTTATATTTAAATTATTGAGGCTTATTCTGTGGAACTCTATTGACTCTGCAAGTGATGCTCCACAGTTTCACAAGGCATCTCTCAGTGGAGTGCATTAGGAGATGAAAACCCTTTCAGAGAGCCTGCATTTTTCTCTTAATCATCAATATTGTAAGTTCAGGCTTTGTCAGGGAAGGGTCAAATTTTGTAAAAGCTGCGGCCACATTTTCCACAACCGCTAATGCCTAAACGATTCCAAGATGGCTGCCACACACACAGACACGGACACACATACACAGACACAGACATACATCCAAACGCGCGCACAAACACACATACACACACACACACACACACACACACACACACACACAAGGACAAAAGGGGGGAGTAGAGAGAGAGAAAGACACAAACTGTCTGTTGTGACATCAATACTCACTCTGTCTTTTGAATTCCAATGTCAGCATTGTGCTGCTATGCTGGTAACACTGACGGATATAGGGTCTGGCTCTTGGCGGAAGACACAAGGTTTTCATAAACCCATTAATCTTGAAAGGAGCAACTGTCAAAAACATACACTGCCCCTATTCCTGACATAAAAAAGGCATCTCCAAGGCCTTGATTTTTGGTTTAGCGGAAAACAATATCACACTGCCTCTCGATAGCAGGCCTTGAGTTTCCCAGAGTGGAGTTCTCACTGCTATAGCCCCGCCACTCTGAGAGTCCAAGGACAGCATATCTATGCACTTTGGAGGAGACCAATAAAAATGAACAAGGCCTGTCACCTGTCATACTGGTCTTAATAACAAACAGCTTGTCAGGGACGAAATATCTGGCCAATACTTTGTTCTGATGCGATACTACAAGATTTAAAGTGATGACAGTTTACAGATTGCTGTCCTGTGGTAACAATCCAGATAACTTTACGATGGGCACAAAACTTCCATGAATAACTATATTTACATCATGTAGGGGTACTTATGTGTTGCTTATAACTGTGTTATACAGAGCTTATGAAGATGTTATACGACTGACTGGATTGTATATAAAAACATAACAGGCATCATTCATTTGTGTCAGTTTAGACATGTTTTCCTTCACATGTTTAGGTCATAATTTGTTATTCAACAATCGCCTCTTAGTAAAATGCATTCAAATTCTAATGCAAATAATAAACATATCTGGTTGTTAGCACAATCTACTAAGAATGAGGTGTGAAGTAACCAGAAGCCAACAGCCGTGGTTTAAATTCAAAGACTGGGTAAATTCCCAAAATAATTAAGGTTCCTTGAATTAATCAAAAGCAGCTGGTGAGTATAGCCTTACAAAACAGTAGCCCTATGCTGCTAGGAGGAATTCAGAGGACTGAAAGTCCTTTGACCTAAAAGTTTATGAAATTCATGCTGAAGTAGGATTATCATTTAAGAAAGTTTCATTCATATAACATTCGGCAATCTAATAAACCTTAATGTCAAAACATGGCATATCTTGCTATAACACGAATATTGGTTCAATTCATTTAAAAATGAAGAAACACTGCATGATCCCAGAAACACCCACTGTGTGATTTGTTGTTTTAACCTGTCAGCATGCTAACCAACTAGTCTCTCTCATATCTCTCTCACGCCATGGGCATAATTGGATACTACATACTTGGATCCTACATGTAAGGGTGCGTGTTTGTGTGTATGTGTGTGTGTGTGTGTGTGTGTGTGTGCGTGTGTTTGTGTGTGTGTTTTGAGTGGTGAGAGCAGGGTGGGGGAAACGGTAGCTTTTAATGTCACTGGAGATCAACTAAGACCCCTGGATCGATAACCATACATATAACACCTTGTTAATGAGTCCCTTACACACATGTTGACAGACAGACAGACAATTCTTGGACCCTATGTCCATGTTTATAATCTGAACGATCTGAAATGGTTTCAGATATAGATTCTCTATATTGTGTTTTTGTTGTTTCTGATAGCTTTTCCAAAGTCTGATGTACATACATTTCTGTGACTAAACCTATGGTCCATAATTGTTTAATTATTAGCTACCAAAACCTAATTCCGTGGGGCTGATGTTTCCTCAACAAGCTGTTGTACTTTCATTTGATTGAAGGATACAACATTCATACTTCACAGACATTCTGGTGGCTATGCTGTTAGCAGCTGTTAGCTGTAAGACAACACTACCTTCATATGCACTGCATTCCGAGGTTCTCAAGGCTAGAACTTTCTGTATTTTGTATTCACAGTATTCCTTCTTGGCAATCATGCTATGACCCACTCAAAGAGGCCTAGATCTATCAAATATAAAGATACTGTGTGTCACACAGCAGGTGGTACAAGGTGTGAGAACCATCCAGTTCACCAAGGAACTGTGAGGACTTGTGTGCAGTTGTGCAAAGAAACATGGCCTTGACTCAAGTTATTGTGGTGTTTGTTTATATTTGATAACCACAGTCAGCCGACACTCAACTACAGCCATGCAGGGCAAATGGTTTCAGTCTATTTTAAGGATAACAGTATATCAACTACATATGGTCTCAGTGGGCATACATACTCAGTCTTAATGGACAAAGACTGAGCCCAAAAGAGCTAATAGTGAACGATGTCAGTATCTTATGATGACAGATTCTTGGATCACAGCACTCAAAGGAGAAATGGCTCCTCTTTGTAGAGAGTTGAAAATGTTCCTAAATATCCCTCCTCAGATAATGAAATCCAGATAGGTCACCAGTATTTGGCAAAACATTTATAAATTTCAAGGACAGCCAACATCGCAATGGTTGCAATGTGTGTAGGTACGTCATACATTGAACACAGCCAGGTCAGGAAACACAGAAGATCAATGAAAAAGACCATTTATTTCCTTGGTTGATTTTCATCTACATAATTCACTACCAAAGCTCACACTTACAGCATGGGAACTCATAAATGATCACTTCACTCAGTGATCTGATTGATGTCTTCTTAACCTGTGTGAATCTGTGTGTGTGTGTGTGTGTGTTTCATCATGTACACTGTATATATAAAATGAATTTGCATTATTTGAAGATTTATTCAGAATCTATCTATTCACATCTAGTTACCCTGTATCTAACTAGGTTTGTACATGTCTACAGTAGTTGCCATCGTGTTGATTTTCTATTGTTATAATGTTATATTATTTATTACATTATACTCTAAAATGGTTATTGCCATTTTCAGGTATCTAAGATTACTTCAAACTGTTGATTTTTTATTAGTGTGCATCACTTTAGAAAAAGCACGCCTCAAGAAATATGACAATAATGTTATTACAGAACAATCAAATCTGTAATCAGGACATAAAATAGACTAGGAGTGTGTGTGTGTTTGTGTGTGTGTGTGTGTGCACACACTCACACACAAATTTCATTCACAAGTATTATTGCAAACATGCATGAGCCATAGCAACTAATACCCTGTTGAAGGTTTGATACTGGCAGTGATATAAAAATGGCATTTAGGATTTTATGGGAGGATGCAATCCGATATTCTTCAAGTAGTAGTCTTAGGTAATGCCTGGCTACTTCCAAGGCAATGTCATTATGTGACAATCCGTTCACTTTTGATGTGTCTGGAAGCTTTCACACCAGGGTAGCATGGTCTCATTCAGCTGGAACCAACATGTTATCACAGACATATACCCGTACCCTGGCATTGTTTTACATGGTCTGATTGTTTTTCTAGTGTGATCAGACTTGATGGAAGTAATGCAAAGTGACATCATGCAATATCAAGTGCAATCATGTGTGTGTACATGTGTACACATGTCCGTGCCTCAGATCACAGAGTTAATGGCCTGGAAGGCCTCAATCATTCTAAAACAACCCATAAGAACCAATAACCAATAATTAAGACCAATAATCATTAAATTAATCCATGATCAGCAAGCAAGCAAGTAATACGACAACTTTATTCGTTGACAGGATATTATCCACAATGAGTGATTTCTCCTGTCTTGAGTACTCAGTGACCATTTAAACAGCATACTGGGACTGCTAACTGCTTTCTGTGTGGGATTACACTGTTGCACCCAATCATCTGGAAATCAGAGACTTCCTCTCCCACTCAGGCCACATTTTGCTATAGGGTCATAAGCCATTAGGCACGCAAGCCAACCCTGTCATGGTGCAGATTGGGTTTTGCAGTCTCATTAGTCCCCCTCTCTCCACTGCAGACTTAGAGGCTTCAAACCATAAAACTTTGCCATTCCCAGGCCTCAGATTTCTCTGTTTCCTCTCTAATGCCATCTTAAAGGACACCAAAGTCCTACTTGCCATCTCTAACAAAGGTTATAAAAATGTTCAAGGTGCTGATGTAATCGCACAGGTCCACTCACTAACAAATACAGTATTCAGTGCGACATGAAGCAGGTAGGAATACATCACGTCCCTTTAGCTTGAATAGAGACCACAGCTTAGACACTGGTTTGGGGATGAGGCAATTAACATGTGGTTTCTGAGGGCAATGGAGCAGCGGGTCCAATCACTCATGCCCCACATACTTTTATGCATAACCAGTATGGATGCAGCATCTGGACCCCTTCTCTTAGCGGTTTCAGAAACCATTCCATTCACACACTGAGATTCTCTATAAACTGAACATCTCTGATTCAACAAAAGTGATTTCCTTCTTATTGCACAACTCTCCTTATAAATCACAATAATATATTCAAACAAAACCTACAAAATTACTTATATTTATTACATTACACTTCATACTTCTCAGTGGTGTCACCAAGTGCTGAGCAGAAAAAGGTTTACATCTGACTCAAATGAACTTGCAACTCACTCTGCTCATGCCAAGCCAAGTGTCATGGAAATGGGCGGGACTCAACATCACAATACAGACAGATGCTAAGTCGAATGAAGTTTAAGGATCTCCAATCACTGTCGACGGTAAAACGTAAAACCTATTTCAGCACACTCAGTTTTATTTCCCCTACCCCATGTTGATCCTAGTCTGCCTAATGCACGCAACTCTGTCTCTGTCTAATAATTTCCATACAGGGCAATGAGATCACAAAACTCACAAACACTAAATCAAAACCGGAGGCACAACGGGTCTTCAATAAAACACCATGGCCTATCCAGTCGAAGGAGGAAAAAGAAAAGAAAATTGAAACCATATCAGATGCAATATGAATCAAGTACAACTAGCCAACACTACGTTATTCAAAAAATAAGAACATTGTATATTCGTAATTAGTAAAATATCCATGAGAAGCTGTGCAACGGTCACATCAGCATTTAGAACTGTAATATATTTCGATATTTCAGTATTTAATGAATGAGAGGTCTTAAGCATCACTGACAAAAAAAATAGATAAAGAAATCTGTGAAGCTTGGGAAACCATGTATCGTCATAAACTAACACCCGTTTCAAGGGGCTGGAGTAGTTTCGTTTGACTTAACTGACCAAACGCGGTAGGCAACTTGCAGTTTATTTTAATGCACACAATTTACGTGGCGGTAAATTCATGTCACGCAAAGTCTCTCTCTCTCGCTCTGTCTCTATCTCTGTGTGTGTGTGTGTGTGTGTGTGTGTGTGTGTGTGTGTTTGTGTGTGTGTGTGCGTGAGTGAGTGACAGAGAGAGGGAAGAGAGAGAGAGAGGGAGGGAGGGAGAGAGTGGTGTGAGAAAAGTTCTTCTGAATGTCAAGGTCATTGTCAAGCAATCTTCACAGCTCGAGGTCTTAGAAATAAACAAACAAGCAATTAAATGAGTAAATACAATGTCTATATGGGCGTCACTGCGGTCTATCTAAGCTGATTCTGGAGCCCAAGTGTGTCAAGAAATGGCGTCAGGAAATTAAATCTGAAAGTGATTGCACAAGTAACACATTGAACTGTGATTTTATTAAAAGGCCGGGACATGAAAGGCACGCAAATGAAATGCAGGAGCAAAGATGAAGCAACATTATCAAGAACATTTGAACGATGGTGGGAAAGTCCAATCCACCAACAGGCCTCCTTATTTGGACCATCCAATAATTTTAGTTCAAATATACACTGCAACTTAAATGCACAAAACAAACCTTTGGTCTGATATTTCCTAATTTAACACTGATAAAACAATTCGACCTACATATCCTAATATTGGCGGCATGATGTCCATCACGGGAGCATTAAGCCCATATTTACTTTTAAAGTGTTTTTGCAGTTCAGCTATTTACCTGGGCTTGCCTGGTTAAAAGGTAGCCTAGGATCGGTTTGATAGAATAGGGAATATTTCACAGCTGACTTTATTGGTGATGTAACTTGGGAAGATTTACAGTTGTACCCGCTTACCTGTGTAATGCTTATAGTTGACATACCGTTTACCATTTTTAACTCCGAATAAATTCACTTTACTTCTTCTGTTGTTTATTGCAAAGGATGGACTACATTTGTAAAAACAGTAAAACTACTTAGAGGCCTCAGAGAGACGATGATGTGCGCCCAGGGATTCCTCCCGCTAATGTAATCCACTTAGGAAAATTAAGATGGACAGACCTTTTAGTAAAAAAAAGAGAAGTTTGGCTATACCAATGTGAGTCCTATGACACTTGAGAATTATAGGCTAATGAATTTGAAGTATTGTTCGGTTCATTTGACAAAATCAAATGTGTCTCCGATTTTTTTCCAGACAATATAGTCTATAACTTACACGGATCGCCCTTTTCGCAGGGGATTTCGATTAATTTTAGATCTAGATTTTCTTTTTTTATTCGTTTAAAACCCGACCTTTTTCGACCCGACTTTTTTCGAGAAATTAATAATCAACCACAACATTTCATCTAGCAAAAGCTTCAAAAAAATTAAAGAAGGTTTGTAAATTGTGTAATGATTTGTTTTCAACACTATATGACCAATTTACAGCAGACTGAAATTCTCTGTTTAAGCCTAATCCTTCTTTCCTTTTTTATTTTTGCAGTTTCAGTTACATTGACAGTGTTAGGGCCTAATTCCTGACGGAAGGGCTGGGGAACCTATACAATAATGATGACTAAATTGAAGTGGTTGAATGAGCACCTTCTCTTTCCAAAAGAAAGTGTTGACTTTAAACATACTGCAACTGCAATATAGCAATGGTCTTGTATAGCTTCTTCCGTATGCAAGTTGTGTAATTCTACAGTAAATCCCCACAAAGCACAACAAATAAATGTACTACAATATTTATTTTACATTTGTTCATGGAACTACAGTAAGTCTACTGTTCAGGTTCACTACCGGGCTAGTGTACCTTTTTTAGTAGGCTATTAATAAAAAAAAAACATTAGAATTGAATTTCGTACGAGAAAACAATACTTTAATTAGCCTGCATTCATGATTGCATCAAGTGTAAATGTTAGTTGGTTGTATGAAATTCGAGACGTACACTAAAATTGGACCTTGACAAATTTCACCCGCAGGACTGTTGAAAAACATTCAAATTTAGGCCTGAAAGTATTTCGACAAGGCACCATTTCCACTTTAGTTTGAGGCCGTGATCTGGTGTTTTGTTCTAGGTTAATGGACATCCATAGATTGTTACAAATAACTATGTGGAAAAAACATCTTAAGTCAGAGGCACTGTTTATGAAGAACGTCAAGTTTAAACACTTCGCAATCCATCTTTGGTACAAACAGCGTCGTTTTATTTGGAATGGTCCATAACATCACCTTCTAAATGCTTTCCATTTTCCTACTTATTCCCATGAAAAACGAAAACACTGAATGACCATCACTGCACACCTACAAACTAATGCTGCTTTCATCGACTCTCTTAACACACATTTCATCCAGAACACCATCTGCATGCATTACCATTTTTACTCAGCTGCGACTGTCACACACTGGATTGACACTCCTTGTCTACGTTTCAACGTGCTGTAATGACATACACAACTCTTTCTGTAGGCTGTGCATTCTCACTGCTAGCTCACGTTGTAACAACATTCATGCAGGGTTTCATACCTTATCATCAGCTCGAATTTGCTCCGATTGCCACAGTCATTACGAACGTACACATTCGTGAAAACAGGATTTTTCTCCGGTGATACTGGGTCATATGTTTCTACTTCGGTAGAGAACCGAGTAGTGGAAATCTCCAATACCTCCCTTTTTCCAGAAGAGGGCAACACTTTACTCACGGCCACAACCGAGTGTGTGTTCTCCTTGAATGTGATTTTTGGGCGGTGGAGCAGGGTCTGCAAAAGCGCAAATGTACATCCTTGTGTCAAAATGACTAACGTTTCATTGACATTCTGTATCTTATGCACAGACATGCAACGACACAATCAGTTTGTGTGTGTGTGTGTGTGTGTGTGTGTGTGTGTGAGTGTGCGCGCGTTTGCATATTGAAGTAGATCATGATCGGCCTCCTCCACCCCAATTTCAGAGTCAGAACCTAAATGTCTGATGACCGCGTCCCAGACAACATGACTTGCCTCAGCTTGGTAAACCATGTTTCATTTCTAATGTATATCGTTATACAGAGCGATCTGAAATGATGCTTTCCATGTGTGTAAGACCTGTGAACTGGTCTCTTCAGAGAAGACAGTGACACTGCTCCTTGTTACTGTCGGGTCGACTGTTAAGTTTTACAAGCGACATTTTGCAAGGCAGTAAACGATACCTTCTTTACTTACACAGGAAACACCGAAAACATGCTGTGATAAAGTCAGCCTTTGGAATTCAGTCAATAGCCTATATAGTAACGGGTGTACTTCAAGCAACATAGGTATTGATTACAACGGGCCTAGATTAAGTACTGAAATCCTTCAAACTGGTTTGTCCATTCTGACTGCGCCACTATTTTGCACTACATTAAGTCTTGCATCACTGACCTTACGACCTCACCCACGCGCGCACTGCATCCCGTTATGCAACTGACTATCCTGTAACTCAACCTGTGGTGAGTTGAGGTCTAATTCCTACTACCATTCCTTCACTGATCAATCAAGCCAGAAATATCATCATACCTCAACAAATTTCACCTCAGAGTATCAGTCAGTCCCTGCTCCAAGCAGTGCGTAAATCAGCCTCCATTCAGTCTGATTTTCCACTACATCACTTTTAGTCTGTAACGGCAATTAGTGGTATGTCTAGCCAGAAAAGCACATGACAAATTTCGACAGTTTATATGTTCAAGTAGCTTTTGCAATTAATTTCCATACCTTTTCCAAAAATACTACTTCTGTTCTATATATACCATCAGTCTGCGCTACTATTCAACCAATGTATGTGTACCCACATTTCAGAGGAGGCGTCACGGACTTAAAATTACATTATTAACAACAAGTTTATAAGATTTTTCTTTAACTAAAATGCTCAGGTAATTTTGTACCTATAGCCTATATGTGCTTGGTTTACAGTGACTGATGGTTCGATGCAGCCGCCAAATTCTCGTTCAAGGTTGAACTTACTTAGTTATTGTCAATTTAACATAAGACTACATTTGGATGTATTTGCCGGTATAGGCTGTAGCAAAGTATCGCACCCATCTCACTTACCAATGCGGATTACTCAAAGGTTAAATTGTGTAGACCGGATGGTGCATGTGCGGGGCAGCCTATCCGGAATCCTGACGGACCAATGAGATCAAACCAATGCGCATAGCGTAGCCAGCACGATTGACGTGGAGGACGCGTCAAATTAATCTGAGCGAACTCCAGACTCCGGGATAAGACAAATTTGTCTTTAACGGATGAAGATCACTTCAGACCAAGTGTTCACAATAGTTTCTCCCCACTTGCTGTCGTGGGGCGTGGGACAACAGCTTCGAGCGGAAAACTTGGGGACTCCGTCATTTTCTTGTTAACTTCCTTGCTTCCCCCCGGTGCAATCGACAGAAACAGTGCGTTCAGCCATTGAAGAGTAGCTATTTCAAGGAAAGCATCACAAAACCACGGGCAAATGGGTGAGCCACTCTTCACGTCTGCATGCTTCAGTGGCAGAAAGATGATAGCGACAGAGCATGTTTTACACGCCTGCATAACGCCAGAAATAACCGTAAAGTCGACCACGGGTTTAGTCAAAACTGGATGGTGTCTTTGCATGGACCACAATAGGCTGCTGGAAACAAATATACCACAGATCAGAATTTCTGACTTGTGCCATACTGTTTGTGCAAGCTCTAGGTCTATGGCAAAGTATAAGCTGTAAATTGTCCACGTCTAAGTTTATATCATGATATCCTAGTTCTTTCATATTAGACTATATTCCATAGGCGAGGTAAGTGTTGTCTATTTTTTGCAGTCTACTGGGACTAAATAATAGAGCTGCTTACATTGGATCGCCATTTTCCTCATAACGTTAAATAGTGACGGCATGGAAAGAGTTCATGTTCTCCAGCTGTTTTTGAGCAAATACAGTGCAAGTAATGGGGTTTTCTTTCTTACAGAGCAAACATATGGGGAGGTGAACCAGCTAGGCGGGGTGTTTGTCAATGGACGTCCGCTGCCCAACGCTATAAGGCTACGGATTGTGGAGCTGGCCCAGCTTGGGATACGACCCTGTGACATTAGCAGACAACTCCGCGTCTCTCATGGCTGTGTGAGCAAGATTCTAGCAAGATACAACGAAACTGGGTCGATTTTACCAGGTGCAATCGGTGGGAGCAAGCCACGGGTTACCACTCCGAATGTTGTGAAAAACATAAGGGAATACAAGCAGAATGACCCTGGAATCTTTGCTTGGGAAATTCGAGACAGACTTCTAGCGGACGGCGTTTGCGACAAATACAACGTACCATCAGTGAGCTCCATTAGTAGGATTTTACGGAACAAGATTGGAAATCTGTCCCAGCCGAACCAGTATGAGACCAGCAAACAACCTCCGCCTCAGCCAGGAATTTCATACAACCATATTTACCCTTATTCATATTCGAACGCAATGTCACCCACTGGGACCAAAATGGGCAACCCTGGTGTGCCCGTCACTGGCATATCGCGGGCCTGGCCCTCGGCACACACTGTCAGCAACATCCTTGGTATTAGAGCCTTCATGGATCCTGCAGGTCAGTAGTTCAAACACTAATATTTAACCGTATTCTTCTCAATAATGGTACATTCACACATTGTTGAAACCCTTCACCTATCACGTGTTTTTATTTTATCACTATAGAGTTATAAATCCTCAATGCTTTATATTTCTAAAATACTTATTGCAGAACCTATAAATCAAGAGTTTTTTTTTATGAAGGCCCCTATCCTAACAAGGGTACACTGGAAGAAAACACTGATGTGTTATCTTTAAAATGGCTCATCTGAATGCACAAGAAATACTCCTAGGCAGGGTAAAATGAAATCAGATGAGTCGAAAATGAGGTTGCATTCTTGGCAGAAATATACTAGGCTACTTGGTTGGCATGATATAGGCCTTGGTGTTTATCATTTCAAGTTTCTATTTTGGTGACAGTAGAACAATTTAACACGTTTCAGAGCATTTGACTTTTTGTGATCTGATTTGATCTTTTGTGGTATTTAATCTTTTGATCTGTGGCCATTTTGAACATTTATTTAAATTTTCATTTGTTGCATGGTAGGCGTAATAAAATTAATTTTGTAAAATAGAAAATATAATATCTCATGCACTTTTTTTCTTCTACCATAACCCATATTGTTTCATATTTACTGGCTGTAGGCCTACATTTAGGAAAATAACCCATAATTTATAGGCCTACGTTTCTTATGAAAGAATACAAAAAGTATTAATTATATTTTAGTGTAAATGTGTATTTAATATTTCAAATGAAACTATCATTTGAATAGTCAAGTCTCTAATATTAAAGGTCTGGGTAGATTTACGATGAATCTTTCTGAAATTATATTTTTTGTTGTTCAAAACTTCATATAATGTCTACATGAAATTAATCTTATTTTAGAGCGCCCGTTATCAAACTATAATACAGTTCGTTTCTATTATGCTGCAATGTATCTAGCCTGCAGTGTTTTTGTTTTCTACCCAGCCATTGCTAGTGCAGAGGGATATCCACCAAAAATGGAAGACTGGGGAGGTGTCAACAGAGGGACGTTTTCCACCGCTCATGGAGTGAACGGAATAGACAAATCGGCTGTCGACGCGGACATCAAATATCCTCAGGTAGGCCTAAGTGTCCTCAACAAATATGTGAACATAACGTACTGTCCAAATGGCAAAACAACTTATTTAGACATTTAGTGTAAAATACTCTATAGGTAGGCCCGTTTTCTACACAGAAAACATTTTTTTCTCTTTGAGGCCTAGCCTGCTTGGCTGTGTAAAATGCAACGTGTGTTTTTCCAGAGTGAAGGTGCGGTTGTAGGCCCATGGCCAGCATTCCCTCAAGAAGCTAGCGCTGGGCACTTTTTGATTAACGATGATGTATATTATTTGTAATTATTTGTATATGTTCCTAACTGTGTTTCTCTCTCTCTCTCTCTCTCTCTCTCTCCCTCTCTCTCTTTCGCTCTCTCTGTGCGCGCGCCGTGTGTGCCCTCACAGTCATCTTCTACATTGTCCAGTTATGTACCTCCGTGTGCATATTCTCCCTCAAACCAGTACGGTGTCTATAGTGGTCCAGCAGGCAGCTATGTGACTCCAGCACATCACTGGCAAACTCAGGGCACGACCCTATCGCACCCAAGCAGCGGAATGACGATGCACGCGGGTGACATCCATTCGCCAATGTCATTCAAACATGCGCGAGACGGTAGGTTTGTACGCTGCTGATTACTTCACACTCTAACTTGAAAACATGATGATAATGATAATTTTGTCTTAAATCTGTAGATTTTTCTGGCAACATAGGCCTAGTCATATTTTGTCTCAGTCATTTATAATGAAAACAGAGCCCGGTGCTCGAATTGTTTTATAATTTCTTGGATTGAATAATAGGCTGCAAATAATTTCGCAGATATCTTTCAGATTAAGCCCGAAGCACTACAAGACTAACATGTAACCAACGAAGCAACACATAAGACATGCCTTAAAGGCAGTTTATGAATAAAAACGTTTCAATAAAGCTTTGAGTCCTTGATGTCATGAATGATGACAAAGCATTTAGCAACATGCTGGGTATGTGTTGTGCTACAAAACATGGCTTCTGTGCTGTACTCGCACATTGCATTGTTCTAGCATGACATGGGGGAAAAGTGTGTATAAGAGTCTGGAGTTGGTTAATGCCGATATAAAACCTCAGAGACAACCCTAATAGTGCATAGAGAGAAAACTCAAGAACTTTATGTGCATAGTTCGATTCATTACCATAATCTGGCTCTACAGTGCAGTTTTGAAGGTTCACAAAAACAGACTTTCTTGGTATTAAAGAGGGATTTTTGACTTGAATTATTTACAATCTCTCGAAAAATGTTGTATGGAGGCCGTTGGATGTAATGGGTTTATACATTATTTTAAACCCGGCTTCTCGATATCTCAAATTACTTTTGTTATCTCAAGATAACAAAGTTTAACTTTGTGTATTGTTACCATTTGTCTCGTATATTATTATTATTATTATTATTATTATTATTATTATTACTAAAGAACGAACATTTCCATTAGACATATCCCAGGGTTAATGCTAATGTCGCAAGTAATGCTAATATAGCAAGTAGGCCCATGCATTCTGTTTTTAAATACCATAATTTTTCAGGTAGACCTACGTGGTGTTGCGTGAACAGTGTTTTGTAGAAGGACAGAATTACGACTTGTTTGCTCTCTAAACACGCTCCTTGTCTATCTGCCCCCTCTTTGCAGGAGACCGTAAACCTCCCAGTCCCTTGAGCAAGCATGAGGCTTTAAACAGCATACACGGACTCAGTCTTCCTACCTCATCATCATAACCACCCCCCACCTCCCCAGAAGCTTGAGGGGAATCACCACACATTACGAGCCGCAAATACCCTACACCCATTTAATTGCGTGCATTTCAAGATCTCGAACAGTAAGTTGAAGCATTATCTACAGTGTCTTGGAGGAATGTATCGGTACAGCCAACTGTTGTAATGCTTACCACAACTTGTCCCTACAATATGTCTAAAACTGAATGTAAACATCCTGGCATGGATGCTAGTCTCTCTCGTGACGCCGTGTTGATGAGCGATGGTTTTTGAATCGTAGGCCTATGATATTCCATGTACAGTCTACTTCTATAGACGATTGCAGTCACAACACTTATGTCACTGATACAAATTTTGCGAATTTCATATTCTGTTTGGGGCCTTTTTTGATGACAAAAGGCAGGGATGCCTATGCATGTACAAAAATAAAGAAGATGCATGGTACAGATTCAAAGAGACTGCATTCAACTCAACGATGTGAACAAGTTATTATTAAATGTAAAATACTTGCAAAAGCTTTAATTATATTTTTATAAATACTTATGTAAATATGCTAAATAAAGGCATTGTAAATATAAACTTGACAACGGTGTGTTTAAATGCATTTGAAGTTAAATAATCTCACCTGACCTGCATATTCGCTCTATGAACTGATGTCAGGTTGATGATGAGCACCTGTTCTGTTCACTGTTCTGCTCTGTTTGCATTTGGGCCTTATTAATGGTATTTGCGATAACTTAATTAGCTTATCTGGCTGCGGCTATCAAAAAGTGTATGTGTGAGAATGTATGAATTGGCTATTTGCTCGGTCAATGACGCATTCCTCTCTTGGCGCCTCTGATGATGCTATCGGGTCTGTTGGACGGATGCCCTCCTGGTATACTATCAATATTAACCATCTTTCACACTGGAGTCTGTTTTGTTCAAAGGCCAATTTAGATCTAATTGTGATTAAACTATTTGAACCGTAGCCTACCTTCAGATATTTCTGAATCACATATCCGGGCCCTGCATGGTTGTTTTTTGAAGGGTGATAGCCAGAGTGCCTAGTAGGAACTCGATTTTAGTCAAGACACGTTGGGTGCCATGTTGTTGTAAAATTAGAAGATAGGCTACATTTTGGACTGAAGGACCTTGTGTTGTTAAATGTCAAAAATATTTGCAGAAGGTGTTTCAAATAACTGTAAAGTATGACCTGTTTCCTTTAATCTGAAGGATATATGCTTTTTATCACTGTTTTCTGATAAACCTTCACATTTAAATTAATAGAGGTAGTAATGGTCTATGTGCCGTCCAAACGGTGGATCAAAACACTGATTGTGGTTCTCATGCCGTTTTAACGAGCCTAGATTATTTTTTTTAGCAAAACTCATGCCGTCAAAAGAAATCCAACTGAACTGCTCTCTCTCTCTCTCCCTGCCGCTCTCCCCCCCCACACACACACACCAAACACCACACAAACAGACATAATGACCAAATTCTACAAACCAAAAGACATTTTTTCATCATTGCATCATTTATACATTTATATCACCATGTAATGAAAGATAAATCTGATTCTGTTTGGCGTTTAATTCAGGTGTTGCGAAAAACATTCATACCCAGAGACCAAAATAAACAGGTGACATTGTATTGTCTGATCATGGCTAAGCCTTCATTTATCATGTAGTGATCATTTACTGCGCCTACGTTGAAAAACTGTCGATAATTCCTGGTTATGCCTACAATTAATTTCAGAGTTTTTTTTTAACAACATTTATTATTATTATTATTATTATTATTATTTACACATACAACTAAAAAGAAATATAGAAATAAACATTTGCCTTACAAAGAAAGAGAATATGTGGCCTAATTTTACAAATAAATGCAATTACAGAGAATCCGAAGTTAAACATTTTGTTATATGGATAACCCCAACAATAGGCTATTAATAACAATGTTTCCATAAATTAGGCTATGGATATTTAAAATACTTAAATTAATATGAAACTCCTGCATATGGAAAATTTATAATAGATAAAGATGAAACATATCATTCAATAGTATTAGTATATTTTTCCCTTTTGGGTACACATCTATAGACATATCCTGGAGGATAGAGAGATTAATTATGTCACCTGACAATGCTTTTGATTTAGGTGCTGTGTACAGAGCGTGGGCATTTTGTTGACCAACAGCGTTGACTTAACTGGTGTTTATATTGCATCTAAAAGACAAAACAGAGGTCAGCCACAGAAATGCCATCTAAGATCACTGCCAGCAGGTTGTCCCTGAGATGTACATGTCCTCTGAGTAAATTCAAAGTCATGCTTGCATTTTTTGTGCTTTTGATTCCTTTGATTGGTAAGCAGTTAGCGAGAACACTGTTTGCTTGAAAACTTGCCCTGACATTTAGCATTCAACAGGAAAGCAGAGCACAGCGTCACAACCGGCTCGTGCATTTGAAACTATAGCCTTGTTTTGAAAGGTGGGCACCTTGCTGGAAAATAGAGATAGGCAGTTTCCACATGGCCTATTGTGCTGATAATTCAAAGTAGCCTCTGATGAGCAAGATTTTGGTGACAAGAACATTTGCACTATCAACCAAAGCCACTAATAGCTGTGGTTCAGGTAACAAGGATTCCATGAGGTAATAAAGACAGACAGTCAAATGAACAGTAGGCAAACTGGAGGAAGCAGCTGCATTACAATGGAAAACTGATATTTCAGCTTTGTTGTTCACTCCCTTTATTAAGTCAGTAAACACATAGTTCAGTGACTGAATTTATGACTTGCCTGCAAAGCTTTGGTAACTAAGTTATAACACAGAAAGAGAGAGAGAGAGAGAGAGAGAGAGGGAGAGAGAGAGACCGAGAGAGATTTGAATTGGTGGCCACTGTATGCATTTAGTTTGTAATATGACGACATACAGTATGTTTTCTTTAGTTGTCAAAAATGAATGGTTACAGTGAAGTTACTACAATATAGCTCTCTGTTGTGTGTACCTGTTATTAGATAAGCGTTCATAGCTGGAGGCTCAGTATAGAGATAGACCACTATATTACTCACCAAGTCATCAAAGAAACCTTGTAGAAACCAGTTTATCTGACGAAAATTAATACATTTAAAAAGATGACAGTATAACAGTTTCCAATATAACAGTTTAGAAATTGAAAAGTAGACCTATGAACATACTTGCACATCAGGATTGTACAAGGCTGAGGATGAGAATATGGTATGTGTTAAATTGTTGTAGAATCACAAAATATTTCATTAGACATCTCATTCCTAAAAATAATTAGCAACATTGAAGTGAGTCATCCTAGCATCTGTTGCGGTTACTGTGTTCATCTGCAATGCAATGCAGCAGCTTGGTTAGAAGAACAGACAAAAACTATTTAGTAACATGTGAAGATGTCAGCTAAACGCATAGTATAGTAACTGTATCAAACATAACTTTACAACTTTGGAAAACGCTGGTTTTGTCTGTCCAACTCAATGCACTTTAGGTCTACAGAATTGAGTATGTGGTGGCTGTTGCCCTTCCCTCCCAAAGCCATTTAATTGAAGAGGAGACGCTGAACATTTCAAGTGGCATTGAACAGCTGAAAAGGCTAATGGCTTTGCCAGAGGGGCCCACTCACGCAGGCTTCAGACCCATCACGCAGTGTCTTCTGTTCAGACTAGGCCTCCAAAGCCAGCTCACTAGCGCTGGGTGAAACCTAGGCAGTGTCCTTCACTTCACAGTGTTGTACTTGTGCAGTTGCTGGTCAGTATCCACGCGTGCGTTTTTTGTTACTGCGTCTTCCCTTTACGGTCTTTCGTAGGGTATGGACTTTTCTTGATTTGTGCCTTTTTATCTAATTACAAGCTGCTATTCCATGCAGGAATGAAATGCAGTGGTGTCTGTGTGTGAGTGTGTGTATGTGTGTTTGTGTCTGTGTGTGTGTGTCTGTGTGTGTGTGCGTGCGTGCGTGCATGTGTGTGTGTGTGCATGTAAGTACATGTGTGCATTAGCATGTGTGTGTGTTTTTATTTCCGCAAAACCAAAAGGTATACAGTTTTCAGCTAAAGCTGGACTTCACATGGCTTTATATTTTACCATACATTTTGCATAACATTTAAACATTTAAAATGCTTACCTTTAACCCTAAAACACCTAACATGACCTTTTAATTTGCCCCATCTAAACAACGTTGAGGATTCTCACTGAAATGTGTAAAAATGTCACTTGGTCTCACTTTATTACAGCTGTGGATGTTGCCCTGTCTTTCCTTGTATTCTTTCCCATGGGAATTCTCTGCGGTGTCCCAAAATCACACTCCCCCAATCTGAAAAGGCAGAGAGCAATATAATTGTTTATTGGCCCACATGTTGATATCTCAAATGAGAAATGTTGTGAGTGCGTGGTCCCATTCTCATTTAGTTCTTCACATGGAAAAAAAACAAACAAAACATTGCAGATGTCTTACAAAGTATCAACAGTATTTGTAGTGCTACAGATTTGGGCTGAAATCTGACCTTGTCTTCTATCTACCAGCTCTTGCATTTTCACAGAGTAATACAAGGCTGTGGTTGATGTCACCAGTCACTAGGGGGAGATGATATGTGGGTATGGAGTATTAGCTGTGTACCCCTAGTAATGAATGGTGAGAACTAGCAAAAGCTAATATACAGAAAGGCTAATGCTAACATGACAATGGAGAATCACAGAATAATCTTATTGTAGGTTGAATTCTTCTGTATGATTGCATGGTTGCAGCAGGTGAACTTAACAGTTGTTTTTTTTTTTGTTTTTTTCTTGTGATGCTGTATAACAGAAACATAAGTAATACATGGACTGGTGTGGTAAAGCAATAGCAATCTAGAGATGCAGCAAGAGGCTTTTTAAAGTATATGTTTTATCTATGTTTGATGGTATAGAATATTTTTATATTGTATTATATTATTATATTGTTAAATGAGATCAGAAATGCAAACTGTATGTTTATAGATTTAAACATATATGTACCTGAAAGGTAAACCAAGTGGCGTTATCTATAAATGGATGACTCTTCTTTGCCCATCTCAAGGAGTGTACTGAATAACCAGTTGGTCTACACCTGCTCTAGTCAATACTAGAGGTAATATTGATCATCAGGTGCAGTGATGTGCCATATCTCATATCACAATAAACATCATTTCATATTCAGGTAACAATATATATCAGAATTTAGCATGTTTTTTTTTTGTAAATGTAATGAATAACAAGCTCCATGAATGGACTATTGTTATCACCTTTGGAAAGGTAAATATTTTAAGAAGGTGACTGATGGCCTTTATTATCATTATTATCGTTATTGTTGTTTTTATTTTTACATATTTGATGAGTTCTAGAGGCTAATGTTGAACTTTTCACAATACAAACATTATGTACAAACAGTGTATCATAATTCTTATAATGGAGAGAAATTATTACGATATACAATAGACAGTACAATCAATCCTCACTTCACTGAAGGTCATAGCATTACTCCAAAGCCTAGATGTTTTTTTTAGGAAAACAAACAGCAAAAATGATGACGCTTGAGCACAAATGATGATCACACACATTGGAACAAAATGTTGTAAGGTTGGTGTGCGTGTGTGTGTGTGTCTACATGCATATGTATGTATAGTGGGTGTTTCATCAATTATGTAATTAATTAACAGCTAACGTACAAACCCTTCTGTCGGCAGTGGCCACTTGACCCTAGGCCTACTTTATTTATCCAGCTCTCCAGAACACTGCAGTATCTTCCACTGACTTTGAATGGGCCTTCCCAACATTTGTGTTGCGTTGCGGTCCTGTTTGCCCAATCTGAACTTATTTTCACATACATTATCCTATACCTAATATTAATACTGTTATGAAACCCTCTATTTATGCTGCTTTGTTCTGTGTCCTGTGTGCTTGTGATGAATTATTTGCAGTGAGCCTGACATGCATGTGTCGGACCAGTTTGAGCCCAACAGTTTTTTTAACATTTTCTTTTTAATAGAAGAGGACACAAAGCAGAGAAGAAGAGTTGTTTATCATCCTGTCTTGAAGTATTAAATATGAGTTACGGCTAAAGTGAAAAGGAATGTCTTTTGAGACTGCAAGCTTAAACAGATGTGGATTATTATGAAATGAAGCACCTTTGGTAAGCCAGGCAATGGTGAAGGTGATACCCTTGCAAATGCTGAAAGCAATGTTGGACTTCAATTTTTTCTGCTGACTGAATAATTTGTCACTGTCCAAACTGTGTATGTAGGGATCAGACCTGCTTTGCACAGACAAGAGCCCAGTTAAAATCTCTGACACACTGCTGGTAGTGTTGGAGGGCTTTTGTCTGATCAGGGTTATTTTGGAGCAACATTATTCGAGTAAAAGAAAGACAGAAAGCACTTTTTATCCATTTTTAGAGAAGAGTGTCGCTGGCAGGCAAAGCCAAGTGAGGTCAAATCTCATGGCGTATCAGGTAGTACTTGAAAAATGAGACGCCAAATAGGTTAGCGTTTGACATGTTTTAGCTTGGAGTCATTCAACAAAATGGATGGCAGTTCCTGTTTCTTTTTTTTTTTTTTTATTTATTTGACTTTTAATTAAGTGTCCAATGTAGTGTCCCGAAGACTTGACAGTAAATGACAAATGATATTGAAAGGAAAGTTTGGTCTAGGAAACTAATTCTATTGTACACAAAGGCTTGTCAGTTGGAATGTTGACATACCTGTCTACATGTGTCATGGGCGTGTTTGTATACAGTACTGCTTTCTCGAACAGCGTGTTGCAATAGAGTTTTACTCTGCCACTGAGCAGAAGGCAAGGCAATATCATAGAAGACCTTTCTGAACCCTCATAGACTTAACTGGCATAAATCAGCAAATCATGAAGCTGATTCATGCTAATTTGAGGGTTTGGGGCTTAGGGGGACATTGGGATTCACCTATTATTACTATGAGAGAGCATGGAGAGTGATGTCACAGTGAAACTTTGCTATGTTAGCTAGCCATTTTCTTTAGACCCCCAAAGAACCAAAACAGGAAAGGAATTCCCCTTTATATATATATATGTATAAAAATATATAAGTATACATAAATAATGAGATTTCATTTATTGTGATCCAGACGTCCAAAAACAGACAGAAGGGAGCATCTTTAGTGCAAGGTGCAGTCACTTTCATCATGCAGTGCGGAGAGGAACTCATGCACTTTGATTACAGCGCCGGGGCTCTGATTATTGCATGTGAATGACTAAAGTAGCATGAAATTATGGTGACATACACAACTAAAATGGTTCCTCTCAGGGCAGTGTTGTCAGTGGAGAGCTGTTTTGTAAACTACAATTATGTCCGCCATCTCTGCATTATATTAGAAGCGGGTATGTAAATAGCTACAAATTGCCTTGTTCCTTGTGCTTAAGAGAGACACAGATCCTCGCTCCAAAACATGTGCTCCACAGAGGCAGACAGGCTGCTTTTGAGACTGCGTCAGCAGCTTTTAATGCAATAATGTTCTATCTTCAGCCGAGGACAGATATCTGGGCAGAGGAAGAGACAGCGGGACTGGCTGGATTTCCCTCTAATTTGCCATGACTACAGAATTAATGTTCTGCTTGAGTGCCCAGCTGCAATTTATTTCAGGGCACTGAAATGTATACTGTGCGTGACGCTGCCACATACGAAGCTAACATTCAAGAGAAAAAAAAGTGCTGTGTGGCATTTGGATTCCTCTAGCACTGTCATCTTGATTTCTGGCCTAAATTCTTATGAGGTGATAATGGGAAGATGAGCTTCCTCTGAGGAATGTCTCCGTGGTTCGCCATTGCACTGTCTGTTGGTTTTGGGGAAAGAATTTATATGAATTTAAAGGGAGGTGTTTGTTTTTGTGTACACATAATCTACCTATACTGTTGGTTACATAAGATGGACTGTATATATTGTGTGTCTGATTATGACATTATATAAAATGATTTCCTCCCTAGAGGTCTTGGTGGGTAAGGCTTACAATGTGAAAGAAAATAACATGAAACAGGAAGAAACACACATAAGAATGAGTGGAGCTGATTGACTGTTTAAATAGAACGACAAAATGTTCTTGTCTGATATTGTGTACTACATCACCACTAGTGCCCCTGATTCAAATAATCATGTGCCCATTGTCACTTACAGTACATCCAGTTCCTCATCAACTGACAGCGAAGATGAAATGGGCCTCTCTTTTAACTAGGTATAGGCACTGGAAGACTACATGAGTAATGTCATAAAGTTTGGATTTGTCAAGTATAGAAACGATATAAAAAGGAGCTGAATGATATTGTACGCACATCAAGATAAACATGTCCTCAAGTACAAGCACCTGAATTTCATTATTTTTTTGTTCCAATGGTTTCTAAGTATCAGTGTGCCAAGGTTTTAAACTACATGGTACATTTCTGTGTATGACCTACTGACTGTAACTGTTGTAATAAAATGCAATGGGCAGGAAAAATGGTTCATTAGAAATTCAAGTAACATTTGTTTTTGGTTTATCCACAGAGTGATTGCACTGAGGCCATTGCAGTGTTTAAAATCAAATAGAGTATCACAAGTAAAACTGGGTTTACATGATCACAATGACCACTCTTTGACTTATTACATTATCTTTCACTTACATTTAAAAAGTCACTTCATACTGCTGAGAAGTTCTCTGTTGCTATAGGATAAATCCAGTGAACTAAGAGCTGAAATACAGTGTAAACTGTATTTACAGAGATGGGGGATAGTTTGTGATTCCCTCAGATCACTCAAATGCGTAAATATCATGCCAAAAGGATATTGCATATAATTAAAGGAAACCTCATAGAGCGTTGTGGAGCCATCATATGTGACTTGACAACATTAATGACATTGTTTGAAATCAAAATGGATGAGTGCATGCTCACAAATATGTATCTGTAGAAGAGAGCTGTAATTTGTGACAATTTTCACATTTAAACTGCAGATGAAACTTTCTTTGGTGAAGCTGGGTGAGCCTGGTGTGGTGATGTTCAAGAAAAGATTTAGTACTCTAGCGAAGAGCAAACATTTTCTCAGACTGTCAGCATGTTTATTTCGCTTAATTAACTCGTGATGAAGACACCCGAAGAGTTAGGCCTCTGCCATTTAACAGTTAGTGTCAGCTGATGCTCCACTGTAATGCTTTGGGATGAAAGGAGATGTCACCACGAGTATGTCTAAGTGGTCTTTCTCCCTTGGACTTCAAACACCAAATCGCCTGTCTCTGTTTTGTTTGAGGAGGTTTGACCACTAGACCAGAGATACTGTTTGTCATTCCTCCTTCAAAAGACAACAGAAACATTTTTCTTGCTGAAGCCCAGTGGATGACTACACCGGAGTGCTATGCTGCCTCAGACGTATTTGTTGCCATAGAAGTTATGTGGTGTGTTACAAACACAGCTCATTTTTTAACACAACGGCGCAAAAAGCCATATGTTGGGGAGGGGTGTTGTGCTTAACATCCTGATACTTCTGAAAGTCGTATCTTTCAGCATTGGTAGCGTTCTCTCCCTCATTTCATCATGTAGGCTATAAAGAAATTATTGTCCATGAATGAAACGGGCTGATTTGCAGAATTACTAGCTTCTACTTCTTCTAAGTCTTCAGCAACAAAACTGCCCAGTGTCTCAGGCAGTTTGCATCTATGTAAGGAATTATACCTGATTATACAGTCTCATCTTTCAGGCCTAGGTTGCCATTATTTTTTTAACTATAGGCCTATACAACTGCACAAAATTTGGAACTTGACAGAAAATGCACTGTATGAAAATGTATGGTAATGTGCTACATTCCTATGGAACATAAAATTATCTTAATGATCGACCCCTCAAAGGTGAACCAATTTCATATGATTTATTGAATTCTGAGTAAGATTTTTCTATGGACTGAATATGTCTAGGCCTACAACCAGCCAATAAACATAATATGATTATAGTCCACTTGTGGTTAATTAATGAAGCCTATGTACAGTGCAAAAAAAAAAAAGGTTTTATCTGATTTTTCATTGAGCGATATGACAAATTAGGCGTAAACTCGCCTGGGCACTGGGATGCTCGTTATCACACATGAAAGGCAAGCAGGGTTACACCACTGACTTCATGCACATTTTCTTTATTCCTATTCATTTGAGTGATCATTTATACAAAAGCAGCGAACCAACTATCAGATCAGGCTAATGTTATAGCATTTCCACAGCTAAAGCACCAACATTTCAATTTTGCAAGCTGGCGAATATTCACTGCAAGAGGACTTGCACGCAGGCAAGGCAAAGTAAGAAGTGTCAGAGTGGTTCTTGCAAAGGAGCAGCTTCATCATCAGACGGTAGGGTGTCATTAGTTAAGAAGTCCATTGTGCCACTTTATAAGCTGAGAACATCTTACAGTCTCATCAAAGTCAAAGTCAAAGTCAAAGTGTACTTTATTGTCAATTCACTATGTAACAGGCATTACACAGAGGACTGAAATTGCGTTTCACCAGACACCAAATGTGCAATTTAAACTAGAAACACACCCACACACACACACACTCACGCAAAAAACACACAGCTACACTCATGGACATGAAGTGCACACAGACATCCACAATAAATAGACATAAGACATATGACATACAGGTAAACATATACGCTTCCAGCAAGAAGGAAGGAAAGTTCGAAGTAGCTCTTCTTGGTAGCTGGTGTAGATTGGAAAAAGTGAATGTGCAACTTGTAAGGTGCAATAAGTGAAGGTGCAATTAAGTAAAGTGCAGTGTGCAAGCACCATGGACCTCAATGTGTGTGGATGTCAGTATCCCTTCGAAATGCAGTATAGCAGCCAGAAACTGAAACTGAACTGAACTATTTCTTTCAGTTAGCCTATACAAACATTAGCTTTCCACAACTTTCTATTAACAGTTTAGAGCACCTCTGCACAGGTAAGAAATCAGCCAAGACTGTCAATCTAACCAAATGTAGCCCAGAGCATTGCTCCACCACCATATCAAAAACGCTAAGTAAATGTAGGCTATAAAGATCAGGAAGACAGACAAATTGAAAACCATTCAGATCAATATGGCCAATGCTCAGGTTCATGAGGTCAAAGGTTATGAATATGTCTGATAAGTCTTTTGAACTATATTGTTGTTTGAACTCAGATGTGTTGCTTTTTCACATAAATTAAATTAGAAGACCTAAAAATGCCATGGATTTAAGACCATTTATCCTGAAAAATGTGATATAGACTTAACATCACCATACATGCATGCTGAATACATCACTGTGAGTATAACCATATTAGAGTTAGGGTTAGTTATTTTTTCAATTTAACCAAATAATGAAACCAGCAGGGATCCAACAGCTGTGCTATTATTACATGATATAAGATAATCTCCCTGATTAAGGAATGAAGAAGTGTTGATGGAACTGTTCATGTTCACAGTATGCCTGTGTAGGGTCAAAGTGGTGGCCAAACTGATTGCTAGCTTGTTTTTTGGGTTATCATTAGATGTATATGACTGGATGTGGCAGTCAGCTGAGGTTTTTAGAAATGTTTGGTGTGTCAGGTAGCACTGCTGTGGTACGCCAAGGAGTAGCCTATCTTACAGGACCTGTTAGGTAGCCAGGGTGAATCACTAAACAATGGCGCTTGGAAGACCTTATCATCAGTCTGACAGACAAAGCAACAAAAGGCTAAACAAAAACAGAGTGCCATTAATCATTCTGTGACAGCACCCCAGTCCGCAGGTGCTTGTCACTGTGACAAGCAAGAGCTCACACAGCATACCGTCATTAGTCTTCACGTCCAGGCAAAACACCTTGATGATAACTTTCACCTGATAAACCCTGAGATGGTTTCACAATCATCCCGCAAGCCTACAATAACGCCTCTTCATTGTGAAGTATTTTGTCAGAACCCTGTTCCTCTTTCCACGTGTCACGCTCAAACAAACAGGTGAGAGAATGGCCTCGTCGGCCTCGATGACAACATGTCAAATTCTGCAAAAAAGTGTCAGCGGAGTTGTTTTCAGGAGCTGTCGCAACTGAGGACTAGGCCTGCGGGGTCAGTCTCTGAGTGGCACTGTGTGAATGTGTCTCTGTGTATCATCAGAGGGGCATCAGGAGAGAGGCGGTGCTCCTAACCTGAAGCCGACTCCACGGCAGGGGCCACCCGCCTCAGATGTCCCGCACTGGGGGCGGCCCTTTGAAGCTCACCGAACTCACTGAGCCGTGCACTGTGTTCTGCAGTGCTGCCCTCAGCCCCGTGGTCTTGGCTCTGTCTGTGCCGCTGGGCCCAATCGCGTGTCCTCATCTCAGCACTTGCTCTGAGCTTTGACCCGGAGTGCTTGCTGTCAATTTAGCATGGCGTAAACAATTGCAGGAGGCTTTAAGCAAGTCCAGTGAAAAGTATGGTAACAATTAGGGAGGATGGCTGTTCTGTCTTCAAACGGCCTCTTGTGTGACACTGTGCTGGCTGCGTCCTCTGTAATACAGTGACTTTCCAAGAGCACAAGTGGCGATTCAGTGAACGTGCCAAAATGTAAATATTCCAATATGAAATATCTGTTGTGCTTTGTAAAGCCATTGTTGCTCCATAATTTGTCCTGAAAGCCATTCTTTTCTGCCTGAATTGGAGGAGAGATCTACAGTAGTCCTACCACTAAAACCTTAATTGCAAGAGAGCAAGATCTATTTGTATTTCTGAAAGAGAAGAGAAAACAGTCCTGCAGGGCAGACTTGAGTGCCATGCGGTATGTGGTCTTGCTGTTTGAAAAAAAATCATTTGAGCTGAGGGATTCACTTTGACATTGGTTTTGTTTTTTAACCCACATTCCAAATATTCACACTAAAACTAAACTGAAGATCATGCGTCCACATCCTTCATTGCCTAATCTCATCGTCTTCAGTAAACAGCTTTATACTTGTTGAGGGATGAACTGTGTAACATAATACTGAGGCAAACACCCATTTCAACAAACACTTCTCAATATCTGGAAACCAGCAAGCTTCTTGAAATTGATCTTCTAATCATATTGCGCATGTTGTCCCAATCTAATTCTCTAACGTCATTGTACTCCCTATTCAAATTCACCCTCAACGGACGATGTGAAATTCCTTCTACCATGAAAAATAGCCCGAACACACCCGTCAAGACCCTTGGCAGTTGACAGTTGATTTGTCACCTATTTCTTCTTGTAAAGGATGATGTTTTTCTGGTAAGCTGGACACAAATAGTTCTACTGGTTTGATAAAAGTCACTTTGAGTATATGAACAATCAATACAGCATACTCACAATATTAAACAAGCAAGGAAACCTAAATTAATTTTCAGTTGAGCTGAAAATTACTTCCCCTCCTGGAGTTATATTCACAGATCATACATGTCATCACATAACTATAGCAGTTCTGTTTATTCACGTGCTTTCTGAAATTTCCTGCAGCTGGGCAGGTTTCAGTGCTGACTTGCCAAAAACATGTTAATCATCACAAGAATGGTGCTGACTTATTTTTCCCGTCAACATCTTATAAGCTGTATGAGAAACTAATTTTCAAGGCAAAGTGCATATAGTGCCCTGGCGTTAAGCATCATAATGGCCTTTAGCTACCCATATATTACATGTTTTAGCAAATATTTTATTTCTTCCATTCAATAGTTCAATTGTGTTTCATGTTGAAGTTAAATATGTTGTAAACTTGTGTACGTCAGGCATTACAGTGTTTTCAAATCAACTAATGACAGAGGTCATCATATAGTTTTAGAGAACTACCAGTAATGGAGATGGTCATGCACATGCTCTTGTATGCTAAAGATTCAATAAAAGAAATGTGTCGAAACACATCTCTCAAGGCCGGGACTGTGCCTGGACAAAGTAGTGAAACAATTTCACCACAAACTGTTGGCTTCATGGGAAATGCAAACAACAAGAATCATCACCTAACACCCCTGCCACTCACTTCTCTCTCTCTCTCTCTATCCCCCCCCCCCCCCCCCCCGCCCCCTCCCACCCTCCTATCTGAAGTGCCGACTGTCAGTCCTTTTTCAGGTGAGGACAAAGGGGAACTGTCAGACATGTTGAGGAAGAGCCTCCCACCTCTTCCTGTTCTCTGTGACACAGATACCTGCCAGTGGTCCATTTCCTGATAGCAGGGTTTCCGGTTCTTAGTCAATTCAAAGGCTGTCTGGAGAGATGGTCTTCTTGAGAAGAAAAGCAAATAAACACAGAGGTCTGAGCCCTTGTTTGTTGTTCTGTGATTTCAACAAGTGATTTTTATGCCTCAATATAGGCTGTCCTAAGCCCACTTAAAAGTCTTTTGCCTGGACCCACATAAGGTTATTTGTTCTCCAAAAAGAAAAAAAAATGTATTTTCACCCATTTATAACAAATTTATAACATCCTTTATAATGAGAACAAAGTTGTTAGAATAGGTTTTCAGTTACAATGCATTCAGATGCTGAGTGTTCGTGTCATGAATGTTTTAACATTAAACGGTATTGAGTATACAGTTTGGCAACCTCAGCGAGGAAGTGAGAAACCTTGCAATGGCAGTGACATTCTAATCTCATCTCATGCACAGTTGGATGCAGAAAACACGAGACTCTTCTTTGCGGTCTGTCATTCCCAACCACACCATTTGTGAGCTCTGTCATTCTTTTTATTCTTCCTTTCTTTAATTCCTGCTCTCTCCTCTCTCTATCTTTCTCTCTCTCACACACACTCACTCTCTGACAGTTCTCCCTCTACTTTCATCACATGAAAGTAATAGAGAGGTCAAATAAATACTCCCTCTGGTGGGCGATGACGGTGAGGATAAAGGAAGATGGATGTTCCTGGTGTCAACATTGCAGGTGTTTGCTTTTATGACCAAGCTTAGTCCTGCAAGCAGTTTCTCATTACTAGCCCTGGAGTACGAGAGCCTCCGTGTCTCCCACATTCATACAATGCTCTGAAGACTGTGTAATTTAGGAAACTAATTTTAGGGGGAGGCAAATCAGATTTTATTCGAAGCAGACCTGACTGAGAGGAGATTCACCACACTGTGGTCAGACTTCAAACCCTGCTTGTTACTTTCTGCTTTTCATGTCCAGAATGCTTCAGATCTCGATCTCTCCCTCTCTCTCTCTCTCTCTCTCTCTCTCTACCTCCAAGGAAGGCAAAAACATAGCTTTTCTTGTCCAGCAGTATCCATGAATATTGGACCCTGAAACCCATCATGCAGTAAATCACTTGTGTGCATCATTTCACTTCAGAGTAGTAGATGATATGAGTCAGGGAAGACACCTCATGTTGCTTTTAAAAAAATGTCATAGGAAGTACAACAAAAAATATCTGTGCTGAAATATTTGGATGTTCTTCCAGAGCTGTCATATGCAGTCCTAGGGCTTCATGGCTGTCAGGGAAAAAAACAGAGGTTTTAGGCACAAACTTATCTAAATACATGCTTGCTGTATATCTGAGATAGAAAACCACAGGGGGAAGACCAGAGCCCTTCTTTTTCAGACAAGATTACTGGACTATTTCAGTCAGAGCAGGGTGCTTTTCCTAGGCAGCTCTGGACAAGATTTATACAGAGATACGGGAAAGGCCTGATTTCATCAGCAAAAGACTTTTTAAGGTTTAATCAATGTTTCTGTGATAAGAATCTTGTATAACAAAAACAGCATAATTAAGCTTTCATATTAATATATGATGAAACATTTCACAATGCAAACAAATCTTCAAAAAGGACATGTCATATCACTGGTTGTGGATCCCCAATAAAAGGGTAGTCTTGGTTGGCAAGTTTATTCACATGCTATTTCTATGCATCAGTGCAATACTGTCAGACCTGTATGCACAGTCAGCAGACAAGCAGTCATGTCCCAAAATAAGCACTAACACCAGTAACTTACTTGAAAAGCTGTTTTCTCAGTATGAGCAGCACAAATGATCCATCACTAACTGGTTTGAACACATGCAGGTGTACACACTGAGACTTTTAAAGCATTTAAGCTATTATTAAGTCTCTATTGTAAGTCACCAGAACTTTAAGCTTCATTTGTTGTGGATAGAAGTGAATGTATTTACCAGGGGTAGCAATAAGTAAGCAATAAGCAAGCAAGTTTTCAGAAGAAACTGAATGTGAGCTGTTATAGTTTATTCTAATGTGGTTTAGCAAGCTAGTGCTGTTATGGCTATTTTCTTAGACTGGCTAAAACTGATTTTAAGCATCATTAAACACTAATTAAACATTGAAAACTAAATAAAAACTCCAATTAACAAGTATAACTGGACTCACAGGTCTCACAAACTTTCTAGTCAACATTTAGGGAAAATGACTGGAGAAAGTTGTTGATTACTACAATAGTTCATCACGACTCATTATTCCAGCAGACTATTAGGTTTCAGGAGCATTTATTTATTGTCTTTCTTTCTTCAACAGCAGGAAGAGCAATAAAGGGATGAGGGCATAGTGAACATGATACCTTGAGTCAAGATCAAAATGGTTGGTGGGGGTGTTGAATTTCACTCTTGATGTTAATCCATCAGCATTGTCACACAAGATTAAAGACAAGAGTCTTAACTGTTTCATCTCCATCCTGGCAAATATTGGTCTGAGTAAATAGTTGTAAGACATCTTGAGGATTTAGGCCTCAGCTTAAAGCCTGCCAAGTGCCAGTGTTTTTTTTGTTGTTGTTTGTTTTGTTTTTTCAGTATGGGCTTTATTGTCTTTGTTTTCCAACTGAACATTAGCAGCAGAATGAAGTGTCTGGGTGGAACAGTTCAGCTTTGTGTCAGTCACGCAAAGGCAGACTTTCATGTGTGGTGATGCAGGTGCTGAATTGACCTTATTGCAGATGTGATCCCTGATAACACATGCATTAAAACAATACTTTGTTAGTGGTTAGCAATGAATTCACACTACTGTTGATATGGTGAAATAAACTAATATTAGGGGATCCTAAATACAAAGGTAAACATACAAACATTAATACAGTTACTCCACTGTAATCTCATTTAGGCAACACATGTGTAATATAATGTCTTGCCTAAAGTGAAATGTCTCATAACAAATATAAAAAAGGCCTGGTTAAAGCATATGTTTATGCTCAGACAAACCTAGTCCACCACGACGGGCCAGACCTCTGGCTTATGCTGTCAGGTTGCTCTGTCACACTGTAAATATAGCAGCTTGACTTAGCCTCAAAGTCCCTGCCTACCCTACCGAGGAAATTACATCTACTTGTATCTTGCCATCAGTTGCCAAACTGCTCGTATCAAAATTAAAATATTTATCAAAAGCTAACCTCGGAGGTAATACAAATGCAAACGTAAGAGTAAATACACAGGATTTCATGTTAGAAGGGGGGAAATACAAGCGAAACCCTGTAACCACGGGGATTTGCGTCCTTGCTTTGGAGTCAAAATTGGTACTCCCCTGAAAACATCTGTAAAAAATTAAATCTCACCACTCAAATTAGAATGGAAAACCTTGGCTTTGGGGTCAAAAGGAAAAAACTTGCCAAATTGAGCCACTAGCATCTTCCTACCCCGTTTACTTTGATGTTCACGGCTGTCCCTTCACTGTGTGTGTGTGTGTGTGTGTGTGAGTGCCTGCATGTGTATGTTTGTGGTGATATCGCAGAATGGTGTTTCAAGATCTGTGACAAACAGCAGTGTGCATGTGTGTGGGTGTGTGTATGTGTCTGTCTCTGTATGGGTGTTTGTGTTAACTACTGTTCGTGAGTACAGAGCTGTTATTCGGTTGAATTCTGTTAACTTATCATCGATCGAGTATGGGACAGTCATTCAAAATTATATAGTTGACATTGTGTAAGTTATAGTCAAAGAAATAATTATTTTGCTATAAAAGCTGTTTTATGCTTGAACATTTGAGTTTATAAAAGAACCTCTATTTACATATATTTCAAAGTTTGCAAATTTACACTCACTAGTCTCTAAACAGGTTTTGCATAACTTAGAGCAATGCTTTTGTCTTGTGGGATCTCCAGTCAAGTGCCATCCACATTCCTGACCTCAACTGAGACTTGTCGGTCTATGCACATTTACAATAAAATTAGCAGAGCATAGAGCCACTTAACTGCTGATGATGAGCATTCTGTTGGTGCTGTGACACACTAAAAGACCAAATTATGAAACTTTTTTTTTTTTTCAAAATAGAAATTCTGAGGTTCTAAGTCATCTGCATCAGTGTATTCTGCAATTTCTTTGCATAAAGCCAGTATGAGCTGTTCAGTGAGGGATGTCCTCACCACCTTTCAAAAGGCATCCTCAGTTTCTTGCCAGTTTATTTTATTGGAAGAACAGTGACCGACCAATGCATTTCTCAAGACAATTTTATCTGTGTAATCATTCCTACAGATACTGATGCTTTGGTTGTCCAAATAGCCCACAGAAAGCAAATGTCTTGTGACTTCCTTAAACAGCACAACAGTTTTCACTTCATTCTCACAAACTTTTCAGCTAATTCATTCAAATGATAAATTAGCCCTTCGAACATGATCATTCAGATTAGCATGCAGTTAACAGAAGCCTACATAGTGTATATATTTACAATATTATCACTGACTACATAATATTTCTGATTGATATCAGATTATATGGATAGAGAATAAATCAATATTGAGAATGTCTCAGTGATAGTGAAACGTGTGTATGTGCACATATTTATTCATCATCCCAATTTTGTCATCTGCGACTCTACTGTTAAATCCAGTGTGCAGTGCCATGGTTGGAACTAAGTGAAAAGTGTTTTGACAGAAGCAGATTGATTCTGAAGTATGATACAAATTCTAGAATTTCAGAGTAGGTAAAGAACTGTGATGGTAAGAAATATGACATAGAGTGTGATAACAAGATCTTTCTGCTTGACGGCAACCAATGTACGCGTCGGTTAGTTCTTTGTCGGTACTTTGGGATCCTTTCATACACATGACTGTTATGTAGCGCTGATCTTAAACGGTCTTGTGGATTGGCGTCCTTGTTTGTGTTCTCAAGAAGGGATACACTCCCTTCAGTATCACTGCTTCAATGAGATCAACTGTACCCAAATGTGATCTCATCAATGGTCTCTGCATTCGTTTGAAGTTGGCTGTTGTGTTGTTGAGACAATGCGGAGAGCTGGAGATTGGAGAGGATCAGCAATTCCCTCCCACTGATCTCTCCTTGCTTAGTGCCCCTGAAAAACCTTCTCTCACCTCCCACCCAGGCTTGATAATCGTCTCTAATGAATGGTTGTGTGCAGCAGGAGCATTCTTCGATAGCGATCATGTCAAGGAGGGTAGGGTTCAGGTCTCAAAAACAAATCAGGGCATTCCATCTTAACCATCTGGACGTCTTCCATAATGCCACACACTCTGCAATTGCTCTTGTAATGGACCTACACCAAAATAAAACTTGGCACCACAAAGGCATTCAACAACCCCTTCCCCCACCCCCAGTTCAGTTTCTCTCTCTCTCTCTCTCTTTCTCTGCTGCGGTTCAGTGTGACTGAAGCCTGTTGGGCTGCCCAAACAGCTCAGTGTTTGCTGTATTCTGATCCTAGGTGCTGATAGCGAAGTGCCGTTGCCTCACAAAGGTATAAAAGCCAAGTCGGGTAAATACTAGTGCTAGCACATTTTTCCCTCAAATGTGTCTAAAAAAGACCCTGAATTGGCTAATTTCCACTACATTTTCCACTCCCCCTTCATGACCCTTTGGGAGGGCCTGCCTTATCGTCTGCCAGGGCCAGAGACTGGCTGCAATTAGCCAAATACTACTGCGATACTACAAATGAGCTTTAATAACAGGCGAGTCTTTGGAGCGTTTCTGTGCCGCCGTTGACGCATAAGTCACAGACTGTGAAGGTTGTTTCAGTGGAGACATCATCAATTACGCCAGTGTGACAGCTGTCACATTTACCTTATCTTGTGGCTTCGCAAGTTGTGAATGTCATGTCTGAGTAACTCTACATGCAGAACAAGGGCAGATTTTAATTGCTTTGCCTATAGCACTCACTGCAACTGCATGTCAGTTTTGACAGGATCCTTGTCATGAATTGAGACAAATGAATTAGTTAGGCAATAAAACACAAGACAGTTACGCCTCTTTGCCTCAGTGAAACGCTCCTGTGTAGTTAAAAAGGTAAAGCAAGAGGTCGCGAAGCTACGATCCTTGCACATATTACAGCACTGTCAATTTACCTGCCCTCGGCTATAGGCTACCACAACAGCAGTTGTTAGCAATAATTTATTAGCATGCTATGTAAGAGTGACCATAAACTTTTTTGTGACCCAAAAGATGTGTCCAGTCAGGCAACTGAAAGATCCCTATTTGAAACAGAACAGGCAACATACACTTGAAGTAAGGACTCTAGTTGTTCTAAGTGCTCGTCCTGATGAGATCTGTCCAAACACCTATCAAACAGATAAGGAACACATCAATACAAGAAACAGCAACCAAGAAAATACAAGTTAATAAGCAGAATTGCAAATTTGCAAAGCTAGAGGTGTCTGAAAGGAGAGTAGTTTTTGTTTTTACTTAGTCAATTGGTGTTTCCTGTTATTGTAATATATTTGTACCAGTGTATTATTCACACAAAAACAAATAAAATCAAAATCAAAAAATCAAAGTCAAAAAGCACAAATACAGAAAGTAAGTCAAGCTGCTCCTGAAATGCCCCCCTTTAACCTGAAATTCTTTTTCTCTGTTGCCAGTTCCATCTCTCAAGCAGTCATTAAGATTAGACGATTTCTGGAGTGCTTGAGAGGCTGACTGGTTGAAACTTGTCCTCGCTGTCTGGGCAGAACATTAAGAGCATTATATCTAACTGGGCATAAGAGTTTGCAGAGTTTGTTGAGATCTGAGGCAAGAGTCCAGGTAGATGATTATAAGTCACCTACAACCAAATAAAACCAAACGTGTTTCTGTGAATCCACTACAAAATGTGAATTCCATAATAAAGAAAAATAAGTGAAAAATAGAGGAACTTTGCCTCTTGGGTATTTTAAGTGAGAACGGAAATTTGATCTGTCTGTAAAGACACTTGTTAAATGGCACCCAGGACTGAGATTTTGTTAAAAGCTTCCTACCTGAATCCTTAGACTAAATACTCTTAGAGCCCCTCTTGTAATTCTATAGCCAAACTGATTACCTAGGCTTAGGGGATAACATTACTTCTGGTCATAATGTGACATTATTTCCACAGCATATTGACAATTTACTATTTAAAGGTGGATCTATTTTGAAATAATAAAAAACATAACTGTTTACATCATGGTTGACCTCTTGCTTAAGAATACAGTAGGCGGTTCATGCAACTCATTCCATGTCATTCTACACAAATGTCTGTCAAATCAAAACGCCCAGTATGTGTTCAGTGCTTTCAGTCTAGGGTGGCTGTACAAGGTCCTGAGTGGCCTTTCTTTATCCAGCCTCAGCTGCTCTGAATGGGCTGTTGGCTTACTCACTGATAAAGCTCAGAGTTTAAATGAGGGTGCATTGAAGGCGTGCAGTGAAGGGAGCTATCTTCATCTGTGTGGCATCCACATGGGTGGCAAAGTGAGAAATCTCATCCTGTGCTGTGTTGGCTTTGCCTATTGGAGAACCGACTGCTTGCTTTTTCTTGGTAAACCCACAGATAAAGTTGGGACAAGGGGTAATTAATTTTTTAGTGTTCAGCAGTAGCATCATTACAAGGGGCAGCATTAGTAGCTCAACAACTTTCTTTTGCAACTTGATGGTAATGCTGTAATACCACTGGAATGCGGTAGTAGAGCTTCTTAAGAGGAACTTCTCACTGGGGTCATCTGCTGGACACGCAGGAAAAGTGAAAATACATTTATAAGGGAAACACTTTTTTGTGTTCTTGGTTTGGTTCATTCTTGATTTTAGAATGGACAGTTCCAGCCTGATTGGCTAAGATGTACTCAGTGTGGCTCTACAATGTTCTACACTTTCTGCATTTCTCGCATTTCATCAGTCTGGTAACGCATTTGATCAGTATTATATCACATTTGATCAGTATTATAGCACAATGCTCTAGGGGGAGTGAGACATTGAGGGTTATTCTAAATTGATTAAGCTCTCTTTTGCTATCTACTAATGTTCAAACTACCCCTAACATCATACCACAGTGTCAAAGTTATTTTACAAGACCCTGCAAAACCATTGTTCTTAGACGATGCAGTCACTCTAAAGTCATATTTTACAAGAGACTCTTTTCTTTCTCAGGAGCAAGGCAACACAGAGATGCTTTCGTAATCAACTCTCGTTGTAGTTTACAGTGATTTTAGAACAACTAAGGGACTTTCCCTCGTAGTCCAGTCCGGGGCTTGAACCCACAACCTCATATTAACCTTGGATCAGGAGTCGAGCGCCCTAGCCAGTTTACCAAAAAGCCCAGGCGCCAAGCCAATTGTGTAGGAGGGGCTTGAGATGTCGGAGGGGAGGTTTAGTAACGTTCTACACGCACAGCTATGCTAGCTGGCATCCATTACATGTATGCATCATGCGATGTAGAGTGCTGACCAGGCTTATTGTACATTGAGAACTTTAAAGCAAACCTCTAATATTTCTATTATTTTTTGCACACTGACATTTGAAACACACTGCATCTGTATATTTGTATTGCCTTGCACTTTGTTCCACATTGTAATATTAAACATTTGGATGCAAATATATTTGGTGCACTTTCATTTCATTCCGAATCTAACATAAGCATACTGTTCTGTAGCATTTCACTTTTATGTAGACACCATACCTCAACTTTATTCCACATCTTCAGTCAAAATAAACATAACATACACACAGACGGCGCTTAATGCGTAAAAAACACAATACTGGAATATTCTTCACAACATTTCCAATGTTGACGCTTTGGGTAGTCTGAGTCTACTTTGTTTTGAATGGTTGAGTCTGTCTGTGCGGAGCAGGCTGGCTGGCTGGCTACCTTTCTGCTGACCTTGACATCTGCCTTCTGGAAGAAGCACAATAAGCAGCTTATTCCCTGGGCTATGACTCGCAGGGGCAATAATGGAAAGTGTCCGCTTCCAACAGCTGCCTTCCAGGAGGGTGAACGCACTAACAGGGCAGGAGGCCACCCTTATCGCTCGTTGTCTGACTTTTTGTGGACAGTAAAAATCCAATTTTTTAAGCCATGTCAAGCACAAACACAACAAGTGGTAATTCCCTGAGTGAATGTAAAACGTGAAACGTGAAAAATAAGGGATGTGCACAGCATGGGGTACAAGCAATATATGGTCATATCTATTCTTATCTTAAATACCAAAGGTGTGAGTCATCTTAATCGGGAATAGATAAAAAAAAAGCACAATAAAAAAGGGGGGTAAGGAATACATTTCCTCGATCACACAGAGAGTGGTGGTATTTTTTTTCTGTGAATCTCTCCCTTTGGTCTTGTGGTGGGTCTTTCTTTCCAAGGCCATTTAGCTTAATCCATTTCAGCTGCCTTTATTCACAGATTGTAACAGACACCGGGAACTGGGAATGGGCTGGCATAATCGTAGAGCTGTTTCTCATAAAACATAAATATCTGGTAAGAGTTGTGGTATGATCATTTTTTATGAATTGATGAGTAACATTTCCTCATCGCAGCTTAAGTCCTACAAGTCACAGCTATGAGCATTAGCTAACTTCTAAGCTTTTGCCATGGAAATTTTTGAAGTGCAGGGCTCAAAATGCAAGCCATCCACATGTAAATGTCAACTTGAGACATCACTGAAAATGTGTGTCCAGTTACATGACTGATGATGGAATAGACTTAATCAGAGTTAATATCTCATTCATAAATAAATAAATCACCTCAGTATCCATCATGAACTTTGCAATATTCATTAAAAAGACAATAAATTAGCACCAATGGTGGTTTGTTTTTGTTTTACTTGAACGTTGTCCAGCCTTACATGCATCATGACTAGAGCTCCCATTACTCATCTTGAAAACCTTAAATATACACACCTTTTATAAACTAGCACCTCCTTTTAAAAATATATGAATTATGTGACTCCCTGCTGCTTTTTTTTTTACAAAAAAAAAAAGACTGCACAGCCTCTCCAATTATACACAACTGAGAAGGCATTTGTTCTTCAGGGATTGCTTCACTAGCCTCGTGAGCAACTCTCTGGGTTTTTAACGGCAGGACTTGTGTATGCTTCAGCTGGGTATTCTAGCAGATGGATACTCCTTATGAATCAGAGCTAAGTCTTAGCCCAGGCGTGAATGTGTGTGTTGGACTGCGGCACGCATTTCTGGAGACCACACAAGTTCCAGAAGAACGTCCAACTCTCCCCACTGCCCTCCATCTTAGTCTCAACACGTCTCCATGGAGATGAGGTCACAAGTTCAATATCAGCGGGGGACCTGACAGACGCCAACAAAACCGAAGAGTTTCTGTCCTTCATTTTCAGAATGAAGGAAGCACGGCAGCTTCTGTGGCTTTGCCCACTGATTCGTTTTTTCTCTTGAAGTGGAGGGCAATATGAACCCTTAAAACAGGTGGTGCATATGGTCTTAGAATTGAAGCAAATAGTTTTTCCAGCTTCCATGAATTATATCAGCTGATGATTGAGTGTGTGGATGACACATCCATCACGGAGGTCATGGTTCCTTGGTCTCCTGTCTTTACGACAGACAGCTCTTTTCCCTGCCCTGCAGCAATTGCGCTTTCAACCTGCTGCTGCTGCTGTTGCTGCCTCCCCCGTATTGTCTTGTGCCTGTTTATCAGCTGCCAAAAGTGTGGCTGTGGCTGTGTGTGAAATGACCCTTGACCTGCAGCTCCCAAAGCAACAGCGTGGAGACTCCCAGCGCTGCCATATCCCTCCACAAATACACAGACAAACAGATGATTTCATTACCTATGGAGTTACTGCTGGAGCCACGATGAGAGAGAGAGGGTAAGAGAGAGAGAGTGGCAGAGAGGGAGAAAAGAGAAGAGAAGGGGGAAGGCACCAGTGATCTCATCCAACGTGCTGAAGCCTCAGTGTTATAAATGAGTTTGTCATACCACCATGGTCGACCATAAATGACCTCACCAGACATGCTGCAGCAGTAAACCAAACTAATAAGAATGTGCAGGAAGGACAACAGAGCCCATGGTGAGCTGGTCGGGCAAAGCGCAGGGCTCTGCGGACAAGAGGGCAGAAATCCAGGGTGCTGATAAATCTCTGTTGCCCCGATGTGTGCAGAGAGCAGTCGCTGTCGTGTGAGAGAGGTGGGTGGGGATGTATTTGCATGTGTATGTATCCTGTTGGGTGGGACCTCCTCTCTCAACTGGTCTGGACATCCGTGCTGGTCAAGGCAGGCTCCCCTGCGTGGTCAGGGGGGTTGGAGGAGAGACCTCCATATGTACTAGTGCTCACCGTGGCCTTCTAACCCAGAACAGATGTCCACCGTAAACAGCGCTGACCCGTGAAAGCTTTCCAGTGTGCGACCCAGGCCTTTCTGAACTGCGCTTGCAGGACACTGTACCAAGGCAAAAAAAAGACCCTCCTCGGCTGGGCAACACCTGACCAAACTGTTAGGTTGATAATACGCCTGTGTCATTGTCTCCCTGCGTGTGTGCGTGGACCAGGGGCGCCACAGAGATAGGCTGCCCATTAAAGTCTAATTGCCTAAGGTAACAGCTCCATTAGCATGGACTGCCTGCTCCCCGGGGATCACTCGGCGAGCTGTTACAATTTCCCTCCTGTTACAGAGTCTGGCACTACGTTACGACCTATCAACTTGCCGTAATAATCTTTTCACAAACATCTGCGAGGGGAGATTTACACATTCTCCTTCCATTTATTGGTCTATCTCTTCATACTTCTTTTTTCCGTCTGCTCAGAGAGCTGGCCCTGGCCTGTGAAATATGACATCCTGATGTAAAACACAGCTTCAAAGAAGTATGGACAGGTTGCTTGGGGTTTGTCTACCAAGTCCTGTTTTCCCTTTGTAAGCAGGGTGTACATGGTAGACTGCTTAGTAGATCCTACTGTTTACTTAAGTATTATTGTGGTTGGTATAGACAATGAAGGTAAGTCAAATGCAAACAGTGTTCAAGGTACTGTCTGTGTCTCATATACAGTCCCTTTGTGCTGATTTCGGAGAAGGTAGACATGCCATCTCTCTAAAAGGACAGAAATCCAGATAATAGGTTCTCAGGTCAAGTCTTTGATAAAGGTTGACATCACATCCGATAAACAATGCAGCACACCCTGATAGCCATCATATATGGCACATTTAAAAAAGACACAAACACTCAAAGCTTGATGAGGAACAGACAGCCATCTTAGTTTGTAGGGTGGTCTCTCCCTATCAGCCTCTCAGGCGCACTAAAGACTTGTTCTCATGCTATTAAACAATATCCAGGTCAGATAAGTATGCTAATCTACTCAATATGTAAAATGTTTATTTTGTTAAGGACGCTCAAACAACCTAAACCAATATTTACAAAAGTAACTGCGGCCAAATAGCCAGTGCCTTTCCCAGAAATTACGGCGAATATCTTTTGAACTCCAGAACTTGCTTCCACCAGGGCATTTCTTTGTGACAGGTTTGTTTGAGAGGATTCGATGACAGTCAGCATCAAATATGTTTTCAGCTTTTATGTGATTAAAAGATATGACGGATTATTGCAGTTGCATGACAAAGACAAGTTTATCAATGTCAATGTCAGTAACCACTAGAACTGATGTCCTCTGGAGTATTCCGCTACAACGCTCCCAGCATTCCGGTATTTACCTTTCCATACGTCGGTGCACCCTGCAGAGTGTGCTGCGGACGTCCGAAAACCTTGGTGGTCCCGTTGTTGGGTCACTATTAAAACGGCATTATTTTTCTTCCCTTTGACCCCTGGCAATGTCTACAACGCCAAGATGCCCTCTCCTCGAAATAGCAGCTGTGTGTAGTTAGGCGGCAGGAAACAGCTGTCAGGAGCAATCTCAGTGCTGCGGCTCCCTGGGCCAGGCCCACAACGCCTGAGCAGGTCGGGCCTGTGTGTTTGTGTAGAGAACATGCGTGATGGTAGGCCAGCCATTCCACAGTCAATGGGCTGGAGGAGTACTTTAGACCATCCGCTGATGCTGTGTCAGGGACTTGGGAGTGAGGCAAGATGGGTTGCAGATGATCTGCAGAAAAAATATTTATGGTTTCACACCATACATTTTTATACAGATATTAAAGAATTATGTTAAATCTTAACTAATCTTGTTGTAGTGATAGACAGTAGAGACAATTGAATATATTATAGCTGTATGCGCAATCAATGTTTCAGGCTCAACAAGTCAACAAGTCACCTACAAATGGCAATTTTATTATAAAATTACATTAGGAAAGTTGACTGTGATGGGACTTTTGAGGTGTGTTTTTAATGCAACTCACTTCAGCATCTAATGAAGACTACACTCCATGGAAAGTGCCTCCAAATTTAAGTCTTTTTGTAACGTAACTCCACACCAGCCCACCTTTTCTTTTTTTCTCTGCTCTAGCGGGGGTGTTGACGCATTAGTTCCCTCGGAGAATCCCTAATGAGTGTGGAAAATCAAACCTGTCTGTAACCAGACTCTCTACTGTACACTGTAAAGATGCCCTTGGTGCCCAGCCCCCAAAAGACCTTCATTACCTGATCAAAAGATGGCTGAGGGCCATAAAAATTCTTTCTTCGACAGTTAAATTTATGGCAGCACTCATTAGTAGAAATAAAACAGATTAATGCAAGTGCAATTAAATGTGACCCATAGGTTCAGTCCGTGAGTGGACTCTACTTAAAGCGTGTCTGTTCTCGTCCATCCCAGCATTCGTGTGAAACGGTTTAATGAGCATTTACACTGTCTATAGTCCAGCTGAAACAAGTGGGCTCCCTCACTACAGGACAAAAGCAAGTACAGCAAAGTTGTTTTTCGGGTCATTTCAGTACCATTAAAAATCACACAATGTTGAGCATTGTGGGGCGATTAAAGGAACTGGATGGAGTGGTTACTTAATTAATGAGTGATTTAGGTGAAATATAACTATAACAATTATTATTCAATTAACAATTATATATAACAATTATTTATTCTTAATTGGCCAGATTACACCTAAAACCTAGAGAGTCTCAAGTACGTATAGAGATGTTCTACCTGTCATTTGAGGATTAATATGGCTACTTGCCAAATCAAGACATGCCATTTTTATTTTTGACGCATGAGCACCCTCTTGAACAGGAGCATATGTTTTCCCACCTTTACATAACTTTTAAATAACAATGGTTATGGCATTTACTAACATAATAATAAAGGTCTTGAAAAAGACCATGGCTTCAAATGCATTGCATGACTTGAGTTTATTTTTGCTCATTTCCATCCCCTTGTTTAAGTATGCCTTAGTGTAAGGCTTTGACTCAGGCATGGCCTTGGATTTCACCGTCTGTTATTCCACATAATGCATCTCCACTGGGAGGGCATATTTGTTTAGAAAAAGGGAAGCGCCATGGCCCTATTATGCAGCTAAATTTAGTTTCAGGAAAAGATGTTTAAGGAGAGCTGGTAGCAGACCCAACTGCTAGAGTGCCATTTTGTATTCCCAGTAGTAAAACAGGAGTCATTTTGGTTCTCAACTGAACTCAAAAGAAACAGTTTACAATACATTCAGTGCAACTTCAAAAAGTGCCTTATCACCCCAGGCATCAAACATGAGTGATTCCACATGAAATAGCAGCTTAGCATTTACCATAATTAGAGAAATAATTTTTCCATTTGTATAGTATAAATAAATCCAAATGGCCGGGGCTTAAAGGCATTCATCTAACCCAGCAATTTTTGTCTTCTACAAACTCAAGTGGCGGTAATTGGAAACATTATTTCGTCTGTGGAAATCTGAATCCATAAATATTTGGAGCACCACCCTCAATGTAATCAGATTAACAGTTATGACTCATAATGTAGGAGGCAAAGAAAAGATATTGTAGGTGCACAAGCTTTCATTGTGTTCTGACTGTCCAGCACTTGTTGTTCCAACACAATTCCGCTAGGTACTGAATATGCATATAATTTCATATTTGACAGTGGAAATTTATTTTCAAAACCACCAACAGAAACCACATACTTGCAACAGACTCCCTCTACCAACGTTCTCCTGACAGACTTTAGCTGCAAAACACAATCTTGATAAGTGTGTCGAGTGTGAGAACTCTTTAAAATTGAGATGCCGACACAGTGTTGACCATAAAGCTGGCAGGAGCAGTAGGAGGGGAAGGTAGGGCAAACGTTGCAAGTACATTTTAAGCAGAACGGCTGATTGATCGCAGATGAACGTAAGTGAAAGGGACGCTCGCTCAGGCTCAAGGCTTGTGCAGGGGAAGGATTCGACTGAAGGTGAACTCTCAGGTTGTGGCGCCGCAGCACCTATAAAACTCTGGGACATTTCTAAAGGCTCGACTAGTGAAAAGGTATCTTGGTATCTACACGGGATACCCTGCAGTTCCAAAGACCAAAGAGGGGTAAAAAAAAAATCACTTTCGTCATACGATAACACTCAAAGTCAAAGCAACAAAAATTATGATGAAAAAGATGAAAAGATGAGATTGCAAAAATAAAAAGACTTATTCTGTGTGACTTTACATCAAATGCATCATTCATCATCTTTTCTTGGTATTCTCACAATACAACCTCAGCGGAGTGAAGCTTTCTCAAAAGCAGCTCTCCAAAAATGGAAGCACAAAGGGGAATCTGTGGGAAATATTCCTGAAGCGACCTGCAATTTGGGCCCATTGTGTAAATATGCTTTATGACCTCATCAGTAAGTTCACAGGGAGGGTGGAGAGGGGAACTGTTTGTTGCTCTACGGTAACATCAATGCAGTGCACATATTAGGCACTGGATATGATAATATGTGCCCCCACGAGCGAGCCTAGACCACCCAGTCACGCCGTGTTGAAACGCAGTCTAGCACTGGTCATTAAACTGCTTCCCCAGGTCACCCAAATCAGACCTGTTAAAACTGTGCACCAGGCAAGTGAAAGAGGGAGCTGGCTGGCGGCCAAGAATCTTGGCGGAGGCCCGCCCCTCCTCCTCAGTTGCACCAGACAAACACTGATTGATAATATTACTGTTTGGCTAGCCTACAAAGACCCCCAGACTACAGCTCCATCATTCTCTCATCTAACGACTGTTGCTCGGGTCTCCAAACTGTATGTTTGTGTCTGTGTGTGTGTGTGTGTGTGAATATTGGGGACTTTAGGGGAGATGCTGTGTATTAAGTGTTGTGTACATATGTGTGTTTATACACAGCCATGTATATTTGTCCATACAGCTATGTGTATAGGAGTGACTGCATGTGTGTGTGTGTGTGTGTGTGTGTGTGTGTTTGCACTTGAGAGGAAGGTGTCAGCCGGACAATATGACCTCTAATGGTAATGAATAGTGACAGCCCTGACATTAATATGGCCTGGACAACCGCACCCCTGGGAAGCTCCTAGAGGAAAGCTTTGCCATTAAGTAACATAAATATATCCGCAAACGGTCTGTCTCCCGTCTAGTTCGCCCTTGGAGACTCAGCACTTCCTGAACAGAGAGAGCTGTACTGCTCCAGGAGCATTCAGGGAATCTGCGTCTCTGACAGGGTCTGTGTTGGAACAGAGTTGAAGTTTTTGCTCATTTTCTGCGTCATACTTTTTACAGATTGTTGTCTTTGTTTGTGATGTCATTAATTATTAAAAAAAAATACTTAGGTTACTTTTGTTGTCTTAACAACTCAAGGATTTTTTTTTTATTATTATTACTTTTAGAACATAGAATGCCTTCCAAAGGCTCATCAGAAACACTTTCATATACACACTGTGCACAAAGCACTGTGCATTTTTTAGTCTCCCGTGTTGGCCTGGTCTGTCCACATCTTCCATGTGTTCTAAGCTGTGCTGTGCGAGTGGTCAAGTCCAACTGCAATAAATCTCCTCTCTGCTAAACAGGGCCATGACTTACAGCAGTTCAGGGAGACGACTCCGCTGGAAGGAAATGGCATGTAAAAATATTCCAAAATATCCTTTATGGCAACATTTAACATCCATAGCAACAGCAAACAGGTTCCCTTAAGCAAAGTTCAGCTGTTATGTGTTAACCCTTTTCTTGGCAGAGCCTATACACATAGCCACCGCAATGTCCGATATCAGTGATAGTCCAGATATTTTAGCCTGCTCCCAAGTAGGTTTGAAAAAATTTTACTCCACGAATTTTGCTCCATATGTGCACTGATGAATTATGGTCATGATAAGGAGGATGATGCAGGAAGTTCAGGGTCCATGCCTTTAGTCTTGCATATGGGGGGAATTTCTCCCTGTTGTTTTGGCTCTGAAGCTGCTGAATGGCAATCATTTTGACTATTTGTGCGATGTTCGCACCGATAGCAGGGGAATGTTTGCATACCAGGAGGGACTGCGAGGTGCTGGAGTCAGGATCAAAGACAGGGCCGTGTTGGGCTGTACACCCTGCCCGCTCATACACAGGCAACCATCCGCACAGGTGAGGAGAAGTTCATGACGTCACCTCTTTGACAGTTGTGGCTGATGACACGCACATATGCACACTCACACACACATACAGTGGACATGCAAAGAAGCAAACACGCACACACACATGCAAATGTACTCACACACTGTCACAGAATGTATAGATATACTAATATTATAGTTATATTTGATATCATATTAAACTGAGTTATTTTGTTGCACAAGATCATTATCTTTGAAAGTTCGATATTTAAAGCTACACTATTTAACAATTTGAGGTATCGAACAATTTGTTTTGTACCAGCTCCAAATTAATTTTGAAGGCATATAGTCATAAGAAGGTGGAGAAATACAAGTGCTTTTCCAAGCAGCCATACAGGACATGGACTGTGCAAATCTGGGAGGAGGGTAGGAGACCAGCACAATATAAAAGAAAGCCATTCCAGCATGTCATTACAAACTATATTGCTCTCAAATATTAATTAGCATCTTCTTGAGAAATGTCTAGAGGGTTTTGTGTGTGTTTTTAGGTAGCTAGTCCACTAGTTTTACATTCAGAACAACATAGAGTTGCTTCAAGAGTTTCAGGATTTTGGTCAATAGTTTGTAGAGGAGCAGGAGTGCACTTAAATGATGAGGTTTAGGAAAAAATACTGTAAATAAAAACATGGATTGTATTTACTGTAAATTGGTGACTGGCAAAGAGTTAAATGGTCACATGATGTTGGTCATATTATAACTTCTGCTTGTGGTAAGTTTAGTTTGGGCACAAGCACAACTATACTAATGTAGATAGTTCACCAACTCTAAATGCATGTCATGTACGCAAAACATAGGGTTTGCTTTGAAATTCACATTTAACTGCTTCTGACCATAACCACAATAAAGGAGACTCACCGAATTGTGTGCCAGTACACACAGGCACAGACACACAAAATAAACAAACAGGAGAAATCAAGACTCTCCTATATGAAATTGATAAATGATACATCTCCTTCCAAAACAGCCTTTAACAGCTATTTTATCTTCTTTTATTTTCTCTTGATTTTATTCTTGTTTATCATTTTTGTCAAACCCAACAATTAAATGTGATGTACCATTACTTGGAAGAGGAAACAAAACGCAGCTGTGTAGAACACGGAACATGAGTCGATTGTCTTGTGCCACAGCATGTAAACAAATACAACTGAAATGCAAACAATGCAAACAAATACATTCTATGGAAAAAGGATGGAGGATGTGAAACAGTAGTCTATGAGAATCAGAGCCATGGTTCTTCCCCAATAATAGTCTGCCTAATTTTATTTACCAGCCAGTTAATGTACCGTGAGAGAGGACTCCCTCTTCCTGGGCCTCCCCCCCGTCTCTTTCTCTCTGGAATCTTCAGCTGGCAGTAGCCTAATCCATAAATAGGTGATGGTTGCTGTTTGGCTGCTGACTGCTGAGCAAAGTATGGGTGGCTTTTTGGAAACTGAATTTCATTTCATGCACACAAAAAAGCCCTGAACAAAACCTCATGCCTAAATTCTGGGCTTTCTTTTTATGTTTAAAGTGCAGGTTTTCTGTTCTGTCTCCCCGCTTTTTTTGAGGAGTAAATCCCCACTTGATATTTTTCAATTCTATTTATGATAAACACATGGCGGGTCCGTAACCAAAATAAAGTCGGCCAGCTGACAAAAACACGGCAGTGCATTAGTGTCTGGTTTTCTTGGTTGTGTTTCCCTTTGATTCTTGGCTCATGTTAACTTGTGTTCTCTCAAGAATGCCCCTCAATTGAATCAAATTGCTCTGTGGATGAGGAGATCACAAGAAAGTGAGTGTTTAATTATGTTGGCCGCATAAAATTAGCAAGGTCTATAACTGGCAATAGATAGTCTAACCAATGTCTTATTGACACAAGATATCAATTCAAAGTATCCGTAACCGGCTAAACTGTTAAAAGATGAGCATATTTGACAATATTTGCATGGCAGTTTTGAAACTCATCACTTGCGCTTGTAACTTGTTGTTAGTATCAGTTATGCCATGTGCAAACAGCTGTAGGTGGGCCTTTGTAACCCACAGCTTCAAAATGTGCTTTATCTGTACTTATTAAATAATAGCACTGAAACACAAGACACTAATATTTGGTAATAACATAGAAATAACACCGCTAGGTGTCAACATGTATCTCATATGCACATTTTCATAAATGTCAAGATGAGATGAGATTCAATACATTTAGATGTGAAAAGGGTGATGGATAACATTTGAAACCAAAACAGAGCAGACAGAAAGATCTATTCTAGGGCACTTTAAATTTAGGAGTAAATGACTTCTATAAACCTTGTGTAACCTGCTAATTCCGTTATATGTTTATTTATATAATATATATAATATTATATAATATGTTTCATTTACTTACTCGGTTACAGTCAGTAACAATTTCGACAATATTTTCACTGACACGGCTAACTACTAACCACTTTACAGGGTTTACAGGGCACAAATTCTGGTTCATGAAGCATATCACTCTGAGCCTCATGGGCACCTTGGTGTAAGTTAATATCTAGGCAATAGAGCTTTGCACTTAAGGAGCTTGGAGAAGGGTGGAGCCGCCTTTTCCAATGGAAGGTATGATAGCATCACCTATGAAAACATTTTCAGCTTGGCATTTGTTGGTGGCATGGGAGAGTAAAGGGAAGAGGGGCCTTTCGCGAGATCATGTACATACACGTCGGCTCTAGCATACATATAGTTGCTGCATATTTTCCACAACATGGCTTAGCATGTGGTTTGATATAAACTTGCATGTTATATGGCCATTTCAACTGCTCATTATTCTGCAACAGTTGAAATAACATAATATCTTCAGTCAGTTTTTGGTAGAAGCTCATCTGCATACAACTGCAGTGAGGTCAACCGTTTTTTCCCCATGTCAATAGTCATCTAGAGTGTACAGGCCCGCAATGTGGGCCAATGAGAGAGTGCCTTTTTTGCCTTGTGCTTTCTTAGGTAAAGGTGTGAGAACCTGCTACCAGCATTTCTCTCATATTTGTAAGCTGAGTTCTCAAAGCAGATAGCAGGACTATGCAGGCTAAGGGCAGATATATATTACTTGTCGATGAGACTGATAAACCATGTCAAAACATCTCCCTCCTGGCAGAGGGCATAGGCAGATAGTCACCCATCTCTCCCTCTGGGTTTCTCCCAAAAAAAGGCAGATCGCCATCTGGATGTGGTTGACTTGTAGGCACAAGATGTTATTTACATAGACTGAATTTTCACAAGCCTGCCCACCCCTCAGCTATTGTATACCTGTGACATCAATTCAGATACCGGGTGCAGCATCTTTGTCTGCTGACAACTTTGGGGCCCTTGGAAGTTATCTGCAGGCTACCAAAAACCTAGCTGGTCTCCTAGCTGTGTAAAATACACGGCAATTCATGAACTTTTTTTGACGTTTTTCCTGTTCATCAAACAGTACACTGTTATTGTCCTGTGTTATTCATTACACCAGTGCGTTCCTCCTGGAACTGTTTGAACATTTGTAGACATAGTGGCAGAGTTTTTTTTTTCCCTTCACTGTAGTAGTTCTTTTGTTCATTCCTATTTCAATTCCTCCCAACTCTCTGTAGTTTTCAGCCAAGGTCGGCATGTGATCTCAAAAAATTCCCAGAGATGTTTGATAGTCCCAAATTGCAAGAAATTGTACTGGGTATCGATGCAGACTGGTTTTGTTTATTGTTCCTTATGACTGCAAGTTATCTCATAAGACTTTGGAGTTACAGTATCTCACCAAATGGTACTGTTTAGAAAAAAAAAGAAAGTAACGATTCTCCAAAACTCACTGTTTACACACACATGAAAGGCTACGTTGCACCATGTCAAACGGTTCCCAAATCTAAACATAGGAGGGCTTTTTTTCTGTATAGCCAGACAGTTAACCACGTAATGACCACGATAAGAGCACTTTATCGGGCCAAGGAGAAGGCTTTGAGGATAAGGCTGTGTGGATGCTAATTAGGAAGATATAGTCAGTCAGAGCTCGGAGAGAGCGACTTCATGTTTAATTGCTTAAATCAATGTGATAAGATGCTCTTTAAATGTCTGCCCCTTCTTGACAAAGCTCTCTGACATGGAGAAAAGGCATTCCCTGTTTACTTATTTTCCAGTCAGACCCTCCATTTAGAAGACCCAATCAGGCAAAGCATCAAGATTGAGAATGCAAAAAATGACCATTTAGGCTAGAACTGGCCTCTTAAGCTAATGATTCACAAGGCAACTTTTTTAGCAGTGTTGGAAAAGGGAAATGTTCCTGAGTGCTGTTGTTCCGGCACATTCTCATATATATTTAGGATTACTGCTGCCATTTAATTCAGGATAATTTTAATCATTGATACACAAATTATCATAATGATCCTGTCAGAAAACTCATACTGGTTATGCAGGTGCTCAGCGACATTGCTTAGAAAGTTGCTCCAATGCATCAACCCTTTTAGTGTTTCATTGTGATGCAGAGTCCCATCTCAATAAGCTGGAATATCTGAATGTTAAGATAACTGTGAGGGCAATTCCACGGCAAACTGTCACCTCCACTGTCATGCAAATGATTATGTGAAACGTTTTTCATGTAAGTTCTACAAGCAAGAAGAGGAAATGCTCAAATTTCATGTAATCATCATTTACATCATACCATATCATGACACTGTGTTGGCGTTGTGGACATGACGGTTTTCTGTGGAATTGCACATAGGGATCTCAATACTGCTACCACTGCAGCAAAAACCACAGTACTACTAATGTAAACTGATGTATACAGTAAACTAATAGGACACATCCTCAAAAAATATTTGCCTCCTTACATTGTACTGTATACCACCTCTTGCTTAGGAATGACTACAGTTCCCACATTCTTTTATCTGTTCTTACTGCTCTTGTACCAAAAACACCAAAAATCCCCATTCAAGGCCTCTCCTCTTGTTCATCAGAGTCCGATGCTCATTCAGCCGGCCTTCAGCGCTCTATCTCATGATCATTACCATTACTGATGAAAGCCAGGGGCCCATTTGAGAGTGGTCTCAATTGCAGCAATTAAATAAGTGTGGTTGAATGATAATATCTGCCTCCCCCCCTCAATAAAAGAAGGAGACTGCCACATTAAATAATCCAACAATCAGGGACAATCAACTTCACTGTTTGATGTTGTTGTTATACAAAATCTTCCAACTACATCTCGGGATGGCGAGCTGAGGCCAACCTGGTAGGCGCCGGACCGCCGTGTCTCAGCCTGGAAGATTGAGTCGACACACGGGAGATCCTTGGAACAGCTAAGTATATTGTACACAACTTACACTACACAAGTTTCCCACCCACAAAGCCTTCCAGCCAGCCTCTGCCTTAGCAAAGCTGCCAAAGAACCCAGAGGAGACAAACGCTCAACCATATTATACTGTGCAACCACCAGGTGAACACGGAAATTTATCACAGACATATTTATATGCTGCAACCCAAAGATCACTGTGTGAAACCTTAAATCATACATCTAACCCGTGCTGTGATCTTCAACGTGATCTACCTTTGCAGTGACCTGGAAGAAATGAAGAGAAATTGGAGGCAAACAATGATTTGTCACTTTCTCCACGTTCAGGCGGGTCCCTCTTGTGTTACGCTCTAGACGTCTGCTCCCGAGTGCAGCCTCTCTGCCGCGTGCGGGTAAAACCGAGTACACCGCAGCTGCCCGGCACACAAAAGGGCCACAGATATTTCCTCAGTTGGGAGAAATTACAGGAGCAAATAAACAAAGCAACAATTTTCCCATCTTGAGTCAACAATGCACAGTTCGACCAATCTCAAAGTGTGTTCACAGCCCTAATTATGAGTGGGATAGTGTGCAGTTTTCAGGAAATGAGACGACAGTTATTTGGAGTTCGACTGATGGAGATATTTGGAGCATTTGATGTCGAAAACAAAGAGGCTTACTAATGCTCTGGGCTTTTGGCGGCTAGGGCAGCCCTTGTGGCGACAAGGCATCGTGAATTTATTGTTTTTCTTTGTTACAATCTTTGATATAGTGTAGATTGGTGTTTCAGAGAAGTGGAGCTGACCACCTTAGTCAGCGTCTTCAAGCAGAGAGGAAATGTGTAGGAGGGACTGCATCAGATGCCTTGATTATGATCTGTTTGTACTGAGCCTTTCTTGAATAATTGTGTTTAATGATAATCTTGCTATGTTTCAGTTTATAACACGCATTTGGCTTTTGAAGTTATTTTTCTTTTTGTGAGTGACCCTTATTTAAAGAAAAAGGGCTGAAATTAAGCAGTCAAAAGATTCTGTTTGAGAAGTACAACATGCCTAATGCCCAATTAAAAAAACAAAGAGTACGCCTAATCAGCATTAACAAACAAAAGCATGACAAAACATGACACTAATTAAACTACATCTAATTTGTTTCCGTTTTCACTGGAAACCCCCCAAACATGGACCAGTTTTAATGGTACAATCTGTAGTGTGCTACCATGGGCTATAGTCTTACCATTATAAACATTACTCCATTATCATTGTAATAGATCAATTAACTTTAGTAAGCAAAACCACTTGACTGGGAAATGAACCAAAAAGATATTCCACAAGCTGAAACCATACCAGGTACACAAACATTCACTGATTTTTGAGGACAACGAGCTTGATGCTCTCGCTGTATTGGACAATGTGCTTGTGTTTCTGATAAAACATATATAGTCTTTAGGGTTTTGTCCGAAATCTATAACAGTGACCAGATTCACTGTGCTGCAAGGGCATGATTGTCTACTTGATAAGACAAAGTGGTCTAAGAAGTTTATTATTCCAAGGGTTCTAATCAGAGGTTCTAACAGTCAGAGATCCGCCCTCCTGCTACTGTGGAGAGGGAGTCTTCAGAGTCATTTTCGGACTGTTTACATAAACTAGCCAGTTGCTCACAGAGTTTACATTAGTGCCAACATGTGGGTCACAGCGGTTTAATAATGGTGTCCACTTAATTGTGTAATTGAGTTATTTAAAGGAACTGTGTGTTTTTACTGTGGCCAAATCAAATGCACCCAAATTGGCAAGGTCAGATTTACAGAACATTAACTTTAAAGAACACTGATACACACTGATACACAGCATGCAAATGAAAAATAGTTTGTATACACCAAGTTTTTGTGGTATGAAACACTGCCAGCAAAATGGCTTCTAATAAAAAAAACATGAGGAGGGTGGAGGTGCAACCAAGAAATTAATTTCATATGTTGCCCATGCTATGCTAACATAACAACAAAAATTTGCATGACAATTGTTATTGTGCGTTTATAAAGAGTTTCGGCTGTCTGAATCTCAAATACTGCTTTGTCTGGAACTTAAGTCATTTTAATTCTGTCTCAAAACCTCACCTCTGCACGTAGTTTACAGCGCGATGACAGATTAGAGAGTTAAAAAGAAGTCTTAGCTAATGTGTACTTAAACACGTCTGTGACGCAGGAGGTTCCTTTTGCCTATTCATGTCTGCAAAGGCCTCCCTATATCTGAGGTTTATTATCAACAACAATGACTTCATGACATAATTTGTGTGATACTCTATTCCATAAAAATCCCTACGATTGTTGTGGAAGACCTTCGGAGTCTTGATGGGGAGTAGTCTGGGGCTGAGTTTCAACTGTGGCAGAAGTGTGAAGGAAGTACATGCAATTGCCCCCAGGGCCCTTACAGCCTACTTAACCACAAGCAGACCGTACCGACTCACTCACAACAGGCATTTGTAAAGCCAATAGCCGTGCGCGAGCGGAGCGTCTAGGTTAAGTTACCTGAAATGAGAACGTGCTGTGAAGAGACTTTCATGTGCACAGTTCAAACACCCTGGCTTGAACTAACCAGTGATAGCCGTGAAAACCTGCTTTGCTGATGATGTCACCACAGTGTAATCAGATTGTTCTTTTTTTTTTTGACGTGCTGCAGGGCACCTTCTCCCACATCCTGTAAGACACAAAGGTTAACACCACATATACATTAGCTTTCACACACTCTCTTTCACTACCCCTTTCTCTCTCACATACACACTCAAAGACACAAAAACACAGAGACCGAGAGAGAGAGAGAGACATACACACATGCATTTATTTTAAACATTTAAACATACACAAACACACCCTCATACTTGTGCTCTATAAGCAAACAAACAAAAAAAATTGAGTGCAGATTTTGTGTACTGGTGGTACCTACGGAAATAAATATATGATTTGATCTGCGACTAAATTTAGTTTGTTTGAAAAAGAATGCATCATCTCACAGGCCTCAAGGGAGTGTCACTGACAGACTGAAGAGACTGCAGTGTCTCTCTCACTCTCTCAGTGTGTCTGTGTGTGTGTGTGAGACAGGAAGAAAGAAAGAGTGAGAAAAAGAGTCAGACAGGCAAGAACAGGCCATGGCTATGCTGACAGAACACCTTTTAGCACTCTATCAGTGAACCGTGAAGACGCAACTCTGTTGAGCACCGTCAGAGGTGCGACCAGCATTCCAGCTCATCTCTTTTTCAGACACCCCATTTGTCACAGTTCTGAACATTTTTAGAAGTAAAAGATGCCTAAATGTGTACATTAAGAACACTGATAAACTAAGATACATCAAGAGAACCCTGATTCAATGTATTAAGGGAACAGTGATTGTTGTAAAACATTAAATATCTGTTGAAAGATATTTAAATACATCTTTTTTTTCACCACAATATTAAATAGTAGAGATAATAATAATAATACAAAATAACATCAAATCATTTATTTTGAAATGTATGTGGGAGCACTTTTTCCACCTCAGACTTTTTGATTTCTAAATGTCGATTTGAACGGGTTTTACAATCTGCCAGCAACTAAACATGCTGAGCCACATGCCAGTTTGCTCCTGTTCAACTGAGCCACACTGTGAGGAGGCCCTGCAGACTGAAGGTAAAGTCTATGGGGTCATACGCAGGAGCAGTCTCCCCCTGAGGTCCTACAAACTCCACTTCCTGTTTAATGCAGACCAGCTTCCTGCCCTACAACGCTGTTTTTTTTTTTTTTTTTACAATTTCATTAATAGCAGTGACTATTTACATATTTCTGTCTCTGAGGCTGCTACTCTTACGATGCTTTCTTCCCTACAGGACCATTTGTCTCTCTCTCTCTCTCTCTCTCCATCTCTCATTCTGTGTCACTCTTTGAGACCATTTCTGAATTTGCTCTGCTTCAAAGCTGAAAATCACATTACTGCTGAAGAAGAGGGGAAAGGTTTGGGTGGATGTTTGTCGTTTGGACTCTGTTGTAAGCTTTTGTGGCAAAAATGTAACCCAATCTTTCATCCCTAATAAGGACATATTTCATGGTAAATGCATGACCACTTAAACAGTTCACCTCTCCTTATTCAAATCACATTTCCCCGACTGAGACAACCGATACCCTTTCTGAGACGAATGGCGAGATTCGAAGGCCAAAAGCTTAACATGATATATTGCAAAAAGAGGAAAATAATAAACGACTGTGTAGCTGACAGTCTGAAAGCCTATCCCTTTCTGAGGTTTTGTTTGAGCTCTGAGTGGACTGGGCTTCCACGGCCAATGTGAGGCGGCCATATGGAAACCTTTTCCAGTCTCCTCTCCTTGCCTGCAGCAACTCTCACACGCTAACAAGGTACGGTGGCGGTTAAATTTGGACACTCCTCTTCTCTTCTCTCTCGGTCTCTATCTTGAAGTAGCACATTGGAAAGGGGTGGGGAAAACTGCCCCAACTGTATTGAGCACATGATCTGGTATTCATTTTGATCATTTTGAACATGATCCGAGGAGCCGGCCTGGTTCTCATTTTCCCAGTGTGCGCACCGGTCAGAGTTGGCTTGTTTTATTGGAAACCTTGTTCCTATATTCCCGGGCCTGGCCCCTCCTGACCTCTGAGCTGTCTCGGGGGACTGCTGGGTAAAATAGGGGGAAGAAGGCTTGGCGAGAGTACATGCTGGCTCCTGGCGTGTCAAAAGGGGTTAGTCCGCCCAGTACTCCCACTGACCTGCCTGGACCTAGCGCGCCCGGATCTATTCTGGGATGTTAGCGAAGCGGAGCGAGATCAACCAAAACAGAGCTGCTATCTCCTGCTTGATCGGAAACCAACAGGGCCTTGCTGGTTTTGACACCAGCAATGGCACCTTGGCCATATTGACACACACACACACATGCACAGCATGTCTATTATTCAAAGTGCCCTTAGTTTTGAATCACCAGGTCTTTTAAGGACATTGTTTAAAAAAAAAAAAAAAAAATGTACTAATGTGTTGTGGTTTGTCGGCTGGGCCATCAGGTTACATGAAATACGTTGATCCATAGCTTTTTGGCAGGGGCGCTTAACTGTCCATAGAAAAGAGGGGAAACCCAAATGCACAGTCCCCATGGATAACTCGCACATTAGCACTCTAGCAATTCTCTTTACTGGAGTGTGTAATCAAGTGAAATGTAAAAAAAATGAAGGGAAGCGGGAAGTCTTTTAAGAGCTACGCCTTTATTATGTGCTTAATTTTTTGAGTCGATGCCTTTAAGTGCGCCTATGAAATTTCACACATTGTGTTTGAAATAACAGAGTATGTGCTATAAGTTCTGCTGTGAGGTCTTTGCGGTCTAATGAATGAATCTGTAAGGTAAATACCGTCTGGCTTGAGGATAGCAATGTTTCCTCTTTTTGCCCTTAGTGGACCTTCAATTTTGCAATGTTTTCATAAATCATATTTTAAATGGATAAGCACTTTGCAAACCATACCTGCACTGTGGTTCTGTTTGCTGAGTTTGCGGAGAGCAACTGCAACAAATCAAATGGACAAAATTTTAGCAAGACCAAATTTTTCCTGAAAATCTGAGTCAGCTTTGTATAGCCATCTTAAACTGCTCGCCATAAAATAGTATTTCAATCTGAGAATATGCCTGAAGGGCATTTTTTTCAGATGTGAAGATTATAGGAACTGGCCATAAGTAACCAAAAGCAGAGCGCTCACAGCTTGAGAGGTACCTCTTTAAGTCAGACGCTGCTGTCTTTACGTGCTGGCAAGACAAATGTCAAACTCCAAGAGGGCTCGGATATTTCATGTCTCTATAAAGGGGGAGAAATACAGGAACGTCCTGTTGTTATTTTAGCCAGTGTTGATACTGGACTCTCTGTATTTGTTGTAAAACTAAAGTCAGGCAGATTGAAAATGACAGTGTGTACCTAAGAGAAAGTCCACAAATCCACAGTCCCTTCTTCTAATATCTCTTAAAAATCATGGATATTTATTGTTGGGAGTTCACTAGGGTGATACCATTTTTGCCCTGTAAACCACATTGAAAAAGGACTGAAAGATGAAAGTCTCTTAAGTGATTTCTAGAGGCTGGGACAGAGGCAGCTGAAGTGCGGACGCATCCTGTCGAAAGAGCTAATGGGCTACGGGTTACTATATATGTCTGTCCTGCACTCAGTTTCGAAAGCTGCAGTAACAAATCAGCCTTTGCAAATTGTATGGTTTATTTTCACCCGCGATGTGTGCATGCAAAACATAATGCAGGGAATTAGAGCCATGGAGAGAAGAAAAGCTTAAAGCTAAAACCCGAACTAAACATTACACTACGATATATGAACTCTGAACTGAGTTATGTCGGGTATCGACGTCGGCAAGACTCTGCATGCTTGCCATAATGTGTGCTCCAAAATATGGAATTAGCATGTTCACATGCCACTTATGGAGAGTGCTTAGTGTTGTAATGACCATGCTGTGACAGGGACCGAATAAGACCTGCACATAAAAATTCCTGATGATGAAAAGCTTTAAATCACAAGAAGTCTGCTGAGATAAAGCACATCTCTCAGGAGAACATCAAGGAGAAATGTCAAGTGGAGAATAATAAATAAATGAGCCCAAGGAAAGTCAGGATAGGCCCTGGCATTAGAACTCTGGTTAACTTTAAACAAGAGGGTCCGTTGCCTTGACATTAGCTAATATTCAGATGAAAAGCTGGCATTCTGTTTTGATTTAGAATAATAATATATTTCATCTGGCATCAAGGACTGCGAGGGAAGACCAAAGGCATGGGGTGAGATTTTAAAAAGAACCTGATATTTCTACCCTTAATCAGTTTAAGATGAACTCTTCTTTGTAATAAGTACTATTTGTTGGATCTGCCCAATGAAGCATCTCTCCAGACTTGCTTTGCCATTAATATGGATATAATCATAGGTTCCCCCAAGAAGATCCTGTGCTCCACGAGAATTCCTCCCTGGCAAAAGCCTGGCCCCTTTCAAAGCCAAAGTGTGATTTACAAATGGCTGACAAATAGTGAGTGACGGATGATTTCAGAGGTGGCCACCATGGAACCGACCGGACAACTTTAGAAGGAAGATTGTCATTTGGCTTTCATGACAAAGGAAAAAAGGATTTGCCCATGTTGTGGTCCAGTCTAGTTCATTTTTACATGTCACACAGTGACCACAGCATGTCTCACGACCCTGTGCCGCACAACATGCGCCCAGTTCAAAGGAAAACCTTGCTTCCCCTTTGGATCTAGTGACTAAAGCAGGAGTCAGCCTTCAAGATATTCACCTGACACCTCGCAGTGGCGGCGTTGTTTGCACCTCGAACCACAGGGTAGGATTTCCAGAAAGAAGAGAGAAAAAAAAAAAGAAAGGTGGTGTCAGACCAGGTAGACCATTGCTCACTGTCAAAGCAAGTTTGGAGCTGCCTGTCGTGAGGGAGGGGGGAAAACACCCTGGCGCAATAATAGCTAATGCAGCTCATTTGAACGCTTGACTGCCCATCAATGGCACCATTTCCCCATGCTCGCTCTGTGGACGTCAGGCAGCGCCCTCAACACTGGCGCCTCACATCACCTGAGGAACGTCACTGCACTGTCTGGCCCGATGGCTCGTTCGTGACTAAACATGGTGCCAGTTGTAAGAGAGAGCAGGCTAGACACAGCTCTCGGCACCGGATGAAACCGCAACATTAAATAATCAAATGATTAACATTCTCTTCAAATTGTTACATCTCCTTCGAGTTGTTGCGATGATTTAAAATGATGTTTAGATGTTTAATGGTTTCAGTTGCCACACACACAATAAAATTCAATCACAGTTTAAAAAAAAAAAAAATACCATCACTCTTTCTTCAGAAGTCTCCTTTCATGTATTGAAATATTGTATTTCAGCGAGAGAATTTAGCTGTTTGTCAAGATGATTATTTGTTAAAAAGTATATTGTCAGTGTCTAGGTCAAAGCTCCAAGAGTGCATTTTATGTTGCAGCATTTAAATGTGAACATGGCAACATTGTTTTTTTGGCACAAACTTACATACATACCTAAACTACGCACTCTAAGGCCGTAAACATTCTAGAGGTACTATATTTATGGTTAAAGAGCTTGAAACAGGCCTGCTGCTGAGCATGTGTGTGTGTGTGTGGGCGTACATGTTTGTGTGTTTGGTTGTGTGTGTGCGTATGCCTGTTTGCCTGTTTGTGTGCGTGCCGTGTGTGTGTCCCCAGCACAGTACAGTAAGTGTGCTGGTCTCTGGTTGCCCACAGAGGCAGCGAGTGGTGGGTGGCAGTGATCCTGAATTATCCAGCTTGCTGAGTCCCACTGACTGTGACTCCACTTGCTGAAAGCAAACGCCCCAAAACTCCACCAAAAGAGCTGCTGTCCTTGTGACTCGAGCGGCCAGGACCAGCCCGAGCGCATAGCGTCCCAAGAATGAAAACAAAATGCCATTACTCTCCCCATATACTCTGCCGCAGATCATTTCAGACCCCATACAGTGATTCAGTGATTAAACTTAGTGCCATTTCATTAGTTCTTAAGTACCACAAGTACAACTTCGATCGACCACTCATAATCAGGAAACTGCATGCATTGCTATGATGTATTTGCAACCTTGTGAATGTATGTATGTGAGTAAGTGTGAGCATGTGTATGTATGTGTATGTGTGTGTGCACGTGTTTACACATGTGTACGGCTGTGTATTTTATGGAGAAGTCATGCATCATACCACATCACGGCCCGTCACCAAATACAGAACCAGATTAGAGGTAGTGGTTAATTTTTTCTGGCGAGTCGTAAGTGGTTTGCTGATGTGAGACTAAATTAATATTTTCCTTTCTTCCCTGACTTCAGATTTTGCCTGAGTTTCAATACTCTGGTCGAGGTTAGCGTGCCTCGTGCCCCCTGTTTTAATTTAGTCCCACTGGCAGTTCACTGAGCTGTATGTTTTAACTATGCTTTTAGGAGGGGATATAGCAGGCAATTAAAAATAATGTCCTTCGACAAGTGAAATATATAAAACACCTATTTTGACTTTTAACAGTGGATTGAAGTGTTGGTATATCATTTTAATTTACAATAGGAGTAGACACTCATGCATATGCATTGATTACATCATGATATAAATTTTCCCTGAAATATTTTACCGTGCAATGTCAAAGCAAACAATATTAATTTCTTAAAACAGCTGTTTCAAACACGCGTTGAACCTACCATCCATTGACTGGAAGGAAGGTCAGAAAATGAAGCCTAATTAAGCTTGGGTTTTCGGTAATGAATGTTTTTATTTGCAATGTAATTCCCCTGTGCTTGCTATGTTTGTGTATCTAAAAAAGTTTATCCACTTGAAAAAAATGTTTTAATTGCTGTTGTTCTGTTTATTTAGCTACAAATTAAGCGTTTAAATTCAATTAATTGTATCCAGTTGTTTCCTTGAACGAGTCATTATGCATGTAATTAGTGTAATAGCATCAAAGAAGGGAGAACAAACTCTACCACGATGAAATATTGAAAAACAGCTGTGCACTGTGCAGTTAATTGTCTCAAAGATTTCTTTTTTAAGATAACGAGCTAATCCATCTTAAGTTGCATATGTGTATGTGAGAAGAATAAGCATAGGCCTACTACTGGTCATTTGACTACTAGCATTTGTCAGCGACTGTGTCTTCTCAAATGTCTAAAAAAATATGGTATCACCCAACACCTACACTCTTAATTGTTCTCTCTCACAAATACAAACACAGAAACACCCAAAAAGACAGACAGACAGACAGTGGTGCACACACACACACTGACTCATACTTGACCAGTGCAAACTTACATTGCTCCCAATGGCTCAATCCAACAGCAATACTGCCACCTACTGGATATTTTGATGTTTTTTTTTCTGCCTGTTACCTTAAATTTCTACTTTGATCTTTTGCACCAGCACAACGAAATTATATTGCTGACATTATAGAGTGCTTTACCTTAATAGTGAATGGTTTTCATTATCTTTCTATTTCATTATCTTTCTATCTATCTCAATAATGACGGAGTGGGATAAATCAGTTTAGAGTGTCAGCTATGTAACAGCATATTATGGATTGGAACTCTAGTACACCTGTTTGTAGAAATGTTAATCTATTCACTGTTATAATGCATTGTTCCAGTAAAGTGGAGTAATTTCATAAGGTATATTACACAAAATAAAAACTCATAAGATACACTGCAGATTTACTATATATGAACAGTTAGAAGAGGTCTTAAGACCACTATACATTCACGGTTCAAGTTTACAAAAATGCATTAAACTAATCAGTATTTCTTTGCAGATAATATACAGTAGCTGCATTTTTTCCCAGGGAAACAATTTCCCAAACAATTGTCTATACACCTTTCCTGTTAAACACTTCCTTCATGTTATCTTTGAGGGTTCCTTCCCAGAACACTGACCCTCGATTGCTCCCCTGAAAGGACATCTGTATTTTCCCTAGCATCCGAGCGTGCTAGCCTTTGTCTACCCATGTGCTGGGGGGATGTGTCAAAGGATGTGCACTCAGCTCTGCGCACTACCAGCCTTTCACAGGTGTCTTTTGGCAGGTCATTACCAAACCCCAGACAGTGCAGTGCAATAAAAACACACAGAGCCGTAAGCAGCCCTAATGGCTGGCTGCAAAGCTAGTAGTCATGAAGGGATTTGTGCATGGGCTCTGACTCCCTTCCATCAATTCTCACAACTGAGTGGACAAGAATGAGATTATTACGAGTGGCCGTAAAACAGCGACCGAATTATGTTTGATACTCTATTGAATTTTGATGATGCACAATAGTACTGTCTGTTTTTAACTGTTGTTGGAAGCAAAGATGTGTAAAGTTGAAGGATCAGCGGGCCTACGTACTGACAAAGCAGAGTCCACCACCGCCTTGCAGCACACACTGCTGAATAGCTGCTGCTCTCAAGCGCTTGGTGATGATTCCACTCCGGCCCACCCGGCTCTCAGGCCAGACTGTTGCAGGGTAATGGGCCGAGGGAAGGAGGATTCCCAGGGGGCCCTGGGGGAGTCTTGGGTGGTTGTAGCGAGTGCCAGGCCTGCTGGGTAATGATCTGACAGCAGACGCTGGAAAACGGATGAGGATGCGTGTTTGGCCTCCTAACACATATTGTTTGTGTGCCTGGTTGTGTGTGTAGCCAGTTGGTTGAAGACGGGAGTACATAGAACACCCGGTTCCATTGTCGCTTCTGTCAGTGATTAAATTGTGGAAAAGCTAAGTAAAGACATCATTTTGTGTGGAAAAAAAAAACAGAACACGTCTAGTAATCCGTAAGAGCACTGATGCATCGTGTCTTTGTGTAAGATAGTTTGTAGTCTTTGGTACTCTCCTGGGGGCCACTGTGCTGACAAAATCACCTGTGGAGGAAGGGACGAAATCCTTCAACTTCATGTGGGGTCCTAAGTAGGTCTAAGCCAATGGCCAGTGAGAGACCCAGAAGACAGGCAGTAAAAGTAGATGGAAAAGCCGTATCTGTGTTGATGCGAACGTGCTCCGGTCTGCCTTTGTCCAGATGGAGACAGATTTAGGTCTGGGGAGAAAAAAAAACAAAATAGAGAAAAAACACGATGGCACTTCAGAGGGCTTCAAAAGGCTGCCGAGTTAAAGGTTCTGTGTGTGCTCAAGTTCACAGCAAATGTTTGAAAACACCTCTGGACTGGATGTAAGCAATGCAGACAAAATCATATTTTTCAACCAGGGCTTTGGTTTGTGAGAAACCCCTGCTTATTTTCCATTCGCATTCCAGTGGTGAGGTTTAGTGAACGTGTTGAGAATCCTTAATGTAAGACTTTGCAATTTCGTAGACCTTCAGATCTCAAACCAGATGTGGCACATCCCTCTCTCCAAGCCTCAATAGTACCTTCCGTTGAGTCTATATAAAATCATCTCAGACATTCACTGAAATGGATCCCGAAAATTATCTCACATGACTGAAGGGTGTAAAGGGACAGGGACAGGCTGGATGATAAATCTGACTTCTAGACCTCTTCCTTCCTGCAGTGTCTTCTGACCACCTCCTGAATGGTCAGTGAACCAATTCTACCCACTATTTGGGTGCCTCTATTTCTGCCATTCATGCTGTCCTTATTTATTATTGAAAGGGACATAGTCGTGCCAAAGAGGAAAGGTTTTGGACGACAACCAGCTTCTCCCACCCAATAAATGTGGCTGCTTGTTATTCTAAGGGGTTCAGGGCCTTGCATTTTTCTCTATTCCTCAGGAGTAAGAGTCAAACCATAATATATGAAACTACCGAACAGGAAGCTGTTTTGCCCCCGTGCAAGTTGTAGCCACCGTCACTAGCCCAACAAACGGGCTTGTAAATGCGATTTGAACTCACCCTACAGGGGTAACATCAACATGGTGGAGCGCTTACACCATGTTTGTCTGCGGTCATCACAAAAATGTACTCAGACACTGTCCCCCCCAAAAGTGAACAGGCCACTTTATCTCCCAACTCTCCCAAAGATCGTACAAACTGACTGAGATGCTGTGACATCATGTACGTGAATATCTTGTGTAAAACAAAGGAGCCTCCCATTGTATATTTGATTTGGCCACCCCAGGCTTTGGGGTGTCCAATACATCACATGTCAGCGGGTACGACTATTTAACATAGAAACTCCAAAACTCACAAATGCCCAATGACCAAACGTTCCAGAGATGTACCCATACACTAAACACACAATATATCTCCCTCCTGCACTCGGCCCTCTCTCCAAACAGGAATGGGTTTTTACATCGAATTGTTTGATAAATTTGACCCAGGTTTTCCAGTGGGCCTTATTGGAGCTCCTACTGTTTTTCTGTCTGTTGGTGGCCTGGGCCCTAATCACCCACAGCTCCCAGGGAGGTCATAAATTACTCCGATGAGATGGCGCTTTGTGTTCCTACTGCTGGGGCGCAGGGGCGAATTCACAGCGGCGTATTTTCACAAGCCGGACCCTAAATCATTGTTTTATGACAGCGGGGAAAACTTCTGCACGTTTGCTGCACTGATTTATGTTCATTTGGGTCTGGAGGACACTATAATTTGCAAGCAATGTGAAAACAGACGGATAGAGAGATACCAAAGGGCAGAGTGACCTTTACGTTCTCACCGCCGCTTACAAATGGCATCCATATGCTTGAGGCCACTGTCCAGTAACATCTCTTCCTTTCTCTCTCTTGCTTTCTCTCTCTAGCAGCTTTCCTTTACACATATCAGAGGAAAAGCAGAGAAAGGGTGAGCATTTTTAAATACATGCAAATTCCTGTATGTGCTTCTTTGAGAGCTGAGGAGAAAATATTTTAGGACCACTGCACATAGGACAGTGTGTGAAAGCATTCTTTGTCCATCTACTATGAAGAGTTGCGCTAATTGTTATTTACCTGTACGGTGTGATGTGGTTTCAGTCACAAACCATTTAATTGAAATTTTGGTAGATCATGATCCAATAAAAATAAACATATTCTCCACACTGATTTTGAACATGTTGGTTTGGTTGGATTTTAGGTGAGCCACATCCATACTTCCTGGGAGATTATTGACATCTGTGAAAGTTAGAAAGGTGGGCTTTACTTTCAGCTCTTACCTTGGTGGGTGGGTGTTATAGTTTTTTTTTTCTAATCTGCAGTGACCACTCTGGTTGTGTGGACAGAAGATGACAGGATATTCAATAGCAAAGCCAGTTGAATTATCCACCTATGTATTGCTTGAGCCAACATATGACACAGGCACAAAAAATGCCATAACTGGACGCATACCTTTGAAGAACACCCACCTGTGTGTTTCACAATGACTAAAAACTTGGCCACGTGCATTGAGGTATATTGACCTTGCATTTCGCTCTTATTGTTTTGTGGCCAGAGATTAAACAAGGTGGAGAATGTAACCAACTTTAAGACTTTCTGGCAACATCTTGCTCACATTCAATTCCATCCCCAGAGCAAGGTGCACCCTGGGAAGGGACTTCTCTTGCAGTTTCAGTGTTGGAGTGGGTGGAGAACTTTGGCAGACCAGCCCCGTAGTAATGACCTTTTGAGAGTTTTCCTCATTCCTAAAAAAACAAATTACTGACTGTCAAGATAGCAAGTAATCTTTGTCACATGCTTTCCATTTAGCATCCACAAAACACAGATACATGTTTTGTGTTTGTCTAGCTGGAAGTGTCTGTCTTAAAAGCCATTCCTAGAATTGGTTTCATGTTTGTAGTATAGGATAGAGGAGAGTGTGTTGGAATTGTCCTGGGCTGTAGCCCAGCTGTACGCTACTCTCTCCTGAGGGTCATTCAGGAAGTCATCTTTTGCTTCATTGAAACCACACTCCAACTGCCACACACTGCTCACTGCCACATGGGAATCACTTTGATCTCATACCATCAGACTTGGATAGTTCTTAATGCTGATCCTGCATATGGTGTTATAGCCTATCCTCTCCCAAGGAACCCTATTGCTGATTCACAGAGTATTCTATTCTTCTCCCCTCTATCAATAAAGTCTGACGTGGCTAGCTGATTGCTTAACGTGCTGAAAATGGGGAACTATAAAATATTATGCCACCATAAAACATTCAGAAGACAGCAGACACTGATGAAGGACCTTCAGTATCAAAGGACTTTGGGTGAAATGAGGAAACTTCGTGTTGCTTAAATACTTAAGCATGTGAACATGCATGATCAATCGATGAATCAGAATACATGAAAGTTTACAAAAACGTAATGGACTGACAAATTGTGTTTCCAGAATCATTGTCTTACCTAACACGGTATCAGTATGTATGTATGGATAGCTTTGCACACATTATGATACTAAAAATAGAAGTATTTAAATGGAACACTCCAGTTCCGACAAGATTTATGGAGGAAACATGAATTCCTCATATAAACGTAGGCTGTCAGCTGAGCACTCAGTTTGAGCGAGTTTGGTGCATGAGTCTCTCTCTCACTCTCTCTCTCATTCTCTCTCTCTCTCGGGTGGTTCCCTCCTTTGAGACTTGGAGCGTGACACAATACATGTCTCAGTGAGGAAAATAGACCCAGGCCGGCCACATTTCTGGAAGCGGGCCGGCAATGGGACACCCACATGTGTGAAATCCCCTTGAAAACAGGGCCTATCCATTTGACAGTGTTTAGCCCTGATTACTACCATACTGAGCCTTTTTGAGAGATTAACACTCACTGTGTCCAAAGAGCCAATTAATCATATCCTCATCTGCTTCCTCTGGATCAGAGGTCTGGTGTCTGGATGGTGACCAAGCACAGAGCAAATAGCCATTAGCAAACCGTCAGACCTCGTCGGATTGTGGACTATATTCTCTCGACTTTCATTATTTGGGCCGTTGCCACTACTTGGTTTGACCTCCATTTCAAGGCGATCAGAGTCGTGTGAAACCCTGGGGCAATCAATAGCTCCTCTTCCTGACACTCACTGACAGTTATATGAGAGCACGTTGTTGGGAGAAATGTGTGTTTTACTGGTCTTAGATGATTGTGTCTTCCACACCGACTTCTGCTTTCGTAATGATTTACTGCAGCTCGGCGGGATGAGCTCAGTCAGTATGTGTGGTTGGCTGCCAATACCGCTTTTTCCCCCCATTGCGCTTTGGACTTTGTGGGCTCTGGAGAGGTCTGAAATGTTATAAAGCCATTTTGATTGGGAGCCAAGCAATATAAAGCTGGACAGAGGCCCTATATTGGCCTGCATACTCTGCCGCGCCTCCAAAAATAAGAGAATATGTATGTTTGTGCTTGGTGAGGATTCTCTCTGCTCTCTCTCTCTCTCTTTATGTGTGTGCATGTATATCTGTGTGTGTGTGAGAGAGAGAGAGTGAGAGTGAGAGAGAGAGAAAGAGAGAGAGTGAGAGAGAGAGAGTGTATAAGTCTGTCTCTGCGTGATTTATTCTAATAATTTCCTCACCAATCGTTGCTATTTCTGGCAAGTGGAGTGCTCTGCAGATTAGATTTGAATGCATAGGGTACAATAATAAAACTTGATAATGTTACACAGGTTGTCAAATGTTTTTCTCAGATTCCAAAACAACCAACAAATTTGCACCTTGTATTTAAAAACTTATGGTACTTAAAGTTCCTATTAGTACTAAAAACACAAGAACGACTATACTGCATTCATTACACAGGCTATACAGATATGTCCTCTGGCAACTGCCATGTTGTATTGCAATTTTGAGCGTACCATAAATGATGCTTTACCACTGCCATTAATGTGTCACAGGATTTTTTTTTCTTGACCAGAGAGAAGATTAGACTGATGAGATGAAACCAGAGTCACACTTGGATTTATGTCAGTCACACATGAGTATTTATCAAACATCATTCAGAGATCACTGTCACAATAGTTTATCCATACTTCTAGATAATACTTTTTTACTGTCTAGTAAAGTGTAGATTGAGTAAATAATAAATAATAAATTGAGTATGTTATTATTTCAAAATACTAATTTAAAATGAAGACTGCAACATAAAGTTGTAACTTTAGATGAGTGAAGGCTCAGAGTAATGAGAGGCATAATGGAACCTGTGGAACTGAAAGAACAGTTGACAGCTTGTCTCTTGGACTTGATTTTAGCAGCAGACATTGTCCTACAGCTGTGATTCACAAGAATCCATCTGCAGAATAGTCCTGGACCTTCTATAAAGCATTGATTCTCACTGCTGTTATTCCAAAGAGAGAGAGAGGTCACGACCTGGGGGGAACTCCTCTGGGAACCCCCAGCCCTGATCTCAGACCTGTTATTGTGGAGCCCAAACGGCCTCAACCATGGTGGGGTCACACATGCTCCGAGACATTTCAACAGGTAAAGAGCTCAAAGAGGACTGCTGCTATAAAGCATTCCCACAAGACTCAGAGTAAAAACTTGATATCTCTGTTCCTTACACGTGGAAGAGAACGAGAGCACAATGTGTTTCCAAGATGGAAATCAAACATTGACTTGTTAAATGTAACATCAAGAGGAGAAAAACCTGAGCTGCGCATCATGGCGATGTTCGTGAGTCTGTTTCAGTGATGCTCAGAGGTGTGTCAGCCGAAACGTCCCAGAGGAGAGATGGCTTTTGTGGTGTGTTTTTCCTGACCCCTAGCGGCTTGGAACGCGCCCTACATTTGGTAAAGGGCTTTGCCATAAGGAACTGATTACAGTACACCTGTGGTTAGGTCTACCACTGTTACTGTGTAAGCTCCTTAAAGAAATATCTGTGGCAGTGATTCACTTCATAATTAAAGGGATCCCTCCAAAGCAGAATAATCCTGGTATGTCTTGATGCACTGTGGTGAGATGCATTCGGTGTGATGGGTGCTGTCCTTTCAGCACAGTGGAAAATGACGGACCTCATTGGTTTTGATTTCCCCAGGAAGGTTTCCCAAGAAGCCATAAGTCTTGTCTGCTTTTATATTTATGCAGTAAATGAACTGTAAAGTGTGTAATTGAAATATTTTGATTAAATGCAAAATCCTGCTTTTAAATACAATTCAGTTCAATCATAAGTGAAGGAACATATGTGGAAAGATATTATTGCATATTAAGCGTTTATCGGAAATGGGAAACCAGTTTAACACCAATATAATATGTGGTGTTTGCTGTTGCACATTTTACTGCAGACTATTTAATCATGCATAGTGTTGCTACAATCTAAATACTATGCTAGGCGCTGCTTCTGAGTTGGACAGACACAGCAGGGTGACCAAAAAGAAAATACAAAATCCTCCCACCGTGCTGACGATTTTATTATTCAAGTCCAAATGTGTTGTTAGAACAGAGCAGTGAAAGAGAACTTCAGACAAACAGCGCCTTGCGATTTTATTTTTTCTAGCATTCCTCAAACTGTTTGCTGTTGCTGTATTGCGTCACTTATAATTTTATCTTTCATCAGTAAAGTGCCAGTCGTGCCCCACCACCACCCCCCCAAAGTCCCCCACTCCCACTGCGCCAGTCTCTGAGCACAGCAGTGCAGATAGCGATCACATCATGTAAAGCCATTTGTTTGGAGACTTTGTGTTGGTGGCCACCCATGTTTCGCGGAGGCCCTGGCCAGGCTCCTGATGATGAGTTTTCCAAACCCTCGTCATCGGCTGGCAGTCAGAGCAGACCCCGCGCGGAGCTCCACACTCGGCTCTCGGCCTCACTCAGCCACCCCACTCACCACCACCACTAACCCTCTCTCCCCCCCCAATCCCTCCATCCCTCCTATTCCTTCTTCCCAGAGCCAGTGTTTGTTCTTCTTCACCTTAATTCCTGTAAGAGTCAGCCATGTGATGTGCAGGTCAAATGGAAAGGAAATGGCAATCCCAGCTGAGGACAAGGATATAACCTATTAACATTCTCCTGTGAGGGACGGAAAGAATGGAACCCTCAGTTAGTACTCCCTCTTTCTGGGAGGTGGGATTCTTTTCCAAAGGCAACACGGACAGTCAAAACTGAGCCGGGAAATGGAGTTATTTGCACTGTACGTATGTGTGTGTGTGTGTGTGTGTGTGTGTGTGTGTGTGTGTGTGTATGAGAGAGAAAGAGGGAGAGTCAGAGAAAGAGAGAGAGTGAGAGTGAGTATGTGTGTGTGTGTGTGTGAGACAGAGAGAGAGAGAGAGAGCATGCATGTGTGTGTGTTTGTGTGTGTCTCTGTATAGGCATATTTTAAAACCTGTGTATGTGTGTGGCACTTTCACACAGTTTCTCACAAGAATTTATGCATGTGAAAGCATGAAATCATCTCGGCCTCTAAATTAATTACCAGACACAGTGCAGCAGGTTAGAAGCTGACAACCTGCTGACAGTTTGAAATTCAGACAATGACATGCAAGGGCAGAAGCATTTAGCACCAAATTATAGTATTTCCATAATAATCTGGAGAATTGCATCAGTTGCTTCTGAGTCAATAAGAGGTTTATGAAGTGGCTTTTTGAAGTCCCCAGGCTCCCAAATAAAAAAGCAAGAATTTGGTGATGATTTATGACTATTTAGACAAGTGGCTAATAGAGAACGTGAGGAGATGGAAAATTCTGCTTTCATATAAAACACATTGGGAATGTCGTGTGGGCTTCCGTGACCACTTAATCTGCTGGCTGGCTGCTATGTCCAATACGCAAGCATCTTTTTCACCAGCCGCACCAGTGTGCCATTCAAGTAGTGCGCCTGACAATTAGAGCTCACCACAAGTCTGGAGTGAGGTCGTGAACCATATGGGGCTTCCTGTAGGATCTGAAAACAGATCCCAGCACAGTGTGGCCAACACTGTCTGGGGCTCACTCTAGGCAATCAGTAAATTACAATAATCTACACAGATGAACAACATACTAATCTGTGTAGTCATACAAATAGTGGAGTGTTATCTTATAGTACATAATTCAGTAACATTTAAACTGTTTTGATGTGGAGTGGTCATTGACTAGTGAAGAGAAATACACATAAAAATGGGAAAACATGGCACCACCTACTGGCCATTCATGTAAAACTCAACTGGTGTTTGACAACAATCCACAATCCCTCCCACCACTTGGGTTGTGATTTCATCTACAGGATTTTTTGTGCACCTATGAGCCACCGTGCCAAGAATACAGATATTTGCCTCCAGAAGCTCGCGCCACAACCGGCTAACTGGACGCTGGCTAACGTGTCTCGTTCCTGTTTCCATGACAAGGCTAATGGAGGTCGGGAGGAAGATGTCGCAGGATTGGCCCCCACAGCCCACGCCAGTCGTGGCACAGCTGACCTCATCTCTCTGTGACATGGAGCCTGTTTTCCCCTCTTGCCCGCAGCCCAGGGGTCAGACAGACAGACACGGCCGGCACGCAGGCATGAATTTTTCACCGCCATATATTCCCTGGGTAAATAATCAGGCCTAGCACACCCAATAGCAGATGGTAGCACATAAATCTTGGACAGAAAAATAAATACGTGGACAAAAACTAAAATGGCGCTTTTTTCCAGGAAACATGAATCACTTTTTTTTGTTGTGTATTCACACCTGCTCTGCTGGCCTGTGTTCTGTGCATCTGTGATTCAGATGTAATTTTATTTCCAGAAAATGATTCCATGTCCTCTAAAAACAATGTTGATTTTTTTATTCATAGTGATTTAATGATGTTAAGATGCTTTAAAAAAAAAAAAAAAAAAAAAGACTTTACCACAAACAAAAGAGGTATACAGTCATATACATGAAATTACAGTGGTTGTCCAGGACATTTTCAGCCTAAACTAATGTATCCCTTTCCTTTGTGGATGGGAAACTGTTTATTTTGGTTTCTCAAACTATGCAGAAAGAGAGGCACACAGTTCATGACAGTGACCTCTGGGCTGCGACCAAAATCTTTTAGTGGTTGTTTGGGGAAGTTGACTTAAGCCATTTCAACTGCACTGTTTGAAGAGGGAGTAGCCTATTCTCAAATATGTCCTCGCCTTTCATTGTGTTTACACAACAAACTATTTATGTACATGGCATAAATATTGTTTAAAAATAATATATCTATACATCCTTATCATTTGTAATTTCCAGGTATAGACAAGTTTAAAGGACATATATCAGTATAGTATGTGAAAAGTGTTGTTTTTTATGTCCTATACCTAACTGAAAGCCGTCCCGGCACTGTAAATTCTCTATGGGGATTGTCAGGAGGGTCAACAATTTCTGGTTATTATCTTTTTCGTTGATAAACCATTGTAGTGAGGCTATAGCTGACTACGAAATCAACCCTGAACTGGCGAGGAACATGGAGAGTTAGTTAGTTAGTTAGTTAGTTAGTTAGTTAGTTAGTTAGTTATTAGTTAGGCTTACTTTGGATAGTAAACTAGTATGACAACACTATACAACTAAAACTTGTGCCTAATATCAATCTAACCTACCATACTTCACAAAAGTAGACGTTCACTGTTAAAAGAGTGACCATCCTGAACATAAGTCCTTCTGGTACTTTACGTCCTCCACAGAGCCCATTGGTAGGGACTTAAGCAGACTGGGTAATACAGGTTTGGGGATATTCCCATGCAAATGCACCTTCGTTAACAGCCATGTCAATGAAACATAACTGTCATATTTTCTATAATTGTCTATTATTATATAACTATTACAACTATCATTATATTGGTGGGCGGTGGTGGCATAGTGGTTAAGGAACTTGGCTAGCATGCAAATAGCCTGGAAAATTGTGGGTTTGAATCCTGGCTGCCACCCTTGAGCACTTAGTAAGTCAAAGCAGACGCTCTGGATGCATACATGTAAAACTATTATAATCCTTGCCCTTGTTGATCTTTGGTGCTCTTTGCTGTAAAGTGCCATGACACAACACTATGGCAAAAGGCGCTGTATAAATTAAAATTGAATTGAACTGAATATTTTCTCACTGCCCCTGTTCTTCATGATTACATAAAATTAATTCTTAAACCAGATGGCATGTTAAAAATATCTAACAGATTTAGCATCTACAAGTGCACTGATGGATTGAGCTGGAATAGCAGATGGAAAACTGCTATGAACCAAGAACAAACAGTATGACCTCACCTCTTGTTTACTTGTAAATATCATAGCAGCAGAGACCATGCAATGTTAATGAAACAGGAAAGTGTGGTCTCATTTGAAATGCAAAGCAGCTTAGTAGCTAGGCTGCTGCAGAAAGGGGCTAACACTGAGGTGCCCAGCACCTGCCTTCTATTGTCTTAATAACTCTCTCTCTCTCTTTCTCTCTCTCTTTCATTCTCACACTCCTTTACTGCTTTTTATTTACTCACCCTTCAATGATTTCAGACCTCCGTTGACAAAGATAAATGGGGGGATTAATATATATTGGACTAATCTGGGAAAAGTTGCAGAGCACATGGGGGAGCCTGGATAGTATTTCCCAAAGGTAACCAAACGCAGCTCTGCTGGATTAGGAGTCATTTGCCTCAGGGCTTAACTGTGATCAGAACCCATTAGTGGAACATGCCCTGATGGTGTATAAAAAGGGAGAAATAAAGAAACTCTGTGATTGTTGGATGCATGTTAAACTTCAAATATCGGCGTTGAAATGTTCTACTCTGAGGGAAATGTTCCCCTTGAAGAATTCACGGTGGGAAATTCAAGATTAGCACGCTGACATAGCCTAATTATTGTTTGGGCATACTGTACATGTTTAAAGTAATCTGCAGGGACATAAAGATGGGGGCGGTGGTAGTGTAGTGGTTAAGGAACCTGGCTAGCGTGCAAGTAGCCTGAAAAAGATGTGGGTTCGTATCCCAGCTACCACCGTTGTGCCCTTGAGCAAGGCACTTAACCCTAAGTTGCTCTAGGGGAGACTGGCCCTGAACAATTGATAGTTGACGAAGTTGTAAGTCGCTTTGGATTAAAGCGTCTGCTAAATGCCTAAAAAAAAAAAATGTAAATGTAAAGATGATGTTTTATTCAAATTAACGTCAGTGGGAGGCATGTCTGTGTCAGCATCCCAAACCACATACGAGTCCAGTGCCCATAAAGACCCAGGTTTGAATCCAGCCTGAGGTAGTTTCTCATGCCCACTCCCAAATCCCTGTCTTACACTCAATTCTTCAACTCCATTGTTCTGTTAAAAACACAAGTGGAGGTTGTGGGTGGACAACATTTTTACATTAAGAAAATCTAGATTTGTTACAGAGCCAAATGGGTACTTCCAGACCTCTAGTTTTTGGAGGCACATGACCCCCATAACAAGTGCAAGTATTTATTTATAACACACATGCAATACAACATGCAACAGGGAATAATTACTCAGCCAGTGTGTGAGCTGAATATACCCTCTAACTGTTGCCTTACAGGAATACTGTATATGTTATGGTATATTTTACCTCCAGCTCTAGGCTTAGATGATGTGACTGGGAGTAATAATCTAACTGGGCCACACGTAATATATCATGGGTAATTCATGAAGTCGTTTCATGTCAAAACTGAAAATGGAATCCATGTGTTTATGTCTGAACAGTCATGCCACAAGCAATATTATTTTCACATGTACAGTACATAGTCCTACACAGCAATTTCATACCAGTGTTCAATCCCTACCTGATTGTGTGCTGTTCACACAGTCTGTCTGTGGGCCGTTCCCTCATATAGTACCCTAAGGAGTAGAGAAAACATCTGGTAAAATACACTGCATGCATTTACAGTTCCATGCCGTATAATGCACTGTAAAAAAAATAAAAGGTAAAGCTTCCTTAAAAAATAGCAGAAACAAGTTTCAAATTGTTCAAGTAAGTTTTACTTTTTCTTTTTTACAGTGCTGTACTGACATACTATAAGGATTACATGAAGACATAGACATCATAAAAAAAATTGAATAGGCCTACAGCAAGCCACAGTAAGCAAGGCCATTCTAGATATCATTAGATATCAAAACAAAAACTTCTCATATTCACATTAAATACCTGTCTTGTGTCCTTCTTGTGTCATGAAATACCTGTCTTGTGTAGATCATTACTCTCAACAAATGATTTTTTTTCTGAATTGCAAGAGAAGTTCCACAATTTGTACAATAATTGGTTAACATTGAGTGTGAAGCAGTTTATTTCAAGCATACATATCATGCTTATGTCTTCAAAATAGATATACCATTCCAGAAAGTGTCTCTAAATCACCAGCAGAGGGCCCTAACACACTTTTAAACTAGTAACTGTAATGCAGACCAATGCCCCTTATTCCTTGCCTGTGTGTCCTCTCTATCATCTAGACCTAACCCTGGACCCAACCCTAACCTATGACAATAATGAAAGGTATATAGTCTATAATAAATAATTACTTTGCCAAAATATTTGCCAAAATATTTATGTATTTATGTATTCGTGTTCATTCTAATTGTAAGTTAAACAACAACTGAAAAATACCGAAAACACTGTTTGCTTCAATAACTCCAAAACTCTATAAATGGATGTGAGCTGAATGTTTGAACATTTCTCTTCTGGCACTACACTCAAATCCTATGTATGGCCACCCTTTGATTCAGTATAACTGCAGAGACACAAGGTGGCGATAGAGTATGGGCTCTGGGTCGAGCAAGGTTGAGTATAGGCTTTGAGTAAATGTTTAAGGCAGATGTTTGCTACCTTTCGACACAGATGAGATGAGAATCAAATGCCTAAAGTGGTGTTATAATTCATTAGTTTGGATGTTAGCTTATGGTTGAAGGGATAGTTGTATTCCATTATCTAGTCAACAAATTAAAATTCAGATTAGTTGTAGACTGCAGTATAATTTACTGTAGCATAAAAATAATCTCCAGCTGAAACATGCCTACTTGTTTCATACCAATAGATGCCAAAAGCTAAAATGATTTACCTGTGATTTTGTCAGCAGAAATGCAAAATCTCTATGCCATCAATATGTTTGTTTTATTAGTGATAAGTAGAAAACGGACCTTTTAGTTCCATTTGATACAAATGGTTACAATTAGGAATGTTCCAACAAGGATCTGGAACACGTACAATAATCAGGAAATGTGCTGCTCTGTTTTAGAGATTATACCTTTGGAGAGAGCCCTGCTACAATATGGGCATTGTAGTAAGAGGATGTTTAGACCTTTGATTTTGGACAATGATGTCAGAAGATAGTCAAACAAAATATACCGAAGGTGATGTGTTCGTTCCATGGAGCGCCTTTTAAACAAGGCAGGGCCAAGACTGGAACCTTGTGTTACGCCATGGTTACTGCTGGTTAGAGTATCTAAAAGCAGTCGGAAATGATGCATTGAATGTTCTGAGGAGATAATTGCCAATGCTGCACTGTGTCAACATTAAGCTATACTCACTGCCAGGGCTCGAGACCTGATCATGGAGGCTAATTTAGACAAGTGGAAATGAAAGAGATGAGGCCAGGGCCATAAAGTGCTTTAGGGCTAGTGTTAAAGAGCAAAGCAGCAGGTGTGACTGCTGCTTTATTTAACATCTCCCTGATAACGTCACTACGTTATGGTTTTATTATTGTTGGTTATCCCTGCCACATACAGCAGGCTGAGACACCTGCCATACTAGCAAAATAATAAAATGAAAAGCTCACTGTTAGGGTCCACAGCACATGCAAACAAGTACGAATTCTTCTTTAATCTTGATCATTGGGTAAAGCCTTTAAGACTGGAAAAAAACATCGGTGAGTTGATGGTTGATGTTCTGCATGAATAGTTTATGCCCTTACAAAATTTTTTTGAGCAGAATTTTAACTTCTTTCTTTAGATAATATAAATAACTACCAACAATTTCCATCAAAAGTAAGTGGCAGATTATGTTTGCTATGGGAAGGTCAGCACTGCAGTTGAGCAAACAGAAAAAAATCACTGATTATTTTCAGACTGATTCAACAACCGCACAATGAAATGCTGAGATCGACAGACACTTCTACAAGTACTGCACTTCCCATTTGCAGTATTCAATAAGTCAGAAGATCCTTGTACAAATAGTCTCTTTATGACACAGGTGAGCAAGGTTGATGACTCGAGGACTAGCAGGAGGCTCATCCAAGCCCTAGATTTACCTCTGTATGAGGTGATCTTGTTTACACTGCTAACAGTTTACAACTGATAATGTGTTTTAAAATGCATATCCTCATTAATGTCTGTGCACTATTCTGACATCACTCAGCCAGATTCACCCAACTAAACAATCAATTTCTTAACATGGTTAACTAAAGGTACAGCATATTCCAATTAGCTGTACAAGTGGGGCACAAAGTGTCAACTGACTACATGCAAGATGATAATCTGGAAACTTCTCATAAAGGTCAACTGTTGTCTTTACAACAGACTGTTTCCCAAAAATATCCAACAACCATAGTACAGTGGAAGTCTCTTGATGTTTCAGAAGCATTCTGAGAGTATTTGGACGCATACGCTGTGGACAGCATGTCATTATAGTGGGTGCGCATCACCAATGTTGTCTTGCTAGTTAAACTAACATGACATATTGAGTAGTTGTGGATAATATTCACTGACACAACTGTGTCATATTTGTATAGACTTTAAATAGCAGGAGCAATATCAATGAGTTTGTATTAAAAATGTTTAACACATCAAGGATATAGGAGGATATTGTCAATACAAGATTATGAATGCCAATTCAAGCTTCATATTTATCAGGAAATATAAGGCATAGGCTATTCTGCAATCACACTATTATTTAGTGAGTATCTACAAAAAAATTTGTTTAAAAATGATAAAAACCTACTTATCTTGATAGACAGATACATGTTGCACTGCCATTTCAGATTGAAGAGAGTGGTCCAGTGGAGTAAGGCCTTTTGTCAGTTCTGAGTTTGATTCCAGGTTGGAGTGCTCTAATGACGGCTTGTTTTTCAATTATAAGTCTTAGCACAATTATTTAATTCTATATCATAGTTGTAATTTGAAACTTCTATAGGGTAATAGGAGCATTTGTTTTTAAAACATAACTTGCATCTTTCCACCCCAGCTGTGAGGTGAAGTTAAAGTGAGATCATTAATTCATGCTGTAGGTGGGGGTAATGCATCAAAGGGTGCCCAATCTGACACCTTAAGCCTCAAAAAGAGGAAGAAGACATTAGGTGAACATATACGATGGTTCTATTACAGCCCCATTCTAATCGTCTGAACTACGGAACTTTATTGATAACTTTTCATCAAAACTGTGCTTTTGGGAAACACCTGCTTCGTGTAACAATGGATCATACTACTGTAATTACCAACGTAGTAAGTTCCTTAGTTTATTTTGGGGAACAGTAGCGTTGCAACTCTATCGTCCAGACCCGAGAAGATGCTGAGGAAGTTAGCAACGACACTTTTGGGAAATTGACCCCTGATCAATATATGCGTTTCCTAAATAAGACTGCATTTGCCCATACAGTTCAGACAACTATATTACTTTGGGCTTACATAAATGTGTGGAGAGATAACTAAAAACATAAATGTTTGTCATTACATTATATAATTTATTATATTTTATCATTGTTTATTTTTACACAAGTCAATTTGAAGACAGAATATTAACATTCTAACTCATACCACGTCATTAAAGTTATTGGCAATTTGTATGCCTACATTAAATGAATGTGCTTCCTTTGAAAAATTTTTTTTTAAATGGCCAGTAGTCATACTCACATACTTCTGTGAATGTCATGTACATCATATTACTCTGACTTCATGTGAACCAACTATGTTGGGTTGTTTTTTGCACAAGCTCACTTGATAAACCATTTATTTCACACACCAAAAAATCAATAATGCCCATTCCCATAACAACCAAACATGTCTAGTAACATCCTTTAAGGTTTTCATACCAGGGCTTACACTATAGCCCAACTTGCCATGCAACTCCATTGAGAGTTCAAGCTGCAAGGAAGCACAGAGCTCTCTATACACCTTTTGTTTTCGTGAACATTCCCAGAAGTCGTCCATAAATCAGTAGAGGTTTCTTTTCTTTCCCTTTTCTCTTGACACTTGTGATATTATGAAGCGGCCGTTTGTTTGCCGAAAGGGCGGTGCCAGGCTTAACACCAGGGCTTTGGGGCCTTTCAACACCTTTGGCACAACGTTACCTGGCAGCGTCCTGAAAGAGAAGCTGATCTTCACTACCACCTGTGAAGTGCAAAGGATACCCCTGCCATTTTCATCAGGAGCTTCTTAATACTCTCAACGTTAATCTGTTGCCATTTCACACTCATTTATTTAAGTCCTACATTCTCCTGATGATGTATGGCTTTTGGATGCTGACAAGGCATGCATAAATGGCCTCAGATATGTTGGACATGTCTCATCTTATTAAGTCATTGTTTCCAAAGCATGCCACGTTTGTGATGCACCTGGATACAGGTGCATCTGTTTGGCTGATCTCCTGAAAGCTGTCTTACCCTGAGCTAGGTCTGTTGGAATGAGTGATTACTTGCTTCCTGTTCTTACATAGAGGTCTCAAAGGCCTAGTCTCTGTGTAACAGCAGATTAGTCCACAAGAATGACCTTGAAATTCTAGTGTTAATCAAAAATTATATGTAATATTCAGCATCATGAAAACATATAATCATTCAACATGCTAAGAAACACCCCAAATTGTGACCTACCCCTGGTATAGTAACTTGGGTTGAAATGTATTGTATGTACTTGCTGTAATTACGATACTTTACAGAAGAAAACGGTTTCCAAAAAGCCAAATGTAAATGCAGTTTAACACATGCAGGCAATTAAGGGCTCATTTATTTCGGACTTGAGTTAATATGCTGATCAACTATACTGCATAACCTGAACATGTCATTGCAGAATGGAATGTTCAAGATGGTGCAAGTCTTCTTTCTCAAGAAAGACTATTGGGCCAGCTCTTGTGCATTGGAGAGAAAACTACAAGAGGGTAGGATTTGTATACACCATACATACACCTCCTTAAATACATCTCCTTAAGGACTCTACAACACTTTAACACTTCCAAATCGTTTTCTGAAAGATTAAGCTGGGGCCTTGATCTTGTCTTCCAAAAGCAAGCCATCTACAACTTGAGAAGGATCAATGCAAAGAGTACCATATTTTGGGATATCAGTGTTGTAGAGTTCTGTTTACATAGTCTGTTTAAAATTACAACTGTATATGAAATGTATTTCTGTAAACATATTTTCATACATTTTGAGAACTGTCCATTTTAACCTTAAAAAAACAAGCCAAAGGAAGATGGAAGGGTTAGCAAAGTGTGACTGGTCTTTGTACGCTTGAATGATGAAAAAAAAATCATTTTCATAAATATCTAAGTAGTTTGTTGAATATTTGCGGTTGAACATCATGTTAAAGTCACCTTTCTGTGAACAAAAGTTGTCTAGGACAGCATGCAAGAGCAAGGGGATGGAGCTTCTTTGAGGTCATGCCTTAGCCGATCATGAATTTCCTGCTCAAATTGCTGGCTATGCCTGTTGCTAGTAATGAACATAAACGGCCGTTTTCATGCAACCATAAGTATTAGCCAAACAAATTAGCAGTCAAATAAGCTCCGACATCTGTGTAATACGTTAACGACAATGTGTTTTCAAATACCAATTTAGAAAAGATGTTGTCTCTGATGTAAATGTGCCCTTTCATTTTTTGAAGACATCTCACCATGGTCTTGCTCATTGTGCCTAAATAGGAAAATCGCCCTTATGAAATCAATATCTATTTCCATATGACATGATGGAAATAATACATCTTTAAGCCTCCCCAGATGGTGTCCTTAGAAAGGACGGTTAATGGTTATTCTCATTTCCTACACAGGTCATTGTGTAGAACACTGCTCTGAACCCTTTGCCGGGTGGCTGTTTTCATACAAGACAGACATAGAGCCTTTTCAAGCAGTAACCATTGCCGTAGGCAGTTGTAATTAGGTGTAGTTTAACTCTCCCCCCCTTGAGCATCCTTTGTTGCTCTTCAATCTCTAACAAATTCAGTCAATTACTTTTGGTCTCATTATGGAAAGCAGATGGATGGACTGGATGCAAAAATTGAAAGTGGTTTTGGGGAAGGTCTTTTCTATGTGAGGGACTACAAGATACCTTTGTGGTTCCAGTGGTCTCTAAGTGTGCAAGGTTAATCGTACTGTTAAGTGCTTTTAAGATAGACAGTCCTTGAGGTTATGGTATCAATAGGTTGGGTAACATAGTCTGTCTCGAACACATCAACATCAGACAGCACAAATTTTTGATTGCAGATAGCTCCTTGACTTCACAACCAATGCACATGCCTGTTCACGGAACACAAATACGACCCATGGCACCATGGGTAAAATACTATTTCATATTTGAGACCTCTCAACTAGGCTCCAAAGAAGAAACCTTTTTGTAAGGCTCACATGACTAAAACCCTTGTGGAGATCCATTAATGACCCTAATTGGAGAAGTGGTCTCTACTTGAGGCTCTCGCACTGACTGACGGGTGTCCATGGAATGCATATCAACTGACACTCTCCTTTATTTGGCTCCTGACAGCTCTTGACAACGTTCAATGGACACCTTCACACGTGCTGATCTCTGTCTGTCTGGTTTCTTGTTTCTTAAGGGTTACCACCCAGTTTTCTTGCTTAACTATTTATGTTATATGGGCAATTCCAGCATTATGGATGTGATATTTGCACTCTTATGGATAAACAAAATGCCACATAACTTTGGCAAGTATAGCAAGTATAGCATGATAGCAGTATTTCAGAATTTTGTTTTATGCAAACTCCATAGCTGGATACAAGCAAGCTCACAGAATTTATATCATGATTTACATCATAATAATATGAGCCTTTTAATCTGCATTATGGAGGTGATATTGAATGGGCTTTTATGGGAGTTTACAGTGTTTAAACTGTTTACAGAGAAACATCGAAATCATTAGCTTCATACCAAGCAGGATACCTGAGTGAACAGAAAAAAACATGTAAAAAATACGTGCAAATACGCGTGACATGTCTGAACCAGGCTTTCAAAAACTATCAGTCAAGGCACGCTATCAGTCAGGGGCTGATCCAGTCTTTTTAAACTTAAACACCTCAAGCAGGCAATCGAATCTCACTGCTGAACGTCCAGACCCTCTGTACGAAATGAAAGTGTGGAATGAGGGTCTGGTTTTATTACCAGGCTAGGTTGGCACCATAGAGTAACACCATCAGCATTTATAGCTATTTGCGCTACAGTTCATCTGCACACAAAACAAGTCACTGTCTATTTGCCTGCAGCTTATTCTCACAAGTGTCCTCCAATGTGGCCATTTCTTGGAAAGGTTTTAAGCCAGAATGCTTGCAGTGCTCGGTTGTAGGCCTAAGCAAAAAACTGAAGGCTGCGAGTTATATCCAAGGTGCATCTCATATGATTGGCATTACGTTTTGGGGATTATGCACTAAATGTCAACGTTTCATTAGTTGTAAATGACAGGCAAGATGTTACAGTGGGCTAAACCAATAACTGCTTAATCGTATGCATGGACCAGTGAATCTGTACGCAAAACAAGAATGGGAACAACTTACCTTGACAACTGACTATAAAAAAGACGTGCACCGTCAATAAAGCAAAAACTTACTCTTGCCTGACGGAGTGCTTTCTTTGGGAAAAAAAAAGTTCTCTTCTCTTGATCGCATACCTCGTCACTGCTGTGACGTTTACCCATGATTGTGATTTCTGACCTGGACTCGGTTTCACTGAAACTCAAATGGAAGCTGATATACATCACTTGCCACACGTGATTGTCAAATTTCTGCTATTTTGTATAGGATTGCATATATTACATTGATATGAGCATGCTTTGCACATAAAGTCTGAACTTTCTTGCCTCAACACTTACTAGTAGTGTAAGTAGTGAGTAGTGTAAACTTCAAACACATCAAACTCAGTATGGATGTGACATTACCATGGAATTAATGGATTTAAATTACTTAAGCATACTGTTAAAGTAAACCAAGCGAACTATAGCTTGCCTTTGTCATCTTGGAAATTGACAAATTATGTAATTTTGTTACAAGTTTGCATACTTTAGCTCTGATGTTGAAGAAGTGTAAAACAGACATTTTAAAAACACTGTTCTGTGGTGGTGCACCACTCATAGAGGATTTAGAGGACTCATAGAATATTTTAACTCAGAGGACATAGAACATTTTAACGTTAAAGTTTTGGTTATATACTTAACTTTGTTATATATACGTTATATATTTTTTCCATGGTAAGGATGACAATATATGAACACACATACCACTCCAACCACAACACCCAGCCCCCTTAAGGTAGGTCCCACCTTGGCTTACAAATTTTCTGCCGGAAACACTGTTGAGCATCTTCTAAAGCAAAAATTCTGTCACAAATATGCTCCATTGAGCCATAATGAAATGGATCATGATCTTTGTACAGCTCATGTAAAGAACTGCCTGACACCTGCACAGAGGCTGATTTTAGATAGGTTTCCGGTCAGGGAACTGAATTGTTTATACTGTCATATGCCCAGTAATGTCAGATCTTTTGTTAACATCCTCCTGTAGAAGAGATGCATTGCTGGGGCTGCATCAATGGTTCACGAAGTCTATGACTTCCACAATGGCACCATGAATCATTCAACTGGCAGATGTTGCCCAATAGCTCCAGAGCATTGTGAGGGATATCATCACTGCCCTTTCTTTGGTTCAAAGGCATAATGACACTTCAGTGTTGCTTTTGTTTGAATCCAAGGTAGTTTGAGAGGAGCCAAACACCTGCAAGCATCATATATCAGGGATTTACAGGGATTAAACAAACTTCTCTGGTACTCTATGCTTTCCATTGCCCACATGATAAGACTTTCCGCTCTGGACTAGGTGTGGTAGCCTCATGGCCATTAAGAGACTTTCTCTTAGTCTTGGATGTCATAGTAGTGTGTATGAAAGTGGTTCTAGCACACACATTAGACTTACTATATAGATGTACTTTGTAAAACAGTAATACTTTAAAACTATTTAGTAAACCTCCATATAATATTCCAGCATGTTTTTAAAAGCCTTCAGAGGACATTCCACTGTGAAAAAATTGTGGAGAAAAGGAAGATTATGCAGAGTCCATGTTGGAGATTTGTCTCAGGCTAGCCTCTAATGGGACTGTTCACTTTTTGTAAAGAAAATAGGGCAAAGATCTTAACCAAGTTGGGTGTGAGAAAGTGCTGCATTCCTTTCTGTTTAGGACACCAGAAAAGGTGGGTGTTGTCCACAAGCACCAAGGTATGTATGTCAATACTGCTGCCCTGCATCTGAACCCTTAAATGTACCCGGCCTGATAAAAGATAGGGAGACTCAGAGCGGGGCGTGGTCAGCTAAGAGACTTTTGTGAGTAAGTGTCTGAAACCAGGACAAGACCGTTGAGTGAAAAATTAATGGACACTGAAAGAGCTCACTTTGGCTGCAGATGAACCCTTCCATGCAGGTGGTCCCCGTCACACTGCAAGGACGCCTGTCGTAGAGGTTCATGACCTGGTAGAGCGTGCTGCTTCAAACTGGACCCACACACATCTTTTGTTCTTGAATTCATTGCAGTTGCTTTAGTACTCAATGAGTTTGTAAACTGTAGGACCTGTATGGAATAATAAAAGCATACACACAGAGATAAACAAAAAAAGATAAGAGAACAATTATTCTACAAGTGCACACACAGATACACTCTTCTCACCTTCACACCACAGCCTGAGAGTTAAACATGCAAGGTGCAAACTGATTATGTACATATTGTTTCTATGATACGCTATATTGTATTTAGCTAAATAGCTAGCTCCCTGACTTGAATCAGACAGGTAACTAGGGACCTTATTGTTGAGAGGAATGCAACCTCAAAATTCAATTATTATTAGCATGTCTAGCTGTGCTGTCTGTTTGTTTTGGGGATCAGGTTGGAATACTGCGAAAAATGTCAGAAGGTCCTTCAGAGCACATTATCAACAACACTGTCAAAGCAAATTCAATATGATAAAAACGTATCTGTTCGTTGTTTTGATGCCAGTTATGCTAGTGTGTGCAAGATTTTGCTCTTTAAGTAATCCAGCTACTTTTAGGCTTAAATTTGCTAACACTCGTTAATATTGTTCATTGAGCTAAGTTAAGAAATGCTTAGCGATAACATAAAGACAGAGAGGTGACAGCTGATTAATAGTAACCTATGTGAACTCTAGGTATCTCTTTCCATGGCTTGAATGTTTGGCAGTGACCCTGTATTAAAAAGGTGAACTCTCTAAGGTCAAAGTGATGTTGCTTTAACTAGGACCGTAATAATAGAACCTTCCCCTGTCTGCACCGTCCGCTCCTGTCAGGACAGTGACAAGCATACAAAAGGCCAACCTGCAGAGTGCACCGCACCAGAGGAAAAAAAACACATCACTTAAACATGTCAGTCACCAAGCTGGTTTGCTTTGATAACTTTGGCATATTGTCAGACTTAATCTATATAAAGGTATGTTTGCAAAGCAAAGAATCAAGAAGAATGCTTTATTTGCTTATTTCTTAGGGTATGTTTAAATGAATTCATTATATAAACTCTTTCGGTATTTGTTTGTAAACAGTATGAAGAAAATCATGCACTGTGCAAATTGACTTTTGTAGTGTGTGGCCAGAGTGGCGGCTTGTTTGAGGTTGCCTCACTCCAGCTTAGCGCTTGTGTCTGTTGCACGTATTAGTAAATATTTTAGCACGTTACCTCCTTTGGCTTTTGAGGATTTGTACATTATAATTTTGGTTTAAACGATACGAGGGACAAAACCACAGTTGTTTTTCTCCATCAGGTCAGTATCTTTATGTATTTATACAAAATATAAGTCTCTCCAAACATTCTGTACTGCATATGAGTCTGTGCATGAATAGAAACCCATAGTTAAGTGTGTGTAACCATGCTTAAATGTAATTGAAATGAATGGTAAGTGAACAGAAAAGACTTATTACACATTTGTCTCATATCCATTTTTAAAGGAGAAATCCAATGTGAATGAAACCATATCCCTGTTTTTTGAAGTCACCAAGTGCTGTCTGTAGAAAAAAAGAGTACACATAGAATAACACAGACCACATACCAACTCAGCAGTTAACACTAACCAAATAGGACAGAGAAGCTCACTTTCCTATGCTTCATTCAGTTAACATTTGTTGTCAGTTCATTATTCAGTCTATGTTGTATCAGATTTATTCATTCCTTGTTCTACAGACAGCAATCTGTGACCTTGAACAGCAAGACTATGAATTCATTTTCATAGTCTCCTTCTCCATTTCTCCTTCACTAATAACATCAATGTCTCCAAGACAACCAAGTCTTCCAGAATCACATGATATAGCACATAAAGCCAGAAGGAGAATGTCTTAAACTTTAGCAGGCAAAGCTCACTGTGTGTATTATATCACACAAAAACCTGCCAAATTCTGCTCACATTATACTGAGAGTATGCTTCTGAGGCAACGAAAGGCAGGCGTGGCAGACGGTGTGTGTGTGTGTGTGTGTGTGTGTGGGAGGGTTGTCTGAGTATATGCCAGACAGACAAGCAGCCTGTACTAGGATAAACCTTCAACCCCAGACTGAGGCCCTGGTTAGGCCTGATGGCATCTGCCAGTCTCAACCAGCATGGCAACAACCAGCAAGGCACTGCATTTTGCATGCTTCAGTGATGATTTTCAATTCATTTTCTTTATGCTCTATTGACCATTTCATTTAGAATAGCGTAAACCAATAAATTGCTCTAGATACTATAACTAAAAGGAGAACACATTTAGGTTTCAGCCTATATCTTGTTGTTAGAGGACTAGAGGGAAATTGACATGGAAGCCCATTGGGTAGTCTTATACACTAAAGTATTGCTTGTTTTTGTATTACTTCACAAATGCCAAATGAACCATTTGGTAAAACCAAGACCTTTACATTGAAATGCACACTTGCCCCCGGCAAAGACAACTGCATTTGTTGGTCATAGTGTTCTTCACAGTGATTTTCAATAGTGTATTTCTAACTTCAATGGTGTATCAATCAATTGCTATGTTTTATAGAGTTTAGTTTAGGGCAATGAGCACAAGGTTTGGAGAGAATCAAAACTGTATGCAATGCCAACACTGTCAGAAGACTTAAGTCCAGGTGGTGAAGAGATTTCCAACAGAATGCTGTAGCTGTGCCGAACTCTGTTACTTAAAGGATCTCACCACCAGATGCTCATTTGGAAAGAAAGTTAAGTTTCTAATCTCCAAGAAATTCAGCTCACAGAACTGGGACCAGGAACAAGGGCAGTGTTTTACGTCCTGAAACTCCGAGCACAAAGAGACAAAGTCTGGAAAGTGGTATTTCTGAAACAACCACCGATGTCTCGTCATTGTTAGTGAATGCATTTGATAAATAATAGTAAGTAAATAACATGTTTAAGTTCAAGTAAAATTAAATTGATTAACTATTAATTAAACATCAACAAAGGATTACACACTGTTGAACTGTTGTTATTGGTACAAAACACTGCCAAAAAAAGAAACAAACGTGTTCCTTTGTGACACACAGATAACACAAAGCTTTAATAAAAACAAGAGTGTTGAGTGAGAAGGTTTGACTGAAATGATGGATTGTTCCATGCTGAGAAGAAATACTTTCTCTCTCCCATGGGTGGTCCATGTGTATTAGTCACGTATGTTCACTAACCAAACAATGACTTCTTTTGTCTTGTACATACGTACCTTGCGCCCACGTAAGAACAATTTGTCACGGTAACGTTAACACCAAGCCTTGAAGGAGGTATATGTTGAGTAACCTCTGCCAACTGAATTACACATATATTACAAGACATATACTATTTGAAAATAAATGAGACAACAGGAGGGATTTGCTTTGTTTCCTAATCCTATGTTATAGCTTTTTAACAATGGTGAGGAGCTGAGCACTTTGAAGCGTGAGAGCTCTCTTTGTAAAAATTTGCAGAACCAAAAGCCATTTCTCAGCACTGCTGTAAACGGAGCCATAGATGGCAGTATTCTGCCTTATTTTCAGAGAAATTCAGCACCGGTTCCTCAGTCACATTCTGCGGCAAATTCATCTCTTACAGCTGTACCACCAATGTTCTGTGTTCTGTTTAGAACAAATAGTATGCCTAATGCAACATCTTAAATAGAGGTCAAGGCCTTGCATTGGCTTCAGCGGAGGTTGTATAGTGCTTTCTATACATAATCACAGCATTAACAGCCTGAATAGGACGTTAGAAATGACTCACAGGCAATGACTCATGGGATTACTTGCTGGCGTATGAACAGACAGAATTGTGAGAAACGCATTCAGTACAGAGCACACTTCAGGGAGGGTCAAGCATAGGCAGAAATGAGAGTGCATGAGAATGCATATGCTACACAATGATATGCATTTGGCTCACTGGTGGCTTAGCTGGTCATTGATTTGAAACAGAGCGTAGCGTTCATAGGTCATATTGTGCAACATTAGAAATGACAAAAGTTCTAGTTCTAGAGGAGTCTTTATGGAGACTTCAACTGTTTATCTTGTAAAATAAAAAATAATAAGTAGAAAATGATCACCAGGTAAACAAGGATTTGATTAGCATATCCAGAATATATATCCAGAATAAAAAATATACAGACGTCTATATATAAATTATGGTGTCTAAGAAAATATGGCAAGGTTAGGATATTTTCAACATAAGAGGTTATACAAAGGAAATAAAAACAATATTATAGTACAGAACTTTACAGCTGAAAATATGATGGCAGAATTGGCAATAATTTTGCAATACTATTTATATTTTGATATTTGGAAATTATTGAATATATTGTCTGCAATTTTTGACACTCATATTTTGCAAATATTATTTGGTCATAATTCATATAATTTAAAAATATATATTAGCTCTTGCCATTAAATTGTCCTACCGTAAGATAAATACCTCTTTTCACTAATCCCAATATTAGCTCTATGCCATATGCAAATGATACAGTAATTCCTTTTTACGCATTTCAGGGTAATGCTGGAGTCATCATCTATTTCATTCTCTTGTGTTATGTTTGAATAGAAAAATTCATAACCATAAGATTAATGAGCCTGAATTGTAGTTCAATGGTGCATTTCCTCTCTAACAAACTGGTTCTCTCCCCTATTTGCTGAGTTATAGAGGATTTGTTGACAAGTTCTACTTGAACAAATTGTGTTTAGACAACAGTATATTTCACTGACGTCTTTTCACAGCAGCTGGGGCCAAGGTCGGTTTTATATTCTACTGAAATCATAAAATGACACTCGAGATAAACAGAATGTTTACACGCCCCATGTGAGCTGAGTCTGATATGTAAATTTAGCCTTATTCTTTCATCAAATTTGCATTTGCCCTCTTAACCAAACACTATAGGGCTCCAATTCAAACAACTTTAATGATGGCAAAGCCTTTATGACCGATTGGCGTATCAGGGAAAATGGGCAGAGCGATTTAGATGGGAATGAAAGAAGGAAGCGCACTAGCTATCGCCCACTGACTGACAATAATTGGATCAACTTTCCTGAGAAATGGCCGTGTTTTGATGCTCTAGTGGCTGGCAGGCGATTGCCTGGCTTTCTCCTATTTATCGCCTGCCTTTTATCTGCCGTGAGCAGACCTTTCTACAGCCGCCATCCCAGGCCCTGCTAATCAAACAACTTTTTAATAAGACTTAAACAGCAGCTCTGCCGCCTGTGGAAGGCGCCTCAGCTCTCCCAGTCTGACACTGGGAATGATGGCATGAATATCAATTAAGATTCTTCTCTCAGACTTGTAAGCGTGTAGACACACACACATACACGCACACATACACACACACACACACACACACACACAGACCACAGCTATTTTTTGTTTGATCACAGCCTTCACATGGCTATACCGTTTCACATTTCGCATTTTACGGATTGAAAGAGATGAAATTTGAAATTTGAGATTTTTTTTTTAACTCAGATAAAAGTTTTGCACAGTACAGGTGTTTCCAGAGAAAACCCTTCACTGGCACTGGGTTTCACTGGTTTGCAAAGTAACGTATGCAAATTTGCTTTCCCACTTGGCGGTTTGTATTTAGATTCTTTGTGTACAGAATGTGGACAACTTTGTGCAACAGAATGTGGACAACTACACGCACTAATTAAAAAAACTACAAGCACAAAATAAAATAAACATCTATCCAAAACTACAATATGATTTATTCGACAAAATTAGTTGAATTTACCCCGGCAATAATGGCCAAGCCACAGGTCAGCTCTTCATCCGTGGGGTACCCTTGTTTACTACATGTTTGTATAGGGCACGATAGCTAGTGCACCATGCGCCTCCTCTCCGCAGCTTCAACCCTGAAAGGCTGGGACCGCTTATATTTCAGCACGCTGCCTGGCGACATGTGCTGACAGTTGTACAGTGGGGAGCATGAAAGCGCTGCTGTCAGTGCCCTGGGGGGTGGGGGGGCTGCTGGTTTTCATGCCTTGTCCCTGCCCAGAGAATTGATGCCTTGCAGGTCCTCGCGAATCTGGGCAGCTGCTGCCGCTGCGATCCGCGCGGGCCATTTAGAAGTTAACAAGCTCAAAACAAAACAAGTGACAAAACGCCACAAAGACACCAGGAGGAGGGGGAGGGCAGTGGAGTGACAGAAGTGGGGGGGGGGGGGAGGGGGGGGGTGTTTAAAAGTCTCTGTCTTCAAGGAGCATCTTTTTCTTTCTTGCTCTTCTCGCCATGAGAAGTGAGTTCTAAGTATGAGCCCTTGCTAGGTAACTGAGGGCCCGTTGTTTGGAATGTGCCTTCCGAGCTATCAATGGCAATCCCCTTCTGCAAGTCTCCTGACTAAAACCTTGCTGGGTTTCTTTATAAATACCTGCTTGGTTGTGTTTTAACACATTCCCAAAAAAAAAAAAAATAAGGGCACAACACTTTGCTCTCCCCAATGTAAAAAACACCAGCCTTGGCTGTCTGTGTGCCTGTCAAATTGCTATCTAATTGTAGCAGACCAGTTGGGGGAACGGATATCTGCTTTTCTCTCCCTCCGGCTGTCGGCAGCCCTGCCATTCACAAAGCCAGGGGATGCCACACACATTCTGTTTGTTCTACATGAGCAAACAGATTGTAAACTGACTGATAATTTTTGTACTGACAATGTCATTTACGGCTGTCAGGCCTTTGTCTTGTCTGTTTGCTTTATTCAAATATGAACCGAGCGGACCTCCCCTCTGCTTCTCCTTTCTGCATTAAAATCACATCAATTCACTTCCATTTCGTCTTATCTGAAATTCATTGGAGGCAATCACTTGGTTGAATGCTCTGCCGTCTCCATGGAGACCAAAGGTCCCGCGTGGACTTCAGAAGGATTAGGAACTTGTAAGATTTAAGTCTTGAAGTACACAGTTTCTTTGTCGTGTCCTCCTTTGATATCATGCTGGGAGAATTCGCCTTTTCTACTTTGATTTTAGTCAGGAAAAAAGAAGATGCCTATATGTTCTTGTTTGCAAGAGAGATTTCTATAAATATTCAGTCTCACGCTTGCATTGGTCTGTTTCTACATTTTTACCTAGCTATTTAAAAGACACTTTCGGATTTATTAGTCTGACCCTGATTTGCATTCATGGCTCTGGTTATCCACAACAATTTCATTCCAGCAGTGGGGCTGTCTGCGTTTTTGTGGAGCAGCCATCGTATCGCTGAAACTATGACAGTCGAGGTGGCATGTGGTGTCTCGATGCCCCAGTGCCACCTTGTTTCGCCCCGGGGGCATAGACAATGAATCCCAATAAGTCTGTGGGCCCTGGCTGTGAGGGCCAGCTCCCCGGGAGCCCTGCGTTCAGCTCAGAGGCATCTCCCCTTTGTCACCCCCCCCCCCCCTCCTTCTCTCCCTCCCAGGGTCAGGGCAACTCAGTGTTATTCACATCCAACTGTCTGTCTGAAAGCGGAGCTGCAGATGTTACTGTTCCTTTCTTTTTGCTTTCCCCTCCTCTCTCTCTATCTCTCCCTCTCCTTTCTCTTCTTCATGCTACCGCCACAGCATTTGTTGCATGTTTTTTTTGTTTTGTTTTGTTCTGTTTTTTTTTTTTTTGAAAGAACATGTTCTGGAAAAAGCCAGGCTGACTATGAGGGACTGACTCCTGGTCTTGAATTGGGGCTCTTTTAATTCTTTTCACCGGCCAAAAGTACAAAGTAAACATTTAGAAGTAAATGGATTCATTTTTAGTTACAGCCAGGCATTTGCCAGGCATTTGCAGAGCAGCCAGGAACACTTTCCCCCCCTTTTCTCTTTACCATCACTGCTAACATCTATTATCCCTCTTTGTTGGGAGTGACAAGCTTTGCTGAGACTTAAATGTGTTGAAATGTTCTCCTCACATTATGCCAGACCGACATTTAAACAGTTTATCTTAAATTAGGTTAATGAGCAGATGGGCTTTCTGTATAAAGCACACATCGTGAAGAACTTCACAATGCATGTACCATAGACAAGTAAGTAATCAGTTATAAGAAACAAAATCTGAAAAATGTTGATATTCATATTGTGTACCCAAGATATTTTTGTGAGACCACATATAGTGATGTAAAGTAAGAATTTTAAACAATTACTCCACATACAAACACATTTAAATGCAAAGAATATACTATTAAAGCTATGTTCACAACTACATGCTCCACACACACCATTTAGTTGAATCTGATTGTGTGCATTTGCGAGCACCTCACTTGACTTCCTGTAAAAGTTATTTTCAGCCTTGAACAGCTTATCAATGCCTCAACCTTATTTAATGCACCCTCAACATTTCCTGAAATTTGAGGAGTAAACACAATGGCCTCCAATGGCACAGTGTCTCCAAGAGCAACTAAACAATCAATGCACATTTGCAAGTTGGTATTTACCTTCTTGTTTATTGAAAATTGTCACCTTTCTGTTGTGTTTCCAGACTTAGGGTGGGACACTGAGAATGTCTAACTTAAAAGGTCCCTTTTTTTTCTTATACATCTATTTTGTCAATTTATTAGGTAAAGAAGGGTGTATTTGTGGTCATGTTGCATGAGATAAGCATTAGTGTGCACAGACAAACAGTTACATTTACAGGTTAACAATTTATACTGATGAAGGAAATGTTGTTGTTTTTTTTTTTAATTCCTGGTAGGTCAGTTTCCTCTGATATCTGAGGATATCTAAAAAATTCTTCTTATCTACATAAACAACATATTTCTCCATTGGGTCGACACATGTCTCCATTTCCAAGGGTTTCCAAATAGCTTCAATGCTGAACTATGGCCTAACACTAAAAGCAACTATTGCACCCTGATTTGAAAAACATCTAGTTCAGGTTTTGTTAGACGTTAGGCCCATCTTTGAATATCACAATACATTAGAAAAAGCCTTTGCATATGACACAGCTCACAAAGGCTGCAGCCTTTGAGCATTTAGACTGGATCCTGTCCATACCTGTTGGGACGATATGCCATGTATGGGAAGAGGATTATTCCCAAATACCTGTCCCAGGTTTAACAAAGGAACCTGATGATAGCAAATTAGGCCAAAGCTTTTACTTAAAGGAGCAAGGAAAAATAACAGCGTGGGTTCTAAAACTTAACTGATCTGGTTATTTTCCTATTTTTTAGTGGAGAAATTAAAAAAAATCTGTAACTACATAAGTTACACAGTAGCAAGCTATCACTCTGGCGAAGGGTGAAGCCACCACAGGACTACGGTTACAAGGGGGGCCCACCTTGGGACTGATCTGCTTAATAAACTGATGTTGCCACTATCGTCAGCTGATGTTGATGACATGGTAGCCACTTTCATTTACATGTTTAATGCTGCATGTTCCCCTCAGCTGCTGCCATCTTGTCTGTTTGGTTTGGGAGTATAAAATCAGAGGCTAAGGATCTCAATTTTTTTTTTCATTTTGGTGTAGTTATTCAGTAAATTTGAACACTCTTGATAAGCATGCATTTACTTTGAGGTAGGAAGGCACTTTGTTTGAATTAAAAAAAAAAAAAAATCTATTGGTTCTGCCTTCAGTGTCTGTTCGCTGACTGGTTGCTAGAATTTCTTGGTGAAACCAAAGAGGAGGGTGCCCTGATGTAGTTCTGTAGCCAAATATAATATTGATTGTATACTACAGCCTGGCTATGTTTTGTTTGGTTCTCTGCTGAACGTTGTACAATGTAGGGATATAAATCACAGAGTAACAGAATATGAGATTATCCTGATTGCCCATGCGAAAGATAAACACAAACAAAACTACTTTTTAGCGATACTCAGTGTACAAATAGGCGACACAATATGTTGCAATCATCACACATCACAATATCTGTGAAACTGAGAAGTAAACTTACTAATGATCTCCATGCCCTTGTGGATGCGTGAGATCGATCAGATTTTCTTCTACATCCCTTCTTTACCTGCAAGCTCAGCGTCTCTCCAAGTGTCACAACCAATCTGTGGAAGTTGCACAGTGCTTCTCCAACCTCAAGTCATCCCGTCCAGTCCTTGTCCAGAACAACAAAAACACCTGTATTGGGACAATAGTAACATTATATGTACAATATATTGCAGCACTGTTAACTCAATTTCCACAGTATTCATTTCCATTACTGGGATGTGCTATTCAGATTTGAACAAACTTCGACCTGGGAGGAGGAATGTGCATTGTTAGCTAAAGAACAAGCAAGCATTAAGTTCATTAATATCTGTAGATATTAGTTTCTGTAGTTTTTAAAGTTACGATTTATGACCAATCCTGCTGTTTTGTGGCGCTAAATTAGCATTATAACGTTATCCATATGGCTAATCAGTTAGCCTAGTGCTTTTCCAAGAACTACACCAAAGGTTACGCCAACATAACACTTACCTATCTCATAATTTCCTTAAATGATTTTTGTGTGTGTGTGTGCTTTCACTGTCTATCACCATTCATCCATCTCTTTTTAGCAATAGCATGATGTCCCTAGTAATTCTACATTCTGGAGTCTCTTCCTGTGTAACCAGAGAATATTGCGTAACCAAACGTAATGCGACAGGAAATGTATTTCCGGGAAGTTAAATTACATTTAATCTGGTCATATGGCAGATCCATTGAAGATTCAGCAGACAACCTCCACAAAACTCCACTTGGTCCACGAATAGCATGCCTTTAGACCTTTTAGCAGGCCTTTAGTGTATGTTGGTGCATGCTTATGTTTTATATGATGTTATTACTTAAATGGAAAATTGATGATTTAATAATGATTTCACCATTCAACAAAAGGCCAAGGTTATTATTATTATTATTATTATTATTATTATAAGATGTTATGGAAGCTGGAGGGTTTGCTTTAATCTAATGTTATTGACTGTGCTATCAGCCTTCCAGACAAGTTCAGCTGTTGCTGTTATTGTATGCATGAGTCACTGAAGAAGCCATCAGCAAAGTGTCATATTCCAGGGAGGCTAATGTTAGCAATCCATAGGATTGTCAAATGTCAAACTGACAAGAATTTTTGGCTTGTGAACACTTCCAAATTATGTTTTATATATGTGGACAGCTAGCGTGAGCCTAACTGTGAGTGTTTATTTTAACATGTCAGCCTAAGCTTACAATGGGTCTTGATTTGAGCTCACTGACAGAAAAACATAGCGGGACAGTGAACTGGTTTCACGTCACATCACATCAACACTTTCACCTCAATGTCTCAACATTTCTAATACATGCAGTCAGGTGTATTTGAGAGAAGCCTTCATCTCTGTCAGTATGAAAAAAAAAAACAAATATTTCCTCTTATAGCTTATGTTCATTCGTGTGTAGCAGGCTTTAACACAGTGATGGTGAGGGCATATGTACAAAAAATGTGAGATTTTTAAATCAGGCTCAGAGAATAGAAAAACTGCTGCTGCTGTGGGAATTACAAAGGGAAAAGATGGCCAGTCATTGAGGTTGGTCACTCTACCGGGACTCTGTCCATTGACTGGCATTGATATCACCATAGAGTAGTGGTCTTTTCTTTTCGGTGTGGGGGAGGGGAACAAGTCCGGCTTCTTGGCTTAGAATGGCGAGGAGAGAAGCTTGCCAATTTGTTAGGAGTCAGGAGTCACCCTGGAATTTTACGGAACAATGGAGCTGACCACAAACCCTTCTTTAAGTCTGCCAGTGACTCAGACACTTATCTGCAGGACTTGGCTTGTGTTTGCTTGCCTTTTTTTCCTCATCAATTGGAAATTTCTTGAATTTCTATTGCGCCCTGAAGGTTTTATTAAAACATAATGCAAGCCCCAAATGAGTGTCAAAACTGGTTTTTGAAAGTGTTGATGTATCAGAACTTGAGTCTTGATATTACAACAGAATTGGTTCACAAAAACATTGTGCCCTGCATCTGAAAGGGAAAACTGACAGGCAGCACATCGACTGTCGTCACTTTGCTTTCGATGCACATGAGTGCATGTAGCCACACGAGGCTCAGCGGCGCATCTGGCTTTTGTTTTGGTAGCGAAGAAGTATCTAAACGGCTGAATGTGGAGACAGCGTGTTTTCTTTAAGCTCAGGCCATGTAGCCGTGGGGCTCTGCTGTACAGGCCTCCATCACTCAGAGCATTCCAAGCGTGACAACTCTTCCATCATTAGTCGCCTCTTGCTTTGACTGCCACGCAAAAGTAGTCCATTTTGATAGGATTAGTCGCAGATATAAGCCTGTTCATAGCTCCGATCACATTGTGTAGGTCGAGGAGAGGGTTTGAGAAAGCCATGACCACCCAGGTTTTTTTGGATCCACAAAGTGAGCAGTGATCAAGGCGGAACGGTCAGGCCCGCTCGAGAGAGGGTAGCTGTATCCGCTAGACAAGTGGTTGATTGAGTCGGCACTCTCTTATCCAGGGTACCGTTTAGACTACTGTGATGAATTCTGTTCAAGGCCAGTGGAATTTTCTCACACAATGAAACAAAAATGTATGCACTCTTTGTACCTGAAGTCAAGGTGTGAATGCTTCAAGTGCCCTCTTATTCCTGTAGAGTTTTGAGTTACCTCATTCAGGAATCGTCACCAAAACTGTGGGCCAGCGCAGTACTAACAGTAATTGGAATAGAGCACATGGTTTAGCACTTTCCAAACTGACCTTTGACCCAAGCTTGTCACCCAAAAGCCAGGTAAGGCCTCTTAGCAAGACAAGCTCCAAGCAACCACACACACACACACAGACAAAAATGCACAGAGAATGAAACCTCAATGTTAAGCCAGGTCAAACAGTACCATAGCACCATGTTGAGAATGGAAGCAAGTGCATTTCTACATACCTGAGCCCTACTCACAGAAATTAGGTCATTCTCTTTGTCTCACACTAAAAATGCAATCTGCAGTGTCTGCAGTGATTATTAATATGGTATGCTAAAGTCATGTTACAGAGAATGCATATTTAGACAATGTAGACAAGAGCCAATGGAGCTTTTTAAAATGTTTTTTATATTTCTAATTAAACACACTTAAATGTCTTACAAAAGTGTTACAAAGTCAGTTTTACAGAACCCTATGTAGAGTTAAGTAAAGATATCTTCTGTGATTAAGTGAGACATTTTGATGATGAAGATATTTTTTTTTATTAGGATATTATTAGTTATTAGTATTACTGCCAGATATATATGAGCACAACAGTCACAGATGTATGGTATGTTAATGGCCAAGGTCATGATTTAATTGGTTAACAGGATAGATATTAGGCCTACGCCGTGTAAAAGAAATATGGAGTGTGCTTGTATCGAAGAATTCAAAATGGCTTTGTACAAAAGTGGCAGACTTTCACAAAGCAGCATAAGTATAAGTCTTTATTTAAACTGGCTAAAGAGAGAGAAAGTGTCCACCTTCCCATCTCTGTGTTTGGTGTAAGTGACACAGATGATATCCTGCAGTGCTGCTAATCAGACTGGGATGTTGATCTTTTGTGCTGATTAGCACTGAATACACTCTTATCATCATCACCTCACCGAGCCTCTCCTCCTCAGCACTGAGGAGAACTGAGTCCTTTGTATTTCACTCCTGTAACTCGACAGAAGAGGGGGGTTGGCAAGGGGTCACCCACACGGCTCTTTTGTATGCGCAACAAGTCATCTTATCTGGCCTAACTGTAGTCAGCAACAGGAGGTGCGAAGGATCAGCAGCGCTGGGGGGAGGAGGAGGAGGAGGAGGGCGTCCCACACTGTGTAAGGGATGTCCCCGCTGGGCCACTATCCTTTTGTGTGCCAGAGAAACACACCCAGCATGTTTGCACATGGAACAATCACTAATTTGGGAATTATGGAATCCATTCCCTCTCTAACTAAGACGAATGGTGTCACACAGCGGTGGCCATGAATTGGGGAGGTGTGACAATGGAGTTTCTTATGCCTGCCTCATCATTGTCAAGGGATCCAGGGGGTCCTCACACATTATAGCCCCCTGTGGGGAAAGATGAAGGCACATGTGTGAAAAGACACAGATCCCCAATAATATCATCATCTGTGAATATGGCCCCTGTTGCTTTCGAAAGAATCATACAATGCAGCTTTTGAGGAGAGGAATGTAGGATTACTCTTCCAGTGCGATTTAAACAAGTTGCCTGCATTGTGGTGCTCACGAGCTTAAGTATTGAAAAATCTGTGCTCCCCCCACACACACCCCTCAAAATAAAACCCCTCTTGTTAATCATCATTCTGGAGGCCAAGGACAAGCGTAGAAATATTCATAACCATTGTGTGCTCATGAAACACCAGCCTGTTACGTGATGCTGAAGCCTTGCTGAGGTAGAGCAGATGCCTGACAATACATGGGGTCACAGCAGGGTGTCTCTAATACATGGCTGACATTGAAACCTCAGAATAGACCCATAAATAAGTAAAGAGGTATTAAAATGAGCCATCGCTGAAGCAAAAAGGAAGACATTCCTTTGGAAACGGGGAAAATGCAAGCTTATCACTCGAAGCTCCCCTGGTGTCCATTATTGGATGGCAGAGATAGGAAGAATAATGCCCTATTAGCTTTAAGCCTGTGTTTGTTGTAGTTAATATGAAGGCCGCTTTTTAAAAAATTAATCTCGCACTAAATGAGACACTGGGTCAGGTTGGGATGGTGAATAATCTCTTTCCAATTCAAAGTGCTTGATACTTTATCATACCATTAATAGCACACCAAGGTCAAACTTACTGAAACTTAGTAACATTTCATAGTGTTGTGTAGAGGATTACCTCAATAATATTATGTAGAAATATACTTTATTGTAATGAATACTCACAATTACATTAAGACATACCATATCAATATGTCAGTCAAACACAATGAAACCCTTCAGTGAAATGCATTTTATCATAACATTGTGTATATTACCTCAAAGATATTCTATAGATACACTTCATTGTAGATATACCTTGCAGTAATACATATTCTTTATGTCATAGTTACCTTCAATTACAGAGAGAGAAAGAGACATCCTACAAAAAAAAGCTTATACACATCAGTTCATTCTGAGTTTGAAGCAACCTATTTCTTTGTTTTGATTCTGTGGGTATATTTTAAGACCACATATCATTATCACCAGCTCTACTCAGTACAGACCCACCAAGCATGAAGCCATGGACCCACCAAGGTTCACATCTGCTGTTTTGTGTCCGATCAATATTTTGTAAGTCTCATAGCCATCTCTGTTTGCCCAAGCCTTCTCTGCCTACTGAAGCAAGGTCTGCCTATATGTTTGACTATGTGACTTTGCAATAACGGTGGCTAGGTGAACTAATAGCAACTGCAATATCAGCAGCTTGACCCCAGGTGTCTTCTCCTAATTGATCTTTGGATCAGCTTCAGCCATGTCCGTTAGGAGGTCGACCGGGCCACTTAGCTGCTCACATCCAAAAGCACATATTATATAGAGAGGAAGTGCAGCCGGAGAGTGTGGGATTCTTGAATGGATATGCTGCATTTTATGTTCTGGTGCAGCCAACCATAACAACTATAACTTATTTTAGGAACAGGACACTGGTGCTTTTCCCTGGTAAGCTACATCACCAAAAGTTTGCCAGCATCAATGCATCATATAAATGAATGGTATTCAACTCAACCCATATGGATGCCAATTTGTCAGTGTATGATGATCTGTGTCAGTGCATGATGATCACAGCTGACCACAATCTGCAATGTTTAAGCATGCAAATTCCCTATATTGATATATACACTGATGCTACATAGCTTTATACGAATTAGCTCATCCACTGCATGTTACTAAGCATCACCACAAGTTGCATAGTTAGACAGCTGATTTGATTTGGTACTTTTTCAGGATAAAAGACAAAAAAAGTTAGATTGTTGGCAATTTTTCATATCATTTGCTTTTTTGAGGTACTTTTAATTTTCTTTAATTTTCTTTGGTAATTTGTTTTTCCTGGTTATTAAGACACCAGCAGAGTTTGTTAGCAAGGATGATTATCATGTTGCCATGAACTTGTTATCAGGTCATGAACTTGTCATGATCTTGCAGTGAGAAATATTTAGGAATGTAAACAGTGAAACTGTCAAACAAGAGAAATAGTGGCTGTGCCATGAAGGCCTGCTACTGGGGAAAAATAGGCTGAGCGATTGTAGAGTCATCCCACCCTGGTGTCCTCCATCAGTGTGCTTGTAATGTGCACTTGGCGGGTTTGAGTAAACGCACCAGCTCTTCCTCCTATTTGCTGTGGGCTTTATTGGGTCATGATTAGTTGTGTGAGCAAATTTGGCATGGAACACTTCCTCACCTGCTGGGCTGGGTGTGAATGACACAACGGAGTGGCCTCCAGTCCCGTGTATTTACATGGCCCTCTGTCTGCACGCAGTCTGAAGGTGAAGGTGAGACGCATGCACACATTTGTGTGTGTGTGTGTGTGTGTGTGTGTGTGTGTGTGTGTGTGTGTAATTGCTAGGCCTTATAAATGGGATACACTGGGGAATAGTATGTTAGACTATTTTCTCAGGGTTATCAGGGGAAAAAGAAATTGGCTGTTGCTTTATTTTATTTTATTTTATTATTTACCACAATGCTTTCAAGCCAGTATTGGTTATGTCTTAATGACTTTCCTTCTCTGAGGACAAGCTGTGACAAGCTTTGGGTGTTGCTCAGAAATACATGAGACTGTGTTTGTATTAAACAAACTAGTTCATAAAGATACGAAGCTTAACAGAAATGTCTCATATGAACATTAAGTAGACTATATTAGAATAGTGATGCTAAAACGGTGCTGTCCAAAGATTTCTCTTCCATTTTCAAGATGGTTAAAGTCATGTTGAGATTACATGTTGTGTACGTACTCAAGGTACCTTGTCCACTATGTCTCAGTACACCGCTCTAAAATGGACACCGGTTTCAGCTACAGGTGAATCTGCAATGGACTGGAGTTCACCTGGAGGAGTCCAGCATCAAAGACACCAGCATAAAGTAATAGTCTCCAGTGCAAGAGAAGGTATTATCTTACCTTACACTTTCAGTTTCAGCACGCAAGAAAAGATGCTCAAATTTGCCCAAAACCTCTGCTGTTTTGTCTCTGAGGTGGTGAAAAGTTGCTTAGCACTGCCTGGCCATTTAAAACTTTAAAAGTGAACAGCCTGCCAATTCCTTCATATACTCATACCTCTCAAATAGCCAGAACCACACAAAGGCAAAGGCCAACATAGTCTTCCTCAAAGAGACTTGGATGGATACCATTTTTTTTTCACTGCTGGGCTGGTGTCATGGAAACGTTGGAAGCGCTCGGGCTCAGTGCAATAACAGCACGCCGATGGAGCAGGATTCCCGTATTGACCACAGCAGCAGAGATTAAACGCCCGTGACATTTCCTTGGGAGAATTTGCAATTTCCACAAATATGAGCCTGCTGGCCATGCAGCATGACAGCACATAAAATCAATACAAATAACCAGAATCCCTAATACCTTGATCCCTGTTAGTAGAGGGATGAATTACAACTAAGACACTGGGAGTGGGAGAGACACAGCCCCGGGAGCCGATCCCTGATTCCTATCGACTGTCTCCAGGCCAAACACAGCCGCAATAACAATTAGGTGGGCCAGTTTGCCAGTTTCTCCTCTCGCCCAGCTCACCCTCACCTGCCTCAGACACAGGAGCAGGCAAGCAAGTGAGGAAGAGTGCGGGGAGCGAGGTTTCAAGCAAGCACCTGCACCAAAAGATGATTCTCTGAGGCATTTAGCTCTTTCCCTTTGTCATGCAACAGGAGTGCTAAGACTTCCACTCAATGCAAGCTAGCTATGCTATACTAAACATGTAAGTCTTTGGCAAGGCATAACAATATGAATGCAACTGGTAAAAAGTAAGCTATAACAGATTTTTTTAAAAAAATGTAAGACACACACGTGTGCACATCCATGCACACACACACACACACACACACACACACACATTACACACAACTATTATGAAGGGGAGAGAGAGAAAGAGTTTGGACAGCAAAGTTAAGGTGCTTTTCCTTCCTTTCTCAGGTTTTTAGACAGAATTACTGACAGATTCCTAGCAGGTTTTGCTCTTGGTAAAGCTTCTCTGTCAGGGGGTATTACTGCCACAGGCTGAGGTGCCAAACAGCTGGAATGTGAGAGTAGTGATATCCTAATCTGCCTCTTTTGGGCCTGGACACCTAATGGAGTGGTCAGGCAAGAACAAGATATACAAGTGACCCAAAGCTGTTGAAAGACAGTGATTGAGAAGGACCAATGTTTATGGTTTTAAAATGTTAAAATATAACCCTCTCCTGGTGGATTTGTTTTGGGATTAGAAATCGTAGGTAAAAGAAGAATTCTTTCCAATACCACCAGTCAATGTGACTATGTATGTGTATTGTGAGTTTGTGTGTGTGTATGTACACATGCATGCTCACGTTTGTGTGTTTTGGTTTTTCAAACAGAGCCATCATGATCATTACGCTGAGAGGCTCAGACTGAGGCGGCGTAATGTGTGTGCTGAGTTGCTGCGTCTGTTTGTAAGGCCCTCAGCAGAAGTGTGGTGGCTGTTGACATTCTCCATATAATATTGTTTGAATTTTTCATCAAGATCTCAGTCGCCATTACAAGAGCCCTTTTGTTTCCACGTTGTTTGTACATTCTTTGTGTGAGTGCATACATGTGGTAGTGTGTGTGTGTGCGTGTGTGTGTTTGTGTGTGTATGTGTGTGTGTGTGTGTGTGTGTGTGCGTACAGGGGTGAATACCTACCTCCACAACTATGTGTGTTTGCGTGCCTTTGCCCTCTTCCAAGTTTTCAAGTAGTGGTCATTTTTCTTTTCCTCCTTGCCATTGTTCTTTTTAGCTGGGGTGCAAAGGATTTCAGAGCAGGGGGTGGGGGGGTAGTGTTGCAAGACCTTGAGTTGTCCAGCTGTGACCCTCGCTGGTCCTATCTTACCCCCTCCCTCACACTATTGGCACCAATTGTGCAGGGCACTCTGACGTGGCCTTGAATACAGGTCACCACAGGTTACTGACAAAGGCACAGCAAAAGCAAGAAAGAGGAGGGGGGGAGTTTGGGGCTTGTGTGTGTGTGTGTGTGTGTGTGTGTGTCTGTGTGTGGAGCCCTGCGTTGACTGTTAGTGCAGAGGTTCAGCCTCTAGTAAATGGGTTGACTGGTAGAAACAGCTGGCCCAGGATCCTGGCTGCCCTTTCATGCACGTGAAAGTTGTGTTGTGCCTTTTGTCCCTGCCACACACTGCTTTTGTTTGCGCATCCAAGCAAGCGTTGTAAAATGAGTTCATTCTCGATTCACTTTCCTCTCTGGTTTTGTCTGTGTGTCCATAAATCAGTTCCTGATTCACGCCTCACACATTTTCCTATTAGTCACAGAGACTCCTCTATGCATGCTCTGCGTAGTGTTTTTGCATGCCTTGTGATTCAGGAAACCTCATTTCTGCAACATAGTTAACCTGCAACTAGATATCATCAAGTCAACTCGGTAGAATGTATTATTAATTTTAAAGTGTCACGATCATGAGCACTTTTGTGTTATTTCCTGCAGAGTAAGTGATCTTTTATACTCCAGAGTGTAGCCCCACAGAGGTTTCCGGAAGCAATTCTTTAGTACGCTTGTTGGCTCTCCTCCTCCCATTGTCCTGTGCTCTCCAGGGGCCGCTGGTATTTCTATCAGGGGCTGATCCCAGGCCTGCCCCATCTGAATATCTCCTCTACAGCTTGTCTTATCTTATCGCCGGTGTCATCTCTTTATCGTCTCCATCCAAACCCTCTGCTCGTTAAAACACTCAGACCGTTCAGTCTGCTTACTCTAGTGCCTCTCATAGAACTCTGCCATTTGCTTTCTCTCTCTTCTTTTCTTTCTTTCTTTCTTTCTTTCTCTTTTCTTTTCTTCTCTTTTCTTTCCTTCTGTCTATTTCTCTCTGCATTAATCTGTACAGTGCGTTTGTACCCTCTGAGACTCTTCCAAGAAAAGTTTACATGATTTTTTAAACATTGTAAACATGTCTAAATGCTAATACCTTAAGTTCAGTTTTCGAGTGTAAATGCATTATGTTTTTGTGTCTCCAAGAGGTTTCTCATTCCTCTCATATTCATTCATTTTTCAATATCTTTTATTATTTCTTTCTCTCTCTGTCTCTCATCCTCTGTTTTTCTCCCTCATTCGGGGTATTCCCTGCCTGCAGCTGCTGATAGAAAGGCTTTGCCGTCTTCATCCGCATGACAGGTGAGCCAGCCCAGCTGCTACCTGTACCAACTACTCTCACAGCAGCTGTCTGTCAGCTAGACATACACACAAACACACACACACACACACACACACACACACACACAAACACACACACTGCAGCATTTCAGCTTCATTTTCCCAACCAACATTTCATAAATATGCTCAAACATCGTAGGGACATGGCCATACATTCAAATTAAGAATCTCTTTACACACACAACAGTTTTTAAAAATAATTCATACTGATGTCCTCACCATACGTGGTCCTTGTGTGTATCTGTTTTTTATTGTTTTTATATTGTCATGTGTGCTCTCTGTCTCAGACATTTTATAATCATTTACTGCTCAATAAAACTTTTAGTGAACTGACTTGGCCTCTTGTAGTGGGGCTGTAAATATGAATGCTCTGTTCTTTGCATCACTGCATGTAGTCAGCCAAGCCAACTCTCAAAAATCCTGTTTAGCACATGGCCTTAAGCGCTCCTTGTGTCTTCTCTCTGTTTTCTTTTTGTTTGTTTTTTTCTGTTTTGTTTTGTTTTGAGCTTTTTGCAGGAGTGTGGAGTGTGTCAACTTTCCAGGTAGGTTGGCTGTCGGCAGCCACCTTTTACTCCATCACCCCCCCAAAACCCCACCCCCACCCCCTCGTCGGCACCCCCCTCCGCCCTGACCCTTTTCTCCATTAAACACAGCAGAAAAGCCTTTTGTCTTAACTGTGCGTGGAAAATGAATACACCCTAATGACCCGTGTTAACGAGCAAATGCTCTAGGGGGGGAGGGGGGCTGGCTGGAAAGGAGAGGGAAGGGGTGGAGTGGACGACAGGGCCAAGAAGGATGAGCCCAGCTGGAGTAAAGGCTTTACCTGTCCTTAACTCCACTTAGCTGCACCTGTCACAACACCCCTATATACACTACATCCACCCCCATCCCTTGCCTGAGGGGAAGTATTCTGTGCCAGGCAGGTAAGAATGGTGTGCACCTGCCAGTCTAAGGTTCCACTAAGTAGACCCAGTGAAACAGGTGAGCTGTTCTGTCACCTCAGTTATCATACAGCATTTCTTAGGTGTTGCATTGTGCATTAGTCTGATTAGATATGATCTCATTCAAGAAACATGAGCCAAACAACAATGGCAATGGTTGGATAAGTACAGGGAACTTGACTTTGAAATTTATCAGTTACTCAAGTCTGGCGAAAAGCCTTTAAAACAAACAATGTCATTCTGGGAGACTGTGGCCATAAACTAATGGACATCCCAACAGAGGTGATTGTTCTACAGAGTCATCTGTGTTAAAAGCCTTGCATGGTCTCTGGGCCCTGTGTGACCGCCCAGTGAAGCGAAGCAAACTATGGGTGTCTTGGCTTTATTTCAGCCAAGTTAACAGGGTGGGTGGTTTGCCGACCGCAAGTGACCTGTGTTCTGGTCAATAGTTGTTTGCATTAGTGACTTCCATACACTGTCATTAAGCTTTTTTCACCTTAAATAAGGGGGTAAAGCCCCCCCCAAACACACACACACACACACACACACACACACACACACACACACTTCTCTCTTTATAAGTGATGTTTTTCTCATAAAAGTACACTTAAAGTATTTCCTTCCACATAATTTACATCGGATTGGCGTTAGCCAATCATGTGCTGACAATTCTTCCGTGATAATGACGGGTGTCTATGTTCAGTCTTAAAACCAGCGCAGTGTGTTTGAATGCCTTGACAAATCTACAAAGTTCTGACTAGATCTCCGACTGAAAACAGCACTCTTCACCCATATTAGATCAGCCTTTCCTTTAGTTACTCAAGTACTTTTAACCACAGGATTTGTTATCAATGGTTTGATATGGCTGATGAAAAAGTATTTTCCAAAGCTTTAAAGATAACTTCATCCTAGATGTGTGGGACACCACAAAGAGATAAAGGGGTTAGTCTACGGCAGTCTGCTTTTGGGCACACTTGCTCTTTTTCAATTTCAACTCTCCGCTTGTGACTTCAAAGGGCCTTTCAGCGCCACGTCTAACATCTCAACAAGCTTTTCGGGCCCTACCCTGTTCGTCAAAGCTGCCTTTGATTGGTGGAGTTTCACCGCCACAATGGAGGAGACGTCTTTCATGGTACCACAATGGGCTAGGAGTTGAAGCTGTTGTCTCGGATCCTCTTGAAACCACCGGCAATGTTTACTAGCATAACAGTTCACCTAGTGCCTCATGAACTCTAGAACTTTTTTGTTGTTCATAAATATGTCCTATTTGTTTTGTTCATGGTTCAAGTTTGTAATATACAAGTTCGACTCAAGATTTTCACATTGACCGTTTAGCGCTGTAGATTATCCTGAAATTGCTTCATCAAAGGTGGTTTACAAGTAAGATGCAGAGAGGTTGCTGCAGTCTATTTTCATTTCCATAAGTCAACAAAAGGTTAATATTACTCTTTCTGTCTTTCTCTTTCCATCTTTCCTGCCACCTGCTCTATCCCTCACTCTGTTTTCTTTATTTCTCTTTTTCTTTCTCCTTCTCTCTCCTTCTTTCTTTCTCTCTCTCTCTGATTTCTCATTTCCTTCTTGGCTGTCCTGATGTAAAGTGTTTGCGCTTAAACTCTGTTTATCATCACTGCTGATAGGCAAAGCTTTACTATGGCACTCTGATTGCAGACAATTGACTGCAGTGCCCCCCGGAACGCAGATATTAATATTTGAACAACACAAAGGACAGTCTGTCTTCTGAACAGTGCCAGTTGTGGTGCAGAGAAAATTAAAATGAGAAAAAAAGGACACCAGATGTTTCCACTATGAAGACTTTCCATGGAAAGGTGGGCACTCACAAATCGGTTCCCTTGTGCATGTTATCACCCCGTTCAATTGCGTGAGGGACGGAAAATATGATGATGTTTTCATGTTCTGTGATATATTATCACCCGGGCATGATATATTACCATGCCTCACTGGCCTGGATCTCATTGAAAAGGTTAAATGAAGCAAAGGTACTGTTTCCTGTAAAAACTCCTCTGGATTTTGTTTTAAATATTTTTTTTGAAAAGTGTGGTGTACAATCCCACCATATAATAAAACAGTCAACTCTCAAGTGAAAAGAAAATGCTTTGTCATATGTGCAAAATGTAATGTGTGCCACTTGCAATCAATAGTTCCAAATAACAAGTACAACTTGAAAAATGAGAACATGAAAATAGACCAATAGTACAAAAAGTCTTGTACATCTTGTGAAAGTCCTAGCTGTAAAATTAGAACATGAAAACAAACCAGTGGTACAAAAAGTCTTGTACATCTTGTGAAAGTCCTAGTTGGCAGCACATCCATACAAATACAGAGTCCTGCTGTGTGTCATCGTGTCATCATATGCTGTGTCCTCACAGTCGAGAGGGAACCCAAATATTTTCTGGCCCCACTGGTGAGGGAGGAGTGCACTTGATGGGTAGGAATAGAGGGGGCAGGGGGGAGTTGGTGTCGGGTGGGTTGGGGGGGTGGGGGGGGGGTTCATCGGGGGCAGACGAGGGGGGTGGGCAGGCGTGGGTGCAGGGCGGGATCTCGTTTAGCCAGGCATTGCTGTCCATGTTTGCGGTTGTCCCTGACAGCATCAGTGACTCCAGTCCAAACACAGCACCTGTGTTTGCTCTCCCTCTCCCCACCCCTCAACCCAACCCAACCATCCACCCACCCCCAATGCACTGGAGAAGATGGAACGAGAGAGAGGGAGAGAGAGAGAGGGAAAGAGAGAGAAAGAGAGAGTGATGGAGGGATGAAAAAAAAAGACAGAGCTCTGAGCTTGTCACATGGCGACCAGATAGCCCGAGTACCATGGGAATACAAAAGCCGAGGCTTTTAGCACAGTTGATCATTAACGGCAGGCTTCCTTTTGTCCCAGCACCCCACCACCACCACCACCACCACCACCACCAGACAGCTCCCTTTGGCAGTCACTGGCAGCATCATTTCATCGGCAGCTGGATCACAGGCAAACGTGGACAGGTACAGGTGATCCCCCCCCCCACACACACACACACATCTTCCCCATGTGTGTGTCCCCAGGTTGCTTCCTCTGCAGACATCATGTATATCACTGTTGGACTCTGAAGTAAAGACAAGCAGACCTGTGGGTGATAAGAGACATAAGGTTACCTCAGTAACAAAATAGTCAGTTAATACTGTTTGTTGTGATGTTTTGCCAGAATTAGAATAGTTTTTGTGATCAGTTCTTTTGTTTTGCGGGATTACTTGTTGTATTTAAAAGTTCCATTTGTTTGTTTTTGTTGACAAATGGAGTCCCCCAGATGATGTTGCAGCAGAAGCTCTGGCATGGCCAGTGCTTCATAGTTACTTAAAAAAGGGTTTAGGCAGGCAGTTGGCAATGTAAAAGTCAGGCCTCCTTCCAGGACTTGCCCAAGTGTTCAAAGAGGGGCAGACAAGGGAAAGCACAAAACAGAAAGAGAAAACTCAAGCCTCAAGACTAAGAAACAGACAGAGAACTGGCTATTTATCTGATGGCAAATTTAAGTCAAATTATTTTATTCTACCTCCCTTAACAATGGGATTGTCTTTTCTGATTGACTGATGAGGTGGAAATTAACTTCGTATAACTGGCTACCTTTGAAGTAGATCCAAAAAATTTGAAACACCACTCCATATTAATGCACTTATGAATGGTAACTAAAACAACCGTAGTAATGTATTTCATGCTGTACTTTACCCCCTTAACGGTAGCTATAAGAGGTTATTTTCTGTAGTTCATTTACATGCTTCCTAAACATAAAAAAGCTTTAGATAAAATGATATCCTCAATACAAACCGGAGATAAGTGGGATAACAGCCTTGGAGGTGACCAGTTCAATGGAAATAATAACTCGCCAGAGGCAGTTCCTCTTCGCGCCTCATGCGTAGAAGACTTCTTTGCCATGACCTCACCATTATTTCCATCGAACTGGTCACCTCGTCGACCACTATCCTTTATCCATCATCCATTATACCTTAAATATATGCAGTTCAGGAGTTCAGTGTAATTTGTTTCTGGTGTTAACAACTTGAAAATGTCGATGTTGTTTGTATGTTTTTATTTTCGTCAGTGTGTTTGTCCTCTGTCCTTCTCTGACATCCTTTCTGCACACACACACACACGCATGCATGGTCTGTCCTCTGGGTTTGTGCGGAGTGATAAGGAGAGACACGGGCGCTCGTTTATCGCTCGGGGTTGAAAAGCTGGCCGGCAAACAGCTGGCGAGGCTGAGAGAGCAAGCAGATGCAGAACCTTGGTAAATCATTAACGAGACGGAGAGTCTCTTGCCCAGAGGAAAAGGCGATGTGTTTGCAGAAGGAGCAGAAACAAAAAGTAAAAGTGGCTTGTGTTCACATAATGCCGTGCTGGCTGAAGTGAATGCTATCCTCTTTGCAATTTTTGGGGCTTTAACTTCTTATAGCACCCTGATAATGTGAAGGTTGATGTCAATTGACATATCATAGGTTTGTAGTGTTCATTCCGACTTCGATGGTTTGAATGGCCTAGGAAAATCACATCACATAATCTCTAAATCGGCTACCTAGGCTGAATTCACTCACATTCTGCTATTTTGCATTTTTTATGGTAACATCAACACAGCTATTTATCTCTGAGTAGACAGATTTGTTATAATGTAGGTCTATTATACCTTAAACCAAATTAAATAAATACACAATGCCATAACAAACACATCTTTTTTTCTTGCAGAGCTTAGTCATCATACAGTCCTCTTGCATTACACTGAGGTCCCATAAACAGTGTACAGACTTACGTCACGCTGTGTATGTTTGCAAACCCTGTGCTCTCATGATAAGAACCCATCAGGGTCACTGTAGTATGCATCACTGTCTACCCCTGACATCACAGGACTGGGCACCCACACTCTGCCAAGCCTGTCGAGGGTTCTCCACATCTCCGCCTAAAAGACAAAACGCCAAAATAAATAAATAAATAAATAAATAAATGCTGGAATTAAGTGGAGCCATAAATCTTAAGCCTTGGGCCAATGGGGAAATAAATGATCGCTGTGTCGTTGGAGTTGGAGGAAGCCCCTTAACAGCAGTGCGGTTCAAACAAAGGCGCCTGTCAGAGTGGTGCAGGTAAAAGATGGATGGCTGGTTAAACATTGCAGGCATACCTGACCGGTGCCATGGGCCGGTCACAGTCGCAAACTGAAGGGACATTGTGTGGAGGGAGCAGGTCCTCACAATTCCTTATCTGCAGCCAGTATCTGCACCAAAGGTGCTGTCCTATCCTGAACAAAAGAGAAGAACATGGCTTTAAAGAAATGTCCATTTCTTTGCATCATATGTGTTGCACATTCTTCTATTTTCCAGTTACCATGGACAATGCTCTTGAAATTAGTTTTTACTAGTATTAGTACTTATTGCATCAGTATTTGAATAGCAACTATTGCCCTTTAAAAGGAGAGGAGGGTCAGAGAGGGTTAGGATGCTTGTGTAATTATATCCTGCATAATTATACTTTCAAATGTATAAATAATGTACACATTTTTGTATAATGCTAAATATTGAGGCACACGTTTCATTCCGTCCAGTCTGCCATGTTTAGAAATATTTACAGTTTTCACTGTTTGTCTGAACAGGTCAGAGTATACTGTTTTTGCTTGTTCTCCTATTTACTTATTTGATATTTCTGCCAACATGCTCTTTGCATGACTGCATCGCTTTGCATGACAATAAATGTTATTTTGCCTTTAATCTTGCCCACATTGCTTTTTTTCTGTGGTAGAATGCATGATAAAAAAACAATAACAAATTGAATTTCAGGATTAAAATACCTTAACTTAGTTTGGGCCAAAATTATGTCATATGGTATTAATAGCCTGCATTCTTGGAGATGTCATTCTCATGAATCATGGCTTCACAAATTTCAATGGGTTTCATTTTTAAACACTAATCTTTCACAGAAATGCTGTACTGTTACTGCATGCTTTAAATAATGGATCTGAGTGACTGACAATTTACTTAAATCTAGATGACTAATGAACATGTAATCCTCCCATCTGACACACCTACCTTTGTCTGAGTGACCAAGGGTGTGTTTGGAGAAACGCTTTTTCTCTCAATCATACATCTTTCCTTTGTTAATGTTATTTATGCAGGAAGAACTCAAAATGCAAGGTCAGCTATAATCAGCTTCTAGTGCTACACATGGATATAACAATTCTGTATACCTAAATAATTGTAAACAAATATTGTAAATAAATGAAATTAAATTGACATTTTTGCAAGAATTCTGAAAGCATACTACATAAAACAGACATTGTGTGCTGTTTCTGTGTATATTGCTTATCTAATTATGTCCTAATTATATCAAAGTAATGTGATTTCCATAGTTTCTGTCTCCATTCTTTTAACTCCAAATATCAGTTTCCACAACATCCTAACCTTCTGTAAAATATGCTACAAAATTATGTTGCAGAGTTTTACTTCAGGAGACTTTGGAAACTCAGTGAAGCATTAATACAATAATTTTTTTTATTCACCAATGTTTCATGAAATTTCACAGCACAGGGGAAATTGGCTAGTGAAGTTTTTATCAAAGGGCATACAACCACAAACACTGTTAACATTAATTAAAACTTGTAATTTAAAACACTTAAATAATGCGTGTATAAGTATAAATGTAAGCTTTCATCATAAAACATAAATAAAACAACAGAATGCTGTATTTGAATTAGGCATGGTACATGCCTTTTGCAATGTGTTTTAATAATTAAAGAGAATGATCTGTACAAAATGATCTGTAATGACATGTTGATACAAATGATTCATAAAGCATATGGAATTGCTTAGTATTTTGTGCTGCATAAACTATGAAAAAACATCCTCACTAACAGAGTTCCATATTAGGAATAATTATTTTAGCTGTTTTTGTTGAATTAATATATCCAAATTGCTGTCATTCTGTTTTCTATCAATCTGTTTATTTGAACTTGTTGTTTACTTGTTTGCAATAACTAGTAATGTAAAAGGAATAACTACTAATTAATATTATGGGATGACACATAACTTCATAATTTCTTAAATATTTTGTAAAATTCAATATAAATCAGATTTATTTTTATTTCTGCACTACTGAGGTCTCATCCTGTATATGTAGCCTTTTTGTTGTGTTCCTATCAAGAGAGGTGAAAAGTTTTCCTTCAGTGTGCAGATTCAGATTACTGTGTCCCCTGACAGTTCAGCCTAAAGTGATGACCAAAGAGCACTCTCACTGAATCGATGGATGGCAATGACTGTGAGGACAAAACTCCTTTGCACTGAAAAAAAAACTCATTGCACTGAAGGAAAAGCATAGCATAAGCACATGGACACTTCAGCATTTGCTGTTTAGTGCACGTTTGCTTCCCAGCCTACACGGTTCCTGGCACGACAAACTAGGAAATCGCCTAGAGCGCCACATATTAGGGGGGCATTGCAATGCATTTTTTTTCTCTGTTTTTCACTTGTATTTCTAAAAGAGGATGCAAAGACCAAATTTGGCCTAGGACAGCAAAAAGGCCAGAGCTGGCCCTGTCCGTGACATAGTCCAGCCCAGAGCAATCATGGAGGACTGCGCGTTTCATCTTGTATGACTCAGACTGACTTATTCAGTTTTAAGCACTCCTAGTCTTGCATCAGTCCAACTCTAAATCTCACAGTCATAAATCACACAGCGGCGCTTACTTGAAGAAGTGCTGAAATGCCATGAACAGAGCTTTACTTTAGTGCCAGCCAAGCGTAAGGGCTGCACCACCCCACACGTCGATTCTCACCGAGGGCCCACGAGGGCCGAGACAGCCGCAACCTGCCCCTGCCTGATGCTGGTCATGTTGAATCCAGCTTCACTGAAATGTCTGTGTGTTTCAAAACATGCAATTACAAGTCACAAAGGCCTGACAGCCTTCCCAATGGAAGCCTGGCTCTATTACACGGTCTTTTGAAACCTAAAGAGCCAGAGGAGAACACATTCCTCCATTTCAGAGGCCCTCTAATGCTGTATATCCACCGTCAAGACCAGCAGAGTTGAACAGCCACACTAAAGTACAGAGCTGCATGGCAAATTAAAACAAGACCAAAAAAAAAAAAACTTTTAGTTTATTTAACTAAGCATTCAGACCAGCAGAGTTAAACAGCCACACTAAAGCACAAAGCTGCATGGCAAATTAAAACAAGACAAAAAAAAAACTTTCAGTTTATTTAATTAAGCGTTCTGACCAAACTACTGGCCGCACATGATTATTTATTTATTTATTTTTTTACTTTGTTGTGTTATTGCTTGCCATCTGATCTTTTGAATCCCCACTTCATGTCAACAGGTTTATTAATCTCACGCTGCGAGGCAATCTTGGGGGGGGGGGTTGGTGGCGGGGTAAATAATTAAGGGACGATCAAAGCCCCATCAACATAAAGTGTTGTTATTGTGAGATGTTTTTTTCTTTCTTTTATTCTAATGACTGTCTGCGGAAATGAACCTCTCATTGTGGAGAGCTTTGTCATATCCCTGTGATCCCCACCCCTTTTGGACTCATTGCACTGGGGTGCCTTAGCCTGGCTCTTTGAAACATGATAAGGTTGTAATGGCCCATTCTTACACTTGACTAATCAGCCTCTCATTGTGCCTTAAACCTGCCTATAATCACAGGCCCCCCCAATCCAATTAATTTATGCACCCTGCTTCTCTCTCTCTCTCTCTCTCTCTCTCTCTCTCTCTCTCTCTCCCCGTGTGTGTGTCTCTGTCTCAACACAAGGGACAGACCGTGCTGTGTAAGTAGCTTTGGAACAAAGGGGAGGACAGTAAGCACAGTAAAGGCAGCGGTGGGAGGGGACGTCTGACAAAGATCTGCTTAAACTGTCTCCCAAACTGACAAGCCACCAGGACACTACCTACAGCTCCGTAGGTTAGACCCCCGTCGACTGGTGTGGCATCCCCCTTAGACTTCCATTGCAGCCATTGCAAAGAAATAAAGGATTCAAGAGGGTCTATTGTGATTGTGGTTCACAATGAAATTTAGAGGTGTGATTTATGCTAGGAAAATGATTTATGCTAGGAAAATGAGTCTATGGTACAAGTCTGTATGCTATCTTACATCACAGGAGAGAAATAGAGCTTGGATGCTAAATGCCAATACATATCCCTGTGTATGTTAGAAATTAGACCAGCCCATGGCATCCACACACATTACCCCATTCTAAGAAAATATGCGCAACATTTTCCAGCAGAAAAACATCTGAAATGTAAAGCCATTTGTGCAATTTTGAAAAACAGAATAAACACCCACATTTTCCGAATGGAATCATGGACTTGGGTTAACTGAATCATTGTCATGGACACAATCACACCAGCATAGTGAGAGACCGTGGCAGATGCAAAAATGACTCAGCATATCAAGTGTAATGGCTCTCTTGGTAACTATCAGTATTTAAATATAATTATCAGGTCAGGAAGATAGTGTGGAAATGTGTGTAAGAGCAGGATGAAGGCACCTTCCCTAGCGTTGCAGTCGAGGTGGGAGCAATTCACTGGGTTGCTCACCCTAGGTGGGAAGGGGGTTGGGTAGACGGCTGTGTATTGGTAAAGCTTAGTGTAGGTTGCAGTCTCTCCTTTGTGATGCAATGTGTTTTGTTCGAGCCCACGTAATTAGAATACTATTTCTGTGCTTTTCTCATCAACTTATTGGACCAACAGCCACAATCTGAGAAACACTCAGGCTCACAAATACACATGTATGCACAAATGCACACACACACAAATACACCCCCCCGCACACACACACACACACATACTCACACTCACAAACACACACACTCTCTCACAAAATACAACAGGGACAGATCACTTTGAAGGCGCCCTGAGAGTGGCCATTTTGAACGCAAACGCAAACCAGCCAGCACAAAAGAGCACACGGATGCCGCTCTCAGCGTGGCTGTCTTTTCACTTTATTTGCCCTCTCTCTCCAACTCGTTAGACTGTTTGAGTGTTAAATCATTACTCCCCTTCTCTGAAGAGCTGTCAACAGTATTCAAGGGAAGGTCATAGAAGCCATCTTTGTTAACTTCCTAAAACTGAACTGTGATTAAATGAACATCTCATCCTCAAAATCAGTGCAATGGATCCTTGGCTCATTTTAAATTTTCAGGGCCAGTCAGGGCCAGATTATTCCAGAATTAAATTTAGAGTACCTATGGAATGCGTGAACAAAAACACAATGATACAAGTACCTTTGAAAAGCATTTCCATGTTCAAATAGCGTTGTCATATCAGGCTGCTTCTCAAAAAGATGACTAGTTGCATGATCACACTGTAGGCTATACTCCTACTTGTTTGGCGACTAAAACCAAAAAGACAGGATCAGAGGCAGCTTTTCTCCGACTGAGGCGCCCCTCGAGTTTTTCCATTCCACGGAATGTGTCTCCTAAACGGACGCACATGCAAAGGTGACCGTCGGCCATCCTAGATACAAGGGACGATAAGGGCGTGCACAATTGCAGCGGGCATAAATGTGGCATGCCACGCAAAGACAGATAGATGACCATACAGTACTGTGCACAATGGGAATTAAACACATAGAGCAGCTGGGCTCTTATCTGACTAAGGAAAGAAACTGGGCAACAAAGGGAGGCTAAGACTAAGAGGCTTGATCCATGGGAAAGCCATGGGCCGGCCATTGTGGCTGCCCTTCTGCTGAGCAAATAGTCCAAACTGTTCATTCCCCATCTCCTATTCTCCCGCCGGCACATTGTTTGTGTCCTTGCATTTCATTCGGCGAGGAAGATTGCTCTCAGAGCCAGTGAGCAAACAGTCCAGAAAGGAGCCGGCTATCTTCTGCTGTTCCCAGGAGAACTAGCATTTTTATTTCGGCTCCAAGCTGTCAAAGGATTGGAGAGTGGATGTCAGGAACCTGAATTAATTGCTTTAAGCTGGGGATGGGGAGAGGGCCGCGTTTATCACAAAATGTTCAGGAAAATGCCTCTTAGCAATTATGTGTTAGTCTTTAGGCAGAGCCTTACGATCAAGAGGTATTGCCATTGTGATTGTGAAGGACCACATTTTATTTTCCCAGATTTAAATAATGTTATTTTTGTCTGGGCGAGAATGATACTCGCCTGTTTGACACAAGTAATTTGGTACACTTGGGGAGACGAATGACTGTGATGAATGATGATTGTGATGACAGTTGTCAGTTTTCATCACCACATAAAATTCTTGTGCCAAAAAACAAAAGAATAAAAAAACTGTGGACTGACATGGGTTGCAGATGTGAAGTATTAAAATTGCCATATGGGATGCAAGAAGCCAAAACTCTCTATTCTACAAGCCAAGGGTGCTGCTAGAAATGTTGGGCTCTACAGAAGAATGTAATGTCACCCCCTGCCACCACAACTACCAATAATAATAATGCTGACCATTATGTTCTATGGGACCTCCTGTCAGTGCAGGGCCTTTGGAATTGTAATCCTAACTTTCCCCTGCTTAACAGTGCCCCTGCTACAAGCCCTTGGTTTCACCAAACTCCCTCTCATGACATTTTCATCCCACATGCTGGGGCTCACCCCCAAATGTAGCCATTACTGAGTGATTCATATGTTGCAAGGGGGCAAATGCCAAAAGCATCTAATGTGGCAACTGTTTCACTGGCATCAGTGCGGCTACTCTATCTCCAGTCTTTAAGAGTCAACAGTACGCTCTTCCAGTGGTTGTTAGGGTTCACGCAAACAAATTTGTTACACAAACATCATAGCTTTGAACTATAAAACACATTACAGTGTGTTTCATTGTTGTTCTGCTATTGATGTGTTGACAGTAATATTGATGGCAGGGCTGTTCAGAGTCCACAAAAGATCATATTGGGATATAGAATGCTCAATCCTTTGGGCAGTGTTAAAGTTCAATATACGAATGTTGGTATTGAGAAAGTTGTGCATCTGAATTGTGATCATGGCCAATCCCAATGCCTTAAAACCCGAACCCTCAAATGTATACCTAGCCTGACTGAGCCTCATGATTGCCTGATTCCAGTTCAGTCTTCTAGGAAGGCATTTATTTTCTAGCTCTGATACATACGAGCACATGACATACTCACGTCGAGCACAAACCAGTGCACTGTACTGGCTTTAGGGTATGTTGAAATAGGCAAAGCATAGCGGCAACCTTCACTTGCAACCGTTTTCGCCCTTCTCAAAACCCTACAGCAACGGACGGAGGCAGATTTGCATTTCAAACCCATTAATGATCACCTATGCGGCGAGCCCACACAAGCCTGGGCCATTGAGTATGGATTAGCTCTTCCCAAATTGCCTTTCATAAGCACATCCCTATGTGTAATCAATCTTTCCAGGGGTATCCATCAACCGGGCACATTCAATGGATCCATGACACAGTTAGGCCAGACTAATGCTTTGTTTTGCATGTAAAGACGACTCAATGGATTATTTGCATTGACACTGTAAGAGAATGGTCCTTTTGGATATTGAACTTTGATGACTGACAAGGGGTGTCTCTCTTCACCTCTCCTTGTCGGAAGCAGATGACGCCGCAATACTTCAATGATGAATTGAGTATGATATGAATAAATCAGACAGAAAAGATAATCACCTTATGTAATGTGACTTTGACCGACAATATTCGTAATTGTTCATTTAAATAAACTGGAAAAATTAGGTATTGCTATCATTGTTGCCATGCTCTTAATTTTATTCCTTCTAGTCAAAAATGTATCCTTACACAAGGTGTCTTCAATCGAGATTACATATCCCATATTAGATTTGATTTAACCATAAGGCCTCATTAAGTACTAGATTTGTCCTTTGTCACCATTCAAAACGCTCCTCATGGGGGTTGTCTGTGGCAAATTGGAAAATAAGGGGAATCCAATCATAGCCTATAAATCTGCTGTAATCGCAACTCAGGGCAACTGCTTAATCTGACAGAAAATTGAATTACCCCTACCGCCACGCGGCTGTCAGCGGTGAGCACACGGGGGTTAAATGGAGTGTGCCAGGGGAGCACTTCTTCTGGTGGGGTGATGGGTCGCCCGAGTGTTGCACACACAGTAATCTGCTCAGCCTCACAGCAGACACTGGCCCCGGCTTTTCAGGGAGGTTTCAGACCAACGCCGGGGCCCTGTGTGATAAATGTTCTCCGCCATTTATATGGGATTAAATTGAGGATTAATTTAATGGCAGTCTGGGTATGGGAATTCATTTTGAGTCTGACTTGATGTGCCCTACAAGAGGGGATTTTAGTTTGATTTCTCTGAGGACACTTGAACACTTGAAGAAGTGTGTGTGTGTGTGTGTGTGCGTGTGTGTGTGCGCGTGTGTATCTGTGTATATGTGTGTGTGCCTGTGCGCATGTGCGTGTGTGTGCTCCACGTGTATGCATACATGCACACATTCAAACAGATATGCACATTTCTTTCTGTCTGTGTGTGTGTGCGCGTGTGTGCGCGTGCGTGTGTGTGCGTGTGCATGTGCGTGTGTGTGCTCCACATGTTTATATGCACGCACACATTCACACAGATATGCACATTTGTGTCTGTGTGTGTGTGTGTGTGTGTGTGTGTGTGTGCTCCACATGTATACATGCACACACACATTCACACAGGTATGCACATTTGTGTGTGTGTGTGCACACACACTCACACAGACCCGAACATTTCTGTGTGTGTGTATGGTTCCAGTGTATGTTTTGATAATGTAGTGGAGTGTATTGTTTTGTTTTTTGTTTGTTTAATTGTTTGTTTGTTCTTTGTAACTGAAGTAGATGTTAAGGAATAATAACAAATTAAAAGGTATTTTGTAAAAGTAGTGGTTACAGCACGTTTCACGGAAATGAAGTGACAATCAAATTAAACTCAGACTAATAATCCCAATAAAATGTTTAAATAGTCCTTTGTTTCTGCATTTTTACAGCCATTCCTATTATACCTACTGACAGCCAATCCTTCCTTGTGTTCCCTTCCTTGTGGGATTGTTCTTGGCTCGGTCCGAGCCAGTATGTTTACTTCCCTTTTACAGAGCCAAGGTTGTGTACTAGCACCAAAGGTCATTTTGTCTGGGATTAGAATCACAGGACTTTAAATGTAAACACTCCACGTGTATTCACATGTCGCAGGCATGATGCAGGGGAGCACCACTAGTCCATTCCGAGCCAAAACAAAAATCTCATGAATGTTAAAACGGGTTGCCTGTACCAACCATGCATTGTGGCGTCACTAAAATTGGAGAACTCACCTTCAGAGCACACCTCTTGTGCACAGTGAATTGGACAAGTCACGGACTGAAATAACCTTTCCACATCTGAGCATCCTTGCATGGAGAACACATGCAAGACAGAATATTACGTGGCTTGTCATTCACAGTGCCTCATTGGGGGCAGCTGGGCTTTGTTTGCTTTCTGCCGGATGTGGAGATTGGTTTGGGGGCGGGAGGCGGGGGGACCTAAATGAATCGCCAATGCATGCTGTTTGTGGCCTTCATTAACTTTTAATGAGTTATGTGTCCTTGCCGATGGCTGGGCAGGCAAGGCACTGGCGTAGGCGACAGCGAAGGCGTTGGCACCTATTTCCTGCACATGTGTGTGTTAATGTCCATACTGGGCATGGATGCACAAACACACACACTAACAGACACACACAAAAAAAACAACACACAGCAGAGACGCTTCCAGTGGCTGTTGTCCTAATGTAGGCCATGAGCCTCATCTGCCATACACAGGCCATAAGCCTAACTCATCATCAGCATAGAAAACTGCATCCTGACCTCAATGGAAACCACCCAATCAGTCACAAAGGGAGTGTTTGAGAGATGAAAATTTGAAAATAAATCTCTCATTCTCCAAGCAATGTTAGAAACACTGACATGTACAGCCCCTACAACGAACGTCACTTTCAGACATTGTCTTGAGTTTGAGCTATGTAAACGCTTTGCTTCATAATTTTGATCATTAATACAGTGTCTCTCTGCATGACTGAACACACATGTGTTATCTTGCCGTCAACTGCCAGACCTTGCTTCTCAGCCACAGAAATCTACCTGCCAATCATGTCCAAGTCAGAGCCACAGCACCACTTTCCGAGGCATACACAATTCCTACCATTTCCAAGCCCTAGGTCATCTTGTGCTAGATTAGGCCACCTGCACGGAGAAAAACTACATGGCACGTATAACGGCAGCTCCATTTTTTGATTAAATATCACAGGGAAATGTTATAAAAATACAAAATGTAAAAGTTCAATATAAACGATCAAGCTGTTAACACTGTCAACATGACTAAACACTAAAGACGTTCAAGCAGGCAGTGGCAGTTGTCAAAACTACTTCTGTTTGAAACCCTTCTGACAGATGTGCGAGATGGCAGTTGCCCTTGCGCTACAGTGCAGCCAGGTTGGCTGCAGTTATACTGCACGCTCAATAAAGTGCCGTGACTGAGTGGCACCTCCCGGGCGGCCATGCCGGCTTGTTGTGGCCTGTCCTCGGTGGGTGAGTGATACTCAGCCTGGAATTCTCACATCGTGCTGAGAAGGTGGTGAGGACCCCCATCTGACCTCTGCCACATTCTCCACACACACTCTCTCTCTCTGCCTTGATCTGCCTTGTCTGTGTTCAGGAGGATACTGGTTTCCCTTAAAGAGTTGGTCCATCTTTTCTGTAATGCCCCAAAACACCCTACATTTTTTTAAAGCTTGCTTTTTCTAAGTATTTTTTCAGGTCATATTTCCCAGCTCACTTGCTACATGACAATAGACATTTCAAATGCAAAATGACATTCAGAACAAAGCCCTGTAATCTTATACAGGTCTCTTTTTAACTATACATGTCTGTTTAATGCATCCTGAGACAGAGCAAAACAGCCCACAGGTCATGTACACAAAGCAAAAATGGTTTGGAATCTCTAGGCTACTGGGTCACATTGAAACATGCAAGAGAAAGTTTGTTTAATTAATGTAACTTCATGTAATTTCATTATATAGATCTAAGAAGCTGTTTTCAGTTATATATTTTGAGCGCATCAAAGAATAATTCCTACTTATTATCTATTTCCCAATGAGTACAATTGTAGGAAACCATTTTCATTGTAAAGTGAAGGGTTACTTTCACTGGGATATAAGTTATCCTGATCTGTATATTTCATATATTTATTGAGGCTAATTTACATTCATCACTTTATCAGTATTTCATTTTCAGGGCTGTACATTAGCACCCTAATAACTATTAAATCCACTACAGTCAGATACGCCTAAATAAAATAAAATCATTTGGCTTTGAAGCAAAAATTGCTCCATGCATTAATGTAAAGGCGACTCGTTTGCCATGAAACCAGTCTGCTTAGCTGTTGGTTAGAGAGTTTTCGGGGAAAAAAGGTCAATAAAGTCTCTGTAGTGCTATTGTCATAAACCTACGAAATCTGTGCAGAATTACATTAAATAGCCTGAAATCAACTTAAATTGACGTCGTTTCCCGAGTAGTCTAAACGAGATGTTTAGTCACTGATCCCTTTCTGTCTTCTCGTGCGGGTGCGTGTATCACACTAACAACAATCTGTCAACATGCGGAGTTCAAATAATGCATATCCAAGCGCGACAAAACATGCATAACACTCACACTGCATGATAGCCTAGGCCTATTTGTTGTCGGTGGCCTGTATCACATCAAACACTGACAGGCAATTAAACAAGATGCAAAAATACTGCCCTGTGACCTTTAATGATAAAAAAACCCTTCATACCAAGTTGTGACGCTAGAGTAAATGGTAAACCCTTTTGACATGGCAGAACCTGGTAACGATAAACCAAATGGTTGTGAATGGCTGGTAATATTATGCTGGTGGCACATCTTTCGTCAAGTTACCGAACTAAGGACTGAAATGCTGTGAACCAGCGATATGTGAACAGTGTAGCCGAACCTGCAATGTTAGAAATAAAAAAAATGGCCATGCTCCCGTAGGAATGGCTGGATCACATTTTTTAATCGTGCTCTGTTATTCAGGCCTGTCCTCCGGGCGACTTATGGAAAGTGCTCTTTGACAGCTCCACGAATGGCTTTGGGTTTTGACTTTGTTGTCCTTTAATATACTGTGGGATGGCAGTTTCCCTTGCTAAGATATGGGATTAAGAGTATTTGGCGTGAAAGAGGAGTTAAGTCGGGATAGTGTGGACGGTCCCACCCCTGCAATAGGCTAAAGCAGAATTACAGCTTGTAAGATTGGTATCCCGCGATCACCCAGGAGACAGTTCTACTTGGGTGTTCCAGACCCTGGCAGACCCACCGAAAAGTGCTGGTGACTTGGCCTATTAAACAAAAGACATAGGATAGCCTGTCACATACCCTTGCCATCTGAAATGGAGAGCCCTTGGTAGGCCAATACCGAATGTTATGCTTTAGGCTATGTTTGTGCACCTTATTTTTACTGGTCCCAAAATAGGCTATACACACTGGTTTGGAGATTTTCTGCGCACGCCATAGGCCTGGAAACAGTAATGGAGAGACAAGAACCTTTTGCTGCATTAGTGGCTTTTACACTCGTGCAACCCTCCTACAGAGTTCAAATGATACATAATGCTGATGTCTATGGCGTATACGATCACTATAGTTTGCAACATCCGCTTCCACAGCATCATTTAAGAAGATGCCTCTTTTGAACACACCTTTCCAGTCTAACCAACTTTGGAAGAAAAAAATAGCCACGCACAAATACGTGTGTGTTTAATGATATTTCATGGAATTTCAGTTAACTATAATAATCATAATCAGTTTACCACAATAATCACATTTTTGTTGCTGTAACAATACCGGGGTTGCCTGCGTTTATATCTATCCTAGTGATGGTATTTGTGTGGTTCTACGTCCCCTTTTCACTGAGGTGTAAATCAGTGCATAAACATACTGCATATACATTAAATTGCAAACTCTAAACCTGACTGAAGACAAGAAGACGTTCATGTCCAAAAGATTTCATAGTTATTTCCATAACAAGAAATTACTACTCTAATAAGACATTATTATTATTATTATTACTATTATTATTATTATTACTATTATTATTATTATATGCCTACAGCCACTGCTACATTTTACCAGTCTAAAACTCAAACTCCTATATAGGGTTCTGGAATCACAGAGACAAAACTGATTCCTACAAGTTGTATTTCTGCCATGTATTTTATCTCTCGGCCCCGTTTAACGAACCTTCAGGAGGATTACATCGATGCTCTGAACAGACAACCGCACTTTGAAAAATCCCGTATGCAAACTAACATGGACAACACATGTCGGCATGAAATAAAGCTATGAAACAAATCAGCCCTAAAATCTATGTCGTGGACAGGGTGTCGCATGTTGTCATATACGATTCCGGTATGAAGCGCAAGGAATTATCCTACTGGAGCGGTAAAATAAGTGTGTCTTCTCTGCTCCATCGGGAACATCAATCAGCTGGAGTAGCTCTCTGACATGCCGCTGAATGAGACTGGGGCAACTAGGCACCCTCGACCACAACCCCTGCAAATCGCCCCAGCCTTTGAACCAGATATAACGTAGTCATGAAATTCAATAGGGGCCTCTAGGACCTTATGCTTGAACTCCTCGGCTAGTTCCTCAAATCCAAACCTGAAGCCAGTGCAACATTCGCCGCCTCTTGAACTCTAAACTTCAAATTGAAACAAACTTTTCCCACCAAAAAATACACCATAAAATGGTCCTACCTGATAAGTGCAGCATATTGGAAAGCAACCGGAGACCGACTAAAGAGCCTCGCCTGCAGCCCTCTGCAAAGAGCTTGGAGGCATCGCAGCATTTATTTGAGCTCAAACTCTGTCACTGTTGACTTTAGCACAAAGCAAAGATTTCACTGCCCCGCTAGTTTAAAAAAATGATTATTTTACCGAGATATCGATCAGTGTGCTATAAAAATTCAGCCTAGCATTATGTCTAAAATGAAGGCAGCAAAATTTAATATCTGTGTAAATTTGCTGAGATGTGACGTCCTCCTATTCAAAGTTTACACTCCCACAATTTGGCCCTCCATGCACACATCCTATAAGTATTAATACTCCCATTTCATTGTTTACAAGCTCTTGTTTATTCTCAGATCATGAGCGCTTAAAATAGGCCGAGGAAAGGGGACTAAATCGTCAGTTTTATTCTGGGGCAGATGTTTTCACAGAAATGTAAAATTATGGGGTACTCTGTGCATAGCTCTACAGTGATGGGAAGAACTTGATCAAGGTCTGGTCCATTTTAATAATATGGACAGGCCTTATAACGCTTCCAGAGAATCCTATAATTTCATTTAGAGTGCGTTATCAGTCACGATCACTATAGTTTTTAAATACCCTGATGACAGTGGGGTAGTGATGGGGAGCCGTGCAGATAGTGCACCACACTGGAGCGCCTTTGTAAGTAAATGGAACTCCTTCCAAGCCAGCATTCTGCTGCGCCACAGGAGCCTTTTATGTGATAATGAAACAAATTTCTTTCTCAGATTGCCACTTGTGTCTTCTTCAAGGGCAGACAGACGACGAAAGGAATGGTGGTGTTTGGAGAGTTTTAAAATTGATATTATTGCATGATATTACAACCATTAACTCTCCTGTGATAGTCCTGTAATTGAGTATCTTATTTTTAAATATGTATAGGCTATGCTACAAGTCTTGATAATAGGCCTATTTATTAGTAGCATACAATACTATAACTACTACAACAACAACAACAACAACCATAATAATAATAATAATAATAATAATAATTAAGTTAATGCTCTATTATCTTCTCCTGTTATTTCATTCTAAGACACGTGCAAATATGAATAGGCAACTATATATGAGGCCTACTGTAAAAGATCTATAGGCTTTAGGCGATCTAACATATGATAATGTAATTGTGCGGGTTTTTTTTTTTTTTTTTGTGACACTGCTGATTGCTGTTTCATGCGTGGTTTGTGTCGTACGGACCCGCAGATGTTTTGTTGCCTTCACCAGTTTTTATAGACATTATGCTCATTTTGTTGCTATCGCCAATTTTTATAGAATGACTGTCATGTTGCATAGGCCTCTCTGATTGTCAGTGTTTGCGCCAGTTTAAGCAGACGAAATATGTTGTGGTTATCCTTTGGATTGCTGTTTTAATATGTTGTGGCTATTCTTTGGAATGCTTTTATTATTATTTAAATTATTATTCATAAAATATTATTTTCTTTGTACTTGCAAAATGGCCTACCTTGTATTCATATATATTCCATATAAATATATTCCATGAAGCAGTATCAGTTGTGTAACTGGACGATATGAATATGCATCCCTTCATAACGCATCTTTAAACTTTATGCTAAATATTTTTTCTTCAATGGACCAATACAAAAACGTACAGACACATTTGTTTTAGCGAAATTATTATTCAAATACAATGAACAGTGACAAGCATATTCACGCAAAAATAAAGATTACAACCATTCTCAGAAAAATCCAAATAACACTTTAATATACTTTCTGTTCTTGCGGTCAACTACAAGTATACACATTTACAAGCCATAAATAAAGATTTACACAAAGAATTGAAGAGGTTCGGCCTCCCGCAAGTCCTGAAAGAGCCCCATTATTTTCAGACGTGTTTAAGTCAAGTTGTTTGATCTGCACTGAGTCGAAGTCCGATGCTTTTCTCTCCGAAACACTTTTGAAAATAATTACTAATCAGACTTCACAACTAAATCAGTGGGAAATGTTGAAAATATTTCAGATACAATATGCGTAAAACTTCAAATTTTACAAATGTACAAATGTGGAAAGGACCCATCAGGGACAATCCTTGTTTACATTAAGATGAGTTCATTATGGGCCTGGAGTACACGCCTTGATAATATGATGTATCAGGGGCTAAGGCTGAAGAGTCTAGACCTGTTTTGCCCGCCATTGAGCCCATGGATAAGGCTCCTGCCATGGGAGACCCGTAGCCAGAATAGTGCATCACCTGTTCGTAAGTCTTAAGGTCCATTTTGTGATGCTGCTGTTCTGATGACATTAGGTTATTAATGGAGAAAGGATGGTTGAAAGAGTAGTGGTGCTCTGGCTTCAGGTGCGCCTCGTGCGCCAGCACCGAGTGGTGCTGCGCCAGGAGGTGCTGTGCCTGTGAGGTCGGCGAGGCTGCGTGCTCTGGACTCAAGCCCTGACTTGACTTCATGTCTGACAGCGACCTTTTATGCTCATTGGAGGATGAGTTGGAGTGGGGAGATTCGTTTCCATTGCAGCTTTCTGAGCTGCTAGATCCACCCTCCGAAGTCTTTCTCCCGGACTCTTTGGCGACCTTTCTGTCGACCTTAAACCGCTTTTGTCTCCTAAGGTAGCAGCCGTTCTCGAACATGTTTCCAGAATCTGGATGCAGAGCCCAAAATGAACCTTTCCCGGGTTTATCCGGGGATCTGGGAACTTTCACGAAACAGTCGTTAAAGGAAAGTGAATGGCGTATGGAATTCTGCCAGCGCTGCTGGTTCTGACGGTAAAATGGGAAAAGATCCATTATCCACTGATAGATCTCACTTAGCGTTAGCATCTTGGTAGTCGACTGTTGAATGGCCATTGTAATGAGAGAAATGTACGAGTAAGGTGGCTTGGCATGCGTGTAGCTCCTTCTGTATGTCTTTGGGTCCCTTGATCTGTTGATGTTAGATTGTCCATACATTGGGCTCATAGCATTCATGTTGGTGTACGAGGTTAAGGCATTCATGGACGGTGGCTGCCCAGCCATGGGACTCATACTCGGACTCAGGGCTGCACTCATACCAGTCATGCCTGCGCCCATGCCTCCCATTGCTGCTGGGCCCGGTGACATGCCCGTCATTGAGGGACTCATTCCCGTGTTGACATAGGACATGTTCATTGAGTTGGCTGTCATGTTGGCCGTCGTACTCATTCCGGACATACTCATATAAGTGTTCATTGAATTCATCCCCAGTCCTGTGTTCATGTTGCCCACCGATGTGTAACACTGAAAACAGAGATAAACAGAATTAGTATTCTAATGGTATTGTAAAAAAAAACAGCATGAGAACAATCATAGTTACAACTGCAGGCCTAAATTACTTCTATTTGTTTTCTACATGTAGATTTTTAAACGTGGTTGTACTATGAATCTCATATAATATAAGATGACGCTATAAAAACGCTTAAAATAAGTTTTTAATGTTTTAAGATGATGTTTTACAATTCTCTTGATAAGGCGAGAAAAATAAAACATCGCTGGATATTGACTGTCTGCGAAACACGTTGACGAAATGTAACTGAGGAGTTAAAAGGTAAACTGTACAGTACAGCTTTTGTGTATGACACTACAAGATCAACAGTAGCATTTAACAAATGTTTAAATAAGTGAATTCTGAATGGAAAATAAGGGTTCTCCTCACTTGTCAAACAACTTTGTAAGGACAGTTCCGCGCGTCGAAATGGGGGAGGATTTGGAGGCGCCTCAAGTCAATATTTGATCGCAAAGTTAATATTATCTCAGGGCTAATATTGAGTTGTATAAAACGGGATCGGCTTTGACGCAAAAATATACATTAAAAGTACGAACCTCGGGTTCGGCGTAGTAAGTGCTCCAATCTGAGTGTTCGTGTCCTTCCATTTTGACTGCTCCGAGCATCATGGAAGTTTCGCCCACTTCTCAAACCGTTTCTTCGACGAAGAAAAGGCAATGCGTCCTCCACGAAACGGCGACAGTTGTTATTTCGAACCACAACTTGGATCGTCGGCGTGCTCCCTTGTCAAGGACTGACGCATGTGTGTCTTTGAGCCAGCCGTGCCGTGTCCACGGGTGTTGAGAGGCGCCTGATGATGACTGGAGTTCAAATGACGTTGGCTGCAGGCTGTAAACTCTATGATATAGCTCTGTGTGCTGGGCGAACCTCCAATCCCTACTTCTTCGCTTGGCCCCTATTTGAATAATCTGCTCACACCTAAGCGTGAGACTCCTCGATTTGGCCCCCTTTTGTACACCTGCAGTTCACCGAAAAGAACAGCCCATTTGAAAAGAATCATTATAAGCTCATCTTATTGTATTTCAAGAGAAGAAAGGGAATCTTTGAAAATGTATTGTTTGGGAGTATGCATTATATGCGCTCCTCAATTGAATGCAACAGCACGTTTTAAACCCCATTTTTCTTCATTTACAGACCATGGTTTGCAGCCCAAAAATATAACAAGCAGTGATGTAGCCTCTAATTCAAACGAATCATTCGACCTCTCAGATATTCATTTGCAGGTTATGATGGGTAATCTTGCGCAAAAGGTATATGAATTTTTAGGTTACATGCAGTTTAAGGTTCTGTTTTTTAATACAATCGTTCAAAATTTCATTAGGCCGCCAGTAAGTCTTTAACACTGAAATATTGGATGATTGGATAAGAGCACTTTTGGTAAAGGAATATACATATTCGTAAACATTCTACACATGTTCGATCCCACACATAACGTGTAAAAATTAGTACTGTATTTTTTTTCACGGCTTTATTTATTTCAGTTTGGATGTCATTTACCAGAATGGTTTATCTGCTTATTTAGTAGCTCCCCGGCTCAAGGGTCGCTGGTTCATTGATTTTATAGAGTCGGGCGCTTGCTGTCTGATGGCCTACATTCAAAAGACACGTTTATTTAATAGACTATGTTTGATCATGGGACTTGGCGGTTTATTTTCGTTTGATTAAGAAATTGTGATTTTAATCATATTGAAAATAAACGGAACATTAACCATCTTTATAATGTTTTCCCTTTAAAAGGAAAGGTCACAGCCTTCTGCGTTTTAACATACCTCTTATGGCTGATAATAGCCTAAACTTGAATAGACCTATTGATAGACCTATTGTTGCTGTTATAGTTCAGCCAAAGAAGGTGTTTTAGGGCAACTGACAGTAAAAATGTTTACGTTTTAGTTTAGTTAATCAGATTTAGCGTTGAATCTGTTAAAGACGCCCTCTGTTGGTTACACAGCAGTGTCGCACTGATTTGAGAACGCTAAATTAATTCCTGACTTAGCCTACAGCAAGTGTCGTGCTGCGAAGTGCTTTCTTAATAAAGTATGCGCAGTTGAATGATTTTTACAGGCTCTTGACGTATTTAAATATATAGGCTAGGCCTTTTTGCTCCGGTTGATCTGACGGCCATGAAGACAAAATTTAAACACCGTGGCCCACCTGCGCCTAGGTGAACACACACAAATAGGTGTCAGACACGTGCCGGTGGTTGTGCATCTGTTTGGCCATGTATTTGCGCAGCACAGACATGTAGTTGTCAGAATAATCTCAGGGTCTGTTTGGAGCCGTGTATAATGTGTAAACTGGGTGGCACATTCCTGCTACGGAGGCCAGTGTAGGCCAGTGTAACACCTACGAACACGTTAATACACATTAAATGTGATGTGATTTAGAGATCTGATACCACTTATGCGATATTTCAATAAAGACACATAATGTCATAACTCATAATGTACAGTTTTTTATATAGACCTATGTTTTTTGTTTGTTTTTGGTCTTTTAGGACATTGCGCCACATACAGAACCCAGGGCTGCACTCAGATTTTTTGGCCACTGAAACGTGTCTCGTTTTGAAAAGTAAGATTTCTCATCTTAAGGCTGCAACGTCTATGTGGCGTTGTAATTAATCTATGACAAAGTTGCTCTGCACTTTCAGATCTGGTTTTCATCTGAATATGAGGGTTCCATGATGATCTATGCCTAATGCTATTGGCATAGAGTGGGACTGTGCCAGCATGAGTTAAATAATTTATTGCCATTCATTCTGAGTATTTTTCCACATATTTGCCACAATGAAAGTCCACTTATGATTTATTAATGCTTTAACTCACAAAAGCGTTTTGCCTCTAAATGACCTGCAGGATAGCACTATGTCCTTTGAAAATATTTTGTCTCTAGTTAATCATTAAAGGCACCTGAGTTGATTATAAATGCGCGCTGTACTGAAGGTCACAATTTAGGATTGGATTGTTTTATTGAAAAAACAAAAGAGATGGTACTATGAGGATTGCAGTTTAGCATTTTTGCATTTACTAGTTATAAGATTTAGCATGATCTTGTGGGCAGTTTTATGATGGGATGGACAAACCAAATATATCCTGTAATAAGTAGGATGTTTGTATCTTGTAAGCTCAGCTCCTCAGCTCCTTAAATTGTCACACAAAGAGGTCAATTTACCAAAGTTATCTTATAATGTGCAGCACACATAAAATATTTACGGTCCACAAGTCTGGTTCTGTAGACCTACAGGTTAAGTTAAAACCTAAAGAACCAGGGAGAAAGTAAACTGAAGCCTGTGTGCTCTTTACTTGAGCCAGTCAAGGACACTTTTCCAGAGTACTAAGAGAAGTTGAAAGGAACCTCCTACTCTGAGTTTCAGTTTCAGCCTAAGTTCCTCTCATTGTAGGTGCACACAAAGTTTCAAATGCTCACTTCATATTGACATTTTTTAAGCCTTTTGTTGTTATATTTTGCTCTCTTATGCCCTGCCAAAAGAGTGGGAGGCCAAAAGGTTAAGCTTGTGATTCGTCAAAATAAAATTAATAAGTAGAGTCCCTATCTCTCCCTCAGAAAAAAAAAGTGACAAATAATGTTTGCAGAAAGCCGCCTGTGGTGACAGTAAACATTCCAGAACCGAGGGCAGAGTTTGGTCTGGCCATTATCCTTCACAGCTGTGACAACGCCCGTTGGCTACAGGTTTGTGGTCCAGGCCATTGGATGTTTACCTGGAAATGAATCTGAAAAAAAGACGCGTCACAGAAGGCACACAAACCCAGGACAGAAAAAAGAGAGCCCCAGAGAGGGGGGGGGACTAAAGGGATACCATTGAGTCGGCATGGGGAGGCGGCTCGGCCGATATTACCCCAAGCCCCAATGGGCCTGGGTGCAAACACTGGCGTAAACGGGCTAAGGATTTCCTCAAATACGCACCTTACCGATGGTGGGAAGACCGATCTAGGAATGCCCCTGTGATGGGGTCTGTGTGTTCTGTTTCCAGGGGAGCGATGAATTCCTTTGGTGATACGCGTCCCCTTGTCATGCAAAGAGAACTGCAAGGCACAACCCCTGCATATGACAAATGAGAGCGGAATCCACATCAGGAGGAGAGGCCTGCAGCAGTAGCCCAAGGAATTCTCTGACATTTTTTTTTCCTTTTTCATATGAGTTTGAATAGGTCCAAATAGATGTAAATGACAAGCTATGTCTAGACGCAGAAGAAGAAAGAGTAGACCTTTTCATTTCAAAGTTTTTGTGTAGAGGTGTTCTCTTTGACCACTTTTGCTTTAATACATAGATTACTATGCAAGACCACCCTTTTCTAATGATTGCTGACCACCAAAAAAAAGAAAGATGTTATTTTAATCCATCAGGTTTAATGCAAACCCGAAGCAAAAGATTTAATATCATCTAATCGACCATTGTTATTCATCACAGAGTGCACCGCAAAGTCAATACACATTTTAATCAAAGAGCCAAAGCAATTAAATGCGAGGTGCAAGGAAAGCCATGTTAATTAAGCAAAAGGATTCTCCTGGGGAAGAACAGTTTATAAACATCATGGCAATCAGCTCAGGCAGCCCTGTGCAGGGAGCAGCAGGAAGCCGTTCACACTCTACCTACCACCATCTCTACATCACAACCACCCAATCAAAGACTAATGTATAGTGTGGAAGGAACATGGATTAGAATCACGATGGTATTTACTGTGACATTAGTATTAAGATTGATGTTAGTTTTAATACGGGTGTTAAGGGAGTCAATTCACGTAGATGCACCTGTCACATAGTAGGATAGGCATTGCCATTTAAATTGCTCTAAAGTCTGGCGTGAGTTAAATGAGCAAGAGAAAATAGGAAGGGCACAGTTTTGACAAGCCCAATTTTCCATTAAGCTCATTTCTTAAGAAGCCTTATCTATATCCACCATTTGTGGAAATAGCCTGGACAACCCAGGACAAGAGTGTGGTTTGGTTAGCATTGTGACTGCCATCTTGTCCGCACCATATTCCTCCAGTTTGCCCATTTCAGTGCCTGAAATTCTGGCCTTAATGGTGTTTTCCAGGCCCCACTGGTTACCAAGTTGCCATTTCGATATTCGGTCTCGTACCAAATTTTATCATTCTTTTTCTGACCAACAGCACTCCTCGACTTCAAACAACAGTGCTATGGGTTGAAATGCGCTTAAATATCTCTCTCTGTTATTTTACTAAATTGCATTTAGTTGCAACGTTTCTGCTTGTATCTGCATCACACTGATCTACTATAGCTGTTGGATCCAAGAATGGAACAGTTGAACGTATCAGAGAGGCTGTTAGTGAGCCATTTCCTTCTTAACAGGACTTGGCTGGTCCTATCCATATGCTGATGGCTAATTTGTTGCGTTTGTAGAGATGCGGCACAGGGGGTCTTGGCAGATATCACAGCTAGCTTTGTGCCTAACCAGTTCCAAATATCTCCTCTCTGACTGCAATGACAGCTAGTGACCAATCTGTGTTTGGTTACCCATGAAACCTTCCACGCCCCAACAGACCCTGTCCCCGGGAGTGAGCCCATAAAGTCTTGCGTCTTTCTTTCTTTTCTTTTTTTTCTTTTTTACAGGTCCTTGTGGCTAGCTGACCAGGCTGCTACAAGGAGGCTCCTGTGACGTGACCACTCAACAGATTAGCACCTCATCAGCCTCCTGTGGCTTCGGACAAATATGGCCTTCCCTCACATAAAACACAATAAGGGCCTCCGCCAAGAAAACAGTCACTCAGCGGGGAGCCCAAGCTACCCCATGAGACCTCTCCACCCCACCCCCACACCAACCCCCATCCCCAACAGCCCTTCCTGAAGCTTCCTGGCCTTCCCCTCTCTCAGCCTCACAGCTGCAGCAGTGCTGCACTCCAAGGCCCCAATTGGCGACTCGTGTGTATTTCAGGTGAGCAAATATTGCCACTTGCCTGAGAGTGCAATGGTCGTGCCTTTCAAGGCTTGCGTATTGCAGTGGCCTGCAGGAAGTATGTGTGAGGCCATGGGAATGTCAGCAGGCACAGCTGGAGTCATCCAATCAAGTCCAAATTGTCCCTCCCAGCAATTCAGGAGGGCTTCTTTTTGTGGATTCGCCTCTCTGAGGCTCTATTCTTAGATTGAAGCAACAGCGTCCTTCAGACCAAAGGGACTTGTGGGGTTAGCAGTGATTATCAATAGGAATCTCCAGTGATGTGGATTGGATCAGGATTCTGCAAGATGCCTATTAGTGCAATATTTAAATGACACTATGAGGACAACAGTTAGATGACTGAGCTATCAGATTGCTTATTGATGTGTTTGGATTGAGGCCATTTTGGATAAATTCTCTCCATGATCTCGTCATGTCCTCCCCCACAGATTTGTTGACACCCTTCAAATACTACACCAGCAGGATATGAAATTAAAATAAAATATATATTTATTTTGGCCACATTTAAGGTGGTACATTTAAGGTGTTACATTTAAGGTGTTACATTTAAGGTGTTACAAGTTATGAAGATTCCAATTTGGACCTTTTCAATTTTGTGGAAATACAATGATTTCATCTATGAATTTCAAATGAGCTTAGTTATAGTGATAGTGATATTCAAGTAAATGCTCTTCATTTTTCCCTGAAAATGGTAAAAATAAATAAATAAATAAATAAACATAGACATATTTGGAAATACAAATTGTGACCATGAAATGTCCATGAAGAGGCTATCCGAACATAGTCCCCTGAAGTCATGTTCTCAAAGTCACATGCCAGCATATGCACATGCTGAAATATTTCTTGTATTATCTTGCACAATAAGATGCCATAATGGAACATTATACTTCAAGTGAGGTTTTGGCTCCAACCACACTTAGTTATCATAAAGCCTGACCTTGAGCCAGTAGAGGTAAAACTGACTTTTTCTTTCTAAAGGGTGATGGATTTGGACTCACTCCCACTGGGGTTTCTCATGTACTTAAATACTCTTGGGCCTGGGGTCTTGTGAGAGCTCTCTGTGAAATAGACCCCTCTCAGAGTGTAAACACTCTTCTCAGTCATCTACCCTTCTCCTCCACTGGAATCCTGTCTCAGTTGGGCTGTTTGTTTGTGTTATTTGTTGCTTGCTTGGTCTAATGCCTAAGAACACCTTACCTTGCTCAGTGACAGCCGACCAGATATGCCTCTAATAGACCACCCCTGCAGTCAGAAAATGAGTGAGAATGAATGACCATGAATTTGAGTCACACTAGGAGTACTGCCAGTCCAGTAGAGCTGTTTTCAATGTAATATATTCACTATTGCCACCACACAATAGTTCAATTGATCACAGTCAGATATTAAAGAGCAGAGAAATGGCTCTTTATTCACTGATTAATGCTGTTCACATTTCTCTGAAGAGTAAATGTGTTGCATGCTTATTTAACTGAAAAAAAGTAGTTTTTTTGTATCATCTATATCTAGATAAAGTAAATTAAAGGTAAAGTGGCAGGTTCATCCCAGGTTGCTTAGAAGCTAATGCTTACACTTAACACAGGGATTAACAAAGGATATCTCAGTTCCTGCACTGAAACTTGCAAAGGACTTTAAATAAGACCAACCTCTACTGTTGAAGAAAAAAAAACATTGAGTGTTCTGCACATTTTACCAAACCAAAAACATGAGAAGAGGCCTGGTGAATTCTGGAATCCTATTCACTGAGACCAACAATGATGGGGTCAAACATAGTTGGCATGAATCAGTTCAACCACAGAGAGTGCACGGTCCCAGCAGTGTGATAATGTGGGGCTGCATTGGTAGAAATAGTTCTAGGTGGCTAATATTAAAGATGGTGTCATGAATACCTGTGGATATCACAGTGCTGGTTCACAAGATGATTTCTTGCGATTTGTTAGAGGTGTTTGGATGAGGAAGTCTTGGAGGACTCCTTCTCAAATCTCTGACGTTGCTCAAGAGATTCTTGAGGACAGAGAGGGACAGCCTAAGGTAACTAGTGCCACCAATAGGTATAGTCTGGAATTCTCTGTGCGCACAGATGGCAGTGTTACACAGCATTCCTTAGAGGAACACAGTGACTAAGGAATAGCATGAGCGTCTATGAGCACATTCAATGGCTGCAGACCCAAAGGTAATCTCATAAGCAAGTGAATTTGATATGGGTGGCTATGGGTAGCCAATAAAAATTAGTGAGCAGAAGGGTGACGTGCCCTTTAACCACACCAGTTTTCACAATGCCAGCTAGACTCATTAGAAGTGTTACAGTAATCAAGGTTGTATCAATGCAATTCCATATATTCAAATTAAAACTCCAAAATCACATGGTCACACAAATTTCTACAGAAAAAAACAGCGCTGACCAATCTCAATATGTCGCCTGACTTTATTCCAAACAGAATACCTTTGGAGAATCATATGGTAGAACACAACCCCTCCAGCAAAGCAGCTGAACAAAATAGAACAGCTGTCCAGAAAATGTGTTCAAAACTAGATTTGAGTCTGTAAAAAAACTGTAACACTGTAAAAAAATCACACCATCATATATTATCTTGTCAGGTAGCCTTAATATAGTTAATCTTGTGCCATAAACAATAAGTTTCGTTTTCATGAATTGTTTGTTGTTGTTGTTGTTGTTGTTGTTGTTGTTGCTGTTGTTTTGTAGATGTAACAGTATTAGTATTGTTTCTCACAGGAGAGCATTTAACAAGTTAAAACAGCCTCTCTCCACATCACCTGTAAGTTGCAAATAATAATATAATTTTTAATTGTATTATTAATATTTAATATTATAAATTACACTGAGTTAGATGTTCACTTAAGTGAGGTGATGTACCAGTGAACACTGGCATTCTTGGCACAGTATCTTTAAGGCAACAATATGAATCAACATTGTTTAGACCTACTTCCATTAAGATCCACTTATGGGCCTACAAAGGAGAAATAAAGAGGCACAAGGGTGAGTTTTTAAGGCTTAGATAGCTTTAATAATCTTTTTTTTCCTCAAAGGTTTCTCATCTGCTCATCCTATTCCAGCTATCATCATTTACACCGTCTACTGTACTTTCACCCCACAAGATCACTTCACTAGGGAAGGTTCTCTACAATTTTATGAGTTGAGCGACATCTGCTGTTTAACGTTAGTTTAGTTAGACAACAGAACGAGTTGAGGACGATGCGTGCGTGAGAGGCTATGCTGGCAAAAGGTTTGAATGAAAGGTTATGGGCTAGTGTCATTTTCGGTCGCAAATAGTGAATCTGTGTCCACTAATCATACTAACACTTCTGCGTTGTCCACCATGTTCTGCAATCATGGAGCGTGTGCGTAAACATGGCACATGTCTGAGATCACCGTCACATATGACTAATCCGAGTTCACTGTTGTTTTTATCGACAGCTGATTAAAAGTAAAGCAAGCAATAGCGTATCTTTGAATGGTTTAAGTTACATGGAGGATTTTATTGAGAGATTTGGGGAAGCTTTTTCCGTAAATATTTGTATGGCTTTATACATAATCTCTACTTCATCCACTGCAAACGAAAATGCTATGTCGGGCTATCGTATAGAAACGTCAACCTCCTCCAATTTACTTACATCCTTTCTTTCAGATACAGTAAACAATGCAGTCATTACTCTACACTCAGAAAACAGCACAGACAATAGCACAAGTAACTGTTGTGAATAAATGTTTGACATGCAATGTCATTACTAAACTGAGGGTGGCGCCTTTATTTTACCAAAGACATATTTACCTTGTAGCACCATGGCCAGAGTGTGTTGTTGCTGCCTTTTAAACAAATGCATTCTTTATCAGGGAAACAAGTTGGCAAACTAGTTTGAAATGTTCAGTTACAAACAGAGCAATGTAAGTGTAGGGGAAAAGAGGTTAAGTTAATTGTAGCTTGTGGTTTTTATTATGAAGTGTGTGGCTAATCTAAAGGCCAACAGTACTTGTTCCTGATATGTATGCACACAGACATCTCTGCTAATTATCCATAATTGTCATTGTAGGAGAAACAGAACAGGAAGTCCCTGAAATAGTTTTTTTTCACACTATGCTATTACGTATACTATTGTCTGAGTATATGATAGTTGTTCACACAGCTTCATGGAGCCTGTATTCTTTCCACCTCGGAACAGTTCCAGTGATCAGGACAGGCATCTGGAGTTCATTACAAGTATTTACACAATATGTGCATTGTGAACCTGTTTGATCCAGGCTTTCACTCCAATCTCTTGAAAACTTTTTTTTTAATGGAGTGCCAAGGCTTACATCACAGGGATTGCTGAATTCACAGTTGTAAATCCTGGAAGGAGACCACAGCCTGAGAGCCTCTGTGGCCTCTCTCTCTCTATCTCTCTCTCTCTTGCTCTCTTGCTCTCTATCTCTCTCTACCTTTTTTTCTCTCTCTTTTCCTAACCATGGTGGTGGACTTTTTAACAGCAGCTTGCATTTTACTGTCAGCAGGGTCAATAAAAATGGCATCTGAAATCTTGCCAAAGCTTGTGGTGGTGGCCAGTGAAGCAGAGAGACTGACCGTCGCTTTCATGCCTGGTAGCACTGAGCAGATGGGCATTCCCACCGTGGCATACTCACACCCTGGCATTCTGACCTCTGATGGCCTTCTGAGGGCTGGAAAGACCTGACTCTTGTGAAAGACTGAATGAAGGAATCCTGTCAAGTGCACAGTCCTTAGAGGGATATCTGTTTCAGCAGGGTTATGGCTTTGTATCTCTTTGCCTACAACAAGAAAGTCTCTGAGGAAGTCTATGAGGAAGTCTCTGATCTTTCTGACCACAACTGTAAAAGCGTATCACAGTGAAACCCAAAGTCCCAGCCAATAGGGGGACTGATCTGCATTAATCATGTGTCCAAGTCTAGATAACATTGCATCACGTGTGGAAGGGGAGGGATATTTTTATGGAGAATATGTATTTGCTGATGTTGAGGAGAATGTCTGCATTCTCTCTGTCAGTACATATTTTGATAAATCCACTTTAAATATCCTGTGCCTCACAATGATACAGAATGCGAAAAGTAGTGATCATTTTTGTCTCACAATAACCACTATTGTTGGTTAAAAGAAAAACAAAATAACTTTTTATATGAATACTGACCTAAGGTAACCTGACAATTTGATCGGTGGGTGCTTGTCACAGTTTCAGAATGTGTTACTTCAGTTTAGTCATAGACTAACGTTAGTCATATACAGACAGGGAGTATAGGCTATCTGGGGCAAGATTTAACAGATGCTGTGATGATTACTCGCCCACGGATGCCATCCTCTGACCTGAGAGCAGACACAGGTCGGCTGGTGCCTGGAGGCAGAGACACTGAGGAGATGTCTAAAGATGGCAGAGGTGCCTGGCTGTCTCTGCCCTCAGGCACTGCCACTATCAGCTCCAACATGTGCCACTACCAACCAGCCACATCTTGAAGTCATTTCAGAGCAAAGTGATGAAGTAACTCCAAGAGCTTGCATAAGGACTTAGGGACCGTTCTACTCTCAAGCAGCAACTAAAATATAAACCTCCAATGGCAACACTTGGAAATTTTGGTTGTCTGGGCAATTCAGGTCACTGCCCAATCTAGTGCATGGTTTCATCTATGCTCAACAACATTATGAGTTGTATATTAGTTCAGTTAATGAGCCGAGACAGTGTAGCCTTCCTCCACTGACTGAATTTAGTAAAGAGATGTTTAATGTTGGACCCGGAAAGCCCCTCTGCTTGGTGTGTGCTTGTCTGGTAGTTTCAATTGAGACTTGAGCACTTCTCACATTGTTGGGTTTTCGATCGGCGACTTGAGGCAAGACTTCTCCTTTCTTCCCTCATCACGGAGCGCCTTCTTCCCATTCTCCTTACTATCGTGTTACTCCACAGGGCTTGCAGGAGACGCTTGGCTTAATGGTTGGCGGTTAAAGAATTACATCCAGCTGCTGTAAATTGGATTTGACATGTGGTGCCACTATTGCGCAGTGGTTAACTTGGCCAACACCCGCCCACCACCCACTGATCCCCCCAGTCCCTTCCCCCAGCCTTGCATACACACACACACACACACAAACACACACACACACGCGTGCACACCCGACCCCCTTCCACACACACACCCAAGCACACACACACACACATGCACACTTGTTCAGACAAGCATAAACACGTGCTAAGAGGATGCAGCACACACACACACACACACACGCACAAGCACCCGTAAACCCTAAAACCAGTGTCAGTAGCTATACTGTGACAAGCATGTGTTTAGTGATTTTTCTTCCTTTCTAAATCTGAAATCTCACCTTCTCTTTCATTCAGACTTTTGGCTGGTTCTCAGTTACGTCTTCTCTACTGGCTGTTCAGTTTCAAGCAACTCAGGGGTCTGAAATAAAACTAAACCAAAAAGTCTGAAAGGCAACAAAAATATTTGGTTGATTTTTTTAATTAAAATCTGTATGTACTAAAATATACAAAACACTTACAACTGCCAATCCAGTGGCAACAGACAGTACAAGGGTGGTCTTTCCAAAATCCCAAACCATAATGTCACATTCGGCTGAGATGGTGTTTTGCCACTTTAAAAAAGACTTCAATTTTTCAGTTTGCCAAAGTCAGTTAATTTGGCCCCTGAAACAGAAATATGACAAACCAGCGGCAGTGAACAGACCTTGGCATGCTGAAGAGCGGGATTTTACTTTTAAAGCATTCAAACCTCACTGTGAAACTGACATTATTCCAACTCCTTTGAATGCTACATACACATTGCTCTTTGTGTGGTTAGGCATTCAGTCCAAAACAATATTAAGTTCATTTGAAGTGGAGACTTAGCCGTTATTGTCTAGCCTAGAAGACTAGATGTGGTGTTCAGACTTTAAGCAGTGGCTTAACACTGTAGCATTCACACATCACTAACAGTTAGTGTATCGTAGCCACTTGTCAACGTTTTTTCAAAGGCATGTCTGTCTGTGTAAAGGATTTCAAGTGGAAAAATGTCACCAGGAGTTACTGCAATCCCAAAATGATTGAGCATGAAAGAACACAATAACAGTGGGCTCCTCCCAAAGTTAAAAACATAAAGCATGCATGTGGCACAATCTTTAGTGAAATTCTGCAGGAACTTTGGGAAAGCAAGGGACTAACGTTTCTTTGTGCTACTGTCATTTGACCAGGCCAAAACCCACACTCATTAGGAAAAGCCGTCTGGCATTGAAATGTGTTTTAGAAATTAAAGAAACACATGATATGCTAGAATTTTGGTGCATTGTCTACCATACATGAACATATACTTTCAGACAACATTAGTGTTATCCAACATGATAAACTACAAGCCACAAAAAAATGAAATGAAATGTTCAGAATGGAATGCTGCTAAATAAAAGTTGGTCATGAAACACTGAAAAAACACTGTGAGGGCTGCACACTAGGGTATACTGTATGTTTTCAACAAAGACAAACATTCAAAATTCAAAAGATTATAGTCCAAAATTTCAAAAATATTATAGTCAGTGTCGTGTATTGTCATTAGTTTTACATAACCATAAAGGTGGACATGTGCAGGAGAGGTGGGCTTCCTGAATACTGATTAAAGGGAACATTGTTCTACTACAGCAGTATTCTGAAGCTCCTTTTTCATCATTTCAGACTACTAAGCTCTCAATTCTAAAGACATACAGTTACTACTGAGTATAGAATTCCATGTGTTTTACAGTGGACATATTGCTTTTAAGGGGACGGGTCTTTGGTACCTATTGTTTTCAGAGTTTTCAAGGATCTGGGCTGGAGTCAGTTGTGTCCTGCCTGTGTGTTTTTGGTCTTTGTTATCCTAAGAATATTACATTTCATCTAGTCGCAGGGTTTCTTGTCTCTAGAATGATGGTCCAGTAGCTTGCATCAAAGGCTATCGTGGTTACAGCACACAGCTCTACTCTCTCAGATAACATGGTGCTATATAAGGAAAGACTTCCAGTTCAATACCCTCAAATATTATTGAAATGACAAGCAGAAAAAAACAAACTATTCCCATTCACGTTATAAAAAAAAAAAATCATGCAAGCAAACATCTCAACTTCTCCCAATTAAAATGACATTTTATATTATCACTCATGTCATTATTAATAATAATGTTCTACTACTGCATGTTCAGTTCAAAGCAGCTCTTTCTGCTTTCAAAAGGCAAGAGTACAGAATGCTGGACGCCCTTCCAAAGGCAAGGAATGCATGTTTAAATATAAAAATATAGATATATTTAAAGAGAAGGAGGAAAAAGAATGAGTCCTTATTAAGTCTGTCCACGTGGGCCACAATATGGCCCTCATTCATTCGCAGCACCTATTCAGATCTTGGTTCCCAGGATCATAATGTCTATGGAGAGAGCAGTGCTCCTCGTCCGGCACTGCTTGAGCCTACTGTACTGAGAGCAGTCAACATGCCCTGTCCTCCAGGAGTCTCTTCACAAGCAGAGAAATCTGCTGTCACTCCTTATTGCCCGCACACAAACATTCAGTCATCCAGGCCACTAGGGGTCCTCGTCCATGTCGTCTAGGTTAGGGGCCATTATGAAGTGTTTTGGGTAAACAAGGCTGTGCTGGTTGGCGTACTCCTCCCACCGTGCGTCGTCGCTCTCGTGGGTGATGTAGCGCTCCCCTCTTCGTGTTTCAAACTCCCTTAGGTCCAGCCATGTCTGGTAGTCCTGAGAGACACAATAGGGAGAGACAAGGAAAGATACGGATGAGTTGAGATTAAACATCGCAGGCACAGTGACATTTGGCTTTCAGCCTGTTCACTTGTACACTCCATCTCTTCACTTTTCACTTGTATACTGTTTGCCATGGATCCTCTCTAAAACTAGATGAAACATGTGACTGTGTTTTGTGTGTGTGTGTGTGTGTGTGTGTGTGTGTGTGTGTGTGCATATGTGTGTGTGGAGTGGCCTACAGGGTGGGTGTGAGTATGTGGGTATGTGTGTGTGTGTGTGTGTGTGTGTGTGTGTGTGTGTGTGTGTAGGTGTGTGTATGTGTGTGTACCTGTAACCACGGGTGACTGAGGGACTTGTCCACACTGTACCGCTTCCTCATCTTCACCTGAAGCAGGTTGTTGATAAGATCTGTAGCTGTTGGGACACACACACACACACACACACACACACACACACAATACAGATTAAAAAGAAGAAGAGATGTTGTCACTTGAGGCAAGACTTCTGATGACCTCCCCCCTTGTGTGTGGTGGTCGAGCCAACGAAGGTTGACTCATAAGGACTTGACAATTCCAAAGGTCAGGAGTCTGCGCATCTGCAAAACTCACTGTCAACCCCAGACAAGTGGGTGGGGAGATCTGAATCTCGATCTGACCAAATATCCCCAACCATTTAGAATGAGTAAAATCGTAACCTATGCACAGGAGCACTATTATGAAAACACCACCGGGACTCCACACATTTCACTGAATCTTACTTTTATTTTCCTAACAGTAAGATGACAACTCATGAGAGATTTGACTTACAACCCCCTCTCAGTCCCCTCTCTGTACACACTAACCTTCAGAGGAGATATCCTTCCAGGGCGTTGGGGGATACATGAAGGCTGCGTTCTGGATCTGGTCATTGATGTCCTCGTCCTCATTGAACGGGAAAGTTCCACTGAGGCTGACATAGACGATGACGCCCACGGACCACATGTCCAGCGACCGGTTGTAGCCTTTACTCCTCAGCACCTCAGGGGCCAGATACGCTGGTGTTCCAACGACCGACCTCCGGAATGACTTCTCGCCGATGATGCGAGCAAATCCGAAATCACAGAGCTTCACCTGTGGGGAAGGCAAAAATCCAGGTGTGTTACTCAAATGGCTCTTTGGGAGGGACCTGAGTCCTTTGACACTGAAGGTGCTTGAGAAAAAGGTGAGGATGTGTACCTGAGGGAAAGGTTCTGCCGACGCAAGAAGAACATTTTCAGGCTTCAGGTCGCAGTGAACGATGTTTTTGAAGTGCAGATGCCTTAGGGCCACAAGGATCTGTTGGATTAAGCAGAGCGAGCCTACACTGAGTTCACTATTCTCTGAATGCAAATCCACACACGCCACATCCCAGACAGGACAGAATAATGAGCTGTTCACTACCGCTTCGCCCCGTCGGCCATAAACAGCCACAATCACGAGCACGAGCTGTGCCTTTTAAGAAGAACTCTCCGAGGCAACACGCATAATCCATTACATCTCCTTGATAGTGATGGATCTGCCTGCATCTACAGGCCACAGGCCACATCAGAGGTCCGGCTGCAGCCGCTAATTGTAAGCTCCAGATGCGCAGGACCTAATGGACGAGCTCCTGTTCTTCCCCCACCAGGGCCCCTTTCAAGGGGCCCCCTCAACTCCAATCAGCCCACAAGCCCCTGCCACTGGCCTGGAAGCTCTAATTGAGCAGGAGGGGCCTGACCATGATCGGATCCAGGCCACTGTCCTAGTAAATAGAAAGCTCAATCCACAGACCACGAGAATAAACAGAAGTCTATACAGCAGTGGCTAGTGCAAGGCACACAGAAGGAGAGAGTGAGGGAGAGAAAAAGGGAGAAGAAGGAATAAAATTTCTAATGTGGACAGATGGATGAGGTAAGAGAAATTTTTAAAAAGATGGTAGCTTTCAGTGTTTTCCCATCAGCCCACGGAATGCTATACAGAACACTTCAGCTCCACCTGGCTATAACCCAGTATATTTCAGAAGAGCTTTGATATGTCATAATGAAAATCACTTAAAGCTCTAACATCATTGTCATGTGAATACAGCTGGTTGGTATTTCAAGTTCTCACACCAATTGTGTCATCAAGAGCTAAAAATACAGTAAAAAAAAATCCTGATATGAAACAAGGGAAAGTACAGACCTGTGTGACAAGGAATTTGGTGATCCGCTCAGGGAGTTTGCTCTTCTCGCTGGACAGAATCATCTCCAGCATGTCGCCATGGAGCTTCTCCATGACAACAAAGACTCTCTCTGGCGTCTCAAACATACACTCCAGGTTGACAATGCCAGGATGATGCAAATTCTAACCGAAAGAGAGATGTCATGCTTCAGCAAGCAACCAACTATGAAACTAAACATTCTTCTCAAAGGAAAAAAAGAAAGTCCTCTATTTATCAGACACTCAGACCCTTCAGTCAGACAGCTATTTTTGGATATCTAACAAGTGTTTTAGCATTTTGTAGGCTGTGTGTATGAGGCTAAATGCTTGAGACCACAGGCCTCCATTACTTGCTCACCTGTAAAATGGCCACCTCATTCCTCAGCTGACTCTCCTGTTTGGTGGGGAATCTCATCTTGTCAATCACCTTGATGGCCACATCTCTCCCTGTTTTCCTGTGTTTCCCTGTAAGAGACACATATTTAATTCATCACAATGATTTCAAGATCAGAAACACACACACACACACACACACACACACACACACACACACACACACAAATGTGCACAGGCATTAAAAGTTAACACCCATTCTATTTTTGAATGCTATGCTGTGTTGGACTATTAAAGTCTTCAGATACACATCCGCACAAACAATGTGCTGACTGCTGCATGGAAACAAGCTGAATCCTGCATAAAAATGGCAAGGCAGAGCTGCTGGCCTTGTAATCACGTCAGAGAGAAACTCACTAGCCTCAGACATAACCAACCAATCAACACATCTGGCTGCACCATACATCTACATGAATATAAATCTTTCAGTCAGATACAGCACTGCATGGCATGTATAAAAGATTGATAGCCCTTCTTTTCCCTTTTACGGTGGTATTTGTGGTTAGGTATTCAGAATTTCTGTCAACATCACCAAGTAGAGTGGTCAGTGAGGTGAGGCTGACCAGTCTGCTTGAGATTAACTATGGGCCTGGCCTGAAAGTCTGTGGGTCTGATTTGGTGGAGGAGGCTGTGGTTACTGTGAGTAGTGAAACTGGGAAATGAAACAAAAAAGCCCAGTGTTTACTGTTGGGGGGGAGGGTGGTTGTCCAGCACAACGCACGCAAAGTGATCGTTCCTGTCCTCTAAGTATCACAGTAAAGATGTAGTATCTCTACCCAGACAAGTAGTCTGTCCATCTGGCTAAAACACAGAGCAGGACTGTCACACTGACAGGAGCTGTGGCTTTCATTTCACAGGCATGAGTCCATGAGAAATCCTATCCCCACTTATGGCTAGTTGTGTCAGGGAGAAGAGCAGCAATCACACCGTACCTCCATACACTATTCCAAACTGCCCCGATCCCAACACTTCGTCCGCAAAGATTTGGTAGACTGAACTGATATCCTGGAGAGAGAAGTTAAAATTAGTGTAAAAAATATTTATTTTACATCTTTTCAAAGTGTCATTTAAAACAAATTAATTTGTAAAAAATATATATTACCATAACAAAAAAAGAGAAGAAAATACATATTTCATTGTTGTTTTGTCTGGACAAACGGACATGCTAAGTCCTTAATTGTTTTTGAATTCTGTACCCTTGCATCTTCGGCAGAAGCAGTATTTCATGGGTGCAACCCAATACTTAGACCAGATTAAATGCATTTGCCAACCGTAAAGAACACAGAAGTTGCACATAAAAAGAAAAGGGAGAGGAAAGAAAAAACATGACAGCTAAGCCTATGCTGGGAAGTTGTGCAACTGTGTCTGTAAAAAAATGCCACAGACTCACCACATTCTCCTGGATTTCACTGTTCGACACAGAGATACTGATGGACAGCTCCTCTGGAGAAACACATAAAGAAAATATATAGACCATTAGCCTTACGAATCAGGCAGCTCAGGACTCAGGACTGGCGTGACCCTGCTGAACTGGCTGCTACTGTACTTGTGTGTACTGTGCATCTCTGTTTGGGAAAATAAGACTGTTCCACATCTGTGTGGGGGAATTGACAGTTAATGTAATTTTTTCATTTCAAACGTAATAGTTTTCAGCCACGCGTTCATAATTAAGGTGGTAAACATGATGGCCTACACCGTAAACACTGTGGGGCATGGATTCACATAGAGCGATTAATCTCCACACTGTAATCCTATACTCTGACTGCTCCCAAATACAGAGGATTTTATTCTCCTCAGAATTATATTAAAATATTGGGACCCCCATAGTTATAATATACAGAAGACAGAAGACGCTAGTCTCAGTGAACGGCTCTTATGAAGCATCTTTCTTGACCCACATGCAGGTTATATGGTTGTGTTATTACATAACACTAATTTCACAAAAATGTGTTCCGCAAACCATCAACCTCTTTCTGGAATTAAAAAATTGACATTAGGTAATCGGTATGTCACATCCCCACCTGTAATTAGGTAAGAGACTGGTCCCATTCTCATCTTTTTCTGATTAAAATCACACAATCAAAGATCAGCTTTTTTTACATTAAAAACACAAAGGATCAACTGTAGATCTCTACCAACCTGAGCACACAATAAGACGTTTAAAGTCTCTCCGCTCTTAATGTTAGCATCTATGAAACTAAACATTTGGTTCATTATGAGTTATAAATTGTAAGAGGTAGTGGCAACCACCTCTCTGAACTACAGTAAATTGTGTGAGGTAGTACCAACTGCCTCTCTACCATCTACTATGATCCATGAGATTCATGATAAAAGCCAATGTTGTATAATCCTGTAAATCTGTCAAAGATTGGAAGGCCACGTGCCCTATTAAACACATGCTCATGATAAACAGTCATTTCTGCTGCCATGACTGTATCTCCATGCACTGGTACTTACTGTGGTCTTTGCCCTGTCCTGCGGTGGCACACACACTGGGCTGCGGGGTGACGGGCATCAGAGCTTGCCTGATGGCCTTCTCCCAGCCCTGGGACACCTCCAGGCCCACGCCAGACGCGGCGAGCACGGGGTTATGGATGTGCAGGTGCGGCCCCACCGTGTTCTCCCCCACGTAGTAGACCATGGTGGCTGTGATGATCTCAAAGCAGTGAGGGTTCCCACCCAGGGCCAGGTTGCTAAAGTCCTTGGCAGGTTCCACCTGGAGGATCTCCGACAGGGGGATCTCCTACAGGTCAACAGCAGAGATGGCTCAGTCAGCCTGATACTAGCTCAGACTTGAAGATGAGTCAATTGGCAACTTGTTGTGAAAAGAGGCTGCAAAAAATGAAAGGTGCTGAGTATTCGGTTAATTCCTCACTAGGCATTCAAAGTGGTTTAGACTCCTCATCCATTACAAGTAAGTCCACAGAGCTGTGAGTAATGTTGCTGTCTACTGTTTCTAATCAGGTTTCTTTTTCTATGAACCGTTCTATCAGCCTACACACTGCCTATTCACACAGAAAAGTAAACTCTCGGACTGCTGAACTGTCACAGTTCCCTCCAAACTTTAAAATGAGGCAGACGAGCCATCTGGGCAGCACTTTTAAAAGTCCGCCTTCTGCCTTGGTCTCGAAAGAGAAATGAAAAAAAAAACAAAAAAAAAACAAAAGTGAAGGAGTTGGTTTCCACCAATAGGGGCCTGTGTACTGCCTGTGGTCTGCGCAGAGTATCGAATGAAGTGCTTGTGGTTAGCGGGTCGTACCATGTGACTCAACCCACTGAAGAGCTTCATGATTACAAGGCAGCACACCAAAGCCTTTATGTGTTCGTGCGCGCATGTGTGTGTGTGTGTGTGTGTGAGCGGGCGCGAGGCAGTTTGGCACTAGCCACCGAGACACAGAGACTACCGTAATATGGGGGAGGCCAGTGGACAATGAAGGGGTGGAAGACCGGGAGTCGTTAGCTGGAGACAGACTCAAAGCCCCCCCTGACCCCCCCCATACCCCATCAGAGGCTAACAAAAACCACAAGTGCAGGAGGGGTCTCATCTTCAAACGGGCCAAACGGAGAAGGGGGAAGACATGCTCTGCCACACTGCATGTCACACGACAGTAAAGAGTTGCACAAGTCATGGTGGTCATGGTCGACATGGCATGAAAGGAAACCATCCAAGAGATACTGCAGTACAGTTTAAACTTCACAGCAACAGAAGAGGCCTAAAACTGATATGTAGAAAATCTAGGTAGGATTTTCCAGTCATTTGAAAGCTATTTGCTTTTATTAAGAGACATCTAGTGAGGGCTACAATGAATTCCGTATGTCCTTTTTGCTTTTCCTGACTGAGGTATAAGAGGTATAAATATCAAATTTGTGATTTTAAGACGACAAATCATGGATGAAAAGAACTAAGAATAAGAATAGAATACCAAGATATGCTATGTGGAGTAAACCTGATTGGTGAAACTGAACAGTTAGTATGCTATAATAATTTTGAATGAAGAAAAGATTTAGGTGACTTTCAGAGGGATCAACCACAATGAATACAGTATGACCCATGAATACAGTACAGTGTTTGAGAGTTCAGCTGTGAACAAACACTAACACATGCCATAGGCACGAGTCTACAGAGAAGTGGGAGAAAGTGTCATGTTGAAATGAGTCATCTTTAACCTTATTCGAGACAAGTGGGCATGTGGTGAATACCAAAAAAAATAACGTTAGCAGCCCCCCACAGTAAGAGAATCTTGTAGCTCTGCTGTGCTGTCAGGGACATTCTAGTGCCAGTATTTGGGTCACTGCATAATATCAAAGTTGTTCAAAGAGATCATATTATTCTGAGATGACACATTTCAATGCTGATGGGCAAGGCCTTCTCCAGATGACTGTGCCCCATCAATAGGACACTACCAGAAACTTGGGGGACAATATTGTAGGCGAAAGGTTGTAAAGGCTTCAAACAGTGTTACTAATTTAAAAGCATTATCAGAAGTTTGCTATTAGCCAATATTTTGATGATAAGAATTAAAATTAAACCTGATTGGTGACACCGATATCAGTGCCAACATTAGTATTGACATATTTTCAATAGGCTCATTGTCGGTACACTAGAAATACAACATGACAATGCCAAATGCCACATGACCAAATAAGTCTCCAAATGAAATAAATAAAAATAAGTCCCTAAATGGTGATTGGAGATATATGCTGCATCACATAAATAAGCATTAATTTTCATTAAGAAAAAGTGGTACTTCAATTATTATAACAGAGAGAGGGGAAGAGGGTCTCTTCTGTCCTTAAACCCTGTTTGAGGAACCTTACAAATTGGAAATCACTGAAAAACCTAAAAGCATCAGGCCGATTCAGTGGCAAAGCCTATATCTTGATTACTAATACAACAATGAGGCAAATGAGCCGTACATAAGTTGTGCAAAGTACAATTAATCTGTAGAGTTGGAGCACAAATGGTCTCTCTTTTTGCCTACTCAGAGGTTTGCCAATCAAATAGGGAGGGGCATACAAGCCACATAACAAGCAGTTTATAGTGGAAGAGAGGCCTGAATGAAGACAACACCCAGCCACTGTAGAGGCCTGTTCAAGTATGTTTACTACTCCGAATCACTGAAGACCACCAGACTCCTGCTTGGAAAAAAAAGAAGAAGAGGGAAAAAACACACCAAAATTCTTAGTTTCACTTAGTTTGGTGACTCTGTCTTGGGCAAGAAGGAAGGGAGCTCAACTGGCAAAAAGTACCCGAGCTTCCCAAGTTAAATCAAGTTCCAAGCTGCACATAAACAGCCATATAAAATACCCCCAAACACACCCTGGACTGGCACCCAGAATTGCATTAAAGCAACGGGTTTCCTGCGTTGGGTTTTACGGCTGGGAAAACAGAGGGCGTGTCATGATCTTGCCATAGTGAGAGTGGGGTTTCTGAATAGTAAAACAACCACTACTTCAAAGAGCCAGTCTCCTTCTATGCCATGCTATCTGTATCCATACCATAATGTGCTTTGTTACACATGGCGCTGGTTGTCTTTGTTGTAATCCCATAAAGATTCAATGTAAACACTTTTTGTTTTTATGTTCCACGTCTTACACGCGGATGCTACACATGGCTGTGCTCAGGGGGTGTTGCAGTATGCTCACCACAAGGAGCTGCTGTACCTTTGCGTCATATCTCCCACCAGAATCTGTGGAGGCTGGAGAGCAGACGCCCACACTCTCAGCCAATTGCAAATAACACACCAAAGGGCAAACACCCTTACAATAACGATCAGATACACAGAACAAACTAATATAGACACACGCGTGTGTCCAAATGTGCACACACACACACACACACACACACACACACACACAGGGGCAGAGTAATGTAGAGAGAAGAGGAAAGAAGAAGAAGAAGAAGAAAGAAAAAGAAAGAAAGAAAGATACAGTGTGTCATTGTGAGACCACATTTGGAAGCTGTTACCCAGTGAAGACCCAGGGGGAGGTCCTCACTGTGCACCAGATGCTGGCCTCTCACATAATAACCCACTGCAGATCCTCATCAGATCATACACGCTCTCCTTCTGACATGCTAATGCCTGCTTCTCCGCCTTGACTTCACAAAGCTCTCACATGTCACCCAGTCCTTTACTGTCTTTCACTAAACACATACAGAGTTTAACAGAATACTGCGTAGTCAAAACATTACAACACTGTTGTGTACACTGGACACACACGCCTGGCTTTTAATTTGACCACATAGCAAACACATTAAGGGCAAATTCACTGATGACCTTAGTGGGCAGAATCAAAAGGAAAAAAAAACATAACAATTTGGTGATATGTTTGCACATGTAAATACTTACAATACTATTTGAATAGCTAAAGGCTGGGAGTCTACACTGTACTTTCCACCTCCAGCACACATTTACATCTCACTTCAGTGGTTCACATCTCAGCTAGCTGGCCAGCCTTCTGACAGCTTTCGTCTCTCACACTCACTCTACGTCCTCCACAAAAAAAACGTTCTTCAGTCTGACATAATGTCATGCGGAAAAACACAAGTGATCACTATCTCAACCCAACCTTTCTGACTTGGCTGAGATCACCCTGCTGCTCTGTCTTTCTCTGTCTCTCCCTCTCTTTGCAAGCAATAGTGGAGGAGGGGATTTCACAGTTGTAGTCATCAGGCAACCACACATACTCAAACAAACATACACATATACACACACACACACACACACACACACATACACACACAATCAAAAGCTATTTACATCTGTGTGGGTGATCCATCTCAGTCTTACCTTATAGAACTTGGCACCTGAGTCATTCTGAAACAAGGTGAGGCTTTTGCTGTCCAGCCTCCAGTAGTGCCTCTTCCTCTGCAGAAAGACACACAGTGCATTTGTCCATGAGGAACTGAGGCTAGACACACTGCAAGCAATAACACTACCCCAATCAGGAACAATAACATAGTCATCCAAGTACATAGATACCTTCAGAATTTAAAATCACATGCCTGAATTTTCTGAAGAAAATATGTCAGTCCTTTAAGGTGTTTGAGGCATTTTGAAGGTTAAAATGTTACAAATGATTTTGAATTAGCAACAAAATGTGAAACAGCCATACTGAAATAATGTTAACAACGCGTTAGCTCTGTGTCGTCCAGAAATTCACCGAGGTTAGCATGCAAACCAACTTGCACTAAGCCAACTCCTATAACCAATCGTGTTCTATCATATGTGGCCATTTAAATACACTGCAAGGGAATGTCAAAAACTGCACTCAAGACACCTGATTGAATTCCATGAAAATGTCACATAGGCTAACATTGTTAATTAGCAGTAGCTGGCCCATTTCTTTCAGGAGGGGCTCTTACCAGGTTGTCTCTGCTTGTGTAGTGCACCATCCAGCCCTCGCGCACCATGGTGGAGCTCCTCCTTTTGGTGTGTTTGATGGATTGCACCACCCGCATCAGAGGGATGTTGGTGCTGGTGGAGGGGCTGCGAGGTCGCAGAAAAAAAAAAAAAAAAACTCTGTGACCAAACTGCTTGCATGCTTTCATAGTCTCTGTTCTAAATTTTACTCTGTGCTGGTACATCTTAGTAATGTTCATAACAGCCAGCACACAGAATAGGGAAGTAAACACTGAAAGCTGTAGTGTAAGCACTTATGGTGGCTTTGTGATGTTTTATATTGTGTGATGAGAAAGGAAGGTGCCAATACAGCAGAATCTTAATAAAAATATATATGATTCTCATCTGACCTGATGGAATACATATAATTTGCATATTCCCTGTGAACGTTTGTATGCGGGTGCATATGCCCGGCCTAGAAATCCCAAACTTAAAAAAGTAGTTTTGCTCGGCTTTTCAATATGTTTATATATGTATGGCTGTCCCATGCATGGATCTGACCTTGGTTTTGAGGTTAGCTCCTGAGCTGGAGTCCGTCATGATAACGTACCTGATGGTCCTCACTGGCTCTTCGTCCTTCTTGCGGTCCAGCTCTGGAGAGTCGATGAAGAAGATCTTCTTGTCCTCGGGGGTGGAGGGCTCCTCTGAGTCATCCAGCCCTCGGCTGCTGTCGCTGTTCACACTGTCCACCTCCATGGTGGTGTCTGAGTCTGGCCCTGGACTCGCTGGCTCTGATAGTAGAGAAAAAAAGTCAAGCAAAAGCTAAGAGATCAAAGTTTAAAGTTCATATATGTATTTACAACATATAACACAGTATAATTGTCGCAACGTTTGAAAATATATAGAGTATATATGCTGAATGAGATACTACATCAATTAATAATGACAAAAGGATATAATTGGTGGTGTGTGTGTGTGTATGTGTGAGTGTGTGCGTGTGTGTGTATGTGTGTGTGTGTGTGTGTGCATGTGTTAGACTTTTTGTGAGTATGTATTACCTCCATTGAAGATGACTTCACCCAGGCAGTCTTTTGGCACCTTTGACGCACATCGTTTGTGACAATTGAATTTACAGTCTGTGTTGGAGAAGTTAGAATAAAGCAGTTCAGAAGGGACAGTGTTCTGGCAGCAAATACTGCCATAAACACACAAAGCAAAAGGACACACTAAGAAAACTAAATCAGTAGAACTAAAGTGTGGACTAAAGAACCAAAACAGGGCTCACCTTTACATTGCATTCCCTGTCGGAAAAGCCCTTTGAGCAGACGCTTGCAGAACTGGCAGATGGTAGGCCGTGTGTACGTATGAATAACAAAGGTGTGTGGTACCTTGACCCGACCCAGCACCATCTTCTCCATCCAGATGGGCCGCCCGCTCCACGAAGGGATGCGCTTCCCAGCCTCCTGGTGGGGGCGCTGTTGAGAGAACACAGGCCCAAAGAGATGTTATGCCACATCACGTTTAGACTCATTTGTTTTATTCTCATTCACTGGAAAACAGAGGAAGAGAGAAGGAAACACTACTCATGTAGAGATATTTTAGGATGTATGGTAACTAGAAACTTCTGTTAGACATCTTTCCAGGAGGACAAAGAGGTCACTTCCCTGACCTCAGTCAGATATTCAACTGGCATAAGTGGCAATTCAGCTGTGTAACAAGCACGATAATGTACAGGCAGTCTGTAATTATCACTACATTAGCTCATAAAATCAGGCTCACATAATGATGCAATGTTCTCCTAATCAGAATCTGTTTTGCCATCATGATCATTTGTGCTGTGCGTTATCTTGCACTTAACTGTGCCTGTACAGCTGCTTGCAATTCACACTGCCTTTACTGGTCTACAAAAGAGGCAAGAACAGCCAGCATCTCAAAAACTCGAGGCAATATTCTGTTTATACTGTTTTCGAGGCAATATTCAACGTGCTTCACAGAGGAACTATTGCAGACATTTCACCAGAGTTTCAGGTGTCACAACTGCTTTCTGAGGACTGTTGACCATCTAACTGTTTTTTTGTGTGTGTTTTGGGAGACCATGAAACGTAAGCATCATTTGTCAACTTCTGCCAAACACACCGCATGCCAAGACAGGGCTGGGTGCACATACATGGGAGAAATTCAACAGAGACCTGATTCAATTTCCCTAATTCCATTTCCAATGACCTTTCATTGTAGGCCAGCACAAAAGAACATGTGCAGTTCTGGCTTATGCAAAAAGGAGTTACGCAAGAAGGGGCCGTGACAAATTCTGCTAGATTTTAAGCTCCTTTTTGGCCATTTACAACCCGGCCCAAAAATATCCACCTGGTCAAAGCTGCCAATTAATATATTTAGAAGCAAAGCAAGCTCTTAAAAGCATCAAATTGAGATTAATGCATGTTGAGGCAAATCATCAATTAAAAATCGGATAATGGTCCAAGGGGAAGCCAAAAACCCTCTGCAGCCCTATTTTTAGAGATGTCTGCTTTGTGATTGGGATAGGCTCATGACTTAGCCTGTAAATACGCACATACTTGGCTCACATTTTCTTGTTCTGCTGTGCACAGTTCAGACTCTGCCCTTCTGGGCCTGGATGTGCTGTGTGACTCATCAGCAGGTTTGTCATGCCATGACTTGCCAGGGATAGAGTACTAATACTGAGGCCTCCTCTTCCTTTTATGTTCCTCAATGCTGTTGCCCATATGCTGTTTTTTTTGCTTCTTTTAAAACGATAGTTGAAATACCTCCAACCGTAGCTCTGTTGTTCGTGGTCACCACGTGCTGTCAGTGGTGAAAAGAGAAAGAAAAGCGAACTGCCAGCCACTGCTAACTGAATGAGGCCAAAAAAAAGAGTTTGGCCTCGTTCAGTTAGGTTTGCAATTTTTTTCTCTGGATCATCACTTTCTGTACTGAAACATATACAAGTACACAGCAGTTGTGCATCATAATTAGTATGTTCTGGAGTCATTGGTCTTACCTCCTCCTGGTTGACCATACTGTGCTCAATCGATGGGGGTCGTGGGATGGACAGGGATGGACCTGGCAGAGACACATTGGACAGTCGTCTCTTCCTAACCCCACTGCAGTTGTTGGGGATTTTGAAAGCACATCGCTTGTGGTAGTTCAAGCCACAACCTAAGGACAAAAGACAGAAAAAGGCAAAAATTGATAATGTGGTAGACTTGCACGCCACAACACTGGTCTTACCATTGTGCAAATGTGTTCAATACGCGTGCATGTACCATTAGTGTCATTATCCTTTATGGCCACCAGAGGGCTCTGCAGAAATACAGTGAGTAGCGTTTTGGCCAAACATATGGAAATCACAATCTGGATACCTTCTGAGCTCCTGAGAAAAAAAAAAACCGACTTGGCCAGAAAGGAAAGCAATCCAACTGAGAGCGAGATCCCTGCTCTTTCAACCCACCATAGAAATACAGTCTGCCATCTTTGGGATCCGGCTGTTAATGGACTTACAGGGCCTGTCTCGTCCTTCTGTATAACTTATAGTCAATAATCTACTCCTCAGTGTCTTCATATGATATCTGAAGGCTTGACTGAGGGTCATGCATATTCCTCTGGCTTGGAAGCCAGTCGTCTTCCCCTGTGTGTGGGTTAGGAGCTGAAGCCCACGGTGGCTGTGCACCCTCCCTTTGAAGGGCCAATCCAGCGGCTGGCACGAGCACCCCGGGGCTCCGTTTGAAAAGCCCCCAGATTTGGCCTTCAAAGCGGGGCTCCTTTTCATAGGAGGAAGTCCAGAAAGACATAGAGACAGACATCCTGGAGCAGGCTAAAGCGGGTCCTCTGCCTGCCCGTCTGCCGCCCCCCCAACCACCCTGATTCTGTGCCTGGATCTAGTAAACAACTACCACCTTCGCCTTGTTTTTTCTCCAGCGAGGGCAGCCTTGATATGCACAGAACTTAAACAAACAGTGTTGTGTTGTTGTGCAGCTGGCATATACCGTGTATACAGTTTGCGTTTTTGTCTGTATCCAAGCATGTGTGTTGCAGTGCTAGGGGAAGTCTGTCCTGGATAAGTGAGTGTTGATATTTATCATTATACATGACATGAGCAAATTACATTTATTCAAAACATCTGATAATGTTTTAGTGTGTTTTTTTAATAGTTTTTGTTTGTTTGTGTCTGAGTCATGGCGCTCTTTTGAAGAAATGTTAGGTTGTTTCCATGAGGCTCAGGCCATACATCTTGGTCTAACTCTGTGAGTAAACAAGGAAATACCAGGGGAAAAAAATATTTCATGTATTAGGTCATTTATTTTATGCTGTCACTGATAACTTGATGCTTTATTGTTTTCTAAGAGAACTTCCACTAACCCACAATATTTCCTTTCATCAGTGGGATTTATTATTGTCTAATTCAGTGCATTTTTCCCCATCGCACATACCTCATTAGAAGATCGCATTTCTGTTTCAGACAAGATTCAACCATGGGCCAACTCCTGATATTTGGGACAAATAATCTGATTGCAGTACACTATAATTATGGGTTTGCACACAGACCAACATGAACTAATATTTAATAGTAGTAAAATAGTAGTAATTTAATAGTCTGCTAACTTGCACCATACAATGTGTGAATGCATGCATATTGGTTGTTTGAGTGTGTGTGTGTGTGTGTGTGTGTCTGTGTCTGTGTGTGTGTGTACTTGAGTGACAGAGAGTTAGAGATAGAGAGAAAGAGACAGACAGAGAGAGTAATAGACAGGCAGTGGGAGGGAGAGAAAGGAAGAAGAGAACTGAAGTGTGCAATGGCATCAAACTATACCTTCACATTTAAGGCCTTGTCGGACGAGGCCCCATAGCATCTCCCCACAGTAGTCGCAGAAGGCGGGGGCTTTGTAGGAGTGAACGTAGAGGGCATGGGGTCGGATCTGGAAGTCCTCCACTGTGGCTTGAGCTGCAAGTCAGACATAACTTACAACACTGCAACTCAAACTAAAGGGAAAATCAAACACAAGACCACTAACCAAATCAAAGGACAAATGAGGACATAAAGCACACAGAACAAAGAGAGAAGAAATGACATTTTGATTTAGCACAACTCCTAAATTTAACGGCACTTCTAAATAACATTGGTCAGGCTTCACAGAACCACATGATTTTGACCATAACATGTGTTGCATGTGGACAAACATCCATAGATGGTAGCCCGGAGGGGACAATCCAAACAGATACCACATTATTCATGTTAGCAGTCTCTTAGAGGTTTACATTTCAAATGGGGGGATTTTAAGTATGTTTACACATGGTGCTGGCAACACCGCCTGCAATGCTATGACTTGCTCTGTCAATTGACATTTGAGCAAGAGCGGTTGCAAGTGTGACTCGAGTGGCACACTGACGAGGCTGCAGTAAGTAAGAGAACTCAGAGGGGGGAGCTACTGAGTCAACGTCTGACACGGTGAACTGGTGTTGCATGTGATCAAGCTCATTTACAACTCAAGGTGTCCTAATGGCCCCCGCTTTCAGGAGGTTTAATAAACCGAGGGCTGGTACCTGTGTAACACACCGGTTGTTATTCTATCTGTCGACTCAGGCAGTGATTCACTTCCCTGACTCACGACACTGGCCAGGCTGAAAGCCACAAGAAATGCAGATTTGGCAGTTTAGTCTCGATACAGTGGAAATTATGTGACTCAAGTGGCAGAGAGCCACCAGTCTCATCACCATTACTCATCAGGGAGAAGTCATGAGCTGAACAAAAGTGAAAAAAGATACCAGCCTAGGCCATAAAGCTGCCTAATCTCTCAAACTTTCCAGGAACCTGGAAGACAAATTATTCCTTGAGAGAGTGTGTGTGCTCGACAGGAGATAGAGATAGAGAGAGAGAGAGAGAGAGGGATGAAGAGAGAAAGGGAATGTTTTGGCAGTCTTTTGCCTTTGCAGACCATTAGCCTAAAGGAAAATGACAAACAGGCCTTCTTTTAACCTACGCTGTCGATTTGACCTAATATCTGTCTCTGCAGGACCTCACCCAATCCAGCATTCATTTTTTGAAGGTGGATCCAATTAAATTCAGCAGGAACTCTCTCTTATTGGACTGCAATTTATGGCTTGAAAGCAGGTCTAAAAAGTGCCTTTTCAGACTGATATGTAGCCCTGATAAGTCTCAACACAGGACTATTCATCCCCAAAGGATATGAGGCTCATTTGACATGGGCAAATATGTTCAGTGTCCACCTCTGCGGGACACGTAAAGTGATCTCAAATGAGCAGAACGTCTGGCTGGTGTTCAGCTAGATACTGTTCCAAGCGTCTTTTAAGTTTCATTAAACTGCCAACCACTCAGTCTATAAAGGCACTGGTGTTTTTATTGTCTCTGATGAGGCCATGAATCAGAGGAGTGAATCAGATTCAGCCCATAATTGGCAGAGGGAAACTAAAGCCAACAGGGTTTGGCCCTGGTCCTTTACGAAAGGGGAATGATACGATTCAAGTGCTTGCCAGCTAAGAACCCAGACAGTTTTGGCTTCTGGTTGTGGCAGTCACCTTGTGGACTGGCAAATATTTTCATTGCCATGTCGATCCTGAGTCTGTTGACTGTGTGGAGTCTTATGGGTGAAAAAGCAGACCTAATGACTAGATCTATGCATCTAACGGAGGCGTGTATAATTGTCATGGTCCTAAATTGTTACATTTATAATCCCACTGTTTTTTTATTTAAACAGAAGTTCCTGACTTCAGATTCTGTTTTGAGAAAACAAGACCGTAACCGTTTTTGCTAAAACATATCATACCTAAGCACCTTGTACAAAATCCTAGAGTGCTACTCCATACAGTAAATTTAAGCACAGTTATACATATTCATTAAATTATTAACTATATTCTTTACATATATTTAGTACAGATTTTTGTCTAATGTGGTCTGAATAACACCTACTCATCATAAATGTGGCAGTTCAAAGTTGGACAGCAAATTCTGGAAGGATGTACATCTTGTGAGGAGGAGGTCCATTTTATTCTATTTTTCAACCAGTCTTTTGTATGACACAGACACAGTGACCAATCAAGTTAAGGAACAAAATGTCCCGAACGATCCCTAACAACTGACAGTAAAAATCTGAAATTGAACAGAAAAGCTCTCTTTCATCCTCGGAATCACTTTCCTCTTTCTTCTTTAAAACTTCAAAGGCAAGAAGCAAGACACTCTGAATACCAGCAAGTTAACATGCCAGGGAGCAGCAGAGAACATTCTGACACAAACACATAAAAGGGGTATTCATGATGGGCCCCCGACACATTCATAAACACTGTTGGCTCAAATCACAGTTTAAACTTTATCACATGTTCATTAAAAAAACCTTTCTCTTCAAGTTAAGACATAAACCAGCATGGACATCATCAAGAAATCAGATCATGTCCTTACTATTAAGAGAAATTCCTGTGTTCACTTGTAATTTATTATTTTCAATTTTGTATTTGTCATAAGCGCAACTCAGTGTAAATCTTCTTCAAAATTACACAGATACCATCAGGCACATAGCTTAACTCAATTTTTCTACTTACACAGCTCCAAAACTATATTTGGGCAGAAAGATGATAATTTATGTTTATTACCTTTCTCATATACATAAATAAATCAGCATAAACATACAGCAAATTTGTATGAATGTTAAAAAAAAAACATTCAATCTGTACAGCTGAGTTTCCTTTTGAGATTTGATAGTATTGATCTTGACTCTTGACTTGTCTACACACACACACAAACACACACACACTGACACACACACACTCACACAGAGCCTATACACACACACAGACTCTTCCCTGAGGATGTTCTCCCTGTGGCCCCAAGGCACTCCAGTCCTTTAAAGTATCGCTTCTCACATCACGGTTTATGTCTGCAGACTGTAGATCCACTAACGTTGCTTCAAGAAGCAAAAACAAGCTCCTGCCTTTGAGCCTGATGCCAAGGAAAAGCTGTACTCTCCTCCCTGTCTTGGTCAGGGGTATTCTATCAAACATAAACTTTCTGTCAAGGGGAGATGCATCCAAGGACCCAGCGAACAAAGAACCTGAAGACCTGAAGACCTGAAGACCTGAGGACGTTGGCCTAGCCAGACAACCATGAATGTGTGTCTTATGCTTAAGTTGTGTCTGAGGGTTTCCTCTTTGCGCATACAAGGTGGCAAAATATATGTATTTTTATATACATGTATTTTTAAAGTCACACCATTTAACTTTTATCCACTTTTAAGGTATCCTTTTAAGGTATCTAAGGTATCAGTTTTTTAATTCTGGTACCATCTCCAAATCAATTTGGATGGCATATAGTCATATGAAGGGTTATTCCCACCAGCCATCCAGGACATTCTGGATGGGGGGGGGGGTTGGAGAAAAACAAGAAAAAAAAAATCATTCATACCCCACCCCCCATAAAGTATAATATCTGAAAAACAGGAAATCAACACTGTTCATGCACTACAACATAAAGATTGCTTAAATAGGTTTTAGTGTTGATAACATCTGGTGAGCAACAAAGCCACCTCAGACAAGAATACAGACCATTCTCTTCTAGGCATAAGACATGCGTGGTCCACCTTGAAAGTCTTGCCCTGCACCAGCACACGGTAAACTGAAAATAGGCTACTATGTCATTATCAGTTCGAGTTTTATTTTCTTTACATCTTTAACCCCCCCCCAGAGAACTTGAGTGCCTGTCTGTGAATTTGTGACTGGCCCCGACTCTGGACTGTATTGCCATCAAAAAACAATTAGCATATTCTAGCAATACGAGTAAGGCTCTGGAAAATGTTTGGAAGGTTTTGTAATCCCCATTAGGTTGTTTACATTAGTTACACCAAAAACTACAGTGTTGCTTTAAGGCCCTAAAGATTCAAGTCATTTTAAATGATCTTGGATGTAACTAACCGAGTGAACTCTTGAACATCCTGTAAGATCCCCTCAGACTAAAACATCACTTGTGGCAAATAAATTACACCTGAAGTATAAAGTCTCAATGTAACAGGGCTTGTTTTCATGTTTTTGTGTGTACGGTCTAAACACACACTAACCCTTCACCTCCTTCCCAAAACTACTGATTTGGGATCAGCTAAGCCCTGGGCAGCGTAGCTGTCTCTGTTACCAACAGCAAACAAAAAAACACAAACCCAACCTTGAAATTAGTTGCTAGGGGAGCCAAATGTGTTTATAAGCACCCCCTCCGGCAGGAGTCACTAAGCCAGCGTGCCCTCACACACGTCGCAGGGGAGGATGTGAGAGACAGGTGTGGCGAAGTGCTCCCCAGCGGAGAGACAGCGGAGAGAGGAAACCCACACCCGTTACAGACACATCTGCTAGACTGCACACCAAGCAGGATACAAAAGTCATTCGACTGACAGGAACTGCCAGGGACCACAGAACACCTGTAAATGCTGAGGCCAACTGTAAGAGCTGGGGAAAGAGAAACGAGGGGGAGAGCTCAAGTCTCCAGGCTCAGCGAACAGTTTTTGTTGGTTTGTTTGTACTAGAAGCACGTCCACAGACTTTATTTTTATTTATTTATTTTTTTTACAGTGGCTAGTTGAAGATCAAACCCTGTGCTTCTGTTTAAGGCAGGGCAGGACACATAGGAATGAACCTGCCTTCAGATACATTAGGTCAGGTTTCATCATTCAAGATACACAGACTTTTTATCTAAAGGTGATCCAAGGTGACACTGGTAAGAGACCTGTATCAAACTGTTTGAATATTTCATGGATCAATGTTTGTGTATCACTTGAATGAAAGTTAAGTTGACTGGCATTTACCAAACGCTTTTGTCTAAAGCAAAACAGACTTGCAACATGGGGCTCCAGAATCGAGCAATGCAATCGCTGCTCCATCATGCCCAAATGAGATCATATGTCAGGTAGGAATCGATCTCTCAGCTTTTTCATCTAACTTACACCAAACCTGCATTATTGTAGAGCAGTTCACAGTGTGGCATTGGGCATTGCATCTTCTGTGTGTGTTTATATTGGCCCACACAGTAAACTAATCTACAGCATTGCACTGTATCCACAAGCAATGTTTAAATGTTCAACCTCGAAATAATTTTTAGGTTGGCTGGAATTCCAACTCACCAGAGAGCACAACCTCTATGAGATCCCCTTCATGAATGCCCTCAGCCGAAGTAAGCCTCTGGAGGATGTTTTCGGAATTCAGATCATGCCGAAAGAGAAGGATCTTGTCATACATTCCAAAGAATCCACACTCTGGGAACTAGGGACAGAGGAGAGAGAAAGAGAAAGAGAGAGAGAGAATGAGTGAGAGAAATGATCAACCACCTCATCCATAGCTCAGAGCCAACAGATCTACCTATGTCTTAACTGGAGAAAACTCATATCTCTCATGTCTCAAACACATATATGTGTATATATATATACAGTTTGCAAACTGCAAAAAAGAATTATGGAATTATACACAGGGCTATACTCATTTTGCAGTGTACATCATAAATCCCTCCTGTATTTCAGAGTGGAGGAATAGAGGTGAAGCAGAGAGAAGACAACAAGATGAAAAGAAACACTGAACTGTCCTTGGCCCCACCATCTCTGAGTAATAGCTCCATCTCTCCCTCTCTATCGCTTTCTCTCATACACACACACACTCTCTCCCCATGAGATTACCCAAGCCTGGAAGCATGCAGAACAGTGTGCAGCAGAGCAGCAGGGCCTGTGAGTGTGTGCGCGTGTGTGTGTGTGTGTATTTGGAAGGAACATTAGCCTGGAGTTTTAGCCTAGCGGAGGGGCAGGGGCCTGAAAAACATCTGCTTAAATCAGCCCAGCCACAATGACTCACTCGGCTGTTCCCTACTTCCCCAGGCTAGTGTCAGAGGAGCACGTGGTGGGGGCTGGGGAGAAAGACAAAGAGAGAGAGAGAGAGGGAGAAAAAGAGAAAAAGAAAGAAAGAGAGAGCGAGAGAAAGAAAGAGAGAGTGAGGGAGAGAGAGCACTCACACATACTCTGCTCACATTGGCACAGAGGGAGCGCTTTGTCTTCACCAAACTTTGGAGTGGGAGACAGGCGTTTGGAGAAGGGGCACAGGCGTTTGGAGAAGGGGCACAGGCGTTTAGAGAAGGGGCACAGGCGTTTGGAGAAGGGGCACAGGCGTTTAGAGAAGGGGCACAGGCGTTTGGAGAAGGGGCACAGGCGTTTAGAGAAGGGGCACAGGCGTTAGGAGAAGGGGCACAGGCGTTTGGAGAAGGGGCACAGGCGTTTGGAGTGGGGCACAGGCGTTTGGAGAAGGGGCACAGACATTTAGAGAAGGGGCACAGGCGTATGGAGTGGGGCACAACAGGCGTTTGGAGAAGGGGCACAGGCGTTTGGAGAAGGGGCACAGGCGTTTGGAGTGGGGCACAGGCGTTTGGAGAAGGGGCACAGGCGTTTGGAGAAGGGGCACAGGCGTTTGGAGAAGGGGCACAGGCGTTTGGAGTGGGGCACAGGCGTTTGGAGAAGGGGCACAGGCGTTTGGAGTGGGGCACAGGCGTTTGGAGAAGGGGCACAGGCGTTTGGAGGGCAGCTCGTTTTCCCTGTTGTTCATAACCTCAAGACAAGTCTGCTTGAGTCTGCTCACAGCTTGCCTGCAGTTCCCTCCTTGAGTGAGATTTCATATTTGCTTTATTCATGTCTGTTGATTTTGCACACCTTTATCAGTTCACAAGTTAGGAGTGCTCTACGAGCACATAAGAGTGATCACAAAAGACATGAATGCAATTAGATTTATTTTAATCACATCATACTTTGTGTGGGAAATGATTATTACCTATCTGCTGTATAAACAAGTATTGCACAGTACAGTGCAGTCCATTCTGTTTTGTACAAACTCCGTAATCCAGTGAGAATAGATTAGATTCATCCTCAATTCAATGGGAGTGATTCATCCTTCGGTAATCTAAACAGTAACCATTACTCATTAGTATTTTTTTGGAAGTTGGACAAAGTCAACTGTCTATCCAAAGGAAAACCCAAATCAGGATGACACATGTGATGACATTCCACATTATTTTGTGGTATTACCTGGAAACATGACAGACTAGACTACCACCTAAAGCATTTCCATAGAATTAAGCGATCCTGTCACAATTTCCCCAAATATAAAAAGCACCATGTATAAATGGTGAGTATGTGTTTTACACAAACTAAAAGAGAAAAAAATGTGTATTAAATACACCAATGTATTAACTGGAGTTTATAAAGAAAATGACTTATAATAACGGATCGGGGTCAGCTCATGATTTAAAAAGATGGTAGAATCAAAAAAAGAAATGTGTTCCCTTTTATTGCCTTTATTGCCTCCTCTGTGTACTCACCTCATAGATTAACAAATGTATCAATTTATGTTTTCATCTCGGTTAATAATCAGGAAATTACAGTGTGAGCAATGCTCTGCTCAGTCTTGTCAAGGGATTTTCCAGTACTATCTCCAGGCATGCCGAGGTCAAGGCTCTTTCCAGTAGTGGTAAGGTAACAGTGGCCACTGGGCCATGTTCCATGTGCAGAGCTAAGCTAATAAGCCGACAGGCCCCTGGAAAGCAAGTGCAGGGGGTAAACATCCTGAGGGAGAGGAGAGAGAGAGTGAGAGAGAAAGAAAGAGAGACAGTGAGAGAGAGAGAGTAAGAGATAGAGTAGAGAGAAAGAGAGAGAGAGAGAGAGAGATTGAGAGCATGTGGGCTAGTGTGGGCTTGTGCTAATCCTGCCAGGATATGACTTGCGTCACTAGTCACTTACTTCCTCTAACAGATAGCTGGCTACCAGCGGTTCCTTACTTCATGTGAAAATCAATAGGGCACGACGGCAAGTGTATCGTCCTTTTGTTATTTGTATAACACCATCAACACTAAATGTGAATTAATCCCTTCCTATAGAGCACAAAATAAAACGCTTCATCTTATTATTGATGTTGTCACTGCTACCAATGACAGACTGTTTAACATGACATTTAAGTAAACATTATTTCTGTACCTCTTATCCTGTACCCTAAATGAATGTGTACACATTCATATACGTATGCAATGCTTTTACAATAATTAATCATTTACAATCATCCATAGAATTTATATAGTCTATGGCATTAGATATGTGGTTAAAATAAAAGCATTACAATGAATACACAGCTGCATTCACTCATTCATCCACCGTATACATACATGCATGCATACACATGCACAAACACACACTGAGGAGAAACATGTATGTGTGTATATGGGTGTGTTCCCTACATTTTATCCAGCATTAGGAATGATTCATTAGAGTAAAAGCATTATCTATATGCCGCATTAATTCATACACATATTTATGTACTCCTATACTGTACATACAGTGCACACACACACACACACACACACACAGAAAGAGAGAGAGAGAGAGAGAGAGAAAAAGAGAGAAAGAAAGAAAGAGAGAGAGAGAGAAGGAGAGAGACAAAGAGAGCACGAGAGAGAGAGAGAGAGAGAGAGAGAGAGAGAGAAACCTTGGACATGCTTTCTTTTCCAGAGCACTTTGAGTGATTAAGGCAAAAGAGCAGTGGTTTGTCACAGAGACGGAGTTTGATTGTAGGGTGCAACAGTAGTCACTGGTCACTCAGTCCCTGACATGGTAACCACAGGCCGTGTGTTAGTTACTCCATCACAGAGGAAACCATATCTTGGGCCTGCCAGGAAAATCACAGTGCTTATTTTGTGGCACAGAGCACTACCTTTCTTCACTGATTGGGGGAGGACGCACATGTTTTGAAGCCTGCCAAAAGGATGACTGTTTTTCATTAGTTTTGTAAGATAGCTGTAGTGCAGAGTTGAAAGCTGACTTGGGGAAAGAGACAGGCCTGGATGTATGAGGGCCAAGCTGATCAAAGTTGGCCTCCTGACAGTGTAAGCCCCGCTGCCACCCAGCCAGTCTGGGAAGTCCGTCATCCACAGCTGTTTCCCCGACAGAGCCTGTGCACAATGCCAACAGAACAATGCCAGCCACGATGCCAGGGCCAATGAGACTCACAGGCACTAGATCTGGCAACCCCCTTCACAACACCTGCGGCCCTTAACATGCCCCCCCACCAACGGATCCTGCAATGGACGTATGTTGACATCAGGCAAGGCCACTCAGCTGAGCGCTGTACCCGGATGAGCGTGCCACCAAACCATAACAACACGCATGCTGTGTTGTTTGGAAAAAAAGGAAAGCTGTCCGCAAAATAAAGGAAGACCTACTTCAAATCTTCAAAGGGCTATTGGCCACTGTTTCTAAAGGCCACTGCATTTCTCAGTTACACCGACCTGTCAGGATGCCAGTATTAATAAAAAGGAATTACTTTAAATCTTAGGATTAAGAGCTTTAGTGACATGTGCCACAGTATGGATCTAATGTTGCCACTACGTCACCCAAGCTAGTGCTATTACAAAAATGGCTCATCGCACAATAACGGCTAACGCCACTGCCACTGACTTTGGTAAGGCTGTGGTAGACATGAGGCTCCAGGAAGCAGTGACTAGTCATTTCTGCCCTTAAATAACTCCACATGCCCTTTTGTGAAGTCACAAACTAGCCCTAGTTCTCTTTCAACCCACTCCAATTTCCATACGATTCTCTAGAAAGATGTAATGTTCTGTTTGTTGGCTGCCTTACATAATCTCTCCATCTATCCACCACAGCTGGACACTGCCTCTAATCTGCAGAGAACATCGACATTGTCGTCGTCTGTGCCATTAGCCATGGAAGATGAGATGAGATGAGATGAGTGTGCACTTCCCACTGAGTGAGTAATCCAGCCCCGCACAGAAAGCACATCGTCTGAGAAAGCGATGAGCCGGCAGAACACATGCACACCCGCAACAACAATGGTCACTCTGTTCAAATTCCTCCCCCTTCGAGTCTCTCTAGGCTGTCAGATGAGGCAGTGGATGGTACAAGGGTTTTTAAAGGAAACAAATCACACAGGGTTCTAGACAGAGGGAGAGAAGCACTTGACGGTGTCTACAGAGCTTAGAAGACAAGGCAGAGAGCAAAAAGATGCATAGGATTCAGAGACAGGACGTTGGGTATTGGGTGTTGTTACTAGAGTCTCCTAGTCAGTTGACTGGGCGCCTGGGCTTTTCAGTTGACTAGCTAGGGTGCTTGACTGCCAATCCAACGTTGCTCCGAGGTCTCGGGTTCAAGACCACACACGTGTAAAATCTATTTCTCATTATTTCTCATAATTAAATCTCATTATACTGTGTGTAATGACAATAAAGGCTTTCTATTCTATTCTATGTGCTACACAAGTTTAGAGGATAGAACAAAGTTACAAGACTGAGTCATCAAATTTCCTTAATTTGCCCTAAAACATAGCCTCCCAATATGAGCTATTTATTTTTTAAGACATGTATTTTTATTGTTTTCAAGAAAGTTTAAATCATGGTACAGTACGCCATTTTCTTATATTCACGAAAGCTGCAGATGCAAAATTTGCACTTCATTGTTGAATTAGGCTATGGAGAGGGGACCCTGGGCTCAAACCTCATATCAACATGAGATTGGAAGTTAATCGTGGTAGCCAGTCGAGTGAAAAGCCCAGACTGACTAGCATGTCTCTTAAGGCGTCGGGAGGGATGTTTACTAATGTTACACACGTACAAGCCAGGCTAGCTGGCAGCCACTGCATCTACAATGTGCCTCATGCCCCGGTCCAAAGAAAATCTAGTGAATCACCAAGAGGATGAAATACCTTAAGAAGCTGGGTGTAGCTGACTGCTTGGCCTGATCATGAAACTATTGTAATCCTTCAATTTCCCGGGGGCAGACAACAGAAGTGTTCACCTCTGTAGGCTGTCCGCGGGTGCTGTGAAAACAGCCCTGTGATGTAGGCTTGGCCTGGCATCAGTAGATTTCTAATTTTGCTAATGAGAAAGAAATACAGTCAGAGGTAGAAAAAAACATATCGGGTGAAAACAGTGGTGCACTTCAGGCAAGCAGTGCAAAAATGTAGCAAGCGGTCAGCTAAAGATGGGCTAAGATTCAGGTCACAATCAGAGGCTGTGCACTAATGCAGCTACTAGTATGGACACATACTACATTTTCTCATATTTAAACAATCTCTCCAGCTAAACTATAAGGCAATAGTCAAAACCTTTCAGTTAGCAATAACAAGTTTCAATCCAATGAGTCTTCAGTTCAGAAACCTTTGTGCTAACTGTTATGCCAAAAGAGTTGTATTGATGATCAACATTCCCTTGCCAGAAACCAGCAAGTCTGAATATACTGTACAGTTTTTTCTATTATTTTCCAGGTGCTGTTCCAAGTGACTCCATGGAGATACTGTCTCAAGAAGAGATTGAAAACTTTTAGTATTTGGGAGAACATCTGCTAAAACCACTCTCTGTGCTAACATCTTGGTCATAGTCTGGGGAGCATGTGCTTTGGCACGGAGAGAGGACTTTCATTTCGATGGAGATGACAGTGAAGCTTCCCTCTGTTTGCATCCCAAGAGCCATTACTCCTTTTCCGTCGGGCCATACTGAGCACGCTCCCTATGGTTTCGCCTCGACATTAGCAAACCCTGTGCCAGCACACTTTCCATATTAGATGTTCTCCAGTCAGGGACAGCGGCCAACCCCCCCTTACCACACAACTACCAGAAAGCTAGCGGATGGGAATGGGGGATGAGAGAGTGTGTCTGCAGTAAGATAACATGAGTGGTCGAGACAGAAAGGAAGTGTATTTGCTGTACGCACTCACTGGTGAGATGCGATGAGGTGTAGAAATGATTAGACGGTGGCAGCCACTGTAGCTGTGGCAAAGTCAGTAGCTCTGGGACAGAAAAGTTTGGTTACAGCCGAGCCCTGTTCCAGAGAGGAGAGTTGAAAAGATAATTGACGGAGGAGTGGATGTGCAAACTTTTTGAAAATAAATAAGGGAGAGTGTGTAATTAGGCTGCTGCTGAATCTGCTATCATTACTCTGCTAAGTTAATGTCTGTGGTGACTGGGAGAACGGGTGCTACACTTGAAGAGGGTGGGGGAACGGTCTGACACAGGAAGCCAGCGATCTGTGGGCAGTTAAGAGTGTGGCTTGCATCTTGACACCTCGCCGGCTATGGTCACACTTGCTTAACCATCGGGGTATAAAGCGTGTTTACAAACCAGGGAAGTTATCACCACTTCTCTTCTGGCAGGCACAACGTTTAATAGCTACCTCTCATTAGCCACCAATGCGTTGAAATGGGTGGAGAAGAGTTTAAATGAGGTCCAGATTTGCCTGCTGGTGGGTGGGGAGAGTCGTGGAGATCTGGAGCGCAGAAGCCAGGCTCTGAGCCCAGACAGCTATTGTGACTCAAGATGCTTCGTTATTTTTTTTTTTTTTTACATATTTTTTTATTCTTTTTTTTTCTCCAAAAAATGTCAGGACTTAACTGGAAGCAGTCGTGTGTGTCGAAAGGAGAACGCCACTGCAGTACACACAAAGAGCCAAGCAGTTGGGGGCCACACACACGCAACAAAAGACATGAGCGTGGCAAATCTGACTGTGAGGTCTACTCGTCAAGTTCTTGAGCACAAAAGGGACTGGACTCTGCCACCGTAATCTCCGGCTAAAGTGATTAATCTGCATGGATATGCTAAATCCTGTTAGAGCCAACAGTGGAAAGGATAATGGAACGTGGCACATTGGTTTTCTTTTGAATAAGAGGTTCCATGCAGTGAGATTGGGCTGAAATGACTTTAGTGAAGCATAATCCGTGGCAAAGGTGGCCAGGATGATACAGGAGGATGTCAAAATATCTGAGCTAAATAGTTCTGTTTGAAAAGTTCTGAAACAGAACTGAACTCACTGAAAACCTCTGAAAGTAGATTATTTCTGAACAACACAATACATAAGATTTTCTACTTGTTGATGTTGCTCTTAATTTTTACAGAAAACTAAGCCTTCACAAAAGATTACCAGTTAATCAGAACCAGCAGTTTTCGTATTCATTGCAGTACGGAGATGAGTGTTGAAATGTTGAAGGTCTGTGTTTACCAGGGCAACTCCAGAGTGACCAGAGGGAGGAGTGTTAACAAGAAGCCTGACAGACTGACTGACTGATGGGGGTGAGGTTGGCTGGCCAGAAGCAACTGAGATGGTGACCCAGACTGACTGATATCTCCACTAAATTGAATGCAGGGGCTGTTGTTGGACATCGATCAACTAAATAATGCCCTGGGATGTGTAAGCAAAACAGAGAGACATTTCTTGAGGTGATAAGAACACTAACAGGGAGATGTTAAAAGCTTGCTTTCAGGAGAATATGGGGAAGCTGCGGCCTACTGGTTAGGAATAAACGAAATAGAAACATTTCTTCATTTGACTTGTAGACACAAAGTCAGCACAGAGAACTTTCTGTGCTTTGGATGATCACTACCAGACATTTTAAAAACTAGGTTTCTCAAATAAGAGCACACATATCCACGCAAGGTAGGAGGGGCCAGACTATCGTGTAGGAGTAAAGAAATAAAAAGATACAGATTTAATCTCAATGGAGCGAGTCGACTGGGATGAGAAAAAGAGAAGAATTTTGTTAATCACACTCCAAGGTTTATCCGACATTGCTGCTCTATCTCAACATCAGCTTCCCATCACTCTGTCTGCTACGGCATGCAGACAGTCTGGGCTCCCAGACTTCTGCTATTTCTATAAGGCTACTAATCCAGTAGGCAAACATGGTTAAAACACTGACATTTGTCTTTTCTAAAATGTTGGCTTCATATTTGTTATTGCGGTGTATTTGACACACATTTTTTTTTTTTTGCTGTGAAATATTTTTTATTTTGCTGCTTATTGTTTCTGTAGATTTATAAAAAACAAAAAACAAAAAAACTCTGTATTACTCTTCTGATACTACTTCAAAATGATAGGTAAGACAGATAGAATGTTTTCCCTGCTTCAGTTCAAATATTCCATCATGAACTAACTGCCCACTTGAAAGCCCTCTCTTGAATAGAAATGTGGGAGGTATTCTCTGAGCATTTGCCAGAGAACGTCTTCACTATGGAGACATTAGAACTCAACCTAGAATAAAACACTGGGTCCAGAATTTATGGTCTGTGTTTTATATATGATTCTTTAAATGAGAAACTATAATGTGATTATAACACTATTCTTTAACCCTCATATTAGCCTATTGTGATTTATCACTGCTAAAATGCCCTTATCTTTAGAGTGGATATCTTGACCCAAAAGTTGATGAAAATCTAAATCAAAATGATGAAATGACTATGCTTTTGCTGCTGAAACAGACACATTTTATTATTTTTTTCATTTCACACCAAGGACTTATTTTATAATTGCCTAAGGAACAATCCCTTTAAACTACAGCAACAGCGTGTAGAGATGCCATCTAGATAGATGATTCAATCAACAGCAATACCATCAACAGTGAAAAAAAAATATTTCTGTCATACATGCATGATTATGTGCATGGGTGTGTCAAAACGTTTAACATTTCAGTGAAATTATTGCCATTTCCACAACATTCCAAAATACTGCGACTCACTTGCACACCCAACACATGATGTGATAGAAGATCAGAAGGATTCCCTTGTGAATGTTGTTTTTCATTTTTTTAAAAGCCTCCACAATCCTTGACCTGTAGAAGGATTAAGAGGTGATGGAAGTGGTTTTTACACTAATGATGAACAGGATCAAAGTAATTAGTTTACATAATGCAAACCACTATTTAATCAATTAAAAGCATAACTACAGTGGGTGCATGGAAAGACCACATTTGACCTGGATTCTGTTTTAACCACTGTCTCTATTATGTTCTTTGTTTGTGCCCCGCAGAACAGCAGCGTTGAGTGGCGAGTAGATTAGTGGGGAAATCTTTAGACTGTTTAAAGGTCAAGTGGTGTGTGTGTGTGTGTGTGTGTGTGTGTATGTGTGTGTGTGTGCATTTTATGCTGCCTAGAGAAGTGGCTATTTTTCCAGATAATACCGGCAGAAAACATGGACGCTTCATCCAGGCCAGTGTGAACCGTACACATCCGGTTGCCGTGTCGAGTGTGTTGTGTAATGCTCCGTTAATCTCCAGCAAAAAAAAAAAAAACGGCATTAAACAGCACTCTCTAAAACACCTTACTGCTTGATAGCGGCTCGGCTGCTACCAATGATGAAGCAATCCCATAATCTCCATGGCCCAGTAACAGCCTAGAATGAGCCTCCTGTTCAGAGGCTGGTGGACTAGAGTGATAAAAGAAATATATAAAAAAAAAAGGAATGAGGAAAAGAGTTACCCCTTCAGTGGGTTACATAAAAAAAAACAACCAGAGTGCAGAGAGCAGGATCATTAGCTGTGGTGCAGCATGACCCTACCGACGGCTCACGTGTTGCACAGGCTGGTAGCTAAAGGCCTTGAGCAGGAGCCAGCCATGTGTGTTTCTCGAGCTCTTTCTGTCGTTCTTGTCACACAGCCTCTCTATCACTCCTGTCCTCTCTCGCTCTCTTTTCCAAGTCTTTCCCTTTGAGCCTCTTTTTGTTTTTCCTCTCACTTTCCACCTCTTTTATCTTTCCTCCACTCTCTCTGTCACTCCCTTCATCACTCCAGTCAACAGCTCTGACTCCTTTGCTCTCTCTCTCTGTTCCTCTCATTTGGTCCTTTTTTATCATTCTCAGCCCTGTTGTCTCTCATTTCATTTAAATTTACTCTCCAAGTCACACACACACACACACAGAGAGAGAGAGAGAGAGAGAGAGTGAGAGAGAGAGTCACTAACACACACCCTTCCAGCTGCAAGCCTCGGTGTCTAATCTCCACTTCAAGAAAAACCAGAAAGAACATTCATCACGTTTGGATACTGGCTTTGGCGTTTTGTTGTTTTGTTTTAAACTCAGTTGCTCAGAAATGTCTAGCCACTGCAAGACAATCAGCTTCCTCTTTGTTTTCCCAGACTTCCTCAGTATGTTAAAAACCACAGATATGTAATATGTGATGGATCACTCATCTAAACAGTTAGTTTCAACTATGTATGGTTTGGTAGGAAGCAAAAGAGCCTAATCCAGGGCAGCAGCATGGCTAAATCTTGTATTTTGTCAAGTGCTTAGAGGATTTAGAGTAAAAAGCAAAAATCTCCAATATGTACTCAGCACCGTGCATGTTTCTGTCATTAACCTATTTAATAATGTGATGTTAGAAACAGCAGAATAATGAATACAGGAATGAATGAAAAGGCTTACACTGGATAAGTGAACACATCAATTGTGATGACTGCTTGCCTTGCACATCCGGTGTGCTGTTGATATGAACCAGTGCCAAACATTGCTGACTGGATGAAATCTTTGCACTAACCACTGCTCCTGTGGTTTACCCCCAAACCACCAAGCATGGCTGTTACAGTGAGATATATACTACCTGTCAGATACCTGCCAAAAGAAATACACCTCAATTCAAAGGAAGCAATGATGAAACATATTAGTATTGGATTAAACCCCACTTTCCCAGAGAGTATTGAGTGTTCATCTTGAGTGAGATCTCATCTGCTCACGCCCTTGATAGAGTGGAGAGATTCTAACCACAGACAAAACCTAGATCAGGATTTCATCTCAAGGGCTCAGGGGGTCAAGAGGATTGACCCTCGCAGGTGAAAAGTTCTCAGACCTCTTGTCAGTTGGAAAGGACTGCTGTGGGCAACTCTTCTAGAATCTTCTGGTTAGCTTCATTTCTGAGACCTTTCGCTTACCGTATTGCTGCTGCTGCTGCTGCTTCAGTCTATGTAAGCGTCTTGCTAATATCTTCCGTTATCTGAGATTTTCCACAGATAAACAAAAGGCTGTGCTTCTGCTTGCAACATCCTTTTCTTGTGAGGTAGGAAATATTTCAACAAATAGCTCAGAACTGACACACATCCCCTGTTATCTTGGCATAACATGTTTTTTTTGTTTTTTTGCCTGTAACAGCCCTCACTGTCCAAAAGCTCGCATGCAAACAGACCATAGCTCTGGGTGATGATGGGCAGCCATAACCACCCAGTGCCCCGCACACCACGACACATTAAGAATGGAGTGGGCCATTATATAAAGACATTGAACCAGACTCAAGGTTTTTGGGGACGAATTTAAAATACATGACAGAACACTCTGTTCTCCACCATTGACCACTAGCCATTAAACATCTGGGCAGAAGTGGAAAAAAGCACTGAGAGAGGCTTTCTGTAAGATGGCCCAGAGCTTTCCAGACTTCCAGACAGAAGGCTGGTATCAAAAAGACCATGAATGTACTTCTGTTCCCCTGGATATGTTTAGGCAAGAGTAAAAATTTTTGATCACATAATTCAGGCCAATTATGGTGAATTAGAGTGTGGTGCACTATGCCTGATTAAAACTGAAACCAGTGGGCACTTGACTTCAGTATGAGCTGGCCTGGCTGTACGGTTTCTGGAGCCTTGTTTCACTTCCTTGCTACCAGGTTATCATCGTGGCAGATCACTTGCCAGGCGCACATGGAGGAAAAGCAAACAGCGCTGAAGAAAAAAAAAACAGCTCAGAACACCACTTGGTTAATCTGCCTCGACCCATGCCGATCGATAGCGCTAGCGCAGCTAAAAAGAGGAAAAAGCCCTCTCCATATGGTTTTCATTGTATGAACCTGCCTCTATTAACATAATGGGAGGAAATCTCTCCATTTTTGAGCGCTAACAGGGACTCCATTGTTGTGTCTCCGTGACATCTGCACATTTTGACCTTCTTTTTTTCACAGAGCAACACAGTGTCATTCCGTTTTCCAACTGTAAAGAGACATGAAAAGTTAACCAAAAATCGAACTCTTGACTTCTCCCAGCTTGCCCTGACAATAAGGGGTCTAAACTTGGCGCCTTGCCAAGCATCTGCATGCACTCTTCACCAATGTCATGGAGTAAATTGTTTATGTACGGTGCGCAGAACTGTCTGTGGACTCTGGTTACAGAATTTATGTGGGCCCAGGGACCCGGTAGCAACCTCACTGACGGGAGACTGGAAACACAATCAGCCAGGTGTGTGGAACTTGTGTTGCAACATCGACAGACAAAATCTCTCACGGGCCACGCTTTCAGGACACAATTCATTAGAGGCTAACATTAGCCATTCATCCTTGACTCGGACCACCCTCCTCTCTCTTTGTCCTGACAAATAACACACACACAAACACACACACACATATACAGGCATACACACATAACAGGATATGTGGCTCCAGAGCAATTACACAACGGCAGGAACTATTTATCTAGTTAATAGTTATTTGTGTAATCATGCGCTCTTCTCAAAAATGACATCATTCAACTGTGCTCCACAGACTGATTAGCTCCTGCTGAAGATGAGGGGAGAGGGTAAAAAATGAAGACCCCATGCATGGAAGAATAGCAGCAAACGCTCAAATGTGTGAGGTCATCATTGCCCCATAGCCATCATGCTCCGCCGTGCCGCGGCTCTAATTGCGAAGACTCATGGGGTTGTGGACAACAATAGCACCACAGGCTGGAGATGATTGCCTCTGACACTGAGAAAATTACTTGCACAAACAGTGAAAAACAAACACTCCTTCCACTAAGCAGTGGAAAAAGGGGGCTGAGGCACGAGGATCTGGTCACGATGGCAGCAGCAGTGGTGATGGTGGTGGTGGTGGTGGTGCTGCTGGAAGAACAGAAATGTTTGTGTTGAACTGATTATCACCAAGGCCTGCTTCATCAGTTCTTACATATTTCTCTCCTATTGTGTCACAACACAGGACTTTTTATCTCCCAAAATGGGTATGGCCTTGTCCCGGGCCATGCCATGCCATGAGCATTCAGCTGCTCACTGTTCAAACAGTTTATTCATGCGTGTATGCTTTTCATTACGTTCACCACTTTGCATGCTATTAGAGCCTCTTAATGGCTTGTCATTGGAGGCCGTGTGTGTGTGGTGTTTGGGTTTGTTTACTCTGGGCTCCAGGCGTCCAGCGGGAAGCCCGTCGGACGCCTGATCCCACTTTCCAGCCCTGCCACTCTGTGTTACTTATGGCCAGCAAAACCTCAAGGGAGGAGGACTGAAGGATCCCTTTCATTCCCGTCCAGCATGGAATCGCACGGAGGGTCCCAATCCAGAAGAGCTGTATGTGTGTGTGTGCGTGTGTGTGTGTGCGTGTGTGTGTGTGCGTTTTCTTCTCCGCTAGCCTCAATGCCATTTTCCCTCTTCCACTTCACCTTGCTTTGATTGTGACATGTTAACATGGCAACTCCCACTTATAACAATGACTGCTCAGGTCACGTAAATACTCCAGCCTAGTTTTTTCAAGCAGTGCTGTCAGTTGATGGAAGTTTGGTGGAGTGTTTGAGGCATCAAAATGTTCCCGAAAGCCCAAAATTAGACCCTCAAAAGGCCATTCCCTGCGGTGTATCGCTTGGCCCTCTGAAGTGCCTCTGTTGATGAGGGAGCTGAGAGGCTTTTAGTGGGCGAAGAACAGAGCTGACCCCTGCTCCATTCTCACCATCCAAGCACCCGTATCCCACACACGCTGCCAGGGGAGGAGGAGAAGGAGGCACCCATGGGCCAGTGGTGCATTCCATGGCTGCCTCTCACCCTGTGCACACCCCAGTGTACCGACAGGCAGTGCCCAGCCACAGAGAGGTCACTCATCCCACACACACACTCACATCCTCATACTCATAGACACATGGATACCCACACATTTTTAACCACATGCTCTAAACACAGAAGACGCGCATACACAAAAACACACACACACACACACACACACACACAACCTACCACATACATCTTCATATTTGAATGCTTGTTTGTCCACACACTTTCAACCAAATGCTCTTATAAAAGTACAGATATGTGCACACAGGTTCTCATTCTAAGGGTTACATCCTTATGTCCAATGAACTAAAACCTACAGGCCCTAGGAGCCACAACAAACAGCACACACACACACTCAAAAAATACACACACTCTGTGGGATGCCTGCACTTGATAAGTCACCATGCTGTGTTCTGTCATTTGAGGTGTCTGCTGTGCAGTAACCACTCCAGCAGGCAAACAAGAGAAAGCGCAACAGCAGATGGAAGAGATTAGCCTGCCGTCTACACTACCTCACACAGAACACTTAACGCCTGAGTATTCTACCTCACACAGAACACTTAACCCCAGAGTATCCTATCTCAAACAAAACACTCCATCTGAAAGCGTTTTACCTCACACAGAACACTCAACGCCAAAGGATTATTCCACCTCACACAGAATACTTAACGGCAGAGTATTGTACCTCACACAGAACACTTAACATCAGAGTATTATTCTACCTCACACAGAACATTTAACTCAAGAGTATTCTACCTCACACAGAACACTTCACTCTAGAGTATCCTACTTCAAACAAAACACTTAACTCCATAGTGTCCTACCTCAAACAAAACACTGCATCTGAAAGTGTTTTACCTCACACAGAGCATTTACCACCAGTGCATTCTACCTTACACTTAACGCTTCACTCACCTCACTTCACTCACAATGCACATTTCACCTCACATAAAACACATAACAGGATCCCTGACTGGTAAGACACACTGGGATCAGCTATATTTAACAGCACTAAAAATGCTTTCTTTTTTATTAAAACTTTTAGAAAATCCCTTCATTTGCAGAGCTTGTAAGCTGCCATTGTGTTCAGGTCTCGATGCTTTCTGGCTAAAACAGCTAGCAACAGTTTGACTACTGCACCTTGATTGGACCTTGATCAGATTCAACCAGGTGATGTCACTTTTGACAACAATGTCAGTTTACGAGTGAAAGAATCTTCTAAACTTTTACGAAAACCAAAAACATTTTGAGTGTTTTTAAATCACGTTTATGTAGCTGACACCAACATCAATCTTACAAAGCCAATTAGTCTTGCTAGCCAGGGATCCCTTTAACTCTAGTGTGCCCTTCATACAGTTAACTCCAGACTAGTGTTCTACCTAACACAGAAACAGTTAACTCCAGAGCATTCTACTTAACACAGAACTGTTAACTCCAGAGCATTCTACCTAACACAGAACTGTTAACTCCAGAGCATTCTACCTCACACAGAACAGTTAACTCCAGACTAGTATTCTACCTCACACAAAACATTCCATCTGAGTGTTCTACCTCACATAGAGCAGTTAACTCCAGACTAGTATTTTACCTCATAGAATATTCCATCTGTTAGTGTCTACCATCTACCTCACACAGAACACTCCACTACACACCTTACATAAAAATCTTCATCAGAGAGTGTCCTACGTCACACTGAACATTCGAGAACATTCTACCTCACACAGAACACTTGGCAGCAGCAGCTGCAAGAGCGCCAAACCTGAGGAGAAAGCCTCACACTGCAAGACCTACTTTTCCTATACTTCAGCACAGCTTTGTTCTGCCACCATTATGTGTTGATTTAAGGTTGCTGCACATGTAAAAGACATTAGCAATGTAATATTGGGCTAACAAGTGTAGCATAAAACTGGACTGGTTATTTTCAGAGCCCTGTCTTCTCAGGTACGCCTTGTAACCACACCGTTGAATTATGATGTTGTTGAATGCCTGGAGATTTTCAGCACCGGAGTTCCAGAATGCATGAATCATTAAAAGGCATGAGCTTGTTACTATGTGATACAATACCCCTATTTTCACATCACTATGGTAATTAAAAACATTTAAGGAAAAATCCTATGAATTATCAACTACAGTATAAGAAATGGTATATGCATTGGCTGATAGTCTCTGTAAAATTGGATGATTATCTACGCATTAACTACATTTACTATGTTTTTGTGTGTGCATTTTAATCTGGGTTCAGGTCATTTCTACAGGGAGAGAAAGACATTTATTTCCTGTACATTTCGCAGTTAGTTTTGGCCAGCAGGAACAGAGCACACTCCAATTTCCATCTGTCCTCCCTCCCTCTCCTCTCTCCCTCTCCCTTTCTCTCTTTCTGTGTAACACTGCCTGCTCCAAGACCACGGTTACCATAGCAACATTTTAACATGTTGACAACTATCTTCCCCCCTGAATCTGTAGCAGAATGATAAAGTGAAGACTGTTGCAGAGCTGAACACAGTTTTTCTCTCCCCCACCTCCCATCCCCCTTTCTTTTCTGGACATCCCTGAGATAAATCTCGCACAAGACTTTCCATGGAAATTCAAATGCAAAAGGGGTCATTAGAGTTATTAGCATGTAGCTTAAAACCCCTTGCCGCCGCAGCAGCAACAGCAGAAGGCATCCAGCATGGAGCTGGAAAGAATGTTTCCATCCATAGGAGGACCGAGCACATGTGCTCACTCATGGCCCTGAAACACCCAGCCAGTCGGCCCACAATGGAGGAGTTCATGCAATAGGCCATCTGCACCGGATTAGCCTCTCTGTCTCTCTCGCTCGCTCTCTCTCTCAAAAAAAAAAAAACATTTGGGTTCTGATCAGACGGGAACAGGTATGACTGACCGTTTGCAGACAGACAGACTCATCACCAAAGTTACATGCCCTACAACAGACGCAGTGATTAGAGGGGCAGATGTGGAGGCCTATAGCCGTGTGTTAGAGAGGGGAGTTGCCCCACTCCTCCTTCAACACTAGGAAAGCTCCTTCAACGCTGCTCCGTGAGTTAGACGACCACATCTGACCACATGGCTCTTTCCAGCTGCTGCAATAATCCTGGGAATAGCATGAAGGTAAAATGTTCATAAAACTGTCTTTTGAGGAAAAGTTTTATGCTTTTTTCCAAAGCGTTTGCCAAGAGGACTGCAAACTTCCTTCCCACCAGAACCAGCTTTATCATCCCCACTGAGAGAGCGAGAGCGAGAGAGAGAGAGAGAGAGAGAATGAGAGAAAAAAAAACAGAGAGAGAGAAAAGAGTAATTAACTTACATAGTAAGCTCTTCATTTTATGTTCACGGCCAACAATGTAGGTGGAGGGGAAGGCGACAATGTTAATGATTCCTTTCACCTTGGGACACGTTGTCAGGCCCGCAGTAAAGACAACAAGCCTAATGTGTAATGACCTAATGAGGCAAAAATGTGTCCATAACATACTTGGTCCAGTGTCATTTGCCAGCAGTGAGTGGACCTCACCCTCTTTGTTGGACGACCTCATCCTTCAAAAATGTCTGATTGAGGAATGCAGATTGCATGTCATTCCCAGGGTCATGACCTTTTTATCCTGTGACTGCTCTCCACAGGGCGGCAGGGCAAGGGCAACAACAAAACAGGAAGTGCTACACTATCGATGTTTATTCTCCCTACTTCACACCACCCTAAAGTGTTCATTATATGAACCAGCAGCAAGCACGACACCATGGAAGGTGGTTTGTCCATACACACAATAGCCCAACAGACCACAAGGAAGTTGAGGCGGACATTTAGACTATTCAAAAGAACTGAAATGTCTTTTTCACAAAAAAAATTTAAAAATGCAGCCACTTATGGGCATAAACAGCACTACAGCGCCGAGACCTACTCAGTTCATCTTTGTTTTAACATACTATAAATTACTTTGGATATTATCGAAATCCATGCAATGTAATAAACATATCATAAATAATTAACAAAGGGCTCCAATTTGTTATGCAGTATACAATAGATTCTTTCAGCTGCCTTTGCTGTGCAAACATGGCTAGTACCAGAATGTCACAAAACCCCAAATTCCTGATAACTATCAACGAGTGCACTTGCCAGGGTCATCCAGCCATCTCTCTCTCTCTCTCTCTCTCTCTCTCTCTCTCTCTCTCTCGCTCTCTCTCTCTCTCTCTCGCTCTCTCTCTTTCAACTGGAATAGGGGACTAGGGGCTGAGTGTGCTGAATCACAGCCAAGTCATGTGGTTTTCACATTTTGCCGTCAGATAAATGAGTCCTGTGTGGTCGGCTCTTATGCTCCTCCATTATAAATAATTGCATTTCAACTCCGACTGTAGGTATATAAGAGGGGAGGGTCAACCTGGGGGCCGTCATGATACTGCAGACACACTGACAGAGGTTAGACACAGTTCAGCTTAAACCACGGGGCATTCTTGAAAGAGACGAAGAGAAAAAAAAGAAGAAAACAATGAAATTACAGTGTTTCAGTGGATGCTCTCAGTGGTTGTGTGGGGATGAATACATTCTAAATCCTATATGATTTCTGTGTGCCGATTATGAAATATGAGCAGATGAAACATGTTTGAAGACTACCCTATATGATTCACAGTGCAGGACGTAGTTACCAGCGACAGAGGTGACATGAAACCAATGTGAATCAAATCGTTGTTTGAAACTTTCAGTAATATTTATATTATTTCTATACATTATAGATCTTCTTTATTATAGATTATCTTCTTGACAAAGCACTGTATCATCAGCATACATATTTTACAGCTTTGAGTACCCTAACAAGCCAATAGCTAAAAGGCTGACAGACTAACAAATCTATGACTTTATCTCAGCTGAGAAAACATTCACTGCTAACCATGCACAAAGTCACTTGTATGACACGCGCACACACACGCGCATTATTGTGACTGGTGAATCACTTACTGTCATCTAGACACCTCTAAAGCAAGTGTCTCTCCCTCTGTCTCTCTCTCTCTCTTTCTCTCTCTCTCTCTCTCTCTCACACACACACACACTCACGCTCACACACAAACACACACACACACACTTGTTATTGTGACTGGTGAATCGCTTACTGTCATCTAAACACTTCTAAAGCAAGTGTCTCTCTCTCTCCCTCTCTCACACACACACACACAGACACACATGCCATTTCTCAGGAAGCGAGGCCAGGAGGCTCAGGTTCTCCAGGGCAAACACTCCATCCCCAACATATCTAATGAGATATCAAGCATAAAACACTTTTCCTGTTCTGCTCCCTGTTGACTCGGAAGCCCTCCTGCTTTCTGCTGAGCTCAGGAATTCATGCCTGGCCAAGGCAGGTCAGTGGCCTGGCTCCCTGGCTGGGGAGCTCCGTAAGTGGGCATAGAAGCCTCAATGTGCAGGGCAGTGCCCTCTGGAGCACAGCTGGACTCCTGACAGAAGAGTGTGGAGATGAGTTTTTTAATCAAGAGAGGGAAAAAAACAAACCACGGCACATCCTACTCCCCCGATGATGGCTGTTGCTCCAGAACGGAACCCCAATCAAGCCAAAGTAGAATATTTGATGACTTGATACTGCAGTAAATGATACTACAATATAGTATATTTCTAGAGTAACCTTATAGTCTATAATGTACTTTGTAGATTGTTTCTCCTTACAGTGTCGAGGGACTTACATAAAAGACATGTCCTGTCTCTAATCTGCAAAAGGCCCTGACATATTCTTGACATAGTAAAATAATCACTTAATGTTAGCTTCCTTCTTGCATATTCATTCTTTTCTGTGTGTTTTTGTGCTGTATCTCACCCTCATACCTGTGCATCACACGTAGACCTACAGCAAACATCGGTATCAACAGGATTTTGCACTCAAACAAAGCAACAGCCAGACTGGTGCTCAGACAACACTGGCAGCCCTCATAAAGAACAATAGAATTACAATGGACCAAAGGAATGCGTACTTGACCTCAATTGCACCAAAATTAAAGTACACAGACAGCAAAACGTTGTGAGTTATTAACACAATCTGTCCAGTTATGTTACAAATTGGCTGTATACACTGTCGGCCTACAGTGTGTGTGAGTGCCATGTCACACTTATCACCCTTCTCTCACTCAAGGGCCATTTCAGCTTTATCCAACAAGGCCGCATTGTCTCTCTGTAGACAACGGTACGCTGTGCAGCAAAATATTGCAGCGCTTTTTCAGCACTGGCTCACGAAAGTGGGCATGCAGTAAGAAGTGAGGATTTATGACTGATCTGCATGGAGAGAACGAACAATAGGCCCTGTAGTCACTCACAGAGAGAGGTGGAGGGAACACTTAGTAGAACACAAATAAAAGTTCTTGAAATGTTTTCCAAGAATGAAAATAAACTGAGAAAATGAATACTAATACCCTATAATTTTGTCAATTAGATGCAATTTGGTAGATGGTCATTTGATAAATTATGAAATGATGATGGAGACTTTTTCATATTGACTTTGGATATGGAGTAGTCTAAAAATGTTTTTGATGGAGTGTTTTAATACAATAAACACATAAACACATACACACACACACACACTCAACCACTATTACTGTCATACATCAATTGTAGCTCAACATGCAAGAATGAAATATAAGGGGAAAAATCCTGTTAATCAGTGTCAATGACCAGAAGTTGATCGATTGTACAGTGACATCGCCTTTATGTTTGAATCAGTTTGTCTTGGCCAGTAACAGTAACAGCATACTGATTGGACACAATTTCAACTATTTCTTTAGATATTTTACAGAAATATCAAGATTAGAAATCATTAAATCAATACTATTATGATTGTACATGGGGTTTTTCTATGGTCTATTCCAACAGAAATCTTTAAAAATCTATCTATCACTCTATGAACTGATAACGCAAGAGTATGCTAAATCATTCATCTCCATTCAATCTCTATACACAAAGTCTCTTTTTCCCCACCACTTCAACAGAGTCACTGGCACCCCAAAAGCAACCGCTTAGCCATTCAAGGACACCTTGCTCAGTGTAACACATTGGCAATGGCAATGGCATTGTCATACATTTGTTTCACAGCAACAACGCCGGCCTGCCCACAGATGTGCCTGCCTGTTAGTCAGCTAAATATGTTCAAGCATTGGCCAATGCTGATTATTCAAAAATCTCATTTAACCAGTCTATAGCTCTATCTAGGCGGGGAGCTGGAACACCCTAAGTCACTGCTGAATCCTCTGGAGATGTGATGGGCCACTCAGAGGTGCACTGATGGAGGAGGAGGACATTCACTTGATGTACCAGTAAGTCATCACTTACTTGACTATTCTGCAGAGTCCCAAATAAGCATTCAAAGCACTTCTAAGAAACCTCATTGTATTGTATGACTATCAAATCCCATTGTGAGTTGTTCTCATTACTCATACAGACTGAGGGTGCACTGGCTGAAATGTCTACACGCCTTTTTATATATTTTGTGTTTTTCTTTTTATGTGTCCTGTCTTTCTGTGGACCTGAGTCTTTTAAATAAACTGACTTGAACTGAACTGAGCTTAATTAAACCTACATAGAACATATAGTACAACATCCCATGACAAGCTGAAGTGTACATCTCAAGAGACATATTGAGGTGTTATTTCTTTCTTAGGGAGAGTTAAGAAAAAGATGAGATGACTGCAAACGATTTCCAAGTAGCAAAGTGAAGTTTAACACATCAACTTATCATCTTTTCCATGACTGATATCATCCTGATCAGAGAGACCTTTGCGAACTTTATTTATTTGGCCACTCAATCATTAGTAAATCAACAATACTATTCAGTGCACATTCTCACGTGCCTTACTGCAGAATTGTACTTTGGGAGTTTAAAGAGTGTTAATTCAAATGGTGAAACTTCAGGAAATATTCAGGCAAAATCTAATGCCTCTGGACTGGGTAAAATAATATCACTACTCCTTCTTTAGACTTTTTGATCTCAAGTCTATTTCATTAATGTAATGTGCTAGATGAACTGCAAGGTACAGAGTGACATCTCAAAACAGATCACATAGGAAGAGAGAGCTATGGTGAATGGAGTAATGAGCTGGAATGATGGGCACTGACTGGAGTACAGCAGAGTTCTTCAGTATGACCGGCACCATGCTGCCTGACCTTAGCAAATGCCCCGAGGATATCACTATAGGATTCAAAAAGACCCAGATCTTCATTTTCTTTTCTCTACACAAGTGATACCTAGTGATACCCTTGTCCAAGAACACTTAGGCCATGTTACATAACACAAAGGACAAGGAGCAGGACATTGAATGTTCCTCTTCAGATAATAGCCTATCACTCCCACACTACTGAAAACACAATTCATTATGCTCCATTTTTTTATTCTACAGGAATTCCTCAGGAATTAGTGAAAAAGCCAGATAAACAATATATAGCCTATTAGGGAAATCATAAAATACTAGAAGAGAAATAAACATACACACATACTGTGTGTGTGTGTGTGTGTGTGTGTGTGTGTGTGTGTGTGTGTGTGTGTGTGTGGAGGGTGGTAGGGGGTAAAGGTTATGATTAATGTGTAAAGGGCAGGATATACCCGATATATGCTTATCGAAGTGTGAAGGCCTTATCACCACCTGGAACGTGTAATATTCACCGATATTCGCATGCCGATATCCCTTACTTAATTATGGCGTTATACTTAATGCACAATCACATGCGCTTACCTTTTGGTCGACTATTGAGCAGACAAGGTCCTTCACCGCAGATAGGGACAAGTCGTTCGGCTCCAGGTTAACAGTTTCACGGGTGAGTCCAATTTGAAGAAGAAAAGACACCCCATGAAACGAGCTCCTGGAGTTCGTTGGACTTGGAGCATTCAAACTCCCATTGGAGAGGCGGCTGTACAGGACAGGACTTGGGGACGGGGAGGGAGATGGTGGCGCGGGTGGATGCTGAGAATAGAGGTAGGCTTTAGGGAAGGTCGGTGGAGTCGTACTGCTGCAGGTAGACATTTGGGTGTCCTCAAACCGCTGAGATGATCACTGTGTGAAAAAAACTATTTATGATTGCAAATAAACCACTGCAGCCAGTCCAGTGACTCACTGAACTGTGCACGACAAATAGGCTACGTAGTTGAGGCACCCAGTCCAATGAGAGAAAGTTCCTACATGAGTTTTTTCAAAGTTTAGAGGACGTGTGCAGTAATACTGCAAGTCTCATTAAAAGCCTCCTCTTTCCAACAGAAAGGCAGACAGCGGTCGAATAAGGTGTGTACAAACGCATCTTCCGTTGCATGAAGTTCACTCCTTTGTTCAAATCCAACTCTTGCATGGAGAGATGACTCCCGAGACAACACCACAGCGTATCCGATACATTCGCTCCCCAGGTCAGATTTCGTGGCTCCAGCACGGCCCAAAACAAAGACTTGCAGGAGAGTGTTTTCCTCTGGTCAAAAACGACTGAAAACAGGAAAAAACATTTTACATTTATTTACATTCTTACATTTATGTTACAATTTATCCAGCAAACAAGCAATCCAGTCTACTATCCTCAAGTGATCACACAAACGATCACTTCAACTATTAGTAGCGTAGTAAACATACACCAGAGTAGGCCATTTAGTTTTTTGATAGATGGTAGATAGATCGGTCACAGATAGCGACTAACTTTTAAGAGGATCTGGGCCACGTCTATAGTGAGCCCCTCTTCATTTACGCAAACAGATACATAGATTACAACTACTTCGCACTGTCTTGTCCATGGCAAATGTTACTACCCTAACCATGTTTGCAAGAGGTTTAATCATAATAAATGTTTTCATTGTGATTCTAACTTGTTTATCTATGCCTGGTCACCAAGTACCCAACATCTGGAACCACGGCTACCCAAACATCTGGACCCTCCCACTCCCGACTGGAGAGCTGGCAAAGAGCTGCACGAGTTCACAAATGCCCGCAAAACAAGTTATACAATACTTTGTTTGTTTACCAAAAACACATCAAGGCATATTCTTTTATCAACCATGAACAACGAGTAAGGTTTTAAAATCGTGCCTGATATTTAGAATACATTACCTCTACTTTCTTCGCAAAGGGCGATATTTTATCCTAGCAAGTGAATTTCAAAAAAGTTGTAATTCCAACAACCACTAAATTCGGAGACTTTATGAAAACTATCACTTCTTTTCTGGTAATCTGGGCAAATAGCCCAGCAGTAGACCTATTGGTGCACTTGAAAAATACAGTCGCCGCTGAAACCGGAGACCTGTCCTCTCTTAGAAAACTTTCTCTTATCTTCTATTTGCTGCCAGATACCTACTTCATGCGCATCTTATTATCCCTCCAGCTGTGACTGCTCGCCCAGCTTCGCTAAAAAAGATGAGAAGCGCTGTCTGGGTGTTGAAGTTCCGTCGACAAAAGAATTTGGCGCTTACAAATATGCAGATGACTACAACTACACAGATGCAACAGATTTTTTTCCTACTGAGACGGTGCGCATGCCTGTTCCACGCGCACTGTTTCCGTTATGTGGGGAAGAAGACACGCCTAATAGTTGGGATTTTCGCGACATCTATCGGTACCCAATTCTGTAAAAGGAACAGATTTGTTTTTCCAGTTGGCGTGATAGAGTTGGACCTCATAGCTATTCTCCTCGATATCCACAGAGGACATGAATTATCGAGGTAAACCATGTTCATGCCCATTTTTACGTTTTTTGTCTTTTGTTCTCTGTTTTGAGATTACACGAAAACATTTTTTTTTTTCAAAATATCTTAAGCCTTTCAAGCGTGTAATTGTCTGTCCATCGTGTAACCCATCCTTCAATAACTGCTGGCCTCATTGATCATGAAAGGCTTAAGTAAACATGGAATTTATGAGCATGTAAACATTGACAGTTGGCATGTTATTGGCCATTAATGTTACCCTGGTACAACTACCGTGAACCCAAATTAAGTGTGTCAATAGTAATGTGCTATCCAAAGTTGTCATAACAAAGAGTTGTAATAACAAAGATTTATTAACACAGCTTAACAAACAAGTAGAGTGAATGGTGAACTGTTTCTAATATTGTGGAAATGATGGTTCGATCTTCTGGGCCCAGGCCATCAGACCTCCGCAGATGTCTTTCACACTAATACTGTCCACCTCAAGGCCAGACATCTTCTCCAGGATCTGAACAGCTTTCTGAGAGTCATTTCCCTGTTTGCAAACCACATACACTGGGAAAAAAGCACAAAAAGAAAAATCACCAATAAAAACAACATTCTAAAACTATGAAAACATGAAAAAGTGAATTTAGGGTGAGTATCCATATTTAAAGATCCACCATAAAACCTTAAAACAAAACAAAACCATTTTCTGCTATACAGGGCAATGTTAATGTGCCATTACAATACCTTTCTTAAAATAGCAAGCAAAAACAACACATCATTAATAAATTACACCGTGACACCTTAAAAGTATACCCGCCACCCATAAAATCTTCATTATTCAAAAGGGGGCCAGCTGTTCACCAAGATATTTCTGTGTTGGAAAGGAATTGCCTAGCAACCCAGTCACCTTCGCCCGCAACACTGCCATCCAAGACTGAAGAACGATCTGGCAAAAGCGTGACTACAAAGGCTTAATTAGTCAGAGGAAACTCCAATTACTCTTCTTTTGTGTTCTGTATATGGACGTGAGCTGTGGGCATGAAGAAGCGGGACAGTGCAGGTATTGGCATTGAAAGTGGTACAACTGTTGTTGCTGCTGCTGAGAGCACATTATGCAGCCAATTTAACATGCACAGCTCCACACCGGTGTTTTGCAGGAGGGGCAAAATAGCCAACTCTGACTCTACCAAAGCTCTTGACCTACTGTCTGATATTTATTTAAGAGATGAGAGAGAGGCAGAGGGGTAATGTCTGGTGACCTACTTGCTCCTGAGGGAGTTCACATTAATAATCAGATTCTAAAAATAGTAATTCACGTAGTGTTTATCAACAAAAGGAACAATTGATCAACCAATATTGTAACACCCTGCTTGTTCTATGCACACAGCAATATCGGTCACACAGAGCATGTGACTCCTAGTCCATACCAAAGCAAAATTTTGTATACATTACTGCCCTTCATACCATGAGTACACACATCCTCAAAGGATCCTAACGAGCGCTAGGAACTTCTTACCTGGTACCTGAGACTCAGCAGTCAGCTGTTGCTTGAGTTCAATGATCCTCTCCTTGAGGAGGTGGATGTGCTCAGCTTTCTTCTCCTCAATGCTGGCAAGGGGAATATCTGATGGCTTGCATAAGGAGACACATCAGTAACATCAACACAGTCCTACATAATTTGCAAACCAAGAGAGAAACATGTACAAGTCCATTTTTTCCAAATAGTTTAAAACAACTGAGAATGTTTACATAGACCAGTAACTGAAGTGCTCATTGGGACTGTGAAGACTGCATTACTCTACATGACATTTCTAAATGGGACCAACCAAATATACATGTCTTTTGGATAAGCCTGCAAAGCAAAACTAATATTTGTTAACACACATGAAAGGATACTAAGGGAAAACGGCAGATGGCATATATCCACTTCCACACACGGCCGGACATCTAGTAGAATATGAGGATCTGAACTGTCCACAATGGATTTATACTCCTGTAAGAATAATTGAGGTGGTTGTATAGTTTTACCAACATACATATATTAAGTCTAAACAGTAGAATACTGAGCACTGTTTGTTGAATCTGACATTTTTATAAACGTTTTCATTTTTGTTATTGAATGCACACCTATGAATGACAAAATGAATAAAGCACAAATGTATGTATATAGGAGATTAAAGGCTTTAGAGTCAACATTTCATTAGCATTAGCATTCCAATGTGTGGTGTATTTGTGAAATCATACCTGTACAGTAACCCTCTGTTCTTTTGACAGAAGATTCAGTCTTTGACACTAAAAAGATCCAGAGAAGGAGAAACAAGGTGTTCAGGACAGGTTATGTATAAATACTCAATGCATCATTTCAACACACAGTTAAATTAGACTTTAGATGCAGTGGTTTGATAGTGAGCCCTTTGAGAGTTCAGCAAGGGTCAGTTCACACAAAAACCCTATTTAAGTCACCTGACAACAAAGGAGGACTTGTTAGGTAAAAGAACGTAGACATTGCCATTTTCATTAAGCTGAGGCAAAACAAACTGACTGAGAAGAAACGGTGCATTAATAACGCCTAAAATGGATGTGTTAATTTCAAAAGTCAACTGTGTGGTAGAACTGTATAAACATCAACACTATTAGACTTTCAGGTCTTGTTAAATATAACATATTTTCAACACTGCCACCACCTTTATGTAAAACCACTGTATGAATACATTTTAGTTTCTTGCTTCATTTTCATGATGATTTTCAAAACAAAATCCTATAGACCTCAATTTCCAAATTCTATCTAGAGTCTACAATTAACTGGCTGCAACGACTACATATGACTACAGATCTCATTTCAGTTTAATATAAGGTACAAAGCCAAATAGAGCATAATACAAAAGAAACACAAATAGCTGTTGGCAGAATTTAATGAGGATTCACAGTGACCTCTAATGGGCATTGGCTAGTCTGCACTACATCACCAATAGAACTTTTGCCATGTTATGTTGATGACTTTTAGAATAAAGTATCCTAAAATGACCTAGACACAGAATGTTTTGATTTTATGTCAAAAACACCTAAACATGGTTGTGTCCTTAAATCCACTAAAGTTAGCATGCAAATCATCCATCATCGAATTTCCAATAATAATACATTCTACTACCATGTTTTACCAACACGTTCTACCACCACATTCTACCACATGTGGCCACTGTATAAATAAAGTGCAAGTGAATACAAAGCTATGTTCAAGACAAGTCAAAACCAAAGGTATTCCACCAGACCTTCCACACACAGCAGCTTTAAACAGCTCATCATGTAAGCAGCCCAAGAGTCCCTATCTCTAACCTTGTCAGTCGCTGCAGAGCCACAAAATGTTTCATAGTTCTGCAGCTGTGTGACGGTTGGGTTCTCCCCGCACACAGAACAGCTTGCCTGCTTCGACCGCAGACGGATCGAGCGAAAACGAGTTTCTTGAGCATCAAACATTAGCAATTGCTGTCCACAAGAAGCTTTCGGCTGTTAAGGAAAACTCATCTAGGTAGGTTGTGCATCTCTCTCTCGCTCTCTCTCTCTCTCTCTGTGTGCGTGTGTGTGTGTGTGGATCATTTTGAAGGATACATCCTTGACCAGAGGCAATTTTCAGAACTTCTAAAGCTTGGAGAGAGCCCATAATTCCAGGAACTGACACACACACACACACAAAAAAAACAGGTAACTTAAGACCTTATATATAGGATCAAAGATTATTTTATCTTTACACAATACACATGGTTATATTAGAAATAACAAATACCTAAAGAACCTTGTTTACAGGAAAGTCTCAAACTCACCCACGCCAAGAACACCGCCGTCCGAACAATTGGTCACTGTCTCTGGAGGTGGAGGGACTGGGTAAAGGCACCTGTAGCAGGGACCTCCATTGTAGTTGTACACTGTGAGCTATGCATACAAGTTAAGAATGTTTAATGAATGTCCTTGGCGAACTATTTACCGTATCATTTGTGAGCAAAAAAAGGTGTGTGGGGGTAACTGCCAGCACAGAATATCTCAACTCGAACTTAAATGATTGCTTTACATTTAAAGAACCAGGACTGTGTCATTGGTGCTTTTTGAGCACGTACTGTAAATACTCAGAAAAACACAAAGCCCAAATAGACAGACTGTTTGCAAGTGAAACAGACAAGACCTTAGAACCTAACCTTTAATGTTCAAAGAAAGTTCTGGAATGTTCCGATGGTATTGAAAACTATGACGGTTTCTATGACAGTGTATCGGCTCACCTGTCCTTCCATTCGCAAGGCACTGGCAGACACTAGGGGTTTCCCACTTAGCACACAGGCATCGTTCACCAGGTACCGTGTAGGGACATTATCAGAACAGTCAGCCACAATGTCATACATGTTAGACTGGGTCAAGAAGTCAAATATCACAAACAGTGATTCGGACATCACAACATAAAATGCAGTAATGTACAACCAGCAACCATTATATAGCCAAAATGCAATACAAATGAAACACAAAATCAAACAAAGAATTTAGGGTGAATGTTGGGGCAGGTGTACTTTGTATATACTTTGTTTTTTAAACCCTTTCAATAAAGTTTCATTATTAGCGCCATAGCTGCTCCCACAGGGTTCCCATATGGCAGTTTGATGTCATATTGAGGTTTTTCACCTATGTCATAATGCTCACTGGTTGGCTTGGTAGGCGGCTAGTAGGCATAAGCGCTAGCATAGTCATTAAAGTATGAATAGGAATTACGAGCGTAGGTTATATCTTTTTTAATAAACAAAGAAACAACAATGTGGCGAAAGTAGTTTGGGAACAAAATAGAACGTTCAAGCAGTGTTTTTGGTTTTTACTATTGAAATATATGTATGTCATAGACACCATATCTTATTAGCAAAATAGACTGGAAGGATACTGTTGTATGAGCTGCAGGGCATTCTCAGGGGAGAGCTGGAGATGATAGGGAACACACTGGACAGTAGAGTTCAGCCTGACATGGAGACATACGCAACACACAAATAAGACAATCAGGTTAACTTCCAAAGGCCGGGCAAAGTAATGATCAAACTAGTTATCAAAGATCATTGGCTCCTGAAACAGAAGAAGTTAATTATTCTCAAAAACCAAAACAAATTATTAGCTGAATCATAGTGCTTACACCTTGAACCCTCAAAGACATGCTGGAATTCACCAATAATGAGGTTGATTCATACCAGTTAAGTCTTTAGGACCTAAGAGGAGGCCATTGGGATTCAGTCACTATGTACAACTAAAAAGTCACCACTTCACCACAAAAGGTCTGAGATACCTTTTGATAGCCTGAGCAGCAGACTGAGATTTGGGCCGACCCTGAGTCAGTTCTGAGTGGAGGACCTGACGATGCAGATTGCTGAGTTCCACCTCATCATAGTCCAGCAGGCCAAGACGCCCTACAGTTAAACCACAGCGAGTTTTCAATAAGACTAAATAATACACATACATGTTTTAAATAGATGCTGTTTATAATCTGGTTACAATTTACATATAGTTTTTAGAAATGCAAAGCTTGATTACACATATTCACAACAACACCCGGTTGCAAGTGGCATAAAATAAACTGACCTATTCCTGCTGCAGCTAAATACTGCGCCAGTGGGCAGCCTAGTCCTCCACAGCCCACTATCAAAACAGACGTCTTTGACACTTGAACTTGGCCTGCAAGAACAGTTTGATTATACTAATATTAAGACGTGGAGACAATACTGTGACGGTATGCAAATATATAAAGTTAGTTGTTATGCAGGCGTCCTGTGTTATGCACCTTTTACACCAAACTCGGGCAGGAGAAGTTGTCGACTGTATCGCATAATGTCTTCATTGGTTAATGATGTTTTTGGTGTAAGCGGGGCTAAACGTGTTAGTTTTTCCTGAGGATCCGTTGGAAAACAGGTGCTATCTGAAAACTGAATGGTGAATGAATGAATGAATGAGAGAGACCAGTCATTAACGTTAGATCACTGGATAGAATAGGTTATTGTTATGCGGAGATCAAATCACTATTCTACAATAACAATAACAATTATTTGCAACATTGTTACAACTGCCCGACAGCGTTACAGGTAGTCTCTATTATCATCAATAGGTGGTACCGTTAGCCTAAATTCATGAAGATTGCAGAAGGTTTTACCTTTTCTAACTGAGCAAGTTTATCCTTCAGTAAGGCTAATTCTCTTTCTTTTTCTTTGAGTTGCTCCTTCAACTTTAAAGCCTCATCCATGTTTCTAAGTAAGCCAGCCTAGTGAGGCAATATTTGACGAAACAGAAACAAGAATAAAAGTAAGATATTAATAACTAAAAACACTCAGCAGTTGTGCATTTCCTGCTTGCAGCCGACTCCATACACCCACGTGGCCTACAACCACGTGTATAGATCACATGACCAATGCGAGAGAGAGAGAGAGAGAGAGAGAGAGAGAGAGAGAGAGCTTATAACGGCATTTCTAAGAGGGTAATAAAAGGTATTTCTATAGCTATATTTTGTGAGTAATATATCTTTTTTTCGTCTAATTACGTTTATGTCTTCAAAAAATTTAGGCCTAAATAAAAAATAAAAATTTGCTCACAGTGGTAGCTTGGAAATTTACTAAAGCACATATCCTAGACTATATTTAATAACTGTGTAAGTGTGCTTTGCACAAAAAGCACGCTTCAACAATCCCTTAATGTTTTTCTTTTTCCACATGTTTGCATTACGGATATAGACTCGTTAGAGTTGTGACGCACAGCAACCGAATCTTCAGGTCCTCCCTCCTGTTCCTCACATGATCTCTGGCTGAAGCCGAGGAGTTCATTTGGAATGTAGACTGAAAAGCCATTGCAAGGCCATTCACAAACATGCATACTCTAGCAACGATATGCGTCTACATTGCAGTAGTCAGCCACATCAGTGCCCAGGACGGGTTAATTCCCTGGACTCAACAGAAGGTAAGCAGTTCTAGTGTCCTTACAACTGGGATTTACATCTAACTGTAGTTATCGGCTGTTGTGAAATACTGTACATTGTAGTTTCACCTGAGGTTCTGGGCATTTAAAAAATACTTTTGATATGTCCAAATTATTCATTATTTCATTTCATTGCTGCTTTTGAGAGTGTTTTTTGAGAGATTTTTTATAAATGCTGAATATGTGGAATACTCTGAACAAGATATTATGTTTCCTAATGTTTCCATAGGCTACTTTTTAATATCAGAGAAAACTTAATTTAAATACATTTGAGAAACATGCAGCCTATTTGTGGGACATTGAATAGTCTATAAGTAGCCTAGTCTATAAGATGTTGTAAACATAGAGGTGTGTGTTGAACAGTTCATTGCAAGTCCATTCCAGTAGGCCTAGCCTTCAGAACAGTTATTCTGATATCAAATATTCTGACTGATCTTAAGCATATTCAGTGGCCATAGACCCCATAATGTTATCCTGTCTCCCAGGACCCCTTTGTCTTGTTGCCATGGTAGCACTCTCATCATTATAAAGCCACCAATTGGAGATCTTTATATTTATAGGTCTACACAGGGTCCCTTTAACTCTATCGGTTCCAGTCAGACCGTCTTTGGATCTTATATTTACAATCATTGCTGTTCCCAATCATAGTTTTTTTTTTTTTAATTAACATCTCTGTGTATGCATCCCATGTGTGTCACTGATACAGTCACTTTTCAACATCCTGTTCAGTGGCTACAAAGAAGCCCAGATAAAACCATATTTGGTATTACATTGCATGTTAGTGGTTGTTGTCCTCTCTGATTCCTCTAATGCTGAGCTGTGTGCTCGTGTAATTCTCAGTGACAGGCGAATGAGAAATAAGGCAAGTGTCTTCTATTGGTGGTGCCTGACCTTTTCTGTCTGATATCCCTCCGGGCCAGGAGAACGTGTTCCACGGTGTACATCACCAATAGATCTCATCCCTCAGCCCCTTCGTTAATTAGCAGGAAGTCAGGAATTTCGTGCTAAGCAGATGGGAAGCTGCTGTGTTATCAGGTGTGCAACTGGTTGACTGGAGATGCATTTGTGAGGTATTGACCCAGTTTACTGCCTTCTAAACAGCAAACAAACACCAGCTCTCTCAAAAATCAATGTGAAATACAGTTTGAACTTTGAAATCAAACACAAAGGATCGTTTGGTGGTTAAAGGAAATCAATTCACCACGCTTATAATGTCTATACCAGACACTTTCCATTTAATTTAATCACGAATCATAGTCATTGTATACACGTTATACTGTGTACAACTCTGTGTGTTAAAACACACTTCTATATAATGATAAAATAAAATAATATGACGTTTTGACATGTTGTCATGAATATGGTCATTATTATAGATTGTGGAATGAAGTGTTGTGCAATGTGTGGAGAAATGTAATGCCAAGCCCATCTGTCAGCCAAGCCACAAACCTCTGGCAAACAGCCTTGGCAGGAGCACTCCATATTTATGAGGTTTGTGCAAGTCTTGTTTGGAATAAAAATTGTGTGTGTACTGAACACTATGCAGAGAATTTTGATGGAGCGCAATCATGTACCATTCAACACAGCTGATAGTGATAGTGTGTTATATACTGTGTAAGATTCTGAAACCTGCTCACTTGCTAAGCCAGGGAGATACTTTTGAAACACTATGTGGGCACACGTTCAGTACAAAAGCACAAAATGACTCTGGACAAACTGCCACTCTGGATACACGTGAATAGGCTATGTAGGTTGGAATACTAAGCTCATTTATGAGGTATTGTGCGTAATTGTCTCCAGACCTGTGCGTGCAGCTTATTGCTCTATACTCAGACGTCAAACTGCTGGACTCCATCTGAAATCATGTGTTATTGATGGGTATTTCATCAGAGAGTTAACAGACAAGTTTGGAGCATATCATGAACATAACCATAGGAAAGGAAAAGACCATAAATATGTGATTTGCAAGTAAGCAGAAGGTAAAAAGGTAATGCTTGTAACTTTGTTTGGTATGTGAGGATAGCGGAGATTGTGGCAGTGATGTTATGTGTAATTGTTGGAAAATATTTAACGGAAAAATATTATAATCCAGGCATTTTTATGTTCGCCATGAATCTTTGGAAATGTTGGTCTTAATGTTTTCAGTGGATAAGACTATTTATATAGTGTCTGATTCAGTTGGATTGCAAATAAGACACATGTTGTCTATCAGATGTCTTTGTCTCTCACTTACAGTAAATAAAATGAGTGTGACACTGTAGGATGTACAGCGTATTGATGAATAATTGTTTCTCACTACGTGCACTACTTTCGGTTGTACACTACATGTAAACAGAACTCTCTCAGAGATAGAGCTCATAATTTAGCTCGTAATTTAGCGTTTTGGTGACTGGTGCAGTAGATCCATGGGTGTTCTTTAGCAAGAGAGGTTTTATGTCATATGAAAATGAATGAAAAAAGCCAAAGCATTCTCCTTGATGTTGGTTTAAAAAGCCTTTATTTCTTTAGCCCTTATTCTAGCACTAACTTGGGCCATTGTGGCTAAATAATGTTTTGCAGGCAGAATATTGAAAGGCAGAATATAGTCACTGACATTTCTTTTAATATCTAATATTTTCTTCCTTGTAATAAAATGTATGCTATGAAATGAGACTACTACCAAAATTGAGTGGTGAGTATGGCATTCAGTTATGAGTAGGTTAATAAGCTGTGTCTAAGCTAATCAGTGAGGACTGATTAGAACTGATACAAACATGTTCACAGTCCTAAATGTCACTGGCTTAACTAGTTTGCCAAATGAGCTAAACAGAGTAGGGGACATGAAGATGCTCATTGTTGCTCATAGTCTGTCATCCCAGTGACACAAGGGTGGCTTCAGAACCAAACATTGTAAGAGAGTTTTCAGTGCCATGATTAGCTTTTTTGTAATGTCACACCAGCGGTTGTAATTGTGCGTTTATGTTCTGAAGGTCATTTCCAGCCTGCTTTTTGCCTGTCTAATTTAAAAATAACCACACTCACACTCCATCACATAGACAACGGAGGGGTGTTACAATCAGTGAAGGATGTACACTATGGATGTGTAATAGGTCTGAGTGTGATCATAATTACTTCACAGAAAGTCATATTTGTTTATAATGTATTATGTATTATAATGTATGTTTATAAAGTATTATTTTCTATTATGTCAATTTTATGAGATAGTCAGTGAATTTACATTGTAAATAAAAAGTCTGAATTAGTAAAATGTAACATACAACACAGTTCAGCATTAAGGACATTTCGAGTGTTGTGTTGTGAAGTTGTTGCCTCACACCAGTGGTTACATAGGAAGGGCAAATGAAGAGCTTCCTGAAAAATGCCTCACCACAAACTGTATGATCTTTACTTAAGAGCAGTTTACATGTGCCACAGAAATAATAACATTATTGTTTGTAGTGGTGAAACATATGATTTGTAGTGTCAAAAGACAGAATTGCTTGTTTGCCTATGATGAAAATGTACTCAAGGCTCACTTATTTTTATATGTGAATTAATGTATTCATTGTACAACTTGACTGTTTCAGGAATTGCTTTGAATGTACTGATATTTGTTGAACCATAATGATGGATACTAATTAAATGTACAATGTGTAGGAAAAGTCATAATCTATTCACTTAGAATTACAGTCTGCCAATGGATCTGTATACGCCTTGAATCATGAAGACTGTAGATTTTCTGTTTTGTAGATTCATCATGTTTTCATTTATTTACTTCAGTTATTTACCCTGACCATGCTGATGTGTTTTGTCTCTTAGTGGTACCATAAACCCACCACCCTAAGCTCTGAAAGCCTGAAGAAGGTACTGGCCCACACTGATCTGACTCGCATGTGGCAGACAGACCTGCAGCCTCTGCTGGTGACTCGCTACCCGGGATCAGCAGGGAGCCTGGCAGTGCAAAAGGTGAGATGCGGGGGACAAGTGTGAGTTGTGCAAGTGTGTGACTGTGTAGGTGTGAATGTCATCTCTAATTTGTGTTTGCAGCCACTTTGTTCTATGTGTTCAACTAGGAAGGCACTCGGGGAGCGCAAAACCTCCGCCAAGACTATATAGGGTCACTGACCCAATACAAATTCTAGACGGTGTTCCGGATAACCACCGAAATTTAATCATCAAAATTTCATCCAAATCCCTGCAGTACTTTTCAAGTTATCTTGCTCACAGACAGACAAACAAACAGACAAACACCGGCGAAAACATAACCTCCTTGGCAGAGGTAATAACAAATATCTCCATTTGAAGAAAATACAGGCCAATGTAATACATGCCTAAATATGTCTATCTATCTATAAAACACAGCCTCCTGCTTAATAAACTATGTGTTTGAATACACAGTAAGTAGACCCATTTATGGGCAACTATGGGCCCTGTGTGTGTTGCATTGATCACAGTTCTACACATGACTAGCATTTGATTTGATAGGGCAAGACAAAGAGGAGAATGCCCAAAGCAGAATAGAAATACTCCTACACTGTCAGCCTATTGACCTAATAATGTACGACTTATCCTGTGATCATTGTCCAACAAAACTAGAAAATTCCATGGAAAGCTGCTGTTAGACTATGAGCTGTTTGTCCGCTTAAGTAGATTATAACAAGCATAATTTCTGTATGCATTTGTGCCCAGCACATCAAATCCACCCTAAGTGGCCTGACGGCAGGTTGGGATGTGAGTGAAGACTCCTTCCATGCCCAGACTCCTTATGGCCAGATGCCCTTCACCAACATCATCGCGACTCTCAACCCCTCTGCTAAACGCAGACTAGTGCTGGCGTGCCACTTCGACTCCAAGTACTACGCTCCCCAGTGGCATGGCAGGGAGTTCCAGGGTGCCACGGACTCGGCAGTGCCCTGTTCAATGATGCTGGAATTGGCACGTGCCCTGGACCAGGAGCTCAAGACCCTGAAGGTGAGTTGTTGTTGTTGTTGTTGATTTTTCTGTGAAGTGGTGCTGTGACCAGGGGAGGAATTCCAAGAAGGTGGTTAGGTGGTAAACCCAGCTTAGTTAACCTAGAGAAAGTGGCAAACCTAATAGAGAAGCCTGCTGGCTTTGTTAAGTTCAGAGAATGAGGACTCCAGGCTCTCCTATTATCAGGTTTACCACTACCTCTGGGTCAATTTACCCAGGTTTGCCAATTAACCACCTTCATGGAATATCCCTGGGCTACAGAATAGAAACTTTGATAAAAAAAAAAAACATACGATATGTGTTAAAGTATGTTTATTAATTGTAGATATACCTCTGAACATTCACTCCTGTTGTCCGTCTTTGTTCTGTTTACTTCTCAGTATGACACGTCTGAGTTATAAGGTCTGAATGACATTGAAATGTTCATAGGAATGTTTCCTGATATTTCCTAAAATGTTGATGGGGTGACAATATGCCAGTTGTTTAGATATTGATTACATTTTCAAGGGAAATTATTCAGAAATGTCTTTGACCTTTCATCAACAAGGATTCTTGTGTAAATAGCGGCTACATTATGCTTGGTACACTGCAAATAAAGACACACTTAATGTAAACAGATAAACTTACGTCTCCTGTCTCTTGCTACTTTTAAGGGAGTGTGACCAGAATTGCTGATAATCATGAGGTCAAGTCTTGTCAAGTCAGTTTTATTTGTATTACATTACATGACATTGTGCAGCCTTGAGGAACAGCCTTACAAAACAAACACGCAACACTTAGACAGCAAACATGTCTACCTATGTGACAGTTAGATAGGTAGAAGATTTTTGTGAGCAAGGTTGGTTCAAAACCAAAATGTCAGTGGTTTTAGCTAGTATGCAGTTAAACATTTTTATGACATAATTGAAAATTGTGATTACCTGGTTGTCTGCTTACCATGCACAGTTTGGTATGCTTCGTTATGTTGGGCTTGCCTTCTGCAGTAATTTATTGTTCAGCTGATCTTTCTTTAAAAAACTTTTCTTATGTATGATTGTACATTATTACAAATCAAAATATAGTGGGGTTGTGTATGTTTTATAAGTCAGTACAAATATGTCATTGAAGCACGCTTGCTAAGTCATGAAGCTGGTATGTTGTTGGTCTTATAGCTATGTTCGGATTGTGTGTAAGGCATTTTATAGGGTTGTCACTCATGATGTCTTCTAGAAGCAAATGAAACATAATGGGTTTGTAATGATGGGTTGATTGGCTGTGATGATGGGTTTGTGTTGCGTCAGAGGGGCGAACAAAAAAGCACTTTCAAAAATTGCTCTCGTCTAAATTACCCTTGAGAACTGCCTCGAAAAAGACTGGACTGGATGTCGTTAAAATACACCATCCTGCTGGCAGTCTGACCTCCTGAGGCTGGAGCGTGATTGTCAGTGGTTGCCCGGAGGTCAGACTGGCGAGCGGGGGCCTGACAGCTCTGTCAGTAGGGTACATTTCTTTGGGTAGGCAAAGCAGGGCTCTTGACTGGACAGTTTGAAGTGAAATCCTGTGGTTCACTGGTTTTCAGTCGTAAGGTGACAAGACGAGTCAAGCATGAAACAGTAATTTACATTAACCAGTGGGTGGCAGAATTGCTCATGATTTCACAGCCCTTGCTTTAACCACTACCTGAATGCAGAAGAATATCTACAACCACAAATCACATATAATTACCGTAATTTTCCGATTTTTCCGAGGTCAATACATTCATTTAGTAAAATTTCTATATCTACGAGGTTAATACATGGGTGAGGGCTATGTACAGGATTTCTTTTCATCATTCTATTTGATCTGATTGTGATTCAGTAGGCAATGTTTATTAAACTGAGGTTAATACATGGGTGAAGTTGATGTCAAAACATGGTATTGTTTTTTTAGTTTGCATAAAACACTGACCTGAGGTTTATACATGGTGCGGCTTATATTCGGGAAATTATTGTAAGTGTTTGTGCTTAGCTGGAATCTTGAATCCATTGATTTGTGTGTCTAGTGTGTATTGGCATGTGGGTATGAATATGCATATGCTTATGTATATGTTTGTATGTGTATAGCATGTATATTGTGTATGTAATGCATATTGACAGAATCTGATTTTATTTGTTCTACTCATCCTCCTCCTCTGTCTCTCTCACCTGACTGTCATACTTCTTCCTGGTTGCTCTCAGGAGTCTAATGCAGACCTAACACTGCAGCTTCTCTTCTTTGATGGCGAGGAGGCTTTCTATCAGTGGAGCGACACAGACTCCCTCTATGGCTCTCGCCACCTGGCCCAGAAGATGGAAGCGACCCCCCACCCTCCTGCATCCTTTTACTCCAACCAGCTGCATGGCATTGTGGGTCTTGGTTTTCATCAGTCCACAGACACGGATTCTGACACACACACATGTATAATACACCCATGCATGTAGTATAGTACGAGCGTGTACACATACATTGGTGTCCTTCTGTGGCGTTTGCTCATAGATGCCTCTGTTTTTGTCCTGTTTTTTTTTCTGTTGCCAAAATTCTCATCTTGTGATGTATGGGGTTCTTAATGTCCTAATATAGTGGGAATCTTAATAATTGATTTTAAATATCAAACAATATTCATAGCAGTCCTGATAGTAATGTTGGGAGAGGTCTTCAAGGCATACACATGAACTTCATGTATCTTTTTTCCTGCACTTTTGACCAGTCTGAGTGTACAGTCTGAGCAAATCAGACACACACCACGTGATTCTCCATGCCTTAGAGGTTAAGGCCACCCAAAGGCGTAGCATGACGTTAGCACTTACATCAAAGGCCAAGGAGAAACAGAGGCTCAACAGGCTTATCTCCTGACTCTCAGGAAGGCTTTGCCAGCCACATCTGAGACCACATCCAAACCCCTTTTCCTCCTCTAGTCTCCTCTCCACTGCTTGTCTCAGTGTGTCTCTTCCTGTCTCCCAGGATCTGTTTGTGTTGCTGGATCTGATTGGCGGCCCGTCTCCACGCTTCGGAAACCAGTTCTCCAACACGGCCAGATGGCTCACCAAGTTGCAGAGTATCGGTAAGCACTCATCTCATCTGCTGCTGGTTTCCCCCTATTGTTATTTCTCTGCCTGTCTTTGGTTCTAAGGTTCCCTGTCATGCTTTCAATCACCCAGCACAGCTGTCATTGTTCCTGTGACTCAATACAAAGCTACAGCCACTCCTCAGTTAACAGGCACCGCATGCATTGATCAGTTCCCTGTAGTGATTATTGTTATGAACATCTACCAAATACATATGTGCTCACGTCACATCCTTATATCTCTTTCCATGAGAATAAACTGCAAGATTGGCAGTAATATCTCTCCTCTTGTCTCTGCAGAGCGTCGTCTTCATAACTTGGGCCAGCTGGAAGATCATCCAAATGAAGTCCAATACTTCTGGCCAGGTCTGCCGGTTGGTCCTATTCAAGATGACCACATACCATTTTTACAAAGGGGTAAGGCGCACTCTCCGTATCACTGATCTTGTAGTCTGAAAAGTGAAGTTTATTTCTTAAAATATTTCAGGCCAAATTGTCCAGTAATCAAATATTCTAATCTAGATATTCAGCACTAATAATGACTCAACAGGAATAATGCCTTTTTCCAAGTTCATTTTTATATTGTAAAGTTGTCTATTTATGAATGTGTCATATTTCAATTTCAATTTTAACGTGGCTTTTATGAACAGACACAGAGGCAGTACCTAAGGCCTTACACTGTTTTGACTGTCTGAGACTCTTATCCAGTCACTACCAAAGATTCCAAAGCAGAATGCTCCAGAATCTTTGGTCACTACCTAGTGCTGTGGGATGATTGAAGCTAAGGCTGAATTACCAGGACTGATCCAGTTCATCATCATGTTGGTTTCTCATCTGTCTTTCTCTCAGGTGTGTGGATCCTTCACCTCATCCCTACACCCTTCCCCTCCGTGTGGCACACATTTGATGACAATGAGCAGAATCTGGACCGGCCCACCATCCAGAACCTGAACAAGATCATTCAGGTCTTTGTCCTGGAGTACCTTAACATGTGAACTACGGCTGCCATCTCAGCGTTCATTAATGGTTCCTCCCTGCCTCTGTAATGCACTTCAACCCTCTTGTGTCTTTTACAAATGTCCTGTCCTCCTCGCAGACAACTCAGCTAAACCTGGTTCTGTTTTTTAGGTCTGTGTGTCCGGAATAAGAAATTCTGGGCTCACAGCTATCTCTCCAGAACCTGATCAGGGTGCTTGCGGTATACAGGGTCCTCTCTGTGTTTGCTTGCAACAGTGCTGTCTTTATTCCCTCTCATCCTTCGACGGCCACAGAGCCACCTTTGTGCTCACGCTCAGCCTCACATCCATCCCCACAGGAATCAGCCAGGGAGAAGCGAAGACCTGAAAGTTTAGAGCAGCTTCTTGTTGTTATGAGTCAGTGTTACTGTGTACTTTGGTACTATTTGTGTGACAGCAGCTTTAGCAACGTGCTGTGAAAAATTAAATGGTGAGCTCAGTTAGCAGCTACAGTACATTAGGAATTAGGATACTCAATAACTGAATAGGAAAGTGTTGTCATATGCTGACATATGCATACATATGTTTCCATTGTTGTTTTATTTTTTGCTAACATCTGCATACAGTTTTATAATAAACCTGTATTGTATTGTAACTGGTGACATAGATATCAGTACAGAATATTGTTTCTGCACCATCTGACCTCCTTGGTTGATTCAGTGGAAAAGCGAACATAATCTCTATGTTGCATTATCTGTTAGGTACACCCTGTTAGATTCCACTGAACCCAGAGTAAGATGCTATATTTGAGAAAGCCATAATGTATTGTTTTTAGTTGTATTAGATGTGGAATGTATAGTACTTACTTTTAAGCTGTTAATGTGTCACAGCGATATTGTGTCATTCATCACACCTGGTCATCAACAGGGGACCTGCTTGTGTACCTTTTCAGGGCAACTTTACCCGGGAATTTTAATGTTTTTTTTTTCTTTCCAAAATCAGCAATCAAGCCAAAAATAAAAATAGAGACTGATAAAAGAAGGTCTTTTGTTTGTGTTGTTTGCTTTGACTGAATTGCGTGTTTTTGTTTAAGCTCTCATCAGAATGTCAGGCAGAGATGACGGAGTGACATTGTTTCATGTGGTGGTCTTTTTTGAAGGGAAACATGCTTCACTATTGAAACAGTGTAAGAAAACAGGAAGCAGTGTGCACTCTGCTATTCTTTGCATCATGGGTTGGAGCTCTGTTTAACTGCATGTGAATTGGGTGTTCCCATCCTACACATAGTTTCGCACAAAGAGATACACACGCACATGTATACACCCACCCACCCACACACAAACACACACACACACACACACACACACCCTGGCAGAGCCCCTGAGCCTCTTCTTCACGGATCTCTCACAGACAACATTCCCATGATTCACTAATCCTATGCAGACCTCCCGTGAATTTTCTCTGCCTGAATTCTGTCCATGGAAAGAGCTCTGATAGAAAATAGACCTTTAAGCAGAGCATGTAATCCAACCTCCATGCATGTCAACTGAACAAGCGCACTACCAGAGAGGAGATTTATTTGACTGTTTCTCTCTTAGCTGTCATCATACTAGATGTTGACTCTGTGGATACCCAAGGGTGTCAGCCTACCTCCTCTAGAGCAGGTCCGCAAATGAAAGATAGTAATCTAGGGAGAAATGGTTGTGTACTAAAACAGGTAAACATTTTGGCAAGGCTTGTAATTCGCAGCCTCACTTTGGTCAAAGATGTATACAAAGATTTCTGGCATAGGACAAACCTCCAACTAGGAAATAACCAATATACAAGTCAGTATCCACTTAAGATGTTGTTTTTGAATTACTCTAACCAACAATGTTTACCCAGGTAGACTTCCTTTAAGCTCACACAATGAATCTGCTTTCCATGGAGTTGGCATAATATCCCACTGTGATATTACTTGGTTGTTTTGTCAACACCTACCGTTTTATCTCATAGCTGCTAACCTGTGATCATTGTGATTATACTAAAGCCTCTTCCCACTACATCACTTCTTTGATCTCACAGTCAGATTACTATGGAAGGAAAAGCCTGTAATCGCTACACCAACCTGCAGCTCTGCACTGCCAAATGGAGTACACCTAGAGAAATAACTCTTAGTAACCCTACAAGACATCACAGTATCTAAACTGTATAGAGGACTCGTTTCCCAAATGTGTAACACTAAGATAACAGGTCATCTCTACAGGGGTGTCGATAGAAATTTTGGATCTATGACGGAAAATAGATTTGGGCCCCTAAAACATTGATTAGAATATTAGAATGTTCTCTGGGGCCCCCTGTCATCAGTGCCCCATAATCACTACTGAACCTTTGGATTAACAATGGGATAATTCAATTGCACTTTATTTCGAGATACTGTTGTTATGTTACTGTAGTATGTAAATGATGATGACTGTTGTCTGGGGGCCCCTGTCATGAGTGCCCCATACTCACTAATGAACTACCTTTGGATTAACAATGAGATAATTCAATTGCACTTTATATTAAGATACTGTTGTATGTTATGTTACCGTAGTATGTAAATGATAACATCCTATATTTTCAGTTCATAACATTCGATCAAAGGATTTAATGATTATAGAATGAATAGATAGAACAGAATAGATAGATAGAAAAGAACAGAATGAGATGAATGATTTCCTACAGGCCTTTACAATTTTCACACTGACTGGGTTTCACACCTTGTTCTGTCTTGTGTGTCTGTACTGAATATACAATTTCCTGACCACCTGTCACCTGTGTGACTGGGGGAGTCTACAATCTCCAATTGCAAGGTCTGACTTAGTCTTAATTTATTGTCACTGCAGATGACATTTCCATGCGTATCCTATTCACTCAGGGTTTCATAAAGGCATAAACACACACACACACACACACACACACACACACAGAGAGAGAGAGAGAGGAGAGAGAGAGAGAGAGAGAGAGAGAGAGAGAGAAACTATGCACATCCTTGCACGTTCACGCTCACTCATACTGCAGTAGGCACACACCACACACGCACGCGCACACGCCACACACACACACACACACACACGCATACACATAGTCTATACACAAATGTTAGATTAGATGTTAAATGAGTATAGCAGATAAGTCATTAACCTTTGGAAATAGACTGAACTAAGTGCCATATGACTTCAGGAACATGCCTGCTTTGACAGCTTGTCCTTGTCATGGCTTAGCTTTATGGTTTCCAATAGTCCATCAGGTCTAAACAAGTATAAAACCCTCAGCAAATGTCTTGGGTGTGTTACGTGCCTAATTTTAACACATGTGCAATTACTGCATGTCAGCCATCAATTTCTTACCATACATGCTCATTAGAGAAGCTGTTTCGTGACTCCTTGCTATTAACATCAACTTAGCGTGCGAATGTAGGGCTGTGCTGCTGCTGCTGTCTTTGTCTCTTCCAATCGTGCAGATGAGAAAGTGTTGAAAATCACTCTCTCCTGTTCAGTGCATAGCTGTTGTTTACTGACTGACTACCAGTGAAGCATGAACAAAATGGCGGTCACTGTCTTTTCAGTCATTTTACATGTAAACGGCATGTGCAACTTAACTCACCTTCCCTGCAGAATTTACGTCTGTCATTGTCTCAAGTCTCTGAGTACAAAACATGTTTTCCACATTTATTGACAGCCCTGGTAAAGCTGGCAACAAACATGTGTGAAGAATCATCTATTGGTAATTCAGCTTAATCTTACGATGAAAACAGGGACGAAAAAAATAACAAATTTTAAAGGGAGGCTAAATTATTCTGGCAATGCAGAACAATGCATCACAAAGAAGTCTAATCTAATTTTGATCAATTTTGACACTGACTCCACAATTATTGGCTATACAGCTGTTAACCTTCCTCATGGATATAGAGGAAAGAGATTTGAGACCATTCTACTTCACTGAACTTATCCAAATCAGCCATATTCACAGGTCTTCTTTGGGCCATTTTCCTCTATAGCTTACTCTATTATTTTTTGTTTGATTGATTTTTAATGCAGTGACCTCAGGTGACTGAGGTGTCCATGACAGAAGCTTGATTTTGTTCCCAGCAAGCAGTTTTTGTGATGAACTGAACATTGAGTAACTTTTAGTGTCTTGGTAGCCTAGAGACACAGGCAGATTTTGATTAAAAACGGCCAGGTATTTCATTCTTCAAATTAAGTCACAGACTCCCTCTACTACTGATGTATTGATGGAGAGTCCCTGATTTTTAAACTGTTTATCCCAGGGGAAAACCTCAGGTTGTGGTTAAAAAGCAGAAGTAATTGCAGTGTACCTGCTTCCAGTATTTTATTGCCTGCTCACAAATTGCTATGTGCTGAAGCGTAATTGCAGGTGAACCTGATTCATTGACTTATCTTACAGCTGTGCACTAGGAGTGTACAAAACAGTTGGACAGGGACTCTCCCAAGTTGTGCAAATGTGACACAAAGGACACACTGTCTGTTGTTTTGCGTGTGTGTGTGTGTGTGTGTGTGTGTGTGTACATTAGCCCCACCCACACTTAAACAGTTGGGCATCCCTCTACCTGTTAGCACAAGTGCAATGGACCTGCTCATCCCTGTAGACAAAACAAAGATCTTAGATCACAAATGCGTCAGTGCTGATTGCGTTCAGGATATTGTGGTGTGGGCAGTATGACTAATTGTGTGGTGAATAAATGTGTTAGTGTCAAGAATAGAGATATGATCTTTTAAGTGCATGATTCTTCCCTTTTGAAAAGAAAATGGAGAGTCTATTTGTACAAATAGGCAGTGTGGTAGTAAAAGGCTATTTACACCCACAATAACGCATGCACAAAAAACACCGTGAATGTTCATAAGCTATTTTTTTCAGTGGAATTGGCTTTGCAAGAATGTCCTTGATAACATTTGCAGTGGATAAATCAGGTGTTGTACTTGTCTAAACTTCATTCAGTGAATGCATACAATATTTAGTTTGTTAATAATGGATTGCAACATTGACAGAAACGATTGAATCAGTGGTTGTTTAGCAACCCACAAAAACGAACTGAAAATACTAACCTCTCCCACTGGGAGCAGATTAGAGGTAGCCTAGTAGATGGCATAGGTCTACTAATAGCAATGGATTGAATCTCTCTATCAAAGTCTGATGCCTTCGAAATCCTTAATAAAAATGCACAATAGTAACAACAACAACAATTGGCTTCATATTGTGCCTTTCAAAATGTCCAAGGTTTGACTGAGTTGGAGGGAGGGGTTTGAGACCATTATCTGCTATTCCATGTTATATACACCTGGGTGTAAATAGCCACATTTACTATGCCCACCAGGTCCAAACTGCATTGTTGGTTATACACACCTGGGTGCAAATAGCATCTGTCGAAAGAAAAAGACATTTGCACAGTACTCACACTCCACATCCAACCTGATGTGCCACTGTCCTTTGCATGCTGCTCCCAGGCAGGCTTATCTGTAAATGGAGAAATAAATTGGTAGCATATTCATCATCTCACCAAATACGCTACTACTTCATATCTTTGGCTCCCTCACTTTGCTGTTCTTGAAATGATAGTCTTTTCAGAAGTCAAAAGAAGGTTTCCTTGACTTATAGAGTAGTAAATAGGGTGTGGTCCTTGTATGTTGTCATGTTGCTTTTAATCCTCCCCTGGGAAAGTTGAGAAATATAATTTTTTTTTTTTTTCAAAAAAAAGGGGGAGGATTCAACTGACAACACCCAACAGCATAAAAGGAAACAAGGGAATCATTACTTACACTGAGGACTTCCAAGAAGCCAGTAACAGACATGCAAACTACTACAGTAGTAGGCTAGAACAATACTGTTGCTTTCAAATCAAAGGTGTATCTTTAAGTGCCAGATTAGCTAAATTAAAACAGTGTTGCAATGCCTTTAGTGCTGTTACCTCTGTCCAATGACAGGAATTTATTTCACTTTCCATAATCAGTGGTCTACGCCAAACAGGCCAAATCTTAAGCTTAAGCAAACTTCTCAAATGTTTTATTTTTTCTGAGACTAAGTTAATGATAATATTCAGTAAATCGAAGCATTCAGTGCATTGAAAGCACAATTGAACCAATAGAGGGAGCTTGTGAGTCATTGGGCGCGCAGTCTATCATGCACGCAAGTGTTTGTCAGTGTCTGTCATTGCAATGGAACTCATAAACGCATTTCGCTTTTGCATCAACGTTGTAACAGCTTAAATCAACGCCTCACTGATCCAGCACAGCGTGAGAGAAGTTCTTTTGTCTATTGCCTTCATCAACAACACTTCTGATTCCAAATAGACTTTGAACCTAAACATATTTTATGACAAACAAATTGATCTACTCCTGCTTGCGTTTAATTTCTTATTTAGTTATTTTGACAGTCTAATTTCTGATTTGTATCCAAAGACACATGAACTCTGCACTGCAGAGGATCTGTTCACCGGACTTGCTCCTCCCCCGTTCTTCCCCCTCGCTGTAGCGAACTGGTTTGGGGGATGGATTAGATGCTGCAATTTGAACCATTGGTAAACCCTCGAGACTTTTCTCCGCCTGCTTGTCCGTGAGCCATGCGTGAATGAAAGTTCCCAAACGCCAAGTAATCGGGCTCACAGAAAAGCGGCTGTTCAACACATTGACAGTGCATGGAACCATCACAATAATGCATCGAGTAGGCTAACACGCATCGAGTGAACCAGACCGACCTAAACAGGGAATGAAGTTATACTGATATATCCTACTCTTCTTTAAAAATGCAAACAATGGAGCCAATAACAAAGTGGACGCCTAAGCAAGTTGTCGACTGGATGAAGGGTAAGTGTTAATCTTATTGATATTTGTTTTCAGGAAGAATTAAGTAAAGTTCCTCCAAACTTTTTGGAGAATTTGGCTTGTAGAAACTGGTGTCTCTCCAAGCTTTGTTTAGCCAAAGTTACCGCTGGTTTCGTAGAAACTGGTTTCCTATTCAGCAACTTGGCACTGGCAGCGAGTAACTTCTTAAACAACTGATGAATCCAAGCATATTATTAAGCTTAGGATATGGTAATATGTTATCGCAAATTGTGACTTTTAGGGATGTCCTGCTGCTGTTATTAATTCTAAACTTGGTTTAGGCTACCAACCTCAGATTTGCCAGATGTCAGAAAGAAAGTATCTAGTCAACTCTGTTCTGGAATGTGTACACCATTGTGGATGGATCGACCCCTCCAGCTGAGAGCGTGAGATGTAGCCTACTGTCTTGCCAAAAACGTAGGGCTACTTGTTGCCAATATTGTTTCTGATGGTAGGCTAATGTTACAGGTTAAATCAATCTATGATACGGTCAGAGTCGCCTGCCAATCGTACGAGTGAACTCTTTAGAAGTCTTCAGGTTGATGGTTAACGTTAACCTGTCCTTGTTTGTTTTGAAGAAGAGACACAAATAATTCTATGGATAAATCTGAAATCAGATCACATTTTCTAATAAATTCGTCTTTAGGCTACTTGTGATCGTCTGGTTTTGAAAGCCTTGGAAGCTGCTTCAGAATTCCATACATTCCATATTAAGAACCACGCAGTGAAACCGACTTCCCCCGAAGCATAACGAAGTATGCTTGCAATGAGGGTGACCTCACTGTTTTGCCATTTTGTTCGTAACGCTCTCGGAAGCCTCTCTAGTGAAACTTGAATTATGAATGTCACAACTGCACTCGTTCCAATTAAGTCTGTCTGTTGTGTGTAAACTGCTAAGGTTCCTGGCATCAGCCATTGGGTTTTGGTGAGCCCTTGCTGATGTCTGATTTGGCACTCGAGTGACGGATCATAGACCCTCTATATCATCTGATGTTTGTTTTTTAAATATTATTTAGCCTACTAATTTTGCATTGGCGCAAACATAGGATACATTTAATCTGAAGACAGAGTCATAATCCAAATGGAGAACTACACATCATGATCCACTATGAAAAGTTAGGAAAGTAGTTCTACTTTTTATTTATTTATTTTTCTGAAAATGTTGACATGCTGCTGAAAATCGCTCCCTCATACTAAGCAGTCTCCGTGTTTGTCTAGCTCCTCATTGAGAGTGAGAGACGGCTGACTGTCTTTCATGCCTCTCCAAGTTGGCTGAAGTATCTCAAAAATGAACACAACTCCAGTGATCCCCTCTAGCAAGTTCAAAAGTCACATGATTTATCAACCAGTAACCTATCCTTCAGAATACCTCCAGTCTCCTGGTATCCCCCAGAAGTTTCTCCCAACACGCAAATATGTCACTGCCTGGACTCTGGGAAGCCTGGGTCATAGTACTTTAATGGGCGTGAGAAATGTTGCTGCTGGTTTATTTTTAGGTAGCCAACCATGATTAGAGAGCAGATGATCTAGTGGCCTACATCTGGGTCTTTGAGGTCACCAGCACAGAGAGGTCTTAAGTACATGCAGAGAATGTGACATTCTGGGCTTGGACAAACCTGCTGGTCACCTTGCACGCACCACTGACAAGCTGCAAGTCCCTAAAATGTTAGCATGTGCACTTTGCACATGCAAGCATGCTCACGATTGTGTGGATGAAGGATGCGTGCATGGACCAGTGTTGGCAGAGGCCTTGGCAGGCTTTATCTTAAGGGATAAGAGGGGAAGCGTTGGCAGAGGCCTCTGTGATGCTTATCAGGTGTTTGAGGGTAACACCCAGCACCAGGTGAGCAGCCTCCTAAGGATGAAGGAAGATCAGAACAGAGTGCCTGCAGCATCACAGCTGTGTGTGTGTGTGTGTGTGTGGGTTGAAGTGTTATATTTATGTATTTCATAACCACGTTGATTATTTTGGTGAGTCTTGGGTAACTCATTTTAAGGAGGATGATTTACCATTGAAGAAGATGAGTCAACGCTGACAAAGACAGAGGGAGGCATTACTTGTGTAACCTCCATCCCAAACTATTCCATTTAGTCATGCTCTCTTGCGGATTTCTCTCAGTGATTTACCTGTCATTTGTTTTGATCCCTAAGCAACATCTGGGTGCGGTACTCAGGAGCGGTGATGTTTAGTAGGTGTAGCAAGTGTGACTGTCTTCACTCTGAAGATTTTGTATGACTACAAGTGTAGAGATAGGCCCCCCGGTTATACTGTTTTGAGGAAATTTGGTGTATTTGGTGTGATAGAAGACTCAGGGTTTCCTCAATAGAAATGTCCAGGTAATTTGTTGCTGAACGCAGTTGATTAGGTATGCACCGAATTAGATATCCCCTCTATAAACTGGTAGTTTGCCATTTAAGAGGAATGTTAAAAAATGTCAAAGTAGCTGCACAAACTATCCCCAAAGTCATTGCTGCTATTTGGTATGGCTTTTCTAAAGTGCTGAAAGGTCACCTGTGCATGTGCCAGCAAAGCTGGCACACCATTAAAGCTCTTTCCACATCCAATGCAAATCTGGAGATCATCTGAGCTTAGTGACTGGTGAGGTTGGTCCCTCTCTGTCCCATAATAGCGCTGCCCTCTGAAATCACTGGGCCTAGCGCAGTGGGAAAAACGCAACCTCAGGTAGTTTGGCACCCAGGGGTCAGTGCACATCCATGGTTGCTTAGTCATGCAGAAAGATGGACAGGACACGGCAGGCTGGCGCCTTAATCCATGGGATCGATGGAATTCCCTGAGAGAGACTCAGGAATGCCGCAGAGCCCATGGTCACGCCTAATGCTACCATTTGGCAGACTTCCAGTTCCTCCCATTCGTTTAGGGTATAATAAGTGATCAGCTTGCTGTTGTTGTGAATGCTCGCTGGAATGTTTCATTGGGTTTCTAAGGCCAACTACATTACAGGTGCAGTGACTGCATCTAGGACATCACTGAACATGTGTTGTTGGTACTTAGCATCCTGCACCTCAGCATTTGAAATGATGATGCTGGTTGGACAGCAGTTAGGGCAGCTGTCGGTCATTAAAAGAATGTGTGGGCAAAAAAAATATATTTTCAGTATTATCACAGTATATATATACATTTACAAGGTTTTGTCCAACAAGTGGGTTTGTTTGTAAGAGGTGGCTTATTTCCAGTGTAGTTAAAGAGAGCTGACAGTTTCTGAGTCCTATCAAAACCACATGGACTGGACCGTGTTTAAATAACTAACGAGTATGGCAAGAATATTGCTGGCTACCAAAGCAACACAGCCGCTCCAGTGACTTGTGCACAAAACCATTTGTTAATGTCCTTTTGTGCACTAGTAGTCAGTCACTGAGCCGTGTTGGATATTTCAAAGGCAGGAATGTCTTGTGATTCTTGTGAAATGAAAAAGTAAAACGCTGTGGTGATTTTTCACGTTTTGTGTACACAGAGATATATATTTGAATTGAAAGCCTTTTGACAAAATAACATTGTTTTCATCATCACATAACCATATTTTACACAGTATTAATGAAGAGCCTTTTCTATATGCGGGAGCATGTCTGAACATGCCTCTTTTCTTCCCCTCACATGACTGAAGCAACAATAAAACAGGTCTGGTCTCTGTCTTGCATCTGTTTCACACGTTTTCGGCTGTGGTTAACCTACATACGAGTGTCCTTGTCCTGTCTGATTTCATTAGTGATCTGTCATAACATTGCCAGATTTATTACTCCTCAATAAAAGAACTTCTGTCATTCACAACTGACTGGCAGTCATAGCCTGCTATGATCCTATGACCAATTCTCATCCTCATTTTAATGAGGTCTTGTCTGTCAATGAGTCAGTAAAACAACAGTTGACAAATTAGACTATTTATTAAAAAGTAACATAGCTTTAGAAGAAACTTGCTATAATGCACCTCTCAGTGTCTGAAAAGGTCAAAGCACAATGGTCTCTCATCCAGCACCTGCACTTGAGTAAACAGGGGAAGGGTGTTTCTGTTGAAAGACAAAGCTTGTGAAGCATGGAATGCTGGGAAATCCTGTGTTGCTTATTCCCTGACTTTGGAAGGTACTAAGGGGAAAGCAAAATGCCATTATGTTGTTATTGTGCCTCTGTGTGCCTGTTTTTCACTCAGTGGTGAAATCAGTAGGTCAGGAATTGACCTACAAGTGTTCACGTGAACAGAGCAGAGCCAAAAAGGCAACGGCTTTCATCTTTAGGGCTGTTTTTTTTTTTTTCATCTGAATATAGTTTTAGTTCCTTTAACAGTGAAAAATATTCATTGTGGGTTTTACCACAATCAAGAACTCAAAGTCCCAAGGTACAAATACATTATGTGATGGTGAAAATATAACAAATCTCCCTAATAATTGGAATGTGAAACTCAGGTTCAGAATGAGGTGGGTGGACAATGCTTGTGGCTTGCCCAGGGGACAGATCAAGACATAGAAGGGGGATAAGGTAAAGGACAGGGAGTGTCATGGGGGAAGTGATGGGAAGAAAGGAGAGAACAGTCAGGTGCTCTGCTTACAGACAACATCTACAGATTACAGTACACTTTACCAATAAATGAAAGTACTTTTTTGTGTAGGCCTGTTTATGTAAGAAATCATTTTAGTGTTAGTGGAAAGTTTAATTATGTCCACAATGAAGGTTTTGTTTTAAGAGCGTTTGTCTGTGTATTTGTTAGGAAACTGAATGGGAATTTCATAAAAACTAATGGGGCAAAGTAGCAAGATTTTGTGCAGATATGGAAACAGACTTCTGTGACAGAAGGAAGACATTGAAAGTGTATGTAGAGGGGGAGGGGGGTTCAATTGCAGCATATTGCAACATATTTGGGAGAGAGAACAAGGTGAGGTACAGGTGTACCTTGAGTGTGTTTTGTATGTTTTCACACAGTCCATCACCATTAAGAAACAAAATTCTAGAAAGCCATGGTTCATCCACCACTAAGCTGTGTGTGTGTGTGTGTGTTTGTGTCTCTGTGCATGTGTTGACCCTTCTGTCGGTGTGACGTCAAGATGCAAATGTGTTGCTGAGACCGGTAGTGCTTGGAGCCCTCTACATACTGTGTGACTCTGCCTGTCTGTCGGCCTTTGCGCAAGGCCCCCCTCCCTTGTGACATCAGCGACATGACTCACTCCTTCTCTTTGCATGTCAGATCAGGCAGCCATGCTGTCGCTCACAGAGACCAGCAGATCACGATTCGTCTGACTCATCGAGCACCACAAGGCACCAGTCATGTTCTCAGGCTCCTACCACTGAAAAACCCCTCGCAGTTCCAGGATCAGTTCGCAGCTCAGGTGCCCAAAGAACGACTCCATATGAGTTAGATTCAAAGTGGCAGCTCAGTGACGTCAAGCGTCATCCTTGTTACCAGCTGACCCTAGAACAAATAAAGCCTAAAGCCTGCTCTGCACAGTTTTGTTGCAGTGACTCTCAGGGACAAATAGCCAGCATACTCCCAAAAGGGACAATAATAATAGCATAGTAAGATTCTTTGCAGAACTTCAAAAGGTTCCTTGGGTTCTTTTAAGCAAAGATTCTAGAGTGGCATGCTTTTAAGTCTCTTTTCTTGAAAGTTCCTCAGAGAACCTTTAGAACAGGGGTGTCAAAATCATTTTTATCATGGGCCATATGAGCATTATGTTTTTCCACATAGGGCTGCCATACCTTGTCTACATGCATGACCATGAACTGTCGAGAAAAAAAATGCATGTTTTCTTGTGTTTCTGACCATCAGCATCACAGTCCTATTGCATCTGTGTTATGACTTCCACACCATTTAATTTGCCATAAATGCGGAGCTGTCATTATTGCATTGTAGAAACGCAGTAGTTATTTTACATAAACTATTTTTAAGCAGGCCACATAGCTATAATTCTTTTCAAGCTTTTTGAGTGGGGCGCATGAAGGCTGTTTGTTTGACATCCCTGCTTAGAACCTTCCAAAAGTTCTTTGAGGATCTTATCATTTTAACAGTGTAGAGCAAGGTGTCAACAGAAGCTACCAGTAGCAGTGTAAATATAAAGAATAGCTCGTCTTTTTATTGTTATCCAAAGGTGTCTGAAAGTGTTTTATGTGCGGGTGGGTTTGAATAGTGCTGTAGTCAATCTGTTTGACCCTCATCTCCTCCTCCAGTGACCCAAAGGAGGCTCAGCTATAAATCTTGTTCCAAAAGCCCGCTTCTTCTGTCTCCCAAAAAACCTGTTGCCATGGCGGCGTGGCCTTGTGTTTGTTTACCCCCAGCTAGCATGCAATCATAGGCTCTCCATTGCCCAGTGTTGGCATTTAGCTTGGCACCAACGCAAGAGTTTTCTCTTAGTGCTTAATTTAACTCTTTAGAAAATGCATTCAGCGGAAAAAAAACTCATAGATACATTTGCTGATTCTTGGGGGCAAAGTGCCAACTTCGTTAGTGTATCAGAAGAAACCAACCCCACTCATCCGCCTGTGGAAGGTAGTCTTCAATGACATCTTTTTACTGGCAGCCATTTAGAAGAGTGCTCTGGCTGGTCTTCTTTTGATGTTAGTCAGTTAGAAGGTGGCATGATGCTGAAGTAGGCCTACTGAAGAGTGTGTTATCATTTGGCAGTTTTAACCATAATCCAACAGATTCCTAAATAAGGGGTAAACTGTGGACTGCCAAGATTGCAACAAACAACTTTAAGGAAGATATTTCTGTTGCAAGGTTATTGCCCTAAGCTAGGGTTGGGTCAAGGTATGTATTCTCAACCATGACTGAATGAAATGTGGGAGTTTTCTGCCAGCTTAGGTATGACAGTAATTTTGGTTTCACCCCAACACTTATGGCATTGGTTTTGGTGTGGTAGGTTTAGGTTACTGCTGCATACAATGCCTTAGACTTTCATTTTTGTATTTTCCTTCTGAAAACCCCTTTCAGTTGAAACGTTCTTTGCGTTGGGCCTTGCACAAAGACTTTGGTTAGACTGTCACCATCGTCCTTTGAAAAGACAGTAAACACACATGATGTGCTATATGGCTATATGAGTTCAGTGTTAAAACATTTGGGGGACGCCCCTTTTTTGTCGCCCCTTTGTTACTAAGCCTCTCTCACAGTTGTTTATGTTAGTGGTAACGAGCGGCATGGCTTCCATGCCGGTGAGTGATGAGTGTTTATGCGCGGGGGTGAGACGAGTTTCCAAAACCACTAGCATTACGCAGGCCCCCAGACATTACTCCCATCTGATCCAAGAAACATGGTCCTGTCTACCTTTTTGCCATTCTGTTGGCCAAGAGAGGTGAGATACTGTCTAAGAGAGAGAACACTGGCTTAATAGTAGGTAGAAATAGAACCACAGCAGATCCAAGTCAATGATTAAATTCCTCTGAACGGTCTTGAACTTACAGGCGCTTTGTATTTGTGAACTTAGTGAAAAGTAAAGATAACCTTTGCTGAAAAGACAATGTGAGGGGCTAAGCCGAAATTGCTGACACCTACTTTTTCTCCATTTGTAACAGCCTCCAGCTGTTCTTTAACTGATGCTAAGTGAACCTGTTAGAGAGGTTTCCGTTGTGCTTGAGATCTTCCTCCTGTCTCACCCTCCCTTCCCACCACAGACATGTCGGTCACATGTGTAGTTGGCTAATAGGTCAAAAAGATGATCTCCCCAACAGCTGAACCTGCCCACCTCAACAGGGCCTAGGGCAGTGTCAGCCTTATCCCTAACCCCATCAATGCAATCTGTTTCTCTTACTGACAGTACAGTGGGGTTGGTGAGGAAGTGTGAGCCGACTGACCGGTTTGTGCAGCAATCAGAGCATGGTGAAACTTTGCCCGTCAGTCCTCAAGCTGTTCCTTTTCTCTAATAGAGATCGATCCATGTGGGTTGACAGAAACCAAAGAGAGAATACATATCTGCATACTGGAGAACAACTCCCAGTTCTTAATTGACTGCTTTATTCTGTTCAATACTGGGAGATACTCCAGTGTGGGAAGATTTATTTCTTTTACTGATTCTGTTTCTGATTACTTAAACTTATCTTTGTCTGGCACCTGGCCTCAAAACAGTTTAGATATGCATGTAATTTCTTTGCTGAAATGGTTGGCAGAAACTTCATCTCTATTCTCTACTGATTCAAACTGTATGCATTGCTGTACTGTTGACTTGATAATGAATTTAGAGACATTTTAAACATGGATGAGTGAAGGTACTGTTAGTTCACAAAGCAGACAGTGCCGAGCCCTTATATAATGGTTCCATGAACACAAGCGTCTGTTTGGGTTTTGTTGTGGCCCTGTGAAGTCATGCATTAGAGGGAAAAGCTTTACACATTTCAGGAAGCATTTTTTTAATTGACGCTCTTGTAGGCTTTGTAGGCCCGAGGGTCTGCCCAGAGAATACCATTGTGGTCCATTGGAATTCCCACAATGGGACGCCTTCGGAGAACAATGGACATTCCTTCGATTCCCCACAGGTTCGCTGGATGTCTAAATAAAATGTGGGGGAGAGAGTTACAGTGACAGTGTCATTGTGCAAACCGTGCTTTCTCAGTGCCTCACCGGTGGTGGGGCAGGGCCAAGCCCAGGAGGAGGGCAGACGGGGCCGTGAGCCCAGCAGGAGGGCTGCTCTCTGTGGAACGTGGAAAGCCTCTTTCTCCCTGGAGTAATCAAACCCTGAGAACATAAGCCTCCTCTGCTCCATACACCCAAGCGAGGGGTGGATGGGATTTAAAAAGGTGGCTGGTGAGGGGTAGAAGAGTAAGATGGGGTGGGTAGGGTTTGATTAGAGAGCGTGCATCCAGATTGTGAATGGGAGGGGCACAGAGGTGTTTCCTGTTGGAACAGATGTGCCTGTCACCAAAAAGCTGTTGCTCATTACATCCGTAAGGGTATTGAGTTCACCATCAGCCTAAAGCATTTCTTAGGGCAAAAATCCATAAGACAACATTGATCTTATGTGCATTCAAAGAACACACAAGAGATTGTTCATACTTGTCCCAGTGATTTGTTGTAATAGGTTGTTACAGTCAGTCAGTCAGTCAGCACCATGCCATGGCGAGTTGGAGCTCAGTCCAGAAAATACAATTCACAAAGACTCAGGATATGCAATTTCCTTGAGACTGGGATAATCACAAGATTATCATGCATCTCAAAAAGGCTGGCTCACTGGAACATTCCTTGGTTTTTGCCCAAAATTTGAGGGCTTGGTCTTCAAAATAAAGAAACAGAGGCTTGCCATTTCTGTACTTCCTAAGGATGTTAGTCAGGAAGTGTTTAGGATCATCAGTGGAACAGCAAAAAAAAAAAAAAAAAGGTTGCAGAGGGGATGCAGAGGGAGCTGCCAAAACGAGTCTGATGATGTCCTGAAGACGTGGGTCAACAGCCTGACGTGCTACAGGACCAAGAGATGGAGGCTGTGCAGACTGTCATGGACCTGTTGTTGGTTCTTTGTAGTTTTAGTGCCTAACACTTCTCCGTTCAGAGTCTGTGATCCATAGATGCATTAGTCTCCAGGAAGGCCTAGTTTGCTGTGAACCTTACATGCAACAGCAGGCGTCCCCTGGACCCTGACCCTATCCTCCCAACCTTGTTGACCTCTGAGGTTATGTTGATGGAAGGGCAGACTGCTAATGATAGGATGATGGTAGCTGGACTGAACGGGGCCAATCTTCCTCCATTGTTGTGAAAATCAATCAGCCTTTTAAAAGGGGATCCAGCTCCTCGTGTTTCTGAGAAAAATACCCCAAGTCAACCTCAAGCCATATGCTAGCCTCCTGAGGGGTCTTGTTGGCTCTGTGGCACTATGTTTTCAATGGTTTGCTGTTTTTGGACACTGGCCGATGCATGTATTTACATGGACATAGACATGATGGACAGGCTGAGAGTAGGTGTTTAGGTGTTGAAGGTCAAATTGAATCAAAGCAATAATCCATAAATAAATGGCACTAGTTTAACCACTCTGTCAAAAATAAAATATTTTATCTGTCAAATATTTTGAGTTGAAAGGGTAAAAATACTTTTTATTACCACATAAAATGTGAGGTCAGGTGATTCTGCTAATGATCAGTAGGACCACTTCATTCCCTCACCATAACCAGTACAAATCTTTTAAAAGATAGTAAAAGATTTGAAAGAACTAAAACCTTGTGCTTACATGTGACAGTATTTCTGTTGTTGAATGAAAACTTTAAGTGTTTATAATTTCAGTGAAAACCTTGTCGTTCAAAAGCACGTTCTCATGCTCTGAAAAGATTTCCCTACCTTTGTTCAATTTGCACTAATGTGACACTTTATCTTTCCCTTTTGTGTTCACCTCACCATTTGAAACTGATAGTCTCTATCACACACCCTAAAGCCATTGATCTCTTTGGCAGTGTTATAAAATGCTGTATCAGGCCTCTGTGGGAACTAACTCTCTCTCTCTCTCTGACCCCCTCTTTCTCTCTTTTACTATGTATGTGTGTGCGTGCCTGTGTGTGTGTGTGTGTGTGTGGTGTGTGTGTGTGTGTGTGCGTGTGTGCGTGTGTGTGTATGTGTTCTGAGACCCATGAGAAAGGTGGGAAGGAGCGTGTTTTCCCCAGCCCTCAGCCCCACCACTAAAGCCATTAGCAGTGGTCGGTAGGAGACTCAGCAGGCAGGTGGGATGGAGATTCACGCGGGTGGCCATTAGAGCTACCCAGCTTCAAAACAACCCAATTAGACACAGAGACCTGTGAGCTGCGTGCGTGCGTGCGTGCGTGCGTGCGTGTGTGTGTGTTGGGGCGGAAGGGTGCTGCAGATTCCAGAGTCCCCATGAAGAGGGCACGGAGAGAGGGCTGTGGAATTTTCCCTCCTCTCTCAAAGAGCAGAATAATCAGAACAAATGTGTTTGTTACTTTTTTATCCTTGTTTTGTTGAGAAAACAGCAATAAAAGTGCAGAGGGTCTTTTTTACGCTTGGCATAGGCTGCAGTCACACTGAAGGGTTCTCATTAGCAGGACTTGTGAAAGATGTTAATTTCAGTGTTGCGGAGCCACGTCGCACTGTAATGAAAGCAAACCACAAGGAGTGGGCTTGAATGAGCCCTGTAATCACTCAAAGGCATTCCAGCTCTCCTCTCCTCTTCTCCTTCCTCGATGGTCTCCGGAAAGATCCAAGGGAGAATGGCACCGCTCCTTGGGAAAAACCTGCTTAGCACAAGCAGGCTGTGTGAATGTAGAAAGACGACACTTGCACCCTTCCATTACCATTGCTCCAGTATATCCGGCGGAGGTCAGATTTTTGAGTCTGTGTTTGTCTTGGGCCTTTTCCACTTTGATCCAGGGTCTCTCTCTTACGCTTGCGGTCAGTCATTAAAGCAAATTCCTGTGGCACCAAACCTCTCCAAGTATGGATGAAACCCAAATTCAGCATCTCTTGCATGGGAATTCTCAGAGGAGAATGTGAAAAATGTTTTGACAGCAACCGATACAGACTTTAGACTTACTGCATTAATGGTGCAGAGTGGCATAATCTCTTACAGTATCTTTTGTGGAGATATGACCACATGAGATCAGTTCAACTCTCTGTACTGTACGTGTGTGTGTGTGTGTGTGTGTATGTGTGTGTGTGTGATTGTATCAGTGTGGGTCATCCTAGAACAGTTCCCCCACCCCACACACTCCCCAGGGCTGGTTGATTAAGGCCTTCCTTTAATATCTGAAACCAGATCCCCAAAGCACAACAGTTCACTGGAGACCTCCAACTCATCCACATTCCCTGTAACAGGATCACACAGCACATGGGTGTGACAGTGCAGGGAGAGCATCTTCCAGCTTGCCAAGCTGTGTGTTTGTGTGTGTGCGCGTGTGCGTGTGTGTGTGTTTGTGTGTGTGTGTGTGTCCAGCTACCCACAGGCAGCCTTACTGTTTGCAAGGCTTATTCATGGGTGCCTCTCCATGCACACCAATCCACAGCTCTGTTCTGGATGTGGCCTGTCTTCAATTGATGGATGATGATGGGTGAGGAGGAGTGGATGGGTGGGTGAGTGGGTGGTTGGGTGGGTGTGAGAGTGTCCAGGGGAGGTGTGTTTAGCAAATAACACTGGAGGCCTTAGCGGTGTCTCAGCCAACAGTCTTTTTCAGAGGACCGGGGCCCTGGGCCAGCCGGCCGCAGCTGCCCCCTGTGAGAGCAGCCTTTGAGAGGGGAGACGCCACCCTCAGCTAGCCTACCACCCACCCCCCACCGGCTCATTCTTTACCCTGCTGTCACATCAGAGGTGGTCAGGCCCGAATGAGAGAGCCATTGTTTCCTCTGTGTGTGTGTGTGTGTGTGTGTGTGTGTGTGTGTGTGTGTGTGTCTTTGTGTGTATCTGTATGCGTGCATGTGGGTGTGTTTGTGTTTGTGTGTGTTTCTGTGTGTGTGTGTGTGTGTGTGTGTGTGTGATAGGAGATCAGATGTGAGTTCCTGTGAGAGTGGAGCTGGGCCTTTCTTATTCATGCTTGTATGCCCATTTGCATTCTCTGAGAGGATCAAGGAAGCACGGCCATTATATAACACGCAAGTGACAATTCTTTGGCTGAACAAAAGTTTCGGCTCTCAGCTCCAGCCCCATTCAGGGATTTCAACTTTAGCTTGGTCCTTCATCTGATGGACAGGACTGAGAATTCGGTCTCTATTTGTGTCCACAGATGGTTTGGTCGTAGACAGAGTTTGGCCGAGGACAAAGTAGTGTGGTTTGACCAGAGATTACCCAACAGTCTTCAACATCCATTGTTTAACCAGTATAACACCTAAGGCCAGGTGATATCGCTGCCATTTACGGGGTTTATGTTTATGGGGCTGCTGTTATCTGGTGTTACCCTCACTGTTATGGTTTACTGTTATCTCTCTCCAATCTATCCGGGTGACACACCTGCTCAGTTGGAACTGTTGCACAGGAAACCTGTTTTCGTTAGACGGCACATGGGTGTCAGTATACACTAGGTCACTCGGCCACACGTACCCTTATCTGACATATTTAGCATAACCACAATAATCAAGTCAGTGTTTTGACTGTTAGGCCTCAGGGGCATACAGAGATTATCATGTAGTTGAATTGAGCTGTTTGTTTGGTGTTTAGTAATGTTTTTTTATTCCACTCTCCTTTCTCCTAGGACTGGATGATAGCCTCCAGCAGTACATCCATAACTTTGAGAGGGAGAAGATCAACGGTGAGCAGCTGCTGAAGATCTCTCACCAAGACCTGGAGGAGCTGGGGGTGTCTCGGATTGGACACCAGGAACTGGTCCTGGAGGCGGTGGACCTGCTCTGTGCTCTGGTTAGTATACTCACTCTTCACACTCTCTCTATTCACTTTTGTCCGAACCTGGCAAAATCTGAATGCACATCAAGACGGCGGTGGGTGACATTTTGGCCGGCGGGCTCCTGTTTGCCGTGGTGCTTGTCACAGCAATCTGCGGCAAGCCTGACAGCACTCAGCTAGAGACAGATGGTGGAGCGTATCCAAGCTTTAAGAAGAGATCAGAGAGATGGAGCGCTGGAAGCTATGAGCCATTATCCCCACCCCACACTCTCCCCTCTCTGTCCCCTGCCAAGCACCAGTCGGTCCTGGGCAGCAGTCAGTGGTCGGGCTGCCTCTGCCTTGAGCTTCAAGGAGTCAGTAGAGCAGCAAACCTCTCAGCATTTCCCTCAATGCTCACTTGGGAGAGTAAGCGGTTGATTTCACACAGGGAAAGGCCATTAAAGTCATTGGACATTTGATGCTATCTGAAATTGGGAGAACATTGTTTAAGTTTGTGGTTGAAGTAGTTTAATGGTGCAGGTGCAGCTTCTTATCACAATGCAGTAGTGTTGGTGGTGTAACACCAATGGTTGTTTCCTTCTCATTCTGTCCCATCAGTAATGAAAGTGAAATAATGACGATAAAGCCGAACCATAGGTGAATTTAGTTGGTCAGTTTTCTCAGCATCCAGTCAAAATGTCTGTACTCACAACCAGAGACTCTTGGGGAAAATCTTTTGGAGTCCTCCTTCTAGCTGACAACCTAGTCAGATTCTAGCACAGTCCGAGTGAGAGAATGGACAGGGTATGGCTGAATGGCCAAATACATCCAAAGTGAGCTTTCAGTCACTGCCAACACAACAAGCAGATGGGACTGATTTGGATGTTTACTACTTCCTGTGTCAAAAACACTACGTGTCAGCAGAGGCTTATTCAATCTCATATCACAGAGTTGTTTGATGTGAATACACTTATTGAGATGTGTTTTGATTACCAGTGGTAATGACCCTTTAAGATGTTTATTCAACTACGCAATTCCTTTATTTTCACTGGCTGGATTCTTTTTTACCATTGTTTTATGGTATACTGGTATACTGACTTTTGGAGGTTTTCGGACTAATGCTGATATTTATAGAGCCTGTAACCTCCAAATCGACATTATTTGTAGTGTCCTGCACTACAGCTAACCTATCTGGTTAATCAGCTGATTGTGACTTCCTGATGGAACACAGATGATGACTTCCTGTTGCACATACACATACTTAACCACAACGCAAACAAACAAGTGGACCAAATTAAACACAGGTAGCTGTAGTGTACACAGTTGTTGGTTAGGCCCTGATTCAAGTGTAGGATTTAACAATAATATGCTAATATTTTCATGGAATGTCCAGCTCTCTCTAGAATCTTATGCAGACAGACAAAACTGTCCCAAATGTGAAGATGGCTGTTTGACTAAGAAACAAATGAGCTTCTAAATGAGACGGCTTTGAAATGTTCTCGCTCGACCGTAGATCTCTGTGATCCCCCTGTCCAACAGATAAGGTGTAGTCATTTGTAGTGAAAGCAGAAGACACATGGAAACATTTAAAGCCAGCTAGCTTAAAGCTTTGATATATCCTCATGTCATAACACATGAGCTATATCGTACATCCACAAGTCCAGAGCCCCTCCGTATAGATCCTCTAATTGGCTCCAGACTCCTTTCCTCCCAGGCAAACCACTTTCAGCAAAGCCCAAATTGTTTTCTTTTGATCCGCCTCATAAATTTGCCCTGTGTTTTCACTGTGTTCCATGACATGATATGTAAGCTTAAATAAACCTGCCATTAATTGAGAAAGGTATTAGAAGTTGCATAAGTCACACAAATAAGCTACGGGAGCACAGGAGGGGGAAACCTCTGAATGTTTGCTGACCCTTTGGAAAGGGAAAACCAGGCCATAGTCACTGCAGGAGAACTTCCATCAAAGCTACAATCTCATCGTCTTCAGTGACTTTGGCTATTTTTTGCACCTTGTTTTTGTTAGATTTCTGTATTGCCTAAAGAACTTGGTACCTCATTAATATTAACTCCCTGCAAAGGTAAGTTCAACACTTTTGAGCAAGATGTGCCGCTGACAGTCCCCAAGGCTGTTTCGTTCAGCTAGTTCACATGTTCTGTTTCCCTCTGTGGCCCTCAGAGGACAGGTAATGATGCCCTAAAACCCTCTCGCTCAATGACCGTATTTTGGACATAAAAATTTTTCTGTGTCTTGCATTTCAAAATGTGGCCTGAGACGTGAGGCTTAGACGAGCCATATCACATGGATGTATCTTGCTTGGATTGTTCTATGCTCAGCTTGCCCACACTGCACCTTTGTCTTTTGTTTCAGACCATTGTTGGCAAGAAAGCTTTTTTAACCGCATAAACACAGATGTGTTTCTCCCTAAATAGCATTAGCATAGCTTAATATAGTCTTTCTGATATCTGACCTAACATTTTATCTTATTTCGGACATTTATCTAATATCAAGAGGTAATCTCAAATAACAGATTGAGCGTCCAGTTGGACTAAGAGTTGAGTCTCTTCATTGCTGTGAAAACCTTACTGAGCTCTTTTTGTAGTTTTGCTTGTTATTGGCATTTCACAGTGCCTGTCCTGGACCTGACAGAGAATATACATCATTTGTTTTTTTTTTCTTAGTTCCAAATCATCATCTTCTCTCAGGTCTTGATTTGGTATCCCCCTGTGAGATAAAAACCATCAGAACAAGCCACTCTCACAAAGGAGTCGTGAAATATTTTAATGAAAATTCATGGCCTGTGATGACTTCAACAGAACCTGCTCTGAAACCCAGCACCTCCCTTGTGCCCTTCCAAAGCCTTGTGGCCCTTTCTGAGGAAAGAAAACCACCTATTGTCTTGGACTCCTGGAATTGACATTAAGGCTGTTTTAAGCCAAGTGAGAGGTGGAAAAGTATGGTGCATTACAAGTGCGGAAGAGCCCTCTCTTTTCTTTCTTTCTCTCTGTGTCTCTCTCTCTCTTTTCTCTCCATTTCTCCTTCGTTCTTTCTCTCCTTCGGCATGGAAACCCCAGAGTGCATCTCGCGGAGAGCCAGAAACAGATGTGAACCCCCACCTGTCACCAGGGCCGAGCCAGAGTTTTGCCTCGGTGCTTACAGAGCAGGGGAACTCATCCCTTCAAGCCCCTTGTGATATCCCAATGGTCATCATAGGTGATGGGTTCTGTTCCCACCTCTGACCACAGGGACTTTGGAGAAAGAACTGCTGTTTCAATAGACCTGTCCTGTTTCATTTCTCATGTGGCCGTGGCTCCACTAAACTAGACTTGGGTCCTCTCACACAGCTCTCCCCTCTAACTGTACAATTTCAAAAGCTGGTGCTGGCTGTAAACCTGTCAAAGTTGTCTCTGGGATGACACCGCAAGCAAGCAGAGCAGAGGCCTTCAAATGCTTTCAATTTAAAACTAATCCGACGGTGGAAGGCACTCGCGCCCTGTGTTTCATGTCGGTCCCAAGCACTGTGGGACAGTTAAATAGCATCTGTGTGGAGAAGTCCCAAGTGTTCTGGGAGCAATTAGGACACTAATGAAAGAGCTTAAAGAGGTGTGTGAGATTTGAACCAAAACAAATGGCACCATGGCTGCCACGCCAAAGCTCAGCAGTCAGTAGCGAACAAAGGGAGGCTTGCGTCTGGAAGCGCACTTATTTTGATGTGTGCCAGACACAACAATGTTTTTTGTGTCTTGACTTTATCTCCCCTATTGTTTTGTTTTTTGTTTTTGTTTAAATAATGGCTGATCCTTTTGTTTGTCCAACCTGTTTCTAGATCTAGACCTGTTCTGTTAAATGTAGCTGCCTGGTTGCCATATGGCATCTTTCACTTTCACCTCCTCCTTCTGTGTAAAAATGGTAACTTAGCAGGGGGTTACACTTCAGTTCACTTCAGTTACACGTAAGTTCAAAATAAGACAGATCCAAACTATTCCCCTTTGCTCAGCATATTAGGTTAGCATGCTGGGGGCATGGCATGAATGTGCACTTATGTACGCCAAGACAGGAGGCACGCTTAACTATGAACTAGAACTAAGGCTCCAAATGCATTCTTTCCATGATATTCATAAGGAAAGACATTGCCAGATTCAGCTTCTAAATTAAGCAGCACTCTTCATGGCCAACTATTCAAGAGTCTTGAATAGCACATGTTGAACAACAGAGCGATAGGTCACCGATAGTTTGAAGAATTGAAGTGGAATGTGGTTCAGATTTTTATTTTTAGCTCATGAAATGACATGAACACAACAAAACACTACATAAGATCAAACTACACCTTTTCCAGTCACATCTATGACTTTATGCTGACCTGAACTGACATGATGGTGTCTGTCTGTGTAACTTTTTCCCTTCTGAACATCTGACAAGCTGGAGGATTTCTAATGTCAAATGTCAAATCTAACAGTTGTTAGTTGTTTCTGACGGATTGAAAACCTAAGAACTTTCAGGTCTAAAACTCAGCTTACACTCAGTTATCCTGTAAAATGTGGTTAATTTGCAGATATGCAGATCCCTTTCCAAACACGAGGTTGTGCTTAGTGTTCTCATTTCATTGGAGTTCTCACAAGCCGTGCAGGCAGTGTAATGACGGCCAGCTTGTTGAAATGTAGTCCAGAGCCTCGTGGTCTGTCAGGTGACCCTACAGCAGGGCTGATCTGTCAAGGTCTGAGAAAGGACTGCAAATCTGAGGAATGTGTGAGGAGGAAGTAGCCTGCCTCAGGAATGTGAACTTTGCTCATTTCACGGGAATCAGGTGAGGGTGTGTGTAGGTCTCTACTGGACTGTGTGTGTGTGTGTGTGTGTGTGTGTGTGTGTGTGTGTGTGTGTGTGTGTGTGTGTGTGTGTGTGTGTGTGTGTGTGTGTATGTAAGGAGGTGTGATACAGAGGGTTGGGGGGCATGTGGAATTTGCAGGGGAATTCTGAATTCCTCCCTGAAGATAAGCTGTGACTGATGGCCTTCTCAGCCTTGTGCAATGCTCCTGACACGTGACTTCATACCGTCTGACCACCAAATGTGCTGCATTTTGACTCTAAGGTCTTAAGCTTCCAATAGTTGACGACGATAATCAGAACCTCCTAAAGTGTAACCTCTTATAAGTTCATCTAGTCTCATCATGAACTTGATTTAGACCCCTTGCCATTCAGTAATATTTGCTATATGCTCAGCAGGATTGTTGATCTACCAGATCTTCAAGAAACTCTAAAACTCTTGAAGACCCAGCTCCTCCAAGAATATCTCCTGTCTTCAATTTCTGAATATCAGGAATGCACTTCTCTTATGAACCTCTTATACTTGATCTCTCTTTACACTGCAATTTTATTACACTATTGCACTTTCAACTTAAAATACTGCAAATTTTATGTTAACAATATGCACTCTTTGCTAGTTTTTTCATTGTGTTGTAGCTTGAATGTTATCCTCTTTTGTAAGTCGTTTTGGGTAAAAGCGTCTGCTAAATGCATAAAGGTAAATGCTGGCACTAAATTTGTTAACTTTATGTGTTTTAATTGTGACCATATAGTATAGAACAGTTGCTTGTTTGTTGTTATGATAACCTGCTATCCATATATCTGTCTGTTTATCTAATTATTCTAATATAATTTTATTTATGTTTGTCTATCTATTGTCTTTTTCATTTGCTCCCCTTAGAACTATGGCGTGGAGACCGATAACTTGAAGAATCTGGTTGTACGAATGAGGGCAGCATCCAACAACCTCCACATGGGAACATCTGAGCGGCGCAAGAGCCCCACGTATGATGGAACTGCTCCCACAAGCCTCCCAACGAGTTCCTCACATCTGTGGTGGAGCTCATAGGAGCAGCCAAGAGCCTCCTGGCCTGGTTGGACAGGTACAATGTGATGTCACTCTTCCCTGTTGCACCACAAAATCTAATGGCACACTGCATACATGCATGCATGCCAGATGTGGCATTTGGACAAATGAATGCATCTCAGTCACAAAATTATATGTTCATCATGGAATAACCATTTAAGTAGATGATAAAAAAGATATATAACCTTATGCTCTCACTGGAGTCATAACGTTCACAAAATCCTCTCATGACTGTCAGGGATCTGTTTCACTCAAAAACACAGGTTCCTAAGTGCTTGCAGGCAAACCCAGCATGGACATTATTTCTAGTCCTCTTTGTCTTCACCATTGAGAGTTTTTTCCAGAAATGTTTCAAGGGCAAATGAATGAAACTAGATCTAGTCTGGTTGGTTTCCGTAGTCGCATTTGGTCTTTTGGTCTGGTCAATGTCCAGAACTTCCCATATTAACTGAAGGCATCACTCAACAGAAATAATATCTGTAGAACGTATTACACCCATATGAACTTGTGGGAGTTTGGTTTTCAGTACTACGGTTTACGGAGGAGGGCCTAGCAGGGACCCATCCCAGACTAATTATATTGTTGGACTGATGAAACCATACTGTTCTTCAGTGATATTTTAACAGAGTCTGACTCCCTGCCATTAATTGTCCCAACCAAATTTGGTGACTGTTTCATGGTTAAGCTGAAAAGGAATTGACAGTTTTTTTTTTTTGTTTGTGGTAGACAGATTTATGGGAAACTCCCTCAGTTCTTTTCTTCCTCCCATGTGACCTCAGACCATGTGAACTCCAGACACACTGTGGTTAGGCTGCAAGTCTGCCGCTGCTATTGTGCGTATTTGCTCCATTAGCCCCTGGAAGCAGCCTAACGTCACTTTGTTGTTCCTCTGTGATTGATGGCCCATTCACTGTTTTGATATACCATCAGCGTGCAGTCAGGGCTTAGGCAGACCTGGCAGATGAATGTTGTGGGAACACGCCAACAAAAGTATCACAATTTTTTTTGTCCCCCCCCTCCTCTCTCCTTCTCTGCTTTTGCTGTCTCCCCATGTCTTTTCTGCTCTCCTCCTCCTCTCCCTCCCCCCACAACTCCTCCGCCTCATTCCCTTCCTCCTGTTTTCCTCACTCTCTCCATCTGAAGGACACCGCTGACAGGAATCAGTGACTTCACAGCCACCAAGAACAAGATCATTCAGCTTTGCCTGGAGCTCACCACTACGGTTCAACAGGTCAGTCATCCTGTGCTGTGCTATACATCAACCCTGTCAGTTAAAGACCTATATATTTTCCTGTTCCCTGGTCTGTCCTGAGGCTCCTCTTGACATGGGGGCTTGCACAGGCTGGACATGATGTACAGCATGAGGTGAGAGATGTTAACATATGGCAACATGTGTTACACATGAGTGTTGTGTTTTTTCTTTTTTTTCCTTTTTTTTGCCATGTCTGTTTCTTTGCTAATGAGGGGAACCCCTTGGTGTAGCAGTCGCAGAAGGCAAGTTTACAGTTTCATTAAAAAAAAACCTTAGGGCTTTAAAGGTTGGCTGCCAGCATTCCTCTGCCTCATCCTCCTCCTCACAGCCATGTGGATCCTGTTTCACTCCTGCAAGATGTTCGCCATGGGAGGCTTGCATCTTTGTGCTTTCATTAGCACCATTGTTCAAAAGGAGCGGAGGTGGTCCGGTCTTCAGTGGCAGATTTATGAATATAACATAACATCTCCTGAATCATTCTCTAAGCTGCCAGACAAGAATTATTTAAAATACGTATTCAATATTCATTCAGCATGAAATTCATTTGAAACAGAACAAATACAATGATTTGTATCACACTGTGTTAGTTGGGGAATCCTGGAACCTGGAAATTGGAAAATTCTGGATTTGAATCCTGACTGCCACCGTTGTGCCCTTAACCCTTAGTTGCTCTAGGGGAGACTGGCCTGTAATTAATAGTTGATAAATGTAAGTCACTTTGGAAAAAAGTGTCTACTAAATGCATAAATTCAAATACATGCCAGTTAACTGTGTAACCTTTACATTTATTTAGTTAGAGCTTAATGTGTTTAAACAGAAGGAAGGAATTTCAGTCTGGGAACTGTCAATGAATGCCCACTAAGATCAAGTGAAGCCCAAGCCTGACTAGGAATGACTGGATTGGGTGCAGTGATCAGCGGGCAGCGGGCAGCGGGCAACAAGAGCAGGCGAGTTAGTGGGAATGTTTAACTGTTAGTGGGAGAAGGTCAGCGTGTTAACTTCCTGCAGTGGCCCCTCTTTTGAAGTGAGACAATCCTGTGCAACCCAAGCCTTGAAACATGCGGTTTCTTTCTGGACCTCTATAACCTTAAGCCTTGTAGGAAGTCGTGATGATCCTTTAAGGTCTTACATGCAGATCTTCTCACCCCTTAGTGTTCTGAGTAGGACCCCATTCAGACGTGTACTACAGGAGTTTGCCTGCTAAATCTGAGAGATTTTTAAGAATACAGAAACAGCAAAGATCATTGCATACTGACCAAGATAGAGAAGCATAATACATTACAATGGGGGCAGACATAAATTGTTCTGGTCTGCAAAAGTGGGAGTGTCGCATAACGTCACAAGAACACGGAACCTAACAAATGTTTATGCATTTCGTTCTGCTTTTACCCTCTCTGAATAAACTGCATTGCTTTGCATGTACTGTAAATGTCCCTGGAGTTGGGCTGTGAATTCTTGGACCCAAGGTCAACCATGTTTGTGTGTATTGTAAGACGCAGGATGAACAGGTCAAGTCAAAAATGTACGACTGTGAGACCACTCCTTGTACGAAGCGTACCAGGTCTGAGCTGTGCTAACCCCACTGGCTGCTGCGGCTCTGTGCCCTGGCCAGGGTATTTGTGGTCTGTGTGGACCTCGTGAGCCTGCATGGGCGCTTAATGAAGAATAAGCTTCTAGCATGACCAATCAATGAGCCACACTGTCACAAATTAAATGTGCATGGACACAATAGCGTCAATAGACATTCTCTCACTCAACCCAGAGGCTGGGAGTAGAGCTTATTCAAGCTAAATATAGAGGTTCCAGAGGGCTTGAGATATGGCTAAGGGCAAAGCACATGCAGTTATTGTACAGACCATGTTATGGGGGGGGATTCGATTTGTGATGGCAGGACTTTATGGCTTCAGATTACTACCCCCCCCCCCCCCCGCCCCCAAGCTGAACAACAACATTGACTCTGGTTGGATTGCCAAGAGGGCTCTCTATCTCTCTTTCTCTCTCTCTCTCCTTACTGCTTTCTCCCTGTCTGCCACTTCATCGTTTGGCAGGACAATTTGTCTCTAGTTTCAAATCAGAGACGGCAATCAGGGGCATCATCTGATCCCTATCAGCTGGTGTGTGTTGACGTGAACACCTCGGGGATGGCTCTGCTTCTCCCTGCTATGTGTTTACGTGTCGTTCTCTCACTTTGAACGTGACCAAGATTGACTCACTGTGATCATGAGCTTTAGATAACAGTACTGTGGCGCACACAGAGACACTTTTTTTTCACCACAGAAAGTCTTCCTGTAGAGCTGCCAAGATTCTTTAAAATGTTGTTTTGAGGACATTGTAAAATCTGAAAAGACCCAACTGGAGAACCAAAAAGACAGAAGATGGTGGTTGATGGAGATTTAATGAACTAGACATTTTGATGTGAAACAGACTTGTATTTGCTTTGCTTTGTCTTGGGATTTTACACACAGTGCTCTTAAGTAAAATCATTGAGGAATACATATATTCACCATGTAATTTTCTAAATATAGAATGATTTGCTGTCGTCTGTGATGGAATGAATGCCACATTCCCTCCAAAACCGACATTTCTTTCCACCTTCTTTTGGAAAATCATTTTGGAAAACTTTGTATTGGATCCAGGAATGAAGAAGAAGACATGTTTTTCTGCTTTTGTTCTTTATGACTACAGACAAAAGCATGAGCGATATGAGCCAATGAAATATTCTGCATCCACATTTTAAAAACACACAAGCCAGCTGAACAAAGCCTAGCTGTGCAATGCGAGAGGAATTTTAAACGTAACATCCAAGGCAGCTAATTCTGATTTGTGGTTCACGTGGTCGGTTCATTCATTTTTTAAAAATCAGATGTGGATCTCTCTCATCTCGCTCCATGAATTGGGAAAGAAGAAGAGTAGGTCAGGAGCAGGTTACAGGCGCAGAACCACAGAACCCTCCCCTGCTGTGTCCACCCCTCGTACAATGGATTCACGTGGCCTAACAGACATGCCTTTGTGGCCCTAACTCATTTCGGCACTCAACATAAACAAATTAACATTCTTTTTATGTTTACATTGAATGCCACTGAGGGGACAGTAACTGAATGTTTGAAAGTTTTTAAACACCATTAGAACATCTCTGTTTATATTTCAGCTGCCTTCATGCCTATCTTTTTTTTGTCCCTCTCTCTAAGAGCTGAATTTATTTTCCAAACTAATGAACTCAAGCCACATATCACAATATAATTCCATCAGTTCACGCTTCAGCTGCAGAGCTGAAAGCCTCAGATGTGACTGGCCATAGTACTTGAACTTGAGAGGCCTCCATTCACAGGCAGAGGGGTTGGGTTACTGTGTGTGAACATTGCGCTGTGTGTGTGTGTCTGTGTTGGGGGTTGGGGGGAGGGACTCTTCCCTCCCGGTCCCACAGCCACGGCTGATGGTGAGGGGACAGGTGCCCTCCCCGCATTCCCAACATTGGTGACGTGTTTGTAAGCCGTCTGTTCTCGACACATGCAAATGTACACTCTCATGCACATGTAGACACCGGCACATAAAATACATGCATCTGTCAGTTGCATGCTTGACTTTTTAACCACAATGCCAAAACACGTACCCGCTCAGAACTGCATGCGACTCGTGGAAGTTTGATATTTGCTGTCATGCCACATGTACACAAATCACAAATTGAACACATACATTCAATATGTATATGCAGACACACAAACAACCCCCCCTTCAGCTGTGTATCTGCAGCTGTGAATGATCAGTCCCACCTGTAGCTGTTAGGCCGGGGGAGGGCGGGGGGTTCAATCTCTCTGGCCTCTCACTTGGCTGACACAGCAGCTAGCCCATGATGGACACTTAATATCCAGTCCCAGCTGTCGCTCCCCAAGCACACTATAATTCCCACACAGCCGAGCAAATGTAAAGTCACATTCTATGTCTGAAGACTCCCCCTGTTATCCCCCTGTTATGACTTTTAAAATGGCAGCAATGCCCACTGACATGCAGATTCCTATCCTTTTGTCTTTTAACACGTGGGGGAAGCAGTGACTTCTGCTTGGCCTCCTGCTTTTAGCTACCAGTTCCTAAATGCTTGGCCTGTTTGCTAGCCTACCCCTGTAGTTTAGCGCAAACCCCAGACAGTATGATGCAATTATCTTGTCCTCAAGCTGACATGGAGATGTAATTCAAATCTGCAAACTGTTGATTTTAAGGCACCTCCTCGTCCCACAGGCAGCACTATATCTGTTTGTTTACTTGTATAATCTTCCTCGTATATTGCATCTGAACTTGCCTGTATGTTTATGAGTATTTATTCAAGATTTGTTAGTTTTGTTTGTTGTCCACTTATGAAATGCAACAGCACTCTTACAATATTGTCTCTCTGCTTTGCAGGACTGCACTGTCTTTGATATGGAGGAGAAGATTCTGGAAGTTGTAAGTTCTCTCCTTTACCTCTCTGTTTACACTGTGGGTGTATGCTGATGTTGAGTGAAGTGAGTGTGTGAATGAATACTTCTGACAGAGCCCTCAAGCAGGGGACTTAACCCAGCACTTAAAGCCAGATGTGTTCTGCCCTTTGTTCCCAAGGGGGGAAAGAGCTCCGGGTGTCCCGTTCCCTGTATATGGATATGCCTAGAACTTCTCTCTTCCCACACGTTTTTGGCACCCAGCCAAGCAATAGAGGAAGCAGCGAGGAGGTGTTACAAAATTCCAGTAGGGGAAATTGGTAATCCATTTACAGGGAGATGGAGTGACCAGGCTCTCAGCATCACCCCACACCCGACATGTGAAAAGCACTATAGGCAAGGGTGGGGAGGTGGGGGGCATACTGGTGAAAGCAGGCGGGCTGATTTGCCTCTTCCCATTCATCAGAACTTCCTGTTGGGTGACACTCTCCAGATCACCCCCCCCCCCCCCCCCACCCCTCTCTCTCTCTCTCGCACACACACACACACACACACACACACACACACACACACGCGCACATACACACACACACACTTCGACTCTGACAGTGGACTTCCTCTTTTCCCAGACACCCCAGTGAACTCTGGCAACCCCACACATGGCGAGACAGACTACACCACCCCTGCACCTTTCCTTTGCAGTGTTTTTTTTTCTTTCTTTCCTTCTTTCTTTTTTGTCGGAGTTGCACAAGTAATGCCATAGCAGAGCAGGCCCTGCTCTCTGTTGCTCAGAGTTGAGAAATTGTGTTTTCATTGTGGTCACTCTTGCTTGCACATCCCCCTCCCTCTTGTGAGCTGTTAGTATATTTGTGCAGTCAGCAGAAACTTCAATTGGGGATAAATTGGTTCGGTTTAGTGATGATTGATTCAGTGGTGTGTGTCTGTGTCTGTGTGTGTATATGTTTGTTTATGTTTGCTTGTTTGTTATATACCATGACTTCAACGCCTTGTGTTTGCGTAAATTGAATGACGTTGTTTTAACATCTGTGTAAATCGTGCAAGTTAGTGTCTGGGCTTGTTTGCGTCAGTCCCTCTTTGTGTCTTGTTGTGCTTGCATTTGTTTTGGATGCTTGCTTACGAGCAAGGGTTGAGAAAAAAAGCCTCTTTCTTGGGCTCTTGTCTCCCAACTGCCACTGCTAATGATGACAAAGTGGTGTGATTGGCCTTAATGATGGAGGGAAGAGGTGGATGGGGGAGGGGGGGGAAGGGGGGGGACTTTCCCGCCAGTCTTCCTGCCCTTTGTAACACCCTCGGACCATCTAATGATCTTCATTCTTTCTTCATTCTTCAGTCTATAAAGCCTCAACATTTGTTAAAGATCATGATCAAGGACAAAGCTAATGGTGTGCATTTGTGTGTGTGTGTGTGTGTGGTGAGGGTTCAAGTGAACTTAGTCACACATGTAATTGCAAATGTAAACAAGGCTGATAAACATACTTCAAGTTCAAGGTGACCTAAAACCACTGGGCATGCGACTGACGTTTTTTGTAGTGTGTCTGTTGTGCTTAGTCTACCAGCCACAGGGTGTCTAAATGGTTTTTCTTTCATGTCCCGTTCAGTCCAAGGTGCTGAACACCATCTGTGACCAGACTGTGCGAACGACCTCTGACCCCCTGATGAGCCAATCGGCCTGCCTCGAAGAGGTCCAGCTGAACAACATCAAACCTGGGGAGGGCCTGGTGAGACATTAAACTATATAATGTTTATATAAAACATGTAAAATTGTTACCTGCATTCATGTTGCCCGGACACCATCTCAACCAGTCCCAGTCACAATCTATCTGATAATCTTTAATCTGAATAGCAGTGAATCAGGTTTTGTGTCACACAAAATGGGGCTCTCAGACTCTGATGTGTTTCCATTTGAGGCGGAAGCGTAGTATTAATAGCTGTCTCATATCATTGGCTTTGCCGTTGCCCCTCTCAGCCGTCGTCATTGTGAAGTCTGGTGTTTTCTATCCTCTGAGTCTTTTATTTTCAGCACAGAACTGTCAGCCTGGCACTCACTCACTTTCTCTCTCCTCTCTCTCTCTCTCTCTCTCTATCTCTCTATCTCTATCTCTCTCCTCCCCCAGGGCATGTACATCAAGTCCACCTACGATGGCCTTCACGTCATCACCGGCACCACAGAGCATGTGAGTAAGACAGACACGGATGCAGACGGGGGCTCGCATCGCCCACCCGATGTCTGTCTCCGAACCGTGCAGATAAATTTAACCTGAACCCCCTCACACACACACCCCCCTCAGTTGGCCTGTTGTCACTAGGCACCATGTTGGATGATCTGAGCGCTATCGATCGCAGAGTGCTCCGACGAGGCCAAAAGACTGACACACACACGCACACAAATACACGCACACACCTACCCACAAAGCCACCCACATTCCCATCCGCTTTGTGCAGTGACTTATGTAAAGAGCTAGGAAAAGCTGCTGTAACACACACATTCTTCATTAGTGATAGTGATTCATTTTTCATGTACATGACTATCTGCTATAGGCTAATATATGGGCTAAAATGGGCTATATTTAGCAATGCTGATCAACAGATATGAAAACGGATGTATGGTACACTGGTAGTGAGTATATATCAAGGAAGTACAGCTGATCTTTTAAGCCAGCATAGAAGTATGATAACAACGGCTCTGTATGATGGTAAAAAAACAAACCAGTGGCGTTGAATTCAGTTGGCGCCAGATTTGCATGTTGGCAAATAAGCTTTTGCCTAAAAAATACGTGCCATGGAAATTCACATCATTTACAAGAGCTTCATAAAAATCAGTACGTTCAGCAAGTTGTTTTTATAGATATCATGCTATACATGTAATACACTCTTTATTTAGACAGTGATAAGACTCTATTGTCATGATACATTAGTGAAACATTAGTGAAACTGTGAAATTATCAGTTTCATGAGACCAAAGATGCTTTAAAAAAAAAGGATGTAGTTGAATGCTTTGCCCTATTTACATTTCCTTGTTTTATATTTCATTGACTCCAATGCCCCCCACCAGCCCCACACAGTCTCATCAGCATGGTAACACAAATGTTGTGCGTAAACAGTCTCCAGCTCCTGCCAAGAGCTATGAAGGAGTGGAAAGACGGGGGGGCTAATCGAGGGTTACGTCCAGCCATCCCTCCATCTGTGCCTGTGCTTGTGGATTCTGTGGGAAATGTGATGTGTGTGTTTGCTCACACACTGCACACTAGCCCCCACACACAAACGCACGCATGCACACCCTCCCTCACTTTAGCTGGGAAAGGAGGGAATCTTAATGAGCCCTTAGCAGACTCCTAAACCCACTTAGGTGTGAGTTACGCCATGTGCACATGGTTCCTGTTGTCCAGTGATCCAACAGATTCCCATGTCTCCACTCAGGAATTTGCGTTCCATTTTATGATAAATCTCACCCAATTAATCACACTGGCATTTTTTGTTGTTGGTTTCAAGAAGCTAAACTGCTCAGTCTTTTATTATCCTAATCTCAGGATTGTGCTTTATGGTTTGTGTTGGACTTTGGTGTTGCCTGCTTAATGTCAGCCCCACAGAATGCACAGATAAGACTTAGGAAAATGTTAACAAAGGCTAAAGCCCTTGTCTCAAACCGTCTTGATGAGGCTTTCCCTGTGTATGTTCAGGTATTTCTTGCTTGCAGTAAGACAGACTGTGGTTCAGAGACTAACATTTGTTCTCTCGCTCTATTTTTTTCCCCTTCTCTTCACTGTCCCCTTATTCCAGTCTCCTGCAGATATGACCCGAAAGATACATGCAGGTGATGAGGTGATCCAAGTCAACCATCAGACAGTGGTAAGGAATTCCGTTGACATCTGTTATGTTGTGTTGTCATCTCTCTTCCCTTCTGGAATATTTTTTTGAATCTTATCTAATCTAATCCAAGCATTCTTTGTGGTCTCCAGGTTGGCTGGCAGCTGAAGAACTTGGTGGCCAAGCTCAGGGAGGACCCCAAAGGTGTGACGCTGATGCTGAAGAAGAGACCGACAGGCATCTCTGGGTTCACCCCTGCCCCCCTCAAAAACATGCGCTGGAAACCCCCAGTGCCTCAAGTACAGGTCAGTTCCATGCCTGTCTGTCTGTCTGTCTTTCAAATCTCTTGGGTAGTCTTTCAAGGATCAAGGATAAAAGAGTTTATTTGTCACATACATTACTAATGTAAGACATGTAGTGAAATTCCATAAATTAGAGTATTGACTCAATAAAAGAAAAAGATTCAGGAAAACCAAAAGTAAATAAATAGACTGTAGTCCATATTGGGATCAGTATCCATGTAGCATACGGACCCAGACGCGGTTAGTCAGTTTGTGTCCTGCACCGTCTAGAGGCTTTAGCTGCTTTGAAGTCGGGATAAAGGAGTGACTATGGGGTAGGCTATCGTCTTCAGACAAGGTGGTTATGGAGATGGAGATGGCATTACTTGGCCCACCCATGTGAGAAGGTATAGCCCGTGTCAGAGACCACTGCACAACCAAAACGATCGGCAGGCAGGGTCACCTTCCACCGAACCCGGCCATCAGAACGTATCCCTCTGCAGGCACATGGGCCCCACTCGAACCATGGGTGAATGATGCATCCGAGCACAACTAACCAGGAAAGTATGTTAGCTGCAGATTGGAAAATTGCCATTCGAAAAAACTATACTACTAGATGGTCACTGGGGGACAACAGTTTTCTTTTTTTTTTTAGAAAAGGGCACAATTGTCTGATGGCAGGCCTGGATCTTTTCATTCATATTAGCTCATTGCCCAGGTTGGGAACAATGCTGTTATTCTCTTCCACAATACCAGCGTATTCCACAAAATGATGATTTCAGTATGATGTCACGCAGCTGGAGCTACTGGTGAAGACTAGATTTGTAAAGACTGACACAACAGTGTCTTTCTCAGTAGAGAACAATCATTGTTGTCCTTGGAGGTCAGACTGTTTAGCAGAAAACTAGGCTAAATTTGTGCTGTTCTCAGCTATTAAAAGACCTTTGATAGCAGATATTGAACGAAATCGCTTAAAGCTATTTCAGTCTCTTTGAACAGCTCTTAGGCTAACTCTCTTAAAAGAAGGTCAGACAACACTCACACCTTTTGTTAAAGAGCATAATCAAAGCTCCCAAATTCCTGTGTTCAGACATTTATGTAATGCTAAGCCCGATCAGAAGCCGTGTTCATTGGGGGAGCTGCTATGTCCCAACTCCCTGCTTTTGCATGGGATCCTCGACAAACAAAAGGCCTTTGTAATCAAGCTTGCCCGGCTGGCTAGCAGCCATGCGTCGCTGCTCAGGTGCCTGTGTACACTCTGGGAAGACAGAATCTGATCAAGCCATCACAATCTTTCCCCTCAAACAAAAAGGCCTCTTATTACAAAGGGGGGCCAATCCAGGCTTGTCTGCCTAATTGTTTGAACACGGTGCCTGGAAATCGTGGCAGAGCCATCAGATGTAGATCACCCACTATGAATCAGACATGTGACTACAGTTGGTTTGTGGTACCGGATAGTGCCAGACTCTTTGAGAACATGTCACATCAAAAAACAGGAGTTTTTTTATGTGGCAGTGGGAAAAGCATAGGAAGCCTTTGTATTGTTATGTGCAATGTGTAATTACATTTTAGTGATATACAGTAAGTTTTTACAGGGCGTGTGACCAGAAGGACACTATAGAAGAGCCCCAATTTCATCTTAATTTGTCATATTTGATGTAAGAAAACTGTTTTCATAAAATGATAAATTGCAGTTGTATGAGACGATACAAGGTCAACCACTGACCTCATGGTGTCTAAAGAACTGAGATTCCTTCACTGGATGAACTTATCTGTACATTCAATGGCATGGGGGTCTGAAGATTGTCACCTGCCTTTGGCGCGTGGATGTTTGCTGATTGTTTACATTCCCTTTCACAGAACACCCACTCCCCAACCAAAGCCCAGTCTCCCAGCAACACTACGGAGTCGAGCAGTAGGAAAGAGAAGCCTGCCATTCTGGATCTCTACATCCCACCCCCTCCAGCCATCCCCTACACCCCTCGGTGAGCAAACCAGTCAATCCATCTATTCCTCACCAGTCTCAGTTGCCTCAGCCCTCTCTAATGAGTCTGTTCCTTCTAGTCTGTCTCTATGACCCCCTCCACACAACCACCACCCACCCTGCACCCGTCTCCATTCCCCCCCTCCACTCTAGACAGTAGAAGCCACAGCACATTCTGTTCTGCCTCTCCGGCAGCCCTGTGAGCAGCACCACAGAGGTTATGCAATTGCAATGTTCGTGCTGAGTTCTGACTGAGGGGATGCTTCTATCTCTCTGGTTTACTCACGCACTGTAAGACACCCCCCCCCCTCCCACACACACACACACACACACACACACACACACACACACACACACACACACACACACACACACACACACATCTTCTGACTCACTGGGTTTCTCTTTAGCCGATTTGTCTCTGTCTATTGGTTTAGACTTTTTTTTGGACTGTGGTTTAATCATCCATCACTGTTACTGATGATTAATAATAGACTTCTTCACTTTTTTTTTACTTTTCGTTTAGGACTGAAGTCGATAGAGAATCTTAATTTCAATGTGCAGTAATATGCCTGTGGTGGTATGGCTCGATTCTGGGACCTCCATGCACTCCTATGTATATACATGGAAAGCCTTAGGCAGGGAAGGCAGCACTAAGACTCAGTGCCCTGGTTCAACTATGTTCAACACAGTGCCTGTACACTGTCTCACTATTTATCATTGTTTACGTCTGTTCTGTCTATGCCTGTAGTGACATGAGGAACAGTACCTACGCTGGCATTAACAAAATAACCAAGGGATCAGAATCACCCAACTCATTCCTTGATCATGAGAGCCGGAGACGCTTTACCATTGCTGACTACGACAAACTGAATGTCTACCCAGTGGAGGCCAACGTCATACAGCCGCGAATGAGAGACCGCACTGCCTCACGCAGTAAGGCCAAAAGTCAACGCATATTCTCTCTCTCTATGTGCAGATCAAACACAGATATTAGGATAAACACAGGCATGGACATAAAAATATGCTATATGAGAACTGTTCGGACAAAGAAGAAGAACTAAAGAGATGCCCTCTAGTAAGGCTAGTAAGCAGGTCCCGTTATTCTGATGAATGATGTCTATTTGCAAGGGAGCTTTGAGATAAGTGTGTGAAAGCAGATAGACTCATGCAGACATTGAGGACTTCCTGTTTTGAGCAGGTAATTGGGCTAATGTGGAGTTGGAAGTAATATCCCTGCTGAAAAAAAACAGCTTGACCGGCTTATGATGGTTTGCTGGTGGCTTTAGCTGGTTTTGACTGGTCTTAGCTGTTTTGACAGCTCTTGCTGGTCTTTGCTGGTCTTACTGGTATGGCCACCAGTTGGGCTTGCTGGTGAGACCATCCGCGGAAGCTGGCTGATCATGTTGGTCTGACAAGCTAGTCATATGTGAGTGTGCTGGTTTTATGTTGACCATGCTGGTGACTAGCCTATCAAGCTTACATTGATGATTTAAGATGGTCATGCTGGTTTGACCAGCCATATGCTGCTGGATTGATAAGTCAATATCCAGCTGAAATGACCCGCCAAAGCTGGTTTGATCAACAAAACCATCATAATTCTATCATAAGCTGGGTCAACCAATTCAACCAGCAAAACTCTTGCAAAACATAGCTGCAGCTTGTCAGTCATCATAAAATGGTCAAACCAGCTCAATAAGCGAAAACATAGCCTAAACCAGCAGCCTATCATAAGCTGGTCAAGCGTTTTTTGTTATTTTTTTCGGCAGGGATGAAACCCACATGGGTGGTGATGTCTGGCGAAGTAGATTTTCATTCCTGTGAAGAGATGTTAAATGCATGTATGGTCTAACTGGAATTGATGTGAGACAGTTTTGGAATTAATGTCAGTGCTTTAGCTGTGCTGCCAGACTTTCAACTAATGAATAACATTTTCAACCACATAAACTTGGCAAATGAAGAGCGACAAACTATTCTCATAAATGCCTGAACAGTATCATGCATTAGAGGTTTGGATGTCAGTTTTACTTAATACGTAATTTTTGAGTCAACTCTTAATGTCAACAAGTTGTAGCTACTGGAAAATGTTTATCTAACTGTAGTCCTTCTTGCAGGTAAACCACGGCCTCTCTCCATGCCTGTGGACACCTGCCTCAGTGTGAATGACAGCTATATGAAGCCATGGCCACAAGGCAAGAAAGGTACCTTGCATGTCTTTTACACCTAGTGCAAGCAACAATTTAAGTACTAATTCAAAAGACAACAATCGAGTTAGCCACTTCACAAAAAGCACCAAGCCAAGCCACCATTCAGACTCATGTTGACCCTGCTGTACAAATATTACACCAATTATAGTGTTTTGAAGTTCGAAAAGGAATGGAAGATAAGTACACTTTTTGGAGATTTTTGTGATTGTAAGCTAACTTTAATCATTCCACCCTTCACAGGGGAAGACCTTCTGTACAGATACCTGAGCAATGAGCGAATTCCCACCATCGCTGAGGAGAGCCCTGCTGGTGGAATGCCGTACAAATCCAAAGGGGACCGAACGCCAGTCCGCAGCATTGACCACATCCGCAGCGGCCGTTATCTCGTCAACGTTGACCTGCACAACAGCGCTACGATCCCTTTTCAGGAGGACTTCAAAAAGGCTCCCATGTCGTCCACCCCGAAACGGCCCCCCGCGGAGCCTTCGCTACTGGTCAGTTGGATCACGCGGCTTAAGCTATTGACTCACTGACATTCGCTTCCATGTCCCCAGGCTACCTTGTCTGTCCCTTCAGTGCCTTTGTCCAGCTGTTGATGCTGTTGTCTTTCTATCTTTTCTCTGTCTTTCTCTCCTTTTTTTACCCTCATTAATGTTCCCATACCCCACCCTGCTAACTTTCTAACTCCAATACCTTTCTGGAACATTTCAGTTCAAGTGAAATGTGAAAATGCATCAAGTTGGGGTGTTTCACCAGCACAAGCTAAAAACAGAACTTTAATATATAGGTGCTATGGTTGTGGAACAGATTGCTTTTGATAGTTTTAAGTGTTTTCAGATCAGTTTTGGTCCATTATTTGTTCTTTGAGCTATATTTTGTAACTACTAAGGCATTTCAGCATGAAACCTCTTGAAACTTCCGTTATCTTTTGTTTTGGATTCTCACTTGCCAAAGTTTTTTTGTTGTTGTTTTTTCTTTCAGTTTGTGAACGCACCTTCATTTACCTCAGTAAAACAGTGTAAACAAGAAAAAAAAGGAATCAAAGTGGTCATGCATATATTTAAATCAAGTCACTTTTCGAATGTGTTGTGACATTGTTGTTATTCAATTCAAACATGCATCTGCTTATTTTAGCACCCTCACAAGCTATGCATTAAGAAAAGTGGTTGGTGTTTTCCGTTGCCCCCCCGCCCCATGTTGGGAAAAAAGAGCTCTTATACATATGGGTCACAATGTGACAGAATTATTGGCTCTGGGTTATAGTGTTTGCACTGTCTAGGTTATGCTCCTGTGTTTTCAAATGGTTTGCTTGGATATATGATTCAGTAATGGCGGCTGAAGAACATGCAGACATATTATAATGCAAGGTGTTACTTAGATAACACTTACAGTGTTATCAAAGTAATATTTACAGAGTTGCCCTTGAGTATTCACCATTGGATGCTTAACAGACAACTTATTCCTGTGCTGCAGATTGTTCCATGTCAAGGGTCACAGATTAGGATATGGTTAACAGTATTACATGCTGTAAATGCAATGTTAAAAAAAACTGTAACAATCCATTGTACTTTAACTGCATATTTTGTAATTTGTCAGTAGTTTATTAAAGTTGCAGGTTATTGTAATACTGTTTTGTATTGTCTTTTGTCATTGCAACATAACAAATAAGACTTGTGGCAGTGTTATCATTATGCGGATGTAATTATTTCTTTAAAAAGCGGAACTGGAATGCAGTCAGTTTGTTCAGAATGTCATTTATGCAGAGGATATGCTTGAATAAACACTTTAGGGAAGTATTTTACCTTGGGGTTAATGAACTCTGAAACCCTCAAAGAGATTTATCAGGACCAGGATTTCCGAAGTGCTAAGACGTACACACCCTCAATGTGTTTACACACTTTCATGCACATCAGAAGACTATTAAGAAATCAGCGTCTGCCACCGATGGACCATGAAGTCTTGGACCAGAGATAAGAATCCACCTGAAGACTTTCTGAATAGGTTTTTTATTTTATTTTATTTTATTTTACAAATATTTCAGAAATTTAGCAACTTGCATCAAAGAATTCTCGGAAAACTGTTAATTTCTCATAGATAGGCTTTGGCAAGTTGAAAATCATTTTTTAAATTCTAAAGGGCACAAATACATTTTAAAATCAGCCTTTGATGTATGCAACACACTTCAGTAAATCCGATGCATGGTCACATTTTATTTCCAAAACTCACATGAGTTCATGATAAATTACACAATGTACCTTTCAGCTTTTTCCCACCCAATTTCTCTTCTTTTCTGCCAAATCTCCTGGCACTTTTTTCTGCTATCATGCCTTGACCTGCCCACCTGTGCTTGCCTGCAGGGCTGTCTAACCTGCAAGTTCTTATTTCATGATGAATTAACAAAGTGTGTCTAACCTGCTTTGCTTGGCCTTTCTATACTAACAAAAGGCGAGCACCTGGATATGTGTGCTGTGGTATGTCAGGAGCTTTTCACTCTTCCTTAAAGATTTGCCTCTTTCAGGTACTGGGCCTCAGATCTCTTCGGTTCTTTCCAACTCCTGTTTAGTCATGACAAGCCACCTCTATTTGTATTGACTTGCTGTTGTATTATGCTGTATTCAGTGCATGCTATATTGATGCCTGTGGGTGGCTGGAACTGGAGCACACTGTCTGCATGATTGTAAACTGATGGCACACACACACATACCAACAGTCTGGATATTTGCAGGAGTGAATACAATTTTTTAAACATATATATATTTCCAAAAAGAAAATGGGCATTTATTTTGCTGAATTGCTCACATTGTTGTAAATCGTGGTAAATTTTAATTTAGTAAAACAAGCACACGATTTTGCAATGAGTGCACAATATATGAAAATGACTGTACTATTCATGAGCACACTGTTTGCTAAAATGTGTGCACTCTTTACTATGATGATCACAAGATTGAGTAAAAACAGGCTCACATTCTCTCAGTATACAAATACTGTATCTTCCAATATCACCGTCTATGCTCCATATAAATAGATCTCTTCAGTGTAGTGTGGTATGTGAACCAGAATAGTGTGAAGGTGCCTCACTCCCATCAGCAAGGCATCAACACTTTAGTGCAACACCTCACACATAAATGTTGCACAGCTTTGTATGCCAACAAATAAAAATATAGTTATTATATTTTCAACATAGCCTGTGTACGTCTCAGTGCGCTCAGCAATACGGAGTCATCTGATCAGCTGAATTTGATGGACTATTCAAACTGTATTGGGTGGAAGTGTAGGACTGTCATGCTGGGGGGTACCTTTAAGTGCTACCCAAACACAGGATCATATCTCTGAAGTCCTCTCAAGTACATCACTCATCCACCCTACTTACATCAGAGGGTCAACATGGCAGACCAGGGAATGTTAACATGTGTTCATGTTCTGCTCTAGGTGTCAGACTGGAATTCCAGCCGGGGCTTCATCGACAGGTGGGTAGTGTGCCAGTGGCCACTGCACTTTTAAACGCCGCCTATCACTTTCCCCTTGTGTCTCCTCCTCAACTCTAGACAGGAAAGTTTTGACAAGTCTTGAGGGATTTGGTGTCTCCTAATTGACGGTGTCATATGCCAGCAATGCAGTGGCTTCTCTTCAGCAGGAATGCTGGGGAGTAGATGGGCAGCCTCTGTTTGTGATTCACATGAACTCGCCGCAGGCAGCCAGCGACTGACATCATGGCGTCTTTCGGGGCCCCAGACAAGACAGCAGGCAGTTGCAGACAGAATTCTGATGAAGCCCCAACACTTCATAGACATAGCACACACAGTGCTCTTTTTTAATCCATGGTTTTGAGTTGCAGAGCAAGGCAGGCAAGCGTGATGTGAGAAAAAAGGGGGAAAAATGATCCTGGCAGGTCGCAGATCTCAGAGAGAGGGACACAAATCACGGCCAGCGCCCCTCTGTGAAATGCGCCTGATCTGCCAAAGATTCTGAGCGAGCATAGAGCCCTCTATATGTATGTGTGTGTGCATGCATGTGTGGGTGTGTGTGTTTGTAGGTCACTCCAGTTTACTGATTAAACCTGACTGAGAAGTATAAGGAGAGGCGAGACGTGTACAGCCGAGGTCTGAACCCGGGGCCCTTTCACACAGCCTGAGGGTGTGTGACTCTCCTCATCATGGGTGTGATTGATGAGTAATACGCCCCTCTTCTTTGGCTACTATTTAAAGGCCTCTGCTCCGCTCGTCAGTCACACTCTTAATGAGAGCGGGAGATAAGGCTTGTGACCACTGCATTGCTAAGCGTTGAGATATCGCCCACACACAGCTTTGTTTAAGGCCTTATTCATTTAATGTGAGAAGTTACCATCTAAAAAGGAAACAGCGCTAGAATCACTCATCCACTTCATACTTCACCACAAAATAAAAATATATCTCCAGTCACACCATTGTATTCAGTAATCAATTCATTATATAAAATCATCTCAGCTATTCAAATTGATCAGTTTCAGCTTACATTAATCCTGTATTTTTTCATATTGATACAAAAGTTGTCACGTCATCATGACACTGTAGATCAAAGAAATGAGAAGCCTTATTAGATTAGTAACTGCATAATTGGTCCTTTGGTTTACTGATTTTTCAAAATTGCAGTTGTTTTGCCCTTTTCCTATAGTAAATACACAGATCAGACAGCAGTAAGTATAGAGTTCTGAAGGGTAAAATATAGAATCAGACAAACAGGAAGATGAGGAAAACCAAGACACATTTTTATTCCCCCCAAATTGCAGGGTGACCCTTTAGTTGTCTATGAGTGCCTACATGTGTATTTTAAGTTCAGGTCATACGTGCAGTTAAACACAGTGCATCTTGGTGTTTGACTAATTTATCATAACTCTGCGAGAGATATAATGCTCTCCCATAGGCCACATTCACTATTAGTTGGACTGAAACTGCATATTGTGGCCAACTGTATTGGTACTTGGTTGAACAAAGTCACTGCCTTGGGGAATTCCTTTCATATGTATCCCATGTAGTCATTTGTGGAGCTTTTTTTTTTTTTTTTTGACCACACGTAGCCAGTGACGGAGTGATAAGTAGCTTCTATGGTTGGGGTGGATGTATACTTAAGCGGCCTTCAAATTTAGTATGTTTAAGTATAAACACAACTATGGCAAACATGGGCACTAACTGACTGCTATCACTCTCATCACCTTTGTGTTGAAAACTCAGGGAATGTAAACAGGGCCTAATGTTAATGATTATTTTTCCCTCATCTCTCTCTCTCTCTCTCTCTGTTCTCTCTCATCCACAGATACAACCATCGCTCGTGGTCCTTTTCCCAAGCAGTAAGGCCACCTCTTATACCCCATACCTTGACATGACACCATCTTGCAACACTTTTACAAAAAAAAAGACCAAGTTGCTTACGAATTATGAGATTAGTGATGTACAGTATGTTTGAGGTCTGGGGGGTGTGCTACGAAGCAAGGTTACTGGCTAAGCTGGGTAACTTCAGGTGTAACTGCTGATCTCCAAACAACATGTCACATCAGAGATAACAGATGCTCACTGAAGTGTTCTTTTAGAGATCGGTGGTTACTCCCAAAGTTACTCTGGTTAACTAGTACCCTTGCTTTGTAGTATAGGCCCCTGATGGGGAAGGGAAGAGTACTTTTTATAAGCATCTTTTCACAAAGTAGGGAATTTGTTGCAGCAGTGCTAACTGACCACTGAATGCTTAGGTAGAGGAGGACTGGAAATGCTGTTAGCACACACAGAAACTTCAGTGGCCGTGGCCTTTGGCCCTTTGTCAACAGTACTGTAAACAAAGGGCCCCTGAGGGGGAGTCCTTTTATTTTGGAGATAACCCTGCCCTAAAACATGAAGGCACAAAATAAGCATGCACATGCACATGGGTGTGCACACACACACACGCGCGCATGCATATGCACACACACACGCATGCATGCACACACACACATGCATGCATGCATGCATGCGCGCACACACACGTGCACACACACACATGCATGCACACATAAACACGCACACACATGTTTGCATGCACACACAAACATGCATATTTCAGTTTTTCTTCCTCTGAAACCGAGATGTTGCTTTTATGCTGATGCAGCATGCCTTCCAGATCAGGAGTGATGAATGCTATTGTTGTGGGCTAAAAGCAGCCTGAAGATCATTATCTTATGATCATTAATCAGTGCAGTTTAGTCCATTTTTATGTATCAGTCCACATCTATTATACATACATTCTTCCATTTCAAATACTGTATGTTGAATTATGTGTTAAATGTCAAATTTTCATACACGTTATTTTGCGTTACAACTTTGTGGTCCTTCTGGGTAATATATGGGCTACACCCATTGTAAACTGTATGTGTAGCTGTGTTGCTGGGGCTGGTAAGAACCCAGTCCTTGCCCACTTTGACAGCTCAGACTGCCCTTCACAGAGGAGCAGTTTCATGCCAGATGCAAGCATCAGATTACCTGACCTACAACTGAACGTTCAGTATCTGAGTCTCGGTGGATCGTATTCCCGCACCAACCCACCCCCTGCAGTTTTGAACAACTTTGCCCGTCAATGTCTCACAGAGACACAGAGTTCGACTCGAGCCCTTGAATGGGGCATTGGGAGATGACACATCAGATATACACACAGGTGCAGTAGGGCCTACGAGATCCCACAAAACAGAACTGCAAAACGTGCCATTATTCTATCAGATAACTACTACTAGACAGCCTCATAACTGTGCTGTGTGCATTTATTTATTCCACTGTTAAAGAGGCCAAATGGCACATTGGTGGTTTGAGACTGAAGTGGTATTCTTGAATCCCTGTAGATTTCTTGGTTAGAAATCAGGATAGAGGCCCACTGTGAGACCTTAACTAAGCACTGAATATGTCATTAAGAGTAAACTGAGAGAAAGTCTATTAATTCTCATAGAATACACGTGGAAGTGCTAGAACACTGGCAAATGACACTTGAGAGATTGCCAGTGCCATTCTTAACAATTTTCTCAATGAGGTGCAGAACAATAGAACCTGATACCATCATTAGACTGAGCTTTGGCAAGAGTCATGTGAGAATGGCCACTTTGTGCCTCAGATATCCAGAGTCGGACCCTGGGGGATATTTAGTTAACTGGTGTGACAGTTCCCAGCATGGGGACCTGTCAGAGATTTTGAGCCGTAGTGGTGTGACCATATCAAGCCACTCCACTTCCATGAAGTAGGCATTGGAGTTGTGATGAACCAAATCATTCATGGGACACTGCAAGTATTTAAATAGTGATCGAATTCAAGGAATCTGGATTCAACACTCAAGATAATGGGGCAAGATAAATGTAGACTACAAAGTTCCCAGTGAACACCGAAGCCTTTCTCTTGGTCTCTGTGCTGAAACTTAACGCATCTCTAATCAGCATGGAAATTCGGAAGTATGCAGGCTAAATCAGAGATGGCTGGGGTAACTCAGACATTGGAGCTACCCTCTGCAAAACAAGGTCTTTGTCAATGATGTTCTAGTGAATACCAACATATGGGACTGTCTGCACCTCATAAGACTAAAGGGAGGCCACAGGTCGATCATCTCAGTTTCTATTTCCGCTTTCTCGTACTCCTAATGGTTTTACCAGACACTGCTGCCAGGATACGTAAATGACTGTGCAATACATCTATCTAACACTTGTTGGCTGTCCCTGAAGAAAGTAGGCTGTCTCGGCTTAAGATACGACGGCGACATCTACTGGTCAGCCTATAGACTACTCCTGCAGTAAAAATGACTCGCGATGATGACTTTCATTTAAATTAAACCTGGAATAAATGTCAAGTCAAGTCGGCTGAATAGTTCATTTAAGACAGAGAAAAAACAAATAGCTTAGCTTAGAGTGATTTGTTTGCCAGGTGCACGGGACGAGGCAGTAGATCTATTTTCTGCCATTGTAGAAAGTTAGTATTTTTTAAGACAAGAATAGCCATAAATAAAAGTTCAGGTCACCACACTCAGAGGCAATGTTATTCTGTGGATTCGATCTCTGACAAATGCACAGAGGTTCAAATGCTGCACAAAGGTTCCTCTTTTTTGAGAGATGACGTGGACTTTACCGAATATAGCTGTACTAGTGACTGTGCGACAGTTTGGCTAAACAAAATGACATATTCAGGGATTTTATCGGTAGGCTATTCAAACCTGATATAACACGACAAGTGCTTTGAGTGATGAGATGTCTCGTGCGTTTACCACTCGTAGATTACCGTGCGGAAACTGACAAACTCGGTTGTGCAATAGTCTAATGACCGAAGTTTCCTCAATGTTTCGGACAAACCCTCATCATTACTGATAATTACTGACTCCGGACAGTCTTAATGGAGCCCGAGTTGTGAAAGCTGAGCAGGCTTTGGACCGTAGAAGCAGGTGCGTGATTCACTTTAAACTTTGTCATACGCAGACATTTATTTGCGGCGGCGTCCGCGAATCTACTTGGAAGAAGCATGGTTAAATTGAGGAAATGTTTTAACGAACTGGTATTTGTATTTTCATCAACATTGAATGTTGACTGACACGTGTATGGTCATAAATCATAATTTGAACCGGTGAACCTCGTCAAACGTTTCTACACATTTTGACAGCATTGTTTTGTTTTGTTTTATTTTATTTAATTAATTAATTTATTTATTTATTTAGTTTTGCTTGCTGAAAGATTCTTTAGAATTAGGAGTAGAATTAGGAGTAGAGGACCTGGCTGTCAGATTACATTTTTATGAAAAAAAAATGACATAAAACCATAAAATATAAGTTTTCCAGTTAACCTTTCACAACTGCTGTGGTCTAGCTATTGAATCTGCAAAGGGGAACTGATACTAAACGACAATATTGAGAAATCCCTAGATGGTTTTGTGATGTGTGGTGTGTTTTTTAGTGTCAGAGTGCCATACTTGTTGTATAGTTCTCCGTCACCAGAAACTATACAAATTGATGACTCCAATGCAATAGCATGGAGGTACAGAGAGACATTACATTGCTTTGCGGTGTGGTTTTTGCCTTCCTATAAGGCTTAGTCAGACGGAAATGATTCAGGTTAGCTCACAGATGTCCTCATCAGTTGCGCTGATGCTCTAGAGCTGTAGCATGTCTGGTGTGATGCATATGAAACAAGCATGATCTGTGGCTTTTAGTTGACAAGTCAATATTGCACTGCTCCCACATTGTGGAGAAGTGCACAAATGTTCTCTTATGTTCAGTAATAATACTTTCCTTTACAAAGGTCAGTGAACCCTAAAAAATGTGACAAATGACAATTTGCAAAATAACATATCTGATGAGCAGCCTGTGATAAAGATTTGCTCTTTGCCTCTAGGCCTCTTTTCCGCTCTCTGTTGCCCCCCCTATGGCAGCTGATGAGTACAATCCTGTAAGTACAAGAATATGAAAATGCCAGTCTTTTTTTAACCAGTGTTTCAAGACTTTTAAAGATGTAGTTTCACATAGACAGTGAGGTAGGTTGTGAAGATGTGGTGTGGATGTTTTTGTCTTTTAGTGTTAAAGCAACACTATGTAACTTTTGCCACTTTTTTTAGGTATCCTTTTTGGTACCACCTCCAAATTATGTATCATGCACTACCATCTCTATTTGGATAGCATATAGTTATATGAAGGGTAGACAAACACAAGTGTTATTCTCACCAGCCATCTAGGATATGAACTATGCATTTCTGGGCGGAGAATAGGAAAACAGTATGACATTTGTGATTGTATTGCCATCAAACACTGATTTTGCTCTAGCAGTGCCAGTAAGGCTCTGGAAAATGTTTGGAAGGTTTTATGTGGCTTGTAGGTAGCGAGTCCACAAGGTTTACACCAAAAACACCAAATAGTGTTGCTTTGATGTGGATATTAAGTGTGCAGTAGTACATGGGAGGGTTAATGTAGTCCGGATGGATTCTAGGGGCAATGACGCATTGAATCTAGGGGCAATGGCTAATGAACTTTCTGTCTCCCTCTTCTATTTCAACAGGTGTCCCTCAGACCCAAATCTAAGAAAAAGACTCGAGGAGGTAGGTGTCTGACTTTTTCCACACTGTGTTGCAGTCTTGAATTATTTATTGTGGTTTCATCGATGTGATGTGTTCATTAGCAAACATACTCTGTATGTGTGTTTGTGTGTGTGTGTGTGTGTGCGCATATGCCTATCTGTGTGGCCCAAGGCAATGTAACCATGAGCAGAAGGAGGGTGTCTGTGAAAGAGCTGGGGCCAGTGGATCACCAGGGCTGGCTTTACAGGAAGAAGGAGGGGAAGGGCTTCCTGGGAATAAAGTGGAAGAAGTATTGGTTTGTCCTGAAGAAGACCTCATTATACTGGTACACTAGTGAGACGGTGAGTCACGACATCCAGTCAGTCATGCCATCACGTCTTTCTGCACTTCCTGTCACTGTTGCTGAATTGACATATGGAAAGGTCACTGTGACATAACCTATCCTGCTGCTCCTTTGGAAGACTTAATTACGGTAATAGTTAATTGTTGTGCTTTTCCATTTGTAGAAATGTTTCAGGAATTAATACTCTTACATTGCAAAAATATATCAGAATGAATTTATCAATTTCAATCTGCACATTGCTGAAATAATTAGTGATTGGTTACATGGTGTGTTTATTAATTTCAAACTGTTCTTTGTGGTTTTATTTTCAGGCGGAAAAGGCGGAAGGATTCATAAACTTGAAAGACTTCATGATTGATAGGGCAATAGAGTGCAAGAAAAAATAGTAAGTGATTTGCATTTCCTGCCATTTCACTGCTGATCAGAGACTACATGGCATTTTGAGTTTCCACTCTACCCTTGATTGTTCATATCATAGCCAAAACTCATGTTCTTCTGCTCTTGTGTGGCCAGGCAGACAGGTGGACTAATGTCATAAAATTAAATAATTATTCACTGCAGAAGTGAAACTCATACGGTTTTGTTTTCTAAGCTGTCTTTGGTCAAACCTGACCAACCTGGTCTTGCATATGTGCATTGTTAAATGAAACCTCTGTGGTTCCTCTTGAAAGGACAGTGGAGTGTGACATAGTTTCAGTGGTAAGGTGTTTTACCATTGCCACTATATAACAAGTTTGCAGGTTTAAACAAAAGAGAAGAAAAAGGATCATTTTAATTTCTAGCATGTCCATACTAAACTAACTTTCATACTGTTCTTCTTTTCCTCCTGCAGTGCCATGAAAGCCTGCCATCCACAAGTCATGATGTTCTACTTTGCAGCTGAGAGTCTAGACGACATGAACAGGTAAAGATGCAAAGTCAGGGAGACGGGGAGGAACAGTGAATATGACTGGACTGAAAGACACATACTGAAATTTTACTCTCTCCAGTAAAATACTGCGGTTCTCAGCTTAGTTTCACATCACCAGTACATCAGGATCTGTCAAACTCTTTGCTCAGCAGTCTTTCCCCCCAATAGACTTCTATAATGTACAAGAAAATCTTTAAACATCTTCGAAAATTAACTTAATGCATGCAGACTTTTGTTTTCTGAAAGTTGACAAAAGCTCTTGTTTTTAATGGTCCTTGTAGGTGGCTAAATAAACTGGGATTAGCTTCTATTCAGTATGAATATGAGTCTACAGAGCCTACACATCCAGCAGGTAAGTCCATACATCATGACTAATAACTCCAATAGGCAAGTGGTGTTCCAGCTAGCCGTTTGTCCTCACTGACTATGTACAGTAATGTGTAATGTCCCGAATATAAGCAGCACCATGTATAAACTTCAGGTCAGTGTTTTAGGGAAACTAAAAAAACAAAACCATGTATTAACCTCAGTTTATTAAACATTACCTACTGAATCACAATCAGTATTAATCTAATAGATGAAGAAATTTTGCAAAATCAATGTATTAACCTCAGTTAATAATCATGAAATTATGGGATTTGCTTGGGTATGTTTGATCATGAAAAGAGTGCTATAGTGAGGCGAGTGACCATGAGGAAGCCGAGCCCATAGAGGCACCGCCCCCACCGTACTCAAAGGAGATGATGCGGAACTCCTTGCATACTGATGGACGACCTGACAGTGAGGTTGGTGAAACCTGTCTAGCCCTTTTCTACATCATATTACCCTGACATAAATGTTAAATCTGTTTATTTTAACCATCTGCTCCTGCAGGGAAGTTGTGTGTTATTTCCATTTCCTTTCTTTTATTTAATTTAATTTTGTCACTCATTCTTTTTTTTTTCTTTTTAATTAAAAATGGTTAAAATGGTTTGGTGTGGTTTTGTTCCAGTAATTTATGAATGCCAGAATAAAACACTAATGTATAGAGTAACTCTGTTGAGTATAAGTATACAGTATTAATAAATAGCAAAACCTCTGGCAAGATTCCTAGTTGACATGCTCCCTCTGTCTATAGAGAACTCCTCCACCTCTCTACTCCTCAGCTTCTCACATTGAAGATACCGTCACACCTGTCAGCACTATGACCTCACACAGCTCAGCCTCCTCACTGGCCAAACACCGCCAGTCCTGGCTGGACCTGGTCTCCCAGTCAACTCCCCCAGCCAGAGACACAGTGGTCTGTTCTGTGCAGGTGCATGCACAGAGTGCCCCCCAAAAGGAACGTTCTGCGGCCCATGAAGACCCTGTTTTCCCTGACGAGCACTCGGCCTCTGCAGACAAGACAGAGGCCCTTTTGAGACCTGAGCAACTGTCTGTGCCAGCTGAATCCAGCCAGATAAGTGAGTGTGTTGTCAGAAGATCGTCTTAAGTGTCATACAGTTCTACAGTGCAAGGCTGAAAAAATATTGGATGTTTATAGACCTGAAAAAGTATTGACAAAAATCTGAACATAAATTTACAGCAGAACACTTCACTTACAAAACTAGAAAAGTAGATGTTTTAAGGAAAAAAGAATAATATTTGGGAAAAGTCTGGAATTACTGTTGGTGAAAGGGACATGTAACCTGCATCATGGTGTTAAGATTGAAGAAGAAATCTGACAGCTGGGCAGTGAAAATACTATGATGTCTTTTCACTTTTTCTCATTGTCTCATTTATTTGGTCTCATTGACTTCCACTTTCCTTCACAGATGGTATGGAAGATATAGCCGATGAGATGGAAAGACTCTACATTGACCTAAAACGGGCAAGTCTGTCTCCAACTGGTGAACGCAAGCCATCAACTAAGAGGGAATTCAGGGCTTCATTCATAAAAAGATGCAAGAACCATGCAGTCAATGAGAAATTACATCTCATGAGAACTTTAAATAGCACTTTGAAGGTTGGTACGACATTTGAAGTTTTCCAATAATGCTAGAAGCTTGAAAATTTTACTGTTTAGTGATTATTTATATTTACATATGAGAATCTGTAGTTACATTTACATTTATACATTTAGCAGATGCTTTTATCCAGTTTTATTTGTCAGCTATTAATTACATCAGGGCCATAGATTTCCCATAGAGCAACTTAGGGTTAAGTGCCTTGCTCAAGGGCAGCAACAGTGGCAGTTGGGATTCAAACCCACAATTTCCAGGCTACTTGCATGCTAAGCAGGTTCCTTAACCACTTCTCCACCACCACACATTCTTTGTTTTTCATGACCGAGCCAGTGAAATGTTTGAAATCTTGTCATGACTATCAGTATAACACTCCTTATTGTTTTCTCTCTTTGCAATAGGCTAAGGAAGCCGATCTGCTTACACTGGAGCAGATTCTCTCTGACCCAATGCTTTCTGCAACCAAATTCCGTGAATGGAAGGAGTCTAACACAGTGCTACTGCAGGAGATCTGTATGTGCCACAACTTACAAGAGGAAATCGCAGAACCTCCACCAGCACAAACAGGAGAAATGGCAGAAGAAGCAGAAGCAGCCACTGCTGTGCCTTATACAGAGACAAGCATATAGACATCTCTGACCTTACAACATATGAACTTGGAAGTCAGAGATGTTGCCAATTCTACACCACTTAAACTAAATTTAAGGGCCTATGAAAATGTGGGCTCTGAACTGTGGTCGACTCTTAATTCTAGACTGATGATGTTTTGCCGTGAGACTTAACCATCTACATTATTGCATCTCTGCCTTACTTTTAACTAATGCCAAGAATCTAAATTTTTTGTATGCTCATTGCTATTTTATTTCAATGTTTTTGTAATGTGCGGTAGGCTATAAATGATGGAATGGTTATTTCAGCAATGTAGTGCTCTAAATTATACACAGCCTATGACAAATGATATAACCTCTTTTTATTTAGCTAAACCTTGTAGGTTGTATCACTGTAAGTATGTGTATATTTTATTGTTAAGTATGTACAGGTATCCAATAATTATGTTTTTGTTAAAATGTATATATTTCATGATAGTACAGTGCTTAATAAAATTAGTTCCCCTTTTTTAGAGTAGGTATGAAGTATGCTTGACTTGTGACCCAGCGTTCAACTTAATAGCTTATACAGGCCTCGTAAGAAAAGTCTATCCTGTCGTAAATGATTTTCCACAAGGTGTCGCCAGTCAATCAAAAACCAAAAGGAGGAAAACGTGTATTACCAATGTGCAACACTTGGAGCCGCTGGTCTTTGTGTTGAATATCAATGTTTGTCCGCCATATTGCCTAGCTCCTCCATCTCACCCAAACGATTCCAGAGCATGCATGCGGCCCCCGAGCCGGTGTAGCTCGGGAACATTTTGAGATTAGTACTGTGTTGCAACCCCGAAAACCGACATCATGGAGGCTGTTAAAGCATTTAACGGCGAGGTTTGTGTTTTTTCTACAATTATGAAGCATATTTTTCAAAATCACTTTTGTCGGTGCAGAAAATTTGGCTTTCGTTAGCTCAGGTGTTCATCTCCGACCTAGAAAGCGAGTTGCTAGCGCTCGGTACTCGCCACTGAAGAAGGTGGTCAATGAACCATTTAGGCCTCATTTGTGTGGAACTGCTGCTAGATTTTGATCTCAGAATGAATAACGTAAATTGTTTAAGCCTATTGATTCAAAGGTATTTTATTCGAAATTACATTTGACAACGTCTGGATTTAGGAAATTACTCACAAGTAGTTAACCAAATATTGTTTTTGGTAGGGGCATTACATGTTGATTGCTAGCTATGAACCATACGTTGTTAGCGTTAGCCTTTAGCTTTCGTAAAACATATAATTGCCAACTAATTAAGTAGTCATCTCTCTCCGAAAGATGCACTTCTTCCATTCGTCGGTTCAGGAAAAAATACAATCCAAGTAAACCACTGGCTCTTAAGTGCAGCTAGCCATGGTAATCTGAGTACATTGTATCTAACCTAACGGTAGCTACTGAAAACGTTAGCTTCTCAATCTGTCACCCTTGTATTGTTGAGCTGGCATGATGTCAGGAAAGCATTTGCGCATCCACAAACTTACCGATTTTCATAAAATAAGATGTTAGACTTCCAGTTAATAGGACATTACCTAACGCACATGCCGAAGCATGTTCTAACGTTAGGATAGAAGATATGCTCTTAAACTTAAGGGAAAGTTTACCTTCAAGTTAGCTAGAAGACGTTTAGCTTGCTAGTTGCCTTACTGCGTATTAGCTAGCTCGGCTCCTTCAGGCAAAGATTGCAAGCTCAGGAATTATTGGCGCGTTAGCTATCATTACTCAAATAAGCAATCATACATTTATGAGTAGTTATAAGGTATATCTGTGAAACAGCCTTAATCTAGAATTGCGCATATTAATTCACGTTAATTTAAAACTGATAGCTAAAGAGACACTCAATATGTTGTTAGCCAACTTTAGATTGCCAGTGTTGCGTACTGTTTTGCAGGCCACGTTGTTTCATTGTAACTTGTCAGACTGTACCAAAAGATGCAAAGTAGGCCTAATGCATTTTATGTATTAATGGCGTCGTGAAATATGATTTCCATATTGTCATATTCATAAACAATTAAAGTTACTTGGAGCTGGCCTGTTATTCCGCTTTCAGCGTTGAGTAGTGACGGTTTTTAAAAGGTCAGTCTTGCTGCCTAGGCCACATATTTGTCGCTAACTTAACGTTAGCTGCATAATGCTGACCTGTTGAAAAGTGGTCCCAAATATCGGTCGTCCTTGATTAGCGCCGTCAGCAAATGTACACTATCGGCAATGTACACTATCAGTCACATTTAGCCTACATTAATGTCCTTGGGTGCTGTACCTCTATCCGCAGCAGGTTATTTGACTGGAGAGAGTGGGCCAAAGCAATATCATGTAATCTTTAGTTTAATGTTTCTGCAATCAGGGATTATAAATTATTTGTGCTTTGGTTGAAAGACGTTTCTGAGTCATCATGTCACAACCTGAACTCTCTCATGATCTCAGACATTCTCCTTGGTTGTAGTCCTCAAGTGCATAAATAAAGTGTTAGACTTCTTCTATTACAGACACAGTAGTCATGTTCATAGTCTTTGTGCAACTGATTAACACCCGAGTCACCAAACCACAGTTATTAAAAAAGGCATGTTAATTTGATGAGATGGTATTGCAGTAAATAGAGTATTTGACATTCTGCAGCTTTCAGATTTTCTGTGTTTGTGACGCCTGTAATTTTCTCTTTTCAGCTGTATTCGCTCAATGAATACAAGCCTCCGATCTCCAAAGCCAAGATGACCCAGATCACAAAGTCTGCAATTAAAGCTATAAAGGTAGGTATTTGTAAGTACAGAAAAGGAAAAATACGTAAGAGTTAGTAACAAGGGAATGTGCCCATCACTTCACCATCTCTTGATGGTTGCAGTGATGCTATGGAGGTCCTTGCTTTTAAAAATAAAGAAACGGCAGTGTCTACATAGTTTTACATTACTGCAGTAGTAAAAAGGAAATGCGTACAATTAAGCTCTAATCGTCTCGTCTGGTGGTGTTATATTTCAGAGAATTAAAAGTGAGTTCTTGCTAATAATGATGACAGAACTAAGGGATCCAGGATCAGGGAGTTTATTTGTCACGTACATTGAAATACTGATGTAAGACATGTAGTGTAGTAGAGTATTAGTTCAATAAAAGAGAAAAAAATTAGAGATTAAAAAAGATGCAGTAAAAGTAATGGCAAATAAATTGGTCCATTAAATTAGGCATTAGTGCATATGAGATCAGGGTCTCATAAGGGTCTAAAGAGGCTGTTGCTGAAGCAGGATTTTATGGCAGTCCTGAAAATCTCTGAAAAGGATGTGTAGCAAAACCATGGCTTTTTTTTCCTACCAAAAAGAACATTTCTGATGTTCAAAAGCGGTCTTTCATCACAGATTCATAAACATGATTTTGTCTCGTGCAAATATGAAGGGCTGAAATTATGTGAGGTGCGATGCAAGGCTATAGGTAGAAAGTCAAATCAGTGTCAAGCATAAATCAATAATATCTAAAATAAAGTAATAAAAATAATCTAAAGTATTTTTTGTAATTAACTTTTCACTGAGTTTTTGAGTTTGAAAAAAAAAAAGGAAAACTAGAACAAAGCACACAAACATCACATTAATAAACAAGTCAAAAGCAGGGTCAACCTAATGTTTTAATTGAAACATTGCTAATCAACAAACACTACTCCCTCTCGCCAAGTAGAGTCGAAGAGGCTGGTTGTTCTAATTTATTTGTGTGCACATCTGTTTTCACATCATCTGTTGATGTGTACAGTCCTCCTCCTGCATTCGCTCCCTCCCCTTAATCATGCGGGTCAAGAGAGTGAACATGTACAACTTGACAAAGAATCTTGTTAAAATTGGAGTGTAGGACATTAGGAATTTTTGATTGGTGACAAGTGTGATTATTATAATTCAGATTGGTAGGCCTGCGTGATCATAAGGATATATTTTTCACCTTCAGAGACTAATGTGGCAGTTAACGGCTTTTTTTTTGTTTTTTGGCTTTATGCTAAACATTTCTGCAAGTTTTGAAACCATGTCCACCTGTACTATTAACTTTATGTGTTGTATGGGGTTTGGTTAGAAAAAAAGAAGTAATGTGTGTGAGTTGTGTAGTAGCATCTCTGGCTTGAGCTGGGACTGCTGCTTCAAAGCAAGTTATCTTTAGTGACTTGCAGTTGTTGTTTGTGTGCTTGACTTAAAGTAGTCATGGCATATACTCATAAATTATCTAGCTTGCTCCAGAAACTGAAGAGAAAGCAGGCAAATTTTATTTATTTATTTTTTAGCCGTGATTTTGTTTTAATTGTGTAATTGATGTTTGTAATTGCCTTCGCTCTGGCCAACTCTTGGGTGTCTTTGAGGTGTGTCATTAGATTCCTGAGCACTGAGTGTGCTCTCTGGCTGATCATCTTCATTTAGATTGCCTTGAGTGATCTAATATTAACAGCGTAGGGAGTGTGATAAAAGAGAGGAGTTTGCGTGTAGAATTCATGAACTTTTCACACAATGCCAACAAGATTTTTTTTAAATAAATTAAAATCACCACCTAATCATAGATTTTGTATGAACTCAGTCATTTAGAGGATACGTTTATGAAAGATAAGATTATTATGAAATGGTAGTCTCTTAAATGTGGGAATAGTGAGATCAAATGTGACCCTTTTATTGTTTGTTTTTTTTATAATGAGCAACAAACTTGGAGGCAACGGCAAATTGATTCAGCCAGTGATTCAGAACAGAATAGGTGTCAAAGCACCCATCAAGACCTCTGTATGATTATTTTGGGTTTATATGATGTAGAACTGCAGATGGTTAATTACATCCTTGACTTGGGTGTCTTAAGCAGGCCTTAGTGTTTAGTCTCTGGTCTTTGTGTGTCATGTCACTGCAGCAGTTTCTTGCACTTTGTTTCAGATGACAATAAAAATAGTTTTTGTTTGGTCAATAGATCAACGATTCAGGGAAAGCTTTTATGGATGCTGCTTCGGCAGTGTGTGCATGTCATACGTTGGCAAACAGTTCTAGGCTGTATTGATGCTAGAGTTTTCTTTGAAGAATTGTGACTGAGGAGTCTTGCTCAGAATGTTTCATAGGAGACATTACGTCAATGCAGAGTTTTTGAAGAGGACAATCAGTGACTAATAGTTGCTATAGTGACACTGGATTTTTGGCACAGCACCATCGTGCCTCTAGTGATAGCACTGTGCCAACTTCACACTTTATAGTAGGCAATTTTTTTTTGGCTGTACCCAGTCTTTGTGACCCTGGTCGTCAAATAATAAAGAACAATTTACTACAGTTGAGTATGATCACTTGGAACTTACACATGAAGTCTGTGCTTTACAAACTGAAGGAGCTCTAGAACAGCTAAGGCTCAGTCAGTTGATGGAGCACATGCTTATAAACTTTGCATAAAGTTGAAACACTAACATCTTTTATTTTAATTGTGAGACATTTAGGTACACAATCCTCTCCATGCTGCTGACTGAACTGAACTGCCTTTCTCTCTCTCTAACCTTGTCTCTTCTGCACCTGTTTGTGTGGTGACTGTGATTTGCTTGTGAAATAACGCCTGTTTCCCCTTCCCTCAGCAGCTCCCCCAGCTTCCACAAAGCACTGAGAGTGAAGCAGGAGGATGGGGCGAGAGAGAGTTTCAAAGAGAGATAAGGGAACCCTCTAACCAGCTTAGGTAGGAGATGGGCTCTTTCAAAAAGCAAAAAGGAAGATGGAAGAAGCCACAGTGATTAAATTATACACACAATTAAAAAAAGAAAGAAAGAAAGAAAGAAAAGAGCGAGAACTTGCGTCACTCAGCGAAAGAGAGGTGTCAGAACCAGGTTCTATGCTACCTCTCACCCCTTCCCTTAATTAATCAGTGTTGCGGTTGCAAGTGTGGTTGATTGTGAGTGGGGTTAAGTTGTGATGTTTGCAGAGATGTGGTTGCACAACGTAAGGCGCCTGTTTGAGATTGCCCTTCATAATTGACACAGCAGGGCTATAGGTTTTGTTTGGTCTACTTCATTGTTGATTTGGTTGCCAATGCAGGATTGCCAGGCAGTAACAATTTGTTCAGCATTTAGCTGTGTGTTTCATTAGAGGGGTAATACCTTCTTTTGCAAAAACATACATTTGTACAATTGTGAAAGAGCAAGTAAATTGTGTGGTTGGTTGTTGTTTTGTAGTAGATTTCAACTGCTGCAGTTTTAGCTGAAGCTGCGTGGTGCACCAGAATGTTTTTTCCCTTAAGGGTTGTGATGAGACTATTGAGACAGTTTATTTATATACTGCTTTATTTAATCAGCCGTAGGGGTGTTTGGCCAATAGCACATCACTTGCAAAAGTTGCCAGTGTTTTCCTGTCAAGGGCAGAATAATGAGTTTTTTAGTAATATATTTTGGCTATTACCCAAGGATGTTTTCCTCAAAGCATACATTTCCATCAGCATAGATTTTCCAGAGGATCCGTAGGTGATGATGTTCCACAGAATAGGGCATATAACTGAAGTTCTAAGCCTTTGTTCCAGATAGTTCTGCTTTCCCATGTTGTCTTTTTTGTAAGGCGCAGACGTGTTTGTGCAACATTTGTGTTAAGACAGTGCTGCGTAGGTTACCTCATAGATAGTGTGATGGGATTGGACCACTTTTGTCTTTATATCTCATGCAAAGGTTGTATATTGATTTCTTCAGTTTCCCTGTTCTACAGAAAAAGACAAAATACATCTCTAAGCAGGTTTTGCTGAGGTGCTGGAGTTTAGTCATCAAACTGAGACATAAAAGAGAAGTTTACACGCTTAAATCTGCTCTCAAGGCTTACAGATTTGATTAAAAACTCTTGCACAGATTTGATTGTGTAGACTTCTTTTTAATTACTCAGTATGCTTGTTAATGACAATCCACTGGATCTGCATTGGCAGTCATTGCTGCTCTAAGAACCATTTTGTTATTTATTTTGAACTGATAACATGTTTTATGGGTATGCTCCCACTTTAGCCAACCAGAATATCATTTTGTAACCGAAAGATGATTTCAGTCAACATAAGACATAGCAGTTCCTTATGAAACTTACATCTCAGCCTGGTTTAATTTGATGGATTTCCACAAGAGTTGGAAAAAAGCTGTATGGTATTTAGTTGGAAAGGCAAAATGTTGGACCTGTTAGTTTTCATTTTGCTCAAGGAGACTTAGAACCTTTAGAGACTTTGGGTTCACGTTCAGCGTGTAAGACACCTAGGTGCTGCACAGAGGGCCTAAGCTGTACAGACTAATTGCATAAAGGGGTCAAGTATAGCACTACCAGCTTCTTCAAACAAGCTGTTTCATGCAAATCACACAGAAGCTTGTGACTGCAAGAAGGCACTAGCTCTCTTCACCATTTTCAAGAGGTGTGGAAGCTTCTAGACTTCTCCCCCCCACTTACATTCGGTCAAGATAAGAACCTAAACTCCTACACCTACTTTTTCACATCTCACTCCTGAAAAATCTATCAGTAAAGGCAATAAGTAGATTATTGATCAGAGGCAGAGTGAAATGGCAGTGAGAAATGCCTGTGATCTTTGAGGGGCATAGTAGCAAAGAAGCTGCGGCTGAAGAAATGTAATTTTTAAAATTCAATTTTTAAAACGTACTTTTGAGGGGAACAAAATGCATGAGCATGGTGAATATATTTGACACTATTCTCCAAGAAGACCATGCCGTTAAAGAGATAGATTTGACTGGCTTTGTCTTTACAGGCAAATCCCACTTTTAATAAGCCCTACCTGCATTCCCCAAACCACAGTATTTTTTCCTTATCCTCTGGAAACTAGTTTCGAAAATAAGGTAATCTGGCAAAACGTTATGGTACTTCAATTTGGACTAAGGCACATATTTTATAGGTGTTCTGTAAAGACAAGCGATTCATTCTTGCATCACTTCATACCTGGGTCAATCTGGGATAAATTCTGAATCAGACACCTTTTGAAGTCTCTTGCACACCACTTCTGAGCCTGAGATGCTGCTGTGGATACAGTCTATGCGCACTCTGCATCAGCACATTTCCCAGCAGCTTTTCTGTATTCACCAAAATTGTGTGACCATTCGACCTCTCTCATTGGTTGTGCGTGTGCATAGAAGTTTTCAAAGCTCTGACCTGGGTCAGGAGAAAACCAGAACAGCACAGTTGCTTACCGTACTCCCTAAAGCAGAGGAATCGGGGTACAGATGCACATTTTCATTTGGTTTTGCTACTGCTGGAATTAAAAACTACAGGATCCTCCATATAAAATGAGAAGTTTGTATTTCACACTTCAGCGAATCATAAATACATTAGGTCACCAACAGTGGTGGCAGTCTCTATTTTAAAATGAAGATACAAGTCGTACATGAAGAGGCAGAGAATATGATTTTGGCTTGTACAAAATAACAGCTTTTGGTGTAGGTTTGCATGTCACAATGAGTGACTTGGGTGACTTGGTGTGTGCTGGTGAGATGTATCTGCAAGAAAAAAAATGAATAGGCCTACTCTGAAGACACTGATGCTTAAGATTGTGATTGTGTGGAGCCTCATCCACAGCAGTCCTTAAGGTTGCAGGAGGAACTGAGGTCAACTTGTCAAATTCAGCTAAGTGCCGTCATACAGCTGTCTGTTCAGTGTTAATGCACATAACATCTCTGAAGGAAATAAAACATAGTGTCTTAGAGCAATCTGTAACCAATTCGCACAGTGCTTAAGGTGCTCAGTTGTAATTTGATTGGATCTTGAGATCAAATTTGCATTAGAACTGAGTCATGAAATGTGGGCACTAGGACCAGTTGCAAAAAAAGAGAAAACCTGCTTCTACTAGCCCACTGATAATCCACTGGGTTGTTTGAAGGATTTTTGTCCTTGTCTCCTGCTAGGCGAAAAGAGGGAATTGTAATCGGTTTTGTAAGAGTGTGTGTGTGTGTGTGTGTGTGTGTGTCAACTCCAAATGGGATGGGGATTGCAAGGGCTTACTGTTGCCTATTGCTCTTTTGGTGTGGTGATGTCATTTGTGATGATGGTTTGTTTTCTTGGACATAGACAAAAACAAGCATTTTGAAAGCAATCCAGTTAACCTAATTGTGATGGTCCCAATTATTGAGGTTAACAGTCCTCAGATTTGTGACACTATGCTCTGACAAGCAATAGTGTATCTGCTGTCCTTTCTGTTTGTGAAATTATTTTGTGCCTTAGTGGCTTGAATCAGATAAGACGGTGAAGAGTGATGGGAAGCGAGAAGGAGAGGAAAAAAGGGACTTTAGTGTGATGTAGATGCTGTGTCTAATCCATTGGTTAGGCTACTGGTTTAGCTGCCGGCGTGAGGCATGGTTTTTGTATGTGTGCCTTAAATCTGTCTAAACAGAAAGAAAATTGGCCTTCAGGAAGACTTCCTGTCTAAACAACGATGACTTTAATCTGTCACTATAAAAGTCCTCGCTAGCTCAGGTTGTGTACAGATTTAATTATATTGAAGGCATGGTGCACACTGCTGTTCTGATGTTTGATGTTTTGCCTAGAGCCCTTTGGCAGATTAAAGGGTGGATCCAGGGGTCAAAAAGGGTTCATGTCCAGTCAGATATTGAGGATTTTTTCCCCTGCCTTGAAGGAAATGAAAAGTAGCCCTATGGGTAGTAATTATGTTGCCCAGTAGTTATGTATTTGGTTCAGACTGAATTCCTTCCATAGAAACAAATCTTGCATAAACGGGCAAAACATAAGTATTTACTGACATTTTCTTGACTACATTATAAGGTAAAGCTATTTTGCTGGTCCAAAATATTTCTATCTCAACAAGAATCTGAATCAGTGTGAGTGTTTGGTGAAGTCAGTGCATTACCTTGAATTTGTCTTGTGCTCATCCGTTGTAGTTGATGAATGTTTAGTCAGTTCTTGCTCCTGTAGAGGAGTGTTTTTTTTCCCCCTTTATTTAAATAGGACAGTGACACCATGTACACCAAATATTACGCCCTACAGTTTATGCACTCTTCATGTGGGCATTGACAACGTCTTCTAACATATTTGGGTGTACATTAGGACATTATGTTTAATCCTGTAAGAAAAAAAGCCTTTGGACTTTTTGCCTTTGTTTAGATAGAACAGTGATAGCCTTATGCATCAGCTGCTTCACATTGTCTTAGTCCGTGCAAAGCGTCTGAATCCTAGCAGTTGGTATGTGTACATTCCACGGTGGACAGGTGCTCTCTGCTTCAACTAATTGCTACTGTTTGGTTGTGACGTTTGTCACGCACTGGAACCCATTGTTTGAATTCAATGTCATCACTTTCAACTCTTCCTCTGTTCTCTGATTTGCCCATCTTAGCTCAGAGACGATGCAAATTGAAGCTTACACCTGGCTCCCTGACCGCAGTGGTGGAGCAATGATAAATTGAGCGGAGAAACTAAGTGGCGCTCGCCTGGCTAGTACAGTGACACCATTTACACCAAATATTAACCAGACAAACACTCCTCCCATTGCCAAGTTCTTGTACTGAGATATTTGGGTATACATTAGGTCATTATATTCTACCTTGTGCACATAGCATAAGTGTGTCATTTACAAATTAGATCTGTCCAGAGCACAGCACTATTTGTGGTTATTTGCAACATTCTGACCTTTGGTTGTTGCTTACATGGTCAGGATCCCCACCTAATCAGCACCTCTTACGTCTTTGTATTGGAAGTTCAGCTTTTGAAGTTGATGACATGACCAGATAATATTGTCAAAAATAAGTTCAGCGAACGCTTTGGTAAGTGCTGACTAGGTGGTTGGACTTTACATATACCGGTAGCCTGAGAATGAAGAGGGAATTTAGGTGGTAAATTTTACGGATAAGCGGTTTAATTTGTTTGGTAACGCTGTTTATGAAGGTGCCTACATAAAAGAGACATGAGCCTGTCATTAGCATGACATGATGCCTATCATGAACATTGACACTTTTTAATGTTTATGACTGTTGTCATGAAGTGTCATTTGGTTTTTGTGATGTAAAGTTAACATTGTTGGGGATGCAGACGGTACAAAAACCGAATGACACTTATTGACAAAAGTCATAAACTTTAATTAAGTTTCATTAATGTTCAGAATGCGTGTCATGTTATGTTAATGACAGGCTCATGACACCTTCAAGTAAAGTGTTACCATATGTTTTATAGCTTTTTCTGCAGTGCCAGCATGTCAATGTGATTTTGGCCAGCAGGCTGCTGTTTACATAGCAGTTTTAAAAACCTTCAGTTCACCTTGGATAGCCTCACTTAACCAAGGTCTTTAACTTTGTCTGCATTGCTTGCAGTGGTAACATGAAACTTTGTTAGAACTTCTGTGTTTCAGTCCTGTAGTTTGTCATCTAGGCCAAGGTTTTTTTGTTTTTTTTTGAAAGACGCTATTGTGGTTAAGCCTGACTTCCCATAGAAACCTAGATAGGTTATAGAATGCATTAGTCTACCTCTGTAGACCTCAGAAACCGCAACGAACTGTTTACTTTACCACAACCAACTGTTACTACGTGCCCTAGGCTTGCAGAGCTCTGAATCTGTGGAGAACCATTAGTGAATCAGAAATGATTGTACATAACATGGCACGTATCATGAACATTAATGACACTTTTTTTGGAGTTTTTTGAATTTTGTAAAAAAAATTTGTAAAAATCTGCATCCCCCAACGATGTCAACTTCACAAAACGTCACAAAAACCAAATGACACATGAAACCCAATAATGAATACCCCTAAAATATGCTGTCTGTCAGGTGCCCTTCTACAACCGGGCCGTATTACGACTTCCAACACAGACAAACATCACAAACATCTCACAGACATTCTGGCTCTTTTGTTTACACTAGATCCAAGCAGTTCACAGAAAAAGGCTAATCAAAACCAACAGAAGCGTTATTTAACAGAATCTTGGCCATCTGAATTATCAGAATTTGATCCTTGAATTATTTTAAAGTCACAAAGATAAGCTAGCTTCTAGCTTTAAACCAGAGTAGTGAACAGTAACAGTAAACGGTAAACAATTAAGCCAAAAGGTGGAACATCCGAAAAACCATTGTAATTGCCCAGGCCTAGTCTATTGTCTGCAGTTCTCTGCCTCTGGGATACTGCCTCTTTGCCTTAGTACCTTTGAGCCTTCCTTTCTTTTTTCTTCTTATGTCCAATAGGGACACCTGATGGATTAATATAAAGTCTTATGGCATTATGACAAGTTTGCCAAACCTGCCAAATTTCTCTTAAATAGATATGTTCCTCTCACTCTGGTTAGTTATCCATAATCTGAAATGACCAGTAGCACTCGAGATGCCACCTCTGTGTCTTGTCATGTCTTTTATTTATGTATGTATGTATTTATTTATTATTATATATTATATTATATATTTATTTTAGAATTTCCGAGATTTTTGTTACTGTCCAGTTGCATCATTTACCAGATTTATGTGACTGCAAGCGGATGATGGCCTAAAAAGCACCATTTCTTTGTCATTATCTTGTCAGGGTATTGTCTCTATTCTGTGACTAAACTCATTGTGAAGACTAGACTTCTCGATAACAATGCGCCTACATAGCAATGAAGGCTGCTTAGATGACAATAGAATTTCAAGATAACATTTTGATGAGGACCCTGTGTAATCAGCAGATGATGTAGTCAGGAAAATCTTCTGCAGTTTTACTCCAGGCTATTAGAAAGTTTCAGTGACTTGTGACAGAAATTATGCACAGCGTTTGTTGCGCTTAACTGCTGCTTCACTTGTCTGCCTCTGTCTCCACGCATTCACTAGACTGAAATGTGTCCATAGTATCTTTAAGATCTTAAACCAGTTGCTGTTTGTGCTGTTTTGAGAGATGATATATGAATTGGTTGGAAAAGAATAAATAAGACTCAAGGTACTAATGTAGCTCTAACTCGGTAGAATACAGGGTGACATTCAGGAATTCCTGAGTAGTATACAGGTGTTAGAAATACAAAAGTTAAAGTTTCCATACTTGCCAAGGACTAGTTAATCTTTAGAACAGCAGACTTAATATTTAGTGTCTTTATCCCCAAAATACGCTAGCTAAAAACATGTATGTGAATGTGCAAAATCTTCTACCAACCTGTTCATTTGTTGTCGTTTTTGGGTGTTTGGCAGGGTGATGCTGCCTACTGGGAGGCATCTACAAAGATGTAGTTGAACACTGTAGGTTAATACATATATTTAAAAGCGCCTTCCCTGACCACTGAGCTAACCTTACCCAAAAATAATTGTAATTTGGGCACTCGTGGCTCCTTGGGTTAAGGCGGGATACCATAAACCCGGGGACCCGGGCTAGCATCCGATCCAAGGCCCTTATTTCCTGATTCTTTCCCATGTCTCTGATCGTTTCTCCACCTCTCCCACTCTTTTCCTGTCGCTCTCTATTGTCCCATCAGAATAAAGGCAAAAAAACAAAAAACAAAATATCTTTAAAAAACATGTAATTAAAGCATTAGCTTACATTTATGGCTTTATAACATTGGTAGTTTGCGTTTACAAGCAAGGCAGTAATCCAGTTCACAATGAATATACCACTCAGAGATGAGCGTCCAGGTGCCATTAAATGTCTTCAGTGGATTTACAATGTATCATGTAAAGGGGGAGTGAATTCCAGAGTGTAGGGTAAATGGACTGCATTTATGTAGCACTGTTTCTATATAGCTACTCCTATGAGCACTCAAAGCAGTGGCAATTTGGGGTTCAGTATCTTGGTCAAGGACACTTCAATGGGGTCAGACAGGGCGGGGCTCGTACCTGCAACCCTCCAGTTGCTGAACGACACCTCTACTACCTGCACTACCATTGTGACTCCCATTGTACAGTGGTTCATTTTTGATATTTTGAGGCCTGTTGTGGACAGTTTGAATGAGTGGGCTAGGCTGATGAGCATTACTATAAAATGGTACCAAGTAAAATGCCTATTTGGAATTGGAACCAATGTGATTGCTACTCATTGGGCAGATATTATTCAAAGAAATTTTCTTTAGGAAGGGCAAGTACATTTCAGATGATCATATTTGTTCGATATACACAGGCCAGATATATTTTGGGTTTATTAAATTTCTGTGGTTGTGAACGTTGTCAGCTGCAAAAAAACAATATTTTTAATTTTTGTCTGTTCAGACTAGTGGTGCTGACTTATGTTGAAACACATAGTTGTCTCGGTGTGAGAAGTTTATTAAAGTTGCATGGTTCATTTAATTTGTATATATTTGTGACCACATTTAGCAATATCATTGTTCAATCATGTGAAAAAATATATTGGATTTCTTATCTTTCAGTTGCCAGTGCCTTCATAATTTTTCATGGGCAGTAAGGAACTAACAGTGCTTCACTGTGTGACCAGCCTTGTGTGCCCTGTACCCATGGCTAATACATGCGTCTCTCCAGATTGTTTCATTCTCACTTATACTCTCCTAAATAATTCAAGAACTAAAACCCCAATACATTGTAAGCCATCCTGGAGTTGTTTTTGCCTGTGCAGCAGGTTAGCCAGGCTAGCGCTGCCGTGGTACCTCCACTCAGTATTTTGCTGCATTGCTACATCATGGAACTTTCCAAATGCTTTAGATTCTCCAACTAGAGTTACTAGCAACCAATCGGTAAACAGAAATTGATGGCAGAACCAATAGGGTTAAAGTTGACACCAAATAAACGTAGCTCTATTGTGAGTGTCCAGACTCTTTGCAGACTGTGAAAAGAGTGTGGTCCAACAGGCAAGCGACATGTATAAGTGATGGACAAATCTCTGGAGTACATTAGAACATATAAGATTCTTGGTTAAATGCCTGATTCTGCAATATCTTGTCTATGTAATTCACCAGTTAGCATGTAAGTAGCCTACCTGTGCCCAGGGAAGATTTTGTTCTGCTTGCTGTTGTGTTTCATAAAAGTTTAACAAGTCTTAAGATTGCTCCAGTAAAAGTATAAAAAAAAGAAGAATGTTGTGCCCATTCAAACCACTTTCAGTTATAAAGAAAGAGTTGTGCAGGCCCAAGTCTGTGTGCAGGACAAAATCTAGCTAGTAAATCTACAAGAAATGGGTCTGCACACTTAGAATCCTTTTTTTCTGTTTATTTCTGTGGCACAGAATTACATTTTGACCATTGCTGGTCACTCATGCCTTATTGATTTACTATTCAAAATACTCATAGATCAATGAAGGAGTAGGGCTGAGTGATTATGGCAAAAATCATAGTCATGGGCTTGGGAGTATTGTTCATTTCCACAATATGAGTGAATTTTTAATTTAGTGGGTTTTTTTTTTTAAGTATAATTAAGTTGAAAATAATATAACTTGGTGAACTATCTTACCCTCAGCTCAACTCTTCAGTCATGTCCATCAGCCATCACCTAATATCACTTGGTGTTAAATGCAATTAGAAGTACTACATGGCAGATGTACTACTTTGAGATGCTGGGGTTGCCAACCTCTGAGAATAATCATTATGTTTCTGTTATGCCGTTTTCATAATTTTTGGAGAAAATAGTCATGATTAATCAATAAAATTAATGAACTGCAGTCTTATTAAGGAGACGCGTTGAACTCCTTGTGGCATCTGGATCAGGTAGATTCACAAGCCAAAAACAGGGCTGGTATTTAAGCTTTTTCAGTGTTTGCCAAATCACCATGGATCATGGCACGCACAGTGTGGTTGTGTGCATGCCTTAGGTCACCTCAAATACTGTTTGGGAACATATCTTTCCTAAAGATCTCTTGAATAGGTTTAGTAGGGCTGGGTAGCATCTGCTGAATCGTTTTAATGTCTTTAGTGTACATCTATAAAGAACATGAAAAATTAAAAAATGTGTGTGATTGTGTGTGGCAGGGTGCATTCCACTGCATGTGACTACTGTAACTGAAGGCTCAGCCGCTGGCCTTAGGTCTAACTGTTGGTTGCATCCTGAGGTAGAGGACTTGTCTGATGCGCGTTTTGTGGAAGTGACTGCATTTGCTGTCTTAAGTTTCTGAAATGTAAGGCAGTACAGATATGATTGGCTCTTTCAGTCTTTAATTTTGTGAACAGAGGTGCCTCATCTTTTCCAAACTCTGTGGCATCTCTCCAAGGTGGAACTGTTTTTTTTTTTTTTTTTTTTTTTTTTTTTTTTTTTAAATCTGTAGAGCAGGGGTTGGCACCCTTTGGGACATGTTGGCACACAGAGGGATTCTCACTTTGACGCCGGCGATGGTGCGCAGCCCTTGTTTTTATAGATTAGAAAAAGTTTGGTGGTTTCATCTGCTGCTACATTTTCATGTATAAAATTTAGAATGATTAATGTGGAATGATTCCTTTATTTATTTATTTATTATTTATTTATTTATTTATTTATTTATTAAATGAGATCGGCATGTTACTAAAGTGCTGCTTTGCATAGCCAGTTCAACATTTTTTCATGTTGGAAATGCAGCCTTAATTATGCATAGTTAAAAACAATTGGTCTGTTGATTGGCACACAAACGGACAGGACCATATATTTTTGGCTCAACATTTCAAAAAGGTTGTTGACCCCTGCTGTTGGGCATTGTAAAAAATATTGTTTTGTCGAAACTGAAATTCTTGTTACAGCTTCCAATATAATTTGTTTAAGATCAAACTGTCAGGTTACTATAGCTTAGGCTAATTGTTTTCCATTACCTTGTCACCCTGTCAATCATTTTAAACTCTAGATATGGAAATTTGCTATATAGTGTTTTTCAATTGTTAACCGATCAATCAAATCCTTAAAGGAGCATCGGTGTGAGTCAATCCATAAGCCTTTTGCTCAAGGTCACTGATTTCTGTTGGTAGGAAAAAGAACATAGACATTTGTTACAACCAGGGGCAGTTGTGGCAATGCCCAGCTCTAGAAATGTTTTCGCTATTGATACTTGTGTGGTTGACTGAAAAAAAAAAAAAAATTAGATAGTGTCCAAAATATCTGACAAGATTTGGGACCTAGGCCCATGATTCTCTGGTCACGAGAGCAGTGCAAGCGTTAAGAGTTAGGGAGAAAAATTAAGCGGATGTCATTGTCTTGCTTTTATGAAGTTACTGTAGTTGCAGCATGTGCCAAACTAGCAGCATTTTTAATTTTGGCGGTGGGGTTAAATGAAGAATTTGTGTTGCGTTGGATACTCAGCTGCTGCCATAGCAATGTTTACTGTAACTGTTTGGCTTATTGGACAAATAAGGGCCAATAATAAGCTCCATCACTATTCTCATCATTCCCATTCCCATCCAACAGTCCTTGAGTTGGAATGAATCTTTTAGCCCTGTGGCCTCCGCGTCTCGACTTATGAAGAACCTGTCCCGCTTGGCCAAAGAACAAGTGTCTCATTAAGTTAATTGTCACAATTGCATCATCTAATGCAGTGGGCTGACCTTGGCAGTCACAGGTTCCCATTGTCATTAATTGGCGATTCAGATTTTATTGAAACCATAAAATAAACATAAAACATGTACACACCGGGCATGCGTTATTCCTCAGCATTCATGCCACTATAATCTAAGTATGACTGCAGAGATTTTATGCATATTTATTTGCATATTTATGCCACACTCTCAAGATATCTAGGGATCAGCCTCATTCGCTTCATTGCTTAATGATTACAACTTCACTTTTAATATTCATCAAATAAGCTCCTTATAGATGGTAATTACCCTTGTGTTATTACCACACAGAAAACTGCAAAAAAAACACTGTGAAGGGAATCTCAGTTACACGCTAATGGAAAACAATAAGAGAATACGATTCGGCAATGTATTCACATTACAGAGACTTAGCTAAGTAAGTAAGCAACGTGTTGTAAAATATTCACTTCTGTGCCATCATTTCTGATCGCATAGAAGAGAAAGGGGCCACTTAATGGCAAGTCATAATCTTTTTCTTTTTTTTTCGGCTAAATAGATGCATGACTTCAGCAATTTATTGTCTAGTATGGATGTCGTTAAATTCTTCTTTATATGCCATCAATTGCACTTCTGTATGCACAAGCTGTTGTAACTGCACTTTTTAGGTCACACCTTGGAGCAAACAAGCCTTCATGGCACAAAGTTGCCATGCCTTTTTCAGTGGCAACTGAGCTGCAGGTGCAACGTTTTTAGTGGCATTTAGGTATTTTTCAGCAAAACCCTTTAGAGCTGCTTCAGCTACAATGAGTAGGATAAATTATGACTTTTAGGGTGATAAAGAATGTAAAGAAGAAGAGTATGTTTTGGTGTAGTGTGATCATCAAGAATGGTAATTGCCTACATAAAGATACTGCAAGTGTCTGTTTTTGAAAGCAAGTGCATATGTATTTTCTTTTGAGGCATTACTGAAAGTGCACTTACAAAATTAGCGGATGAGAAGTTAATGTAGCATCATCTAGGCTAATCAAGCACATTGGAGAGGCTGCTAGAGGTCAGTTGCCTGTAGGCACACAACTAAATGTTGGTATAATTTCATTGGACTTTTACATGCAAATACATCAGGCACTGTAGATCAGGATTTCATTGCAGCATATTTGTGCCTGGAGCTTGTTGCTTAAACGTATCAAAATCGATAGAGTGTTATTTTTCCCAAGGTGCTTTTTTTCCAACACATGTGCTTCTTTCATTAAATCAGTTTACATACTTTAGTCTTTTGTGCTAGTCCAACACAGCCGTTGTTAAATTTAGATTTTCCCTTCTATAGTGCTGCTCTCTCTTCAGCACTTACAAAAAAAATGCCATGACAAAACAGCTAAAGGTTTACCATTAAATAAATAAATAAATAAATAAATAGTTAAAGCACACCCAGGTGCATGATAATTCTGCCAGTTGATACTCATATCTGGTTGTTGCAAGGCACAGTCCTCCAACCGCAGATAAAAACACTTTGGAAATATGGCTGAATTTGTTGTTTACAGTTTAACCAGCTCAAGTAGACACTGTTGCGTGTATTTTGAACAACTTAACTTTGTACTACTGATGTGCTGTCATTGGTCATTTTGGAAGTTGTGCATGTAGTTTTGGCCACCTGTCTCTTAGGTTTAACATCATAGCCATCATCTCTGGTTGACATTTGACCCACCATTAACTTGTGTTGTGTCTGGTACCAACAGCTTCAGTTAATGCCATGCTTTTCCCTTGCCTGTAGCCTGTCATACTTTAAGTGTTGACCTTCAAAGTTTAAGCAATAGTTAAGCGTCACTCCAGTCATATCCCTGTTGTACCAGCTTGTGGAGTGCTCTTGATAAGAAGGAGAATGAAAGAATTTGGAACAACGTTCAACGTTGACCAAATGGCGAACCAGCAGCTAACGCTAACTGAAAAGTTAGTTTGTTGTCCATTGTTTTCCATTACCTTATCATTGAGTTAGTGTAAGCTGTGCATTTGCTGTTCTGTCTCTGTTGTAAATTTTTTCGTTCTCCCTCCTATCGTCAGTACTCAGCACTCATACAACAGGGTTATGATTGGAATAATGGTGAACCATCACTTTAAATCACATGATTCAAACCGTAACCCATAACCCCTTTGTCATTAAACATTACCTGCCTGTTTATATTTTTGTTGGGTGGTAATAAATCCATAGGCTACCATCTCTTTTGCTGTCAGTCAACCAGAGATCTGATCTGAATTTCCCAAGATTTTTATAAGATTTCTTACTGTATTGAGTCAACATTTCAGTGATGCCTTTTTTGAAAATGTTTCCGTATGATCAGGTTGTAGCTTTTCCTCTGTGAACATGTTGGATTTCTATTCTAGTTTAGGTGTAGAGGTTTGTTGTAAAGTAGAATGAATCTGATGGCGCCAGTTGACACAGACCATTTTTTTACAGCCATTACTTTCATAGCTACCATGACACTGCTGTTTAAATTTGGAGTCTGAGAGACTGCCACCATACATTCACAGTCTCAGTATTGCTGTTGTTGTTGTTTCGTTAATGTTTTAGTGGCTAATGTTTGTTTTCTAATGTTTTAGTGGCTAATGTTCAATGTGTGTGGTGTTTTCTTTCCTCTCTGTTTCAGTTTTACAAACATGTGGTCCAGAGTGTTGAGAAGTTTATTCAGAAGGTGAGTTTTCTCCAGTAAAGCATTGGAAGCTTTCTTTTCTTTCCCCACAAATTTTAATCAGGGGCTGAGGAGTCCTCTTGGCTCTCATAGATTGCCATTCGGCACAAATGAGATGCCTTTGTCTTTGTTGACTGCTTTACCTCAGACTAACATGGTCTCTTTCTCCTGTCTTGCAGTGTAAACCGGAATACAAGGTCCCTGGGTTGTACGTCATTGACTCAATTGTACGGCAGTCAAGGCACCAGTTCGGGCAAGACAAAGACGTTTTTGCTCCTCGGTTCAGTAAAAACATTATTGGAACCTTTCAGAACCTCTACCGATGTCCATCTGATGACAAAGTATGTTCTCATCCTACCATAATGCAAACTTCAAAAACTGACACACTGAACTGTCATAGAGTCTGGTGGTTTGTCCAACCACTGAATTAAAACAAATTAAAACTTCAAAATCTGAGACACTGAACTGTCATAGAGTCTGGTGGTCTGTCCAACCACTGAATTAAAGCAAATTAAATGCCAGAACTAACACTTTTTACAGTGACTGCATTCAGTGGCAAATGGCAACACCAAAGTTGTTTTTCACATATTTGAGCCATTCAGTATTTAGTCATGTTATGGTGATTCATCTGAATAGTCGGCATAACTGGAAACTATGAAAAAATCCCTGACGCATCCTTTTCCTCTTTCCTCTCTCCGTGTGTGTGTGTGTGTGTGTGTGTGTGTATATGTGTGTGCGTGCGTGCACGTATGTGCTCCTGTGTTCTGCAGAGTAAGATTGTTAGGGTCCTAAACTTGTGGCAGAAGAACAATGTCTTTAAGAGTGATATTATCCAGCCTTTGCTGGACATGGCAGCTGGACTGCCACCCCCCAGTGTCACCCCAGTCACCACTAGCTCTGCTGCTCCAGTCAACAGCACTACCCCTGGTAGGTATACACACACACACACACTCGGCCAGTCATGAAGTTAATTCTTTCCAGTGAAGTCTGAGGATTCTGGGCTTAGGATATTGGGGTTTTAAGGGCTGTTCACACGAAGGACGCCAACTGTAACAACAAATAAATATCGCTCCAGTTAATATGAATAACAGTGTCCACACCACAACTATAATGACAATGACGTGCAACGATATCGTTGGAATCACGTTGGGATATTGGGATATCATTGGAATTTTTTTGAACAATAAAAGGTTTACAGCCAATCAGAAACCATGAATTTTAGACGTTAGATCATTCACATGAGAACAGACTTATGTTATCGTTGGGTCAGTGTGGACAGAAATATCTTTATAGTTACAGTTATATTTATAGTCGTCGTTCCAGGTGTGAATAGACCTTAAGCAATTATATACACCTCTGTGTCACTGTATCCAGAGACCGTATTAGGCTTGTCTCCTGCATTTTGAATGCTGTTAAGTGGATTGCATTGGAAAATAGCTTTTTGTAGGGGTTCTCATGCAATAGAAACAGGTTTAGAGTGCCCCCTTGTGGTGTAAGGAAAATAGGGTCTAGGCTCTGAGACAGTGAGTTCTCATGTCTCTGCCTTTCCTTCTCTAGGCACTCCTGCCACTCCAGCGACCCCTGCTAACATTGTGCAGAGTCTACCAGACTGGGCAGCACAAATCTCCAATACGGATACGGTGGCTGCAGTGGCCCAAATTCTACAGAGCCCCCAGGGCCAACAGGTGAGTCTACAAGTATTAAGTGAAATTTGGTCATCTTCTAACAAACAGTACCCAAGCAGTGCATTTAAATATAAGATGGCATCTCTTGATTATCCTCACTTTGTAAATTACTTTAGAAAAAACATTGGCTAAAATTTTAACATCCTTTTACAAATGAAATAAAACAAAAATTCTCTTACAATAAATCACTAGTATTAAAGTTGAACTTCTTTCTGACTCTTGTCTCTGCTAACGCCCTGATTATTGTATGTCTTTTTCAGTTGCAGCAGCTTGTCCAGAGCCTACAGATGCAGCAACAGAAGCCTCAGCCGTCTCTGCTGCAGGCTCTGGACGCAGGGCTGGTAGTGCAGCTCCAGGCCCTCACTGCGCAGCTAACGGCAGCCGCTGCAGCCAACACGCTTAACCCTCTGGAGCAGAGGGTCTCTTCCTTCAACAAGGTGAGAGAGCGGGAGCGAGCGAGAGAGAGAGCAAAGGGAAGAGTCTATCTAAAGTATCCAAGAGTAGCAATCTTGGATACCAGAGATGGAGAACTGGGGGAAATATGCCAGTACCATTGGTATATTCAACATATGGGGACTGTCTAAGGCGGCATGTTAACCATTACAAATACATTTCTGTGTGATGCATTATTGATGCACCCCCCCAGAATGACCTCAGGCCTTCTGTGTGTTTGATCGCTATATGCATATTTCAAACAGGACAGAGAGGATGAATAATTTCAGGTTTTTTACCCTCATGCATATATTCAGCTTTATCAGAGGTCAGGCATTCATAGAAAACTATGTGTCAGGAATTCAAGTATTTGTGATGATTCTGCTCTTTTTCTAATTGCTTGGGATTTGGACTGTTTTGTAACTTTTGGATCTCTCCTCAGAAACTGTTGGGGCAGTTTGACTTTGGGAATGAAGCCGAGCGGCAAGAAGAGACAAAAAAGGAAACGGTGCAGCCTCAACTGTGAGTGCTGTCTGTATAGAAAAATGCTGTCATCGACATGCTTTCTGCAGACCTGTGCGTTTATTTGAAGTCAAACTTACTGTAGCTTGCTGTATTTTCCCACTCCAACTCATTATTCTTTCTATCCTCTTCCCTCTTCCATCCTTCACACTCGCTTCCTCTCTGCAGGCCCATGGTGTCTGAGTCCATCAACAGTTCCATCTTCCATCAGTTAGCTGAGCAGCTGCAGCAGCAGAATCTGGAGCAGTTCCAGAAGCAGCTTCTGGAACACCAGCAGCATCAACAGAAGGTACACACTCTGTAAATAACTTTGTGTGCAGTTTATTTACTGGTATAATGAGACATTTACGATACTAACAAAATACTGTTTTGTAACATTACACTTTCTCTCCTTTTGTACAGACTATGTCCATGGAGAGTCAAGATGCAATCTTTGGCCCCGATAATACATCCACACCTGCACAAGGCGCCAGCCAACTCCAGCTCCAGGAGACGGACTCAAAGATGGATGACTCCATAGACAACCAACAGCAGGTATGTGACCTTCCATTTGCCTCTTCTCTCCTCTCCATTTATAGAAAAGCTAAGGGCTTTTGCTGCTGACACCATGATGTTTGGTGTCAAATGAAAACCATTAATGTTAGGCTAGGATGGTTGTTAATGATGAACTTGTGGTGTCTGCAGGACATGGACATAGACGAGGGGCAGGACACCATGGATGAGGAGATGTTTGAGACTGATGAGAAGAAGACGAGTGGCACGCGCTCCAGATCTCGCTCAAGGTCTCGCTCCAGGTGAGGAACTATTGATTACAGTGCTCCTATGCAAAGGCAGATAATCCCAGGTGGAGAAAAGTGCTCATCTAGCTATCTGCCTGAAGAGGTTGTGTTCTTTTTTTTTTTTTTTTTTTTTTTTTTTTCTTTTCTTCTTAGCATACTTTGTTTGTACTGTTTTTTGTTTACTGGGACATTAATTCAGTTGGTATTTAAACACCACACCTCTCCTATCTCTCTCCAGGTCTCCACGCAAGAGAAGGTCAAGGTCACGCTCGGGCTCTAGGAAGCGAAAGCACCGCAAACGTTCACGCTCCAGGTCCCGAGACCGCAAGAGGAAGTCGTCACGCTCCTACTCCAGTGAGCGCCGTGCCCGAGAGAGAGAAAAGGAGAGGCAAAAGAAGGGACTTCCTCCCATACGTTCCAAAGTTCTAAGTGGTAGGCACACTTCATGATGGTTTTGATGGGTTTTATTTCAGGGTGATCAAGAATGCTGTAATACTTTTGATGACGCCTCAAATAATTTGTCTGAAATGTTCAACGTGTGCACAGTCTCTTGGATCTTTGCCAGAGTCTCAGTGTGACCTTTTAGTTTTGTAAGCATGTCTACTGTTGAAGCCACTGTGCTTCCTCCATGTGTTTTCTCAACATGTCCAATTGTGTTTATGTGCCCTTGCCCTTAACAATGACAACTCCTCCCCCCCCCCCCAACAGTGTGCAGCACCACTCTCTGGGTGGGCCAAGTGGACAAGAAGGCCACCCAGCAAGACCTCACTAACCTGTTTGAGGAGTTTGGCCAAATTGAATCCATCAATGTGAGTGCTCAGTGCTGACCTCCTCTCCTAGCCTCGGGGGCTGTGTTTCGCACCATTAATCTAACCCCTCACCCCTGTCTTCCCAGACCTCACTGTCAGGGTTGTTTAAATCACAATAAGGCTTTCTTCCATTTCTGTCACTGCCCTCTCCCTTCACGTTTGAAACCAGTATCACACAGTCTGTCCAAACACTTCTATTTTGGCCTGTTATAGCACAAAGACAGCAGACATCATAGTCTTGTTTCTTTGCCCTTTTTTGTATTATTTTGACTTGTGACGGCTCATTTTTAAATCTGTGCGTCTCCACAGATGATTCCCCCCAGGGGTTGTGCCTATATCTGCATGGTTCACAGACAAGATGCCTACCGCGCCCGACAGAAGCTCAGCACTGGCTCCTTCAAGATCGGCTCCAAGGTCATCAAGGTACATACACAGAAGCATGTCATTATGTCAGCTGAATGTCACTGGAAGTGTGTTTTGGCATTTGAAATGCTTTCCCATTGGTTCAGATTTAGGTCCTTCAGGGTATCCGAATCCACATCAGTTATCACTTTTTTTATTTGTTTCCCATGAGTGCCCTCTCTGCTAATGGAAAGAATGAGCCTATTCCTTTCTTTTCCTTGTTTGCAGATTGCATGGGCACTCAATAAGGGTGTGAAGCAGGAATATAAACAGTTCTGGGATGTGGACCTTGGTGTTACCTATATCCCTTGGGAAAAAGTCAAGCTTGATGATCTGGAAGGCTTTGCTGAAGGAGGAATGATTGATCAAGAGACGGTTAACAGTGGTAAGGCTTTTTTTTGGGGGGGGGGCTTATAGTTAACGCTATAAGCTAACAGTTTACTATACTATACTGGTACTAATACTATACTAGTTAACTAATAGTTTATAGTAAATTTGAACACCGGTGCATGCAAATATTCCATTGTCTGTCAGTAGTACCCAATTCTTATATTTTTCACAAAATTAATCGTTGAAGTTGTGATCACAGACTGGGAGGCTCAGAAGAATGCTGAAGCAGCCAAGGAAACACAGAGCCAAGCTACTGCAGCAGCTGAAGCCAGTGCTGTCACTAATGCCCAAACTGAGGCCTACACCCAACCTGTCACCATGATGCCTGTACAGGTATGTGTGTGCCACTGCCTATTTATGCAATTCAGTGCAGAATTTGAGGAAACCTATTGTGAAACATTGTTACAAGACTTTCTTGTGCATTAGAAGCAACATAGGCGGTCATGTTGTCTTGCTGGCTTCCTCTGTGACAGTGAAACCAATCACCACAGCATGCACTTCCTGCCTCAAATGTCCCCCACTCTGATCCTAATCGCTTGTGGTAGCCAACGAGCGCACGCACGCACGCAAACACATGCAGCCAATCACCACGTCGGGGTATGTTGTACCAAACCAGAAAGTATCCCCACTGTGTTGTTTGCTAGCAGCAGGAATTGTGCAAGCAATTTGCTGCGTGTCTGTCTAGGGTGTTTGTACTGGTGCTGAAACTCTTTTCAACTCTCAGCTGTCCCCACCCCCTCCATCCCCCCTGCTACCCAGCCATCAGAGCTTATTATCCAGTGAGGGAAATAAGTCCCTCTGTCTCAGACTGCTCTGTTTGCTCATCTCTGATCTGTTTGTCTCAGGAGCTCTGATTATCCCTAGTAGATTATCTTTGCCACCGTGGTCTGTTTACTCATGTCCATCTTGGCGTTGTGTAAATGTACATAAAGGAACATAATCCCTGCTGGCTTGTCAGGGGTCACACAGTTGATTAGAAACAACACTTGAGCGGTAGTTTTTTGTTTTCAACCAGTAAAAATGAGCTGAAGGATGAATAAATAGGACTCTCATGTCTCTCTTGTTCCAGATCCCTGTGGCACAGTCGGCTGTCCCTGCGGTCGGCCTCGTGCCGCCTTCGTATCCGGTTACCATGGCGATGCCCCCACCTGGCTTTGGTCCGCCTCCTCCTTTCCTGAGGGCAGGCTTTAATGCCTCTCAGCCTCCACCAGGTTGGCATTAAGAGCAGAAGAAAGAGAATCGGTTTCTGTTTCCACAATTTATGCTGGGGCTCTTCTGTGGCTGCGAGTGAGGTCCCTAATGTTTTGTTTCTCCTCGTCTTCACAGGATTCATGCCTCCAGGAGTCGCTCAGACCACTGTGGGAACTGGTCTACAGTCAGCTGCAGCATGTATGTCCAGACATATTTTAACATATCAGTTTCTCATTTTTTTTTTGTTTTATACTGGTTTTATTGGTTTTATACTGGTTTTATACTGTGATGTCAGAATTTTGAAACTACCATAATGCATCTTCAGTCACACTATTCCACTTGGATGCATGTGCATGTTACTCTTTACTGTTGCATTGTGTCTGATTTTTCTGTCTCACAAATATGCTTTTTCATTCTCTCTTTTCTCTTTTAGCTCTAGTGCAGCCCTCCATGACGGGCTCTCAGGAGAGCAGTAAGGACTCTCCGTATGGAATGCTCCCGCAGGCCGGCTACCTGCCCCAGGGCATCCCTGGGGTCTACAACCCTCTGGGAGTCCAGCAACAACAACAACAGCAGCAGCAACAGCAACAACAGCAGCAGCAGCAGCATGGAGGCATAGAGAAGTCACAGCAGTCTACAGAGGGCATGGACACCTCAAGTGCTGATATCACCCTTCAAGGTTAGATGGAACTCCTGCTGCAATTCATGACACCGTTGAGACATTTTACGCTTTTGCATCAGCAAAAAAACACTTTTACATCAGCAAAAAATTAGCATGTTTCTGCATAATAATCTAAAAGAGAATATGGTGTCAGGTCTGTGTCAGGTTCGTGGAATGTAGAGTGAAAACCATGGTAGAATAGACTGATTGAACTGAAATAAACTGTATGGGACTGTATCTGTTTCCAGTTTCGAGTTTCTGTAACACTTGTCTGTCTGTCTGTCTGTCTGTATTTGCAGGAATGCAGAATGCTGTGCGCAGCGGTATGGGTCTGCTGGGCATGCACCCATCTACGGCTCTTGGTCATCAGCTCACAGGCCAGAGGATGCCTGGCCTGCTGCCCTTGGAGCTGAGGCCCAATCTCCTCCAGGGCGCCAACGCCCGCTTCCCCTTGCTCATGCAACAAGGCCTATCACACCAGGCGAGCAGCTTGCTTGACGCCTCCCTCCAGGCACAGGCCCAAGCCCAGGCTCAAGCTCAAGTCCAAGCCCGTCTTCGGGCCCCTTTCCAGCAGATGGAGGCCTTCAACAGGGCGTCCAACCCCTCAGCTGCTAGCACAGAAAAACCTGAGGAAGAGTCCTCGAGCAGGACAGAGGGCAACGCACAGCAGGATGGAGATCAGGACTATCGCTTCCCCCCACCAGAGAAGAAACAGAGCACCGGCCTGCTGAGGACTCCTCCACCCGAAATGCGAGAACCTTCCACCGCCGGCGCTAGACCCCCTCTCCTGGAGAGACCCCCACAACGACCCTCGCTGCTCGGGGACGGTCGCAAAGAACCCCTGGCCGCAGGCTTCCGCGGTGAAAGCCGATGGGGGCCACCTAGAGGAGACTTTGATGAGCGGGACGTACGGGGAGCTGCAACGGGGCCCCCCAAGAGTTTCCAAGAGGAGCGGCCAATGGCCAATTTCCCCAACCGCTTCGAGATGCGCAGCGGAGGATCTGCCACGGCAGCAGGAGCTGCTGGAGGTGCTGCAGGAGGTGCTAGTGGGCCAGGTGGCTCTGCAGCAGGAGGTCCTGCTTGGAATAGAGGAGGGGCTGCCTTCAATGCAGACATCCACAAAGACTTTGATGACAGGCGACGACCGTGGGAGAGGCAGAGGGACCGTGACGAAAGAGAGCGAGAGCGGGACTTTGACTTCCGCAGGGAGATGAATGGCAACAGACACAGCCGTGAGAAGGAACGAGAGCGTGAGAGAGAGAGGGACAGGGACCGGGAGAGAGACCGGGACCGGGACCGTGGCCGAGATCGCAACCGCGATCGAGACCGCGAACGAGACAGAGAGTGGGAGCGTGACAGGGACCGAGACAGAGACCGCGACCGTGAGGCTGAGCGAGAGAAGAGGGAGGAAGAGAGGAAGCGAGAGCGTGGAGGGTGGACCCCTCTCACCCCTCTTCCCCAACCTCAAGCTCCAAACCAGCCTCTGCTACCCCTCCCGCAGCCCCAACTCGGCTCTGTGCCTCGCCCTCTTCTTCCTGATCCCAGGCCTCCTCTACTTCCTGATCCTCGTCCTCCTATTCTGTCTGAGTCTAGGCCACCTCTCCTGCCTATTCCACCTGTTCAGTTGCAGCCCGACCACAAGCCAGAGCTTAAAATAGAGCTTAAGTCAGAGCTTAAAGTAGACATCAAACCAGAACCGAAGCCAGAGCTTAACCTGGAGCCCAAAGTGGAACCCAAGGTGGATCCTAAACCTGAGCTAAGCCCAGAGCCCAAATCAGAAACAGAACCTGAACCAGAACCCGAACATGAGCCTGAACCAGAACTCAAATTGGAACCAGAACCAGAGCCCCAGCCAGAGCCTTTACCTGGATCCCCACCTGTAGCCAGCATTGCAGAGGAGACAACAGAGCCACAGACCCCTGAGTCTTCTTCACCGTGTGTAAATGGAGAAGAGACAGACATGCGGCCTTCTGAAGAACTTGCCCCAGAGCCTGCAGCCCCACCAGTTTGCAGCTCAACCCCAACACCTACACAGTCACCATCCCTATCGCCATCACTATCTCCATCTCCTTCCCCAATCCTGGACGAGCCCCCCGAACAAGGGAGTGCCCTGGCTAAAATCAGCCCCCCTGTGGTGGACATTGACAGTGAACAAAGCGGGCCGAAGGAGGACGCTGAGACAGAGCCAGTGCTAGAGAAAACAGACACTGAGGAAACATAATCATCACTCAGTAGGTAATGATCATTTTGTAAAGTTGTCATCTCTGTACTCTTTAAGTGGCCCACACTGAATTGCCACAAGTTAACTCACGCTGTCTTTGACACCCTAACAAATGATTTTATTCACTATGATGGCGAGTGGCGTCCTAGATGGCTCACGATAGAGGATTAAATGGTAGGTAATGTTTTTATTGTTTTGTTCTGTTTTATATTTTATTTGGTTTTTAAATGCAATCCCACTACTTTTAAGCTAGGTTACTTTTGTTGAAAAATGCTTGCCAAAATGTTTTAGCATAATTGTAAATTGGGTGGGCAAAAGCTTTGACCTTCCTATGGAAGAGAGTACGAAACCTGGCTTTTTTCCCAATTGATGGCTGAATACTTGAAAACAGTGGTTGCTGGCCTGTTTGTCTCCTCTGTTTAAAAAAGAAGAAACATACTGCTGCAAAGTTTGATGAATGCCTTTGTGGTGTCCTTGCTTATTGTCTCTTAAGCAGAAAATATATATATATATATAAATATATATATACACACACGCACATACATACACACACACACATACATACATAGAAAATCAGTGAAAACAGTACAACTTTCAGTTGCTTTGAAGAGGAACCTTAAAAGAAAAAAATGAAATATGTTACCCCATGTTAAATGTCTGTGATTTTATTCATCATATTGCAGTGATTTCAATAATTAAGCCGAAAAAAGTCATATAAAGGAAAAATGGATGTTGGGTACATTTTTGTTTTTAGTTGAAAATAAACATGCTCTGTTTGTTAAAAAAAATGCTTTAGGACTGTATTTTCTCTGGAGGAATGTTTCCTTTGCACACTGATCATGAGACCATAAAGTGATTGTCTGGGGAATTGAAGGGGTGAGAAAACAGCAGTGGGCCGCTCTTAGATCGTGCTTGTCTTGTGTCTTACATTTTCGCAAAGTCTCCCAGTCTGAAAGATGTTTGTTCAGGCGTGAGTTTCTGACATCTAAAGGCCATGCTGGCTCTTGCTGATGGGTGATGTCTTTCTTGACAGTTCATTTTAAACTGCTGTGGAGTGAACGCTACATGGTTTAAAAATAGTCTTTTATTTCATTTGTTCATAACCATTTGAATGTGTGCTAAGTTTTCTAAATTCCCATAATTTTTAGGTGGATGCTGTTGGCTTGCTATACCTAGTTCATGGTCATAGGACAGAACTGGCGATAGTAGATGGCCAAAAACATAGTAACCAGCTTTCATTCGTGAAGCTTGATTGTTCTTGTCCGCTCGTTCAACCAGATGTTTTAACGGACACTTAAATTGGAACGTATTAACTTAAATCTATTCCTGAGCTTTGGTTATGGAAAACATTCTGCTTCGCTCTTAGCGCTCTGAGATCATTCTTATACAGACAAAATCTTGGCCTCACCAAAACATTCTTCTGTTTGTTTCCCAGCCTCATTATGCAAAAACCTTACCTGTGTAGTTTTCATGCAGGGAAATAGGATAGAAGTTGAAATTTGCAAAAGAAAGAACTCTATTGCTTTGCTTAGGCAAATGCTTTTCAAAGTATTAGGAGTCAAGTAGACCGATGTAGCGCTTAGGAAATTTCATCCAATTAATGTTGCATTTATCTATTGAATTATATGAGGACAATGTTTATCTAGTAATGCTGCCAACTATACAAAGAATTGATATGTTGTCTACCTTTTGACCCACAGTAACTAACACAATTGTCAGTGCATCTGCATAAAATTAGCTAACAATAATAGCTAGTTGCTATCTCAAACAAATTAAAAAAGGGAAGAGAAAAATATATTTGAACATACAATTCATGTTACCAATCTAATCACAGCACATTTTCATATGCAAAACCAAAAAAAATTACGTGCAAAAATAGAAAAGCATAAAATCATGTCTGATGAATTTCCGGAGCAAAGTTCACGTTTCTCATCACATGATCACAAGGTTCCATCAAAATGCTCCCTTTTCACCTGTGACATAAAGATGTATTTCACTGGGCTTGAGAAGTCCAGTCACTCTGAAGTCGATCTGAGGAAGCAGCTCATCTGACCATCTGGTGAGGGCTCAGTACTTACTCAGTACAACACAACAAAGGTGGGCTGGTAGCCAGCGTGGGTGGATGGCATGGGGGGGTGGCATGGATTTTGTGAGCCTATGCAAACATGCTGTAACGCTCTTCTGTCAAAGCACTGACGCTTCAGCAGTGCTTACTAAGCACCAACCCTGTTCAAAAAAAGACAGCGACTGCACCACTCTGCAGTTTTGCCAGCTAGCACCCTGGCCCTTGGTCTCAGCATATGCCAACTGCAGCGAATTGGGATTGGTTCGTACATCTGCTCTGTAAATAACATTTAAAGTGGGAATGGGTAAACGAAAAGTTCCGTTCAACATGTCATCCCGCTGTTCTCATTTTGATTCCGCAAACGTTGATTTAGATTCCACTTGTCCCTTTGCCCTGTGTCGGACAAGACAAGTGCACTGGCAGCTTCCTGCTGCATAATGGACTGCACAGTCTTGGAGCAGTAAAGGCAATGACCAACTGATTTCTAATGCTCGCTTCTTGCCCAGCTTGCCTCACGCAATGCAGTCAACTTTATTTATTTTTTTGTTTTTGTGGAATCTGGCAGCATGCCCTCCATTTTAAAAAGGATCCAGCATTCCACACAGCACACCTGTACTGATTGCTCAACCACTGCCCTGCTCCATAAGAAACACTATCAGTTTTTGCAACAGTGCAGGAATCGAACATGCAGAAGAGCAACTTTTTTCCCACGCTAGGGTGCAGACGTTGACTTTTATTTGACGCATCTAGTCTAGTAATCTAACAAAGAAACCGACTTGTGAATCCGTTACATATCCAGTGCATGTGACTGATTTGGAGGTGTGGCATGGCACAGCCGTGTGGTCGTAAGTCCACCCGTGCCAAATCTCAGTCAATACTGAAGAGCAGTAGGGCTTTTTTTGGACTGGCATTCCCATTGTCCTCATACCAACCCGCGCACAGAGGTTTTGCCAGGCAGTTCATATTACACACACATACAGACATAACACTTGTCAGGCCCCTAGGGGTTTCGTAGTTGTGCTGATCTTTTATTGTCGTGGCATGAAACCCCAGAGGAATGTTCACACAGATCCGAAGTTCATTAAGTACCAGCTGTGGCCAGGTGGAGATCATTAGTCATCCAAGCAGTGAGTTTTACATTCTAAACTACATCATGCTGGCTTTAGATTGCGCTTCACTTAATGAGGAATTGTCATCAAATCATAATTGAGCCTCCTGTAGACTCATCCAAGTACGTATGCAACACTGTGTACTTCAATTTGTAGTCATTTGAATAAAATTGTTAGACGAATACACAATCAGCCTTGAAACAGTTGTACAGAGGTCTAAGTATGACACAATACACTGAGCGCAAGTGCTCCATAGAACCTGTAGAGGGCAGTGTGGCTCTGCTGCAGTGGCTATCCAGGGTATTTGCTAAATGACGGGTGGAGGGGTTATCCAGTCTCTTTCTCTCAAGGAGCATCCATGCGCTGCAGTGCCCGATATGAGCCAAGCTGACAGAGCCCATGCATTTAACAGACGCTTAGACTCTAAACCAGCCTATGGTTCTAGCAAGGCATCTATAGAATATTTTATTGCGGTTCTGTCACTGTCAATGGTATCTCCTTTCAGCTGTGCCTAAGCCTTTCAGTATGTCCCTTAAACCCAAATATGACTGACGATGTAGAATGTAATGCTAGAGAGCTCAACTCCTCTCATCTCCATTGTCTTTGAATGGGAAAAGCAGCTAGAAGTTGCATTGGGGATAGGATATATTGCTCCAATGCTTGCTTTCCCCTTTACCCTCTATCACGGCCCAGTCACTCTCTCTGTAATTAGTCTGCAGAGAGATTCTGTGAAATTCTGCTGCATCTGGAAGGAGGCCAACCAAGGACCTCTTTTATCAGTATTAGCAGACTCCCAGGGGCTGCAGGAAGCATGAGAAGTTCGGCTCCCTCGGAATTGGGTCTGGTCACAGGGTCGCAGCCATTCATAAATGCATTTCAGGGATCTTGTGAGCCCCACCACAGCACTGAGAGATTCTTAGCAGAATCCCCTGAATGAAAGTCTGTTTTTTGTCTTGCAGGAAGCATTAAGTTGATTGCATAGTTGCATATCTGTGAAATTCTGTCCACAACCATCTTCAGCTGCCAACCTCATTATTAAGGAGTGGTGTTAGTCACAAAAGTCAGATGTTTCAGTGTATTTTCCTTATTTTCCTTATTGTCTTGGAGACAAGATTGTGACTGAGATTGTAGCCCTACTTAATAACCTTATGACACACTTTCAGGCTTTTAACTTTGTTGTTTCCTTAATTTGTCACATGGGCGTACCCTTCAGTTTGAGTTTCACTGAATTCTGTCTGCTACAATTAGATCTCTATGGTGTGTCTGTGTGATTCAATCAACTTAAGACCAGAGGGTGAGGATTGCTAATGAGTAAAACGGACATGAACGCATTCCTCTCATTTAAGCTCTCAGGCAACACTGCGCCAGTACTCATTCTTTGAGATCAGGTGGTCACAGGTCATGTATTCTTCATCCAAAGGGCATGGAAGTTTAAAGAGCATTAAGCTTTATGCTTACATAGCCCTTAGGTGAACCAAGTCTGTAGGAGACCTAATTCATTTATTGCACCTTTGTAGCATCTATCAATTGAACTTAAATTTAGCTGTAAATCAACATGGCACTGTGCAAATCTCACATTCCCCCTAATATAGCTCATCTGGTATCATATTCCACATTTTTACATTTGATAAATGTAATTTGACCTGATAGAAAGGTCTGTTTCTTGCTATGAAACATACTGATGTACACAGCCTAAAGAGCAATATAAATGTGAGACCTGGCAGTTGACCTCTTTTATTTCATGGAGCGCATGTTTACTGCCGACCTTTCTTGGTGAAGCAATATTTTAGCCTTGTGTTTATGCAAAAACATCATGAATCTGTCATCAATGACACATGCTTACATATCTGTAATTCATACCATATAGAAGAATTATCACAAGATATGAAAGACAACATGATATGGGACCCAGATCATTAACAGTCAACATTCAAACAAAAATTTAATTCCACATTTGCAGTATGCCTAAAGTAGTGTGTTTTTCATTTAAAGAAGACTAAGCAATTTAAACCATGCATAGTGATAGAAAATGCAATTTTTAATCTTTACTGTTAAGATACGACCACTGCAATCATGGGACAGAAAGGGAAGACTTTTTGAAAACCAATACAGACCTCTTCAATTCTGCTACTACACTTCTGTTTTTAAGCAACAAAAATTAGTGGACTAGCTACCTAAATGGCACACAAAACCTTTCCAGACCTTTAGAGAAGATGCCAATCGGTGTCTGATAGCAATACAGTCATGTCATACAGTCATACAGTCTGTCAAAGTTCTTAATTTTATATTGCGATGGTTTCCTGCCTTCCACCCAAAACCGCACAGTTCATATCCTGGATGGCTGGTAGGAATAACTCTTGTCTTTATTCACCGTTCTTATGACTGTGACATCCAGATTCATTTGGAGGTACCTGAACGAAAAGTCTGATAAAAAGTAATATCTCAAATAGTGTTGAAAAGTTACATAGTGTCACTTTAATTTCAGCTGTGCTTGTATTGGTTTTGAAGTTATCTGTGCAGTTTTAAATAGCTATAAACACCACCTTATATTCAGACACCATGGTTGTAATAAACAGACATTTCAGAGGTATGGTAGATCCTTCAGAAGATCATAAGAAAAAAGTTTAACTCAAGCTTAACAATGTCCCCCTAAGAATCAGGGTTTCTGGTGCGATACGCATTAGCATCCAGAACACAGGCTTGCTGGGCTGTGTCTGAAGAGTATCGCAACAGTCAAACTACAGGACCGCGTACAGTTCATCACAAAAGTATATGAGCTCAAAAAAAAAATAATACTCAAGAAACAAAGAGATTGATTCACAGTATTGACCAGTCATACTCCAAGAAATTAGCCAATGGATTGTTTCTAATTAAACATTTTGAGCATAAAGCAGATTTATTTATACATATATATAAAACGAAAGTAAATATTCAACACAACAAGCTTTCTTCCCAAGACTGTCTCACGTGTAGATGGAGCTCCAGCAATTCTTCTCATGGCTACACACAATGAGTAACGTGCTGCCTTAGGGCATGACACCTGGTTTTGCATCCTGATGACAAGTGATTTCACTTTTTCCACATGGGGATTGGGCTCTGCCCTAGTCTGGGCTGTCCTGTCTCCTCTGCAGTTGTTTTAAACAGATGTACATCCCTCCCCATTAGCCTTCAGGGCTGGCTTGTTTTTCTGTTTGTTTTCTCTGTTGGAACCCCTCCTTGTTTAAAGATGTGACCCAGCACACATGCACCAAACACACTTTCCCACCACAAACACACACACACACACGCACACTAATCTTGAGTCTCGAGGCTTGAAAAAAAATCAAGTCTACGTGAGGTGAATTTCAAAGACTGTTAACTGAGCTGCATTTTTATCATTTTTTTAAGAGGTTGGCAGTCTGTAGTGCTGCCTATGAATCTCTGCCATGTAATGACTGAACTAAATCAGTTTGTTGGTATCAACAGTTGCCTACGTCTGTGAATATCAGGACAAACCCAGAATCTAAAATCTCTTGTTAGCATACACATCAGTTGGAAAACCGTGTGTGTTTTGAATTCAAATTTAAGCGTAAAGGGGTTAGGGGCTTGTGGGGTGGGGGGTAGTGGTGCGTCACTCTGAGGCTTATTGCAGAGAAGAAAAACATTGTTGGAAGTCAGTTGTAGATATGATGAGCTGGGAATGAGCCTTGGAGTGGAGAGAGGATGCATCTTGCCAGTGATATACAGCTCTTGTGCACGGTTTCATTCCCCCCCTAAACCCCCCACCCCCGGCTTTCTCAATCTGCTCACAGCGCTTCGTCCATATCGGCCATTTAGTGTGATTAATTATTCATGATCATGTTTATTAATGACCACAGGCATCTGTATATACCCACTTTCCAACCTTTCCAAGTCGCCTCCTCCTCCTTCTCCTTTTCCTTTCCCCCCCCATCTTCTGTCTCACCCACGCTGGCATGAAAGTGTGGGAGTGATTGGGATGATGGTGTAACGATGGCCCTGGTTTACAAAAGCACTCATGCGTTAAATGGGAAAATGAGCCCTTTTCCGCCCTGATCTCCCCCCTCTGAGGGTCGAGAGAGAGAGAGAGAGAGATGCTCTCAAAGGGACTGAGGTATTAGCAACCTCACATAGCTGCAAGGACATCTGTACTGGCTCATCTGACCACTGCAGCCACACAAACTGACACAAACCCATAGGGAATAGGATGGGATGGGATGTGACATCCTGACACTGAGCTGGATTTACTGGGGGTTTTGTGTGACAAACAGTCAGCTGCTCTTTCCGGACAGGGATGGTCTAAGAAGTAATGTTTCTTGTGTGTTATTCCACAATTATCACTGCTAATTGGCGCAAGGAGTAGGAGTACGTGTGAATAACTCGGGTGCAGTAATCTGCAGTGCTGAAAAACACTGGTGCCATTTCTATTCGCATTAAATGCAGTGGGAGAAAAGCAATGTGCTGTTCCGTAGTGAGCTGGACATGTGAAAATGAGATGAGAAATGGCTGTTGTCAGGTGATGCTGAGACAGCACAGCCTTCATTATATGCTCGCTCTCTCTGTCTCTCACCTTCACACACACACACACACACACACACAACCCCTCACACTCCCTCTCTGTGCTAGTGCTGTATAGAGGTGCATGCAGACAGATGCTCCAAACCAGCTAAAGGGGGGACAAACATCCCAGGCCAAAAACTGTGCAAATCCTCTAAGGTTATCGATCACAAATCGGATATGGTTGAGCAGGCTGGTGGGCGGAGAAGGGAGGATAGGGGGATGGACAACAATCTCATGCATGAGCAAACAGGATTTTGGTCTGTATCTGCCACGCCCGTTTGCTGAGACGCACACACACCGACACAGACACACAGTCTTAGCATCCCTAGAGAATGGGGCTGAAAATGAGAAACACGAAGCTGGCGCAGAGCTTCTCTCAAATAAGGACTGTGAAGGGCTGCTGCTCAGACATTTGTCAAGCTGCCAGACACAATGCCACAGCAGGAAAAAGAGACTGACAAAACCGGGCAGGAACACATGCTACTGTGTGTGTGTGGGGGTGGAGTGCAGCACATAAGGGTAAATTTTGCTTCATGTAGCCTCACTGGTAAAGATACAGGCATACAGACACACATGCGTGTTCAAAAGTGGGCATGGCGGACTGGTAAGTGAGCTCCACAGAACCGTGACCGTGAGACCCCCATCTGCCTTGATTGTCTGTCGGTCAGCGTGAAATGGAGTCTAGCTCTGACGCCAGTCTCAAGGAGACTTTATCTCCAGGCTCTGTGTGCGTATCAGTCTAGATGTGGAACGGCCTCCTGCCTTCACATCACAGCAATACCTATCTCTCCCGCTCAGGCCGCCTAACCAATGAAAGGATGTCCCGCAAACATTTCGCAGTGTGTAGAATAGCAGGTGAGAGCCATATATCACTGTGTACTTGTCGTGTTTATCCTCCCTGTATTATAAGGCTGTAATTAACTAAATTCCTGTCATCTTCCATAATGCTATCAGTTGGTGTGCTGTTTTTTCCCTCTCCTTCATAACCACTGTTGCCATGGATGCCTTCAACCAGACCTATAAATATGTAGACAAGTCAGAATAAGAGAGGGCTAAAATAGAGCTGAAAGCTTTTTTACCCCAAGTCTGTGTGTGTGTGTGTGTGTGTTTATGAAAGGTTAAAAAAAAGGCTTGTGGAGGTTGAGCCATTTACTACTTGTTTCACACCAGCAAGACTCATTTTCTCTCTTTTAAACACCCTTTTTCCTTCTTTTTTTAAGAGGTGTGGCCTTTGACTGTGATTTGGAATCCCATATTAACAGGGCTACAGTCTGTTAGTTTAATAAGGCAATTTAACAGGTTTGTTCTCCGAAAGCTCTGTATGTGTGAAAACACCTCTCAGCAGGAGAACTGGATAACAGTAGGAAAGGTTGCCTCAGAGAAGCCGTCTGGTCAAGCTAGTGTAGGTCAGGACATGAGGAGGATTCAAAATAACATTTACCTCGCCCCCTACAATGTAAACCAATATAAATATAGGCAAGATACAATAAATTAAGTTAAATAGAGTAACTTTAAAACCTTTATTGAAAAAAATTACTTAACATTGTAGAGATATCAATATTAACATCAAATTTACTTTTCCGAGACAAACATACATCTGAGATTAGATGCACAAGCTTAGGAGGCAGTTGTAACCAGAGCCATAGAGGGGGAACTATTTGAAGTTTACATGAATCACGTGACCAACCGAATTTTTGGACCGCTGTTGTCGCAACTCTTTCTTTGGTTGTAACCAAAGCAGTAAATTGACTGTTTCAACAGTTAAAAAAAAAAACAATGTCTGAACATTCTATTTTGTTCCCAGACACCTTTCCCTACGTTTATATCACATCAAACAGCCATATGGATTATTAAATCGGAAGCCCTGTGGGCACAGCTAATAGAACTCCCTTGAAACGGTCTAGTAATAATATGTATGGAGAATAATCATTCTTATTAGTTTGTGCTACTAGATCTGCCTTTTCTACAGGAATCAGTTTTGCGACGTAATTATAACATGGAAAGCCCCAGTTCATTTTTACACTCTGCCTAGCAAGTGCCAGTCGTGGAAAACTAGCGTGGCAGGACTAACAGTAGTTATTATCTTATTTTTCCCCTTTATTCAGTCGTGTTACCAGGCAACTCAGAAACAAGGGAATGAATGAATGAGTGGCGAAGGTATTTTCGTCACTGAGAGGAAGCCCTTTTTGGTCACCAACGGTCGCAAAAGATGAAATTTTATTTTATTAACATACAGTGCATTAGCTGCTGTGAATACTTATCTGAAAACCACTGTCCCTTAACTGTCCTCCCAATGAATAAGTCGTTCTTTAGCAGTGGGGTAATTGTAATTAAGTTATTAAGTTTATTAATTATTAGTTTAGAATATAACACTTGGCATATTATACCATTGCTATTAAGTACCCATATAGTTCATCGTCCTTACTTTGAAGAGTTTGGAGCCATTCATTAATTTTATAAAAGCCTACTGCCAAAGCAGTGGAAACATAAATAGCATCTTTATTTTTGTTGTCTGTTTTACTCAGTCCATGAATAATCAACTTAGGCCAATAAAGGGCCAGTGTGTTATACTGAGCCCTTGGCTCAAATGAAAAGGTCACTTCATGACTGGGGCTTTGATTCTGATGTCATGACCACAGGTTAAGCATGCCCTGCATCTTTAATGTTTTCTTATGCCATTTTTGGATATTTCTGTCCTCCCACTGTTTGAAAGGCTAACATGGCTGGCTGGAAAAACAAACAGTTATGGTCCCTCTGGCAGCTTGCAGGGGGCCTCCACTGGTTGGGCCTTTTGGAAAGTTTGCATGTAAGGTGCTCATTATGAGGATCCTGTCCAGTAATTAACTGCCTCCATGTTATGCATTAAACCTCCCACTTGCCATACTGTCCGTGGTGTAATTCAGTTCTCTTGATTTGACCCTGAATGACTCAAATTACATGACTACACAGACATCGCCACCCTCATTTAATATACAGTCTAGCTAATAAAGCAGATTTATCAGACCATGCAAATAATGGAAACTGTGTGTCTGTCCTTGTGTGTGGTCTAATAGTATTTTTCATTCCATTCGTCAGCCCCTTATTCCTAGGATATCTGTCACAGAGGAAGTGCTGTCATTGATGGCCTTGGCAAGACCCACTGACAATAGGCACTGTCACTCACTGTTAAAACAATTGGCATCAACCTAAAGCTTTTGCTGTGTTGCCCTGTGTGCATAGCCCTCCTGTAGGGCAGTCATGGTGGGGTGATCTTTCTTTCTCCCCAATTGATTTCTCATTAGCAGTGACATTAACTGTCTGCTGGGTATCATTTACATGGTATTAAAGAGTTCTTGTAATTACAGTAGGCATTATTATGCCCACCCTTCATGATCAAAGGCAGCAAAATATCATGGTCTACCGTAATATAGTTGACAGTGAACGCCTTTACCCACGGGTGTTTTACTATAGCTGTGCAGCTGTGGAATTGCAATCCCATTGTTATGCAGCAAGACCAGGGGAAGGGCCATTACTGCCATACACACTGACCGTCTGTCTCTCTGTGCCTGTCTCCCTTTGATTTCTGTCTCTCTCTCTCTCTCTGTCTCTCTCTCTTCCCTCATGTTGCCCAGCCAACCATATTTTTCAGACCACATGACAAATTATCATAGCTATTATCAGGCCTGAAAGACCTTCCCTATGATAGTCCTTAACAGTAGTCTGATAGCCATGGCCATGCCAGATAATAGCCACAACTGAGTAGGGTGGAACCAGACGAAAAAAAAAAACCCTGATGACCTTGTTACTATGGTTTATAATGAAAAATTAAACTTGATGACGGTATGAGGAACATGATAGGTGAGGGTTTACAGAGGTCACACAGCCTGTTTTAGTGTTACTTCATTTGTTTTAGTGAAACATCATCCAGAGCTTTAGTCCGTGCCGAGCGTCTACTGTTAATTTGTGTTGGCTGCCAGCAGTGATCTTGGACTTGCTCTTGAGTTAGATCATTAATAGGGGAAGACAGGTCATAAGTGCTCCTCAATCAGTTTGTCAGGCCAAGAGTGCATGAGAGTATGTTCAGGGAGAGATGACAAGGGTGGGTAGTGAGGATGTAAGACCATTAAATGGTCACTTACTAGCCAATGCCATGAGCTGTATAAGAAAACTTTACATTTACAGTCAGAGTCAGAACAAAATGACTCGGTCCACGCCATTGTTCTCATTCTTAAAATCTAGAACAGGAAACTGAACAACAGAAGCTTGGAAACAGCAGTGTATGATGCTTGAAGATGTACTCATGATACAACCTGCATGCTTTACTGCATCAAATAAATACGCAGGGGTAATATTATGCAAATAATTCCTTTGCTTAATCAAGGAGAAATTGAATTAAGAAATAACCTGTAAACCTGTGTGTAATGTAGTTTAGATCTTTGATTTATTGTTCCTCCCTGATAGCTACTTAACATTAGAACAGTGATGTTTACAAATAGAACAATAGAAGTTAACCAAAATTCCAAGGTAGTGGTAGAATATATTACTTCTCTACCTGCTTTGACGTGTCAGGGCAGTGTCCAGACATTGCCACAAGATTTCCTTTGTTGAAATGAGACTGTGTTTGCCAGTGCATTACAATGACAGAGGCGCTGTGATAGTCATCTCTCCTGGCACTGTTAATGGCCATGAAGGAGCTGATATAGATGGCCCATCCTCTTAATGGGAGCCTCGCATTAGCTCATAAAAAGCATGGCCACATTAGTTATGAAAGAAACATTATCATGGAATACAATATCATTCAATCTGTAGACTGTGATTTGTTTATTTATTAATTCATTTATTTTGTGCACAGCACTTTGCATTGCATTTATTTGACTACACAGCACTAACCAATAAACAGTTCACAGTTAACAAAGAACATATGCATTACAGCATATTACACATGTAAAATCAAAGGACTTTGTAGAAAATATTTTAGATATAGTTACATAGTATATATGTTACAATAATACTTTTAATAACTATACTATCAGTACACGGGAAATGCTTTGTGTCTGACCCGAGAACAATGACAACTTCTTACCGCCTTGAAAAAGAACTGGCTGCAGCATTTACTCTGCTAGACAAATGGTCACGTCAGTCATGTAGAAGGCGTGGTCTAACCTCCCTCCATCAGCCATGGGATTGGGAACAGGATAGGGGATGCCGAGGGGCGAAATGTGGGACCTCCGATGATTTACTTCGGACCCAGTCACTATTTTTTTGTAAATTAACCATTTGGATGGGACAGCGGACGAAAACAAAAACAAACTCATTGAACTGCTCGCATTAGACTCTTTACCTGTTCAACACGGTAAGTTTTTCGTTTAAAAGTACTCTAGTCTATGTTTAAAAACACGAATTGCGTTTCAGTGTGATCTTTGTATCTACATTGTTTCATTTTTTAGCCTATACTTTAATGTGAGAAACTGTTCTGTCGGTCTTTCTCCTAGTTAACTTTTGTAGCCTGTGCTATAGTGACTGAGGAAGATACAACTGCCGCCTACTGATAGGCTAGTCACCTTGGTGTCGGCATTGAATTAATACAGTATATTTAAACGGTTAATTCACCGGGCTGTGGAAATAAACTCTTGAAATGAAATACATTTTTATGTTGAACTTTGAACAGTTGAAATGAAGCTGTCTAAAATCTAAAAACCGCGCACGTGGGTCAGTTCGAATACGGTTAGCGATTAATTTAGGAGCGCAAATCTGTAAATAACTAACCAACTCTAAAATCCACTGGTTTTTACTTCTTCAAAATCCTATGTGTTTTAACCGGAGTCTCTCGAGTAACTGTCTGTCGCCTGTAATTTATCATCAGTTCCCGCACAAAAGTTTAATCACAGTACATTGAGAGAGATGAATGCACGAAAGCGCAAGAAGGGGTTCATTCTTGCTGTGACCTGTAGATCATTCGGTGGTTCTGTATCTGCAGTTAATCGGTTCTCCTCGTACTGTTTTAGAATTAACGAGGGTCTGTTAAACGCGTTACTTTACACATGCATTTGATCACTTGCAAACCATCTGCTACAAGTGGGAGTGAGATGCCGAGTTGTAGTCTACTGTTCACACTGAACATTCACAATGTTTAGACAGGCATGGACATTTGTCAGTGGGCTTCAGTTAATTATAAATATCAGTGAACAAAACAGACTCGATTGCTTTGAGTAAATGAAAATGCACTACAGCTGAAAAGTCAGCATATCTAGATCATTGTTCAGTACAAAGTTAGGTTTTGAGTTTTTTTTTTTTTATCTATTTACTTTTTTAATGATGTGATAAATTAATCTGGCAGTCCTCATAAAAGTGGTGGGTCTTGCTACCACCTTGTGTGTAGGGACTCATCTAGCCCCTGGCCCTTTGTTTTATTGGGGAAGTGCGGTGAAGGGGCAGAGTGTCAGGTTGTGGAGAGGCACAGCCATAACAAAAGGGCCCAGAGAATCCCTGTGGAGTGTCAGTATCCAGCGTAAACACTCGGACAGCCATGGCAGGAAGGCACGGGCTGCCATGCCATTTGGTAAAGGGTCCTCTCTGTCATGGTAACCAAACACCGTGGTGTCCACTCAAGAAGCTGTGCCACCCATTGTGCCTTTTTAAAGCAAATAGTTTTTCATTTTTTCCTTTCTGGCTAATAAGTTACAAAGTTGTAAATTCTCACGAGGGCTATAATTGACCATATGTGCACCAAAGAAACACTGTAATTGTCCTAAATGGCTAAATGAGGTTTATGTAGAAAGACACATTTTTTATGAAATGATATTTAAGATATGCTTTCTCCCTCTGTGACTCATAATGAAACAATACTGGAGAATCTTGTTGTGTAATATATTGTTTATAAGGCAGTTATGTACAGCTATAAGATGAGTTGGAGACAAATAATCTCCCAAAATCCAACTGTCATTGTGATTGTCCCCTCAGACAAGCGGCTTTAAAGAGTCCCATTTGCATGAGTCCAGTCAACAAGAGGGTTGGTTTTAGAAGCATACTTTCCTTTAGTGACCTCTGTAGAAAATGTTAAATGCACTGTATTTTCATAGACTTACCACATCTATTTGATTACCCAGTGACAAAGGGGGAAAAAAAGCCGCAGTGTTCCCTCATGCAATTGGCAAGTAATGTTATTTGTCACCAAACAGCTGCATGTCATTACTGGAGTAAGTCAAACAATATGCATTACGATAAAATTGTATGAAAACAACATAATTAAAATGAATGAGCTATGCTGTTATGTTGTCAGGTCATGAGGTTCTGCGGGCTTTACCGACATAGTCTTGGGCCTGAACCTACTCACACTGAGTTGAAATAGTCTCTCTTTCTCCCAAGCACATTTTATGTGTCTTGTGGAGGTTGCTGTTTGATGGGATTGGCATCACTGTGACATTAAGCTCAGCTAGGGGTTCTTTGAGATCTTCCTTCTCCTTTAACTACCCAGAGCAGATTCGTATTGTTAGTTTCAGCAGGCATGTTAAAGGCAACCCCCTTTTGCTCTGGTCCATGTGTTAATGCTATTACTATTGGGGGTATCTTTTGTGTTCCACACAGTCTTCTCCACAGGTCTCTCTGACAGTGGTGTACAACTGCTTGTACTCCCTCATTCTATGCTGCTAGCTTCCTACTGGGAAGCACACATATTTCATGTCCACACACATTTTTTTGCAGTTTTCCCCTTATAAGGGGAGCCAGCAGGGACACACCATGAGGTGGTAATACATGTGCTTATTGTCGCATTCCATTAAGGACGGAATGAGTCTGTTATGGTCTGTTTAGGGAAACGAAGACAAAGAAAAGGCCTTCAAGACCACTACAGGCACTCTTGAGAGTCTGACTTTGATTGAGTGAAGACAGAACGCAGCTAGACCACTTACATATATTTATTGTCCGTGCAAAGCTATAGTTGTCCAGCATTAATCATTTTCCATAGCAATTAAGATTCAAAATCTTTCTTTCCATAAGACAGTGCAAAACCATGAACGGAAACACACAGGCTGTTATTTTTACCCTTCTGTGGCTGAAATTATATTTGGACATTGAAGCAATGGCAAAAGTGTCACATCTCTGCACGAGGGCAGAGACGTTTGGAGCCAGCTATAAAAAGCAGGTGAGGTAAGAAGGGCGTTGAAAGCTTCCTGGAGGAGACTAAAACTTGTGTCCAGTGGGCCGTTGACAGGCCAGAGAGTGAAGTAGGTTGCTTCCTGCTAGTGTGGAGACTTTGGCATTGAGCGGTCTGGGCTGACCACAGCTTAGGCCAATGCCACAAGTTGTCCTCTGTGCTTCACCAAATGACAGAAAATAAGCATTGTTCGCTGCTTATTCTAGAGTGGCAGCGGTCGGATGACTAAGTTCTTCAGTAGCACTTAGCCAGTGAACCATTTGGCCGGGCCACTACAGCATGTACCTTAAGCTTACGTGTCGCTCTGCAACACAAAGGTCTCCTGTTCATTAGACAAGACAAGATGCCTCAACTGTTGAGCAGATGGGTTTGTGGATTGTTCATGTTCGGGGTTGACACCCTAAATGGCGACAAATTAAAGCCTTTCAGAAGATTAATGCCGTCATTCAAATGGAATGGTGTTCTTTCACGTCACGTCTCAAGGTTCGCGTGTGTAATCTGAAAAGGAAAATGAAGATTAAATGCTGGTGAGAGCGATGTGGCGATGTGTTAAATGAGCTACCAGATTAAGGTCTATCGTGATGAATATAGAATGTAGTAAGGAGTCTCTCCCTGTACATGTGGCTGTCTTTCTGGATTCTGACCTCATACAATAGGCAGTATGGATCCTTTTTTGCACGCAGCTGCTGCTAGGCCACATGATTGTTTCATTTGCAAATACACAGTCTCTTTAGGGGGTTGCACTCATTATCTGAGTAAGCAAGTCTTCTGTGCTTTGTGTGTTATAGTACAGTTATGCACCATGAAATTACCAGGCCTCTTAAGTCAACATTATTGCAATCCATTATCGGACATAAACCATTGGATTGTGTTCAAACACAATATGTCGCTCCCATTCTGAGACTCTGAAATGCACACTGTATTTTGAGAATCACAGAGAGCTAATTTATCAGTCTGACAGAATATGGGGCTGACTGACAGGCCAGCTGGTTCACATGCAGGTTGCCTTTGTTTAAAGTGTTCCAGATTTCCAAATCACTGGCTTAGAACCAAAGAATTAAAGAATAGAAGAATGTGTTTTTCTCCCCTCAGGAATAACTGTTCCATTGTCAATGAGCACCTTGTCAACTCGCAAGGCGTTTTTTTTTCTTTTATTTTCTGCCTGGTGTGCATTTGTACATAAACAATCCATTGTCACAGGCTCTTCTCTCTGTCCCATTTAAGAGCAGTTTAAGGGCCTGCAAAAGAGTTAAAAGGTCTGTACATGACTGTTAGACCCATTAAACAGGTGACATGCAGACGGCCAGTAGAAATTATGCACACATGTGCTTGTCAGTTTCAGGTGCAGTTCTTTTGTGTGTGTGTGTGTGTGTGTGTGTGTGTGTGTGTGTGTGTGTGTGTGTGTGTGTGTGTGTGTGTGTGAGTGAGTGTGGGTGTGTGCTTGCATGTGTGTTTTTTGCATTTCTCAATTTCGACTAGGGAAGCAGCTGTTCCCGATTTTTTTGTGACTATACCAGACCACCACACTAATACTAATTGTGATTGATCCCTCCAGTGTGACACCAGATAGCATTTGGCCAGGGCAGCCCTCCTTCTGGAGAGGGCCTGAAATTGGGAGAGCAAACACGGTTTGGGATGGGCGTCATGGCGACTGGTGTGAGTGGCTCCTGAAGGCACTGTGTCATGTGCTTTGTTAGTCATGATGGATGCGGAGGATGCAGTTTAATCAGTCCGCCAGCTCAGCCATGTAGCCTCCCATCACCCGGTGTTTTCTCTGCAGTTTTTGTTTGCGGTTTTCTTTGGAGGAGGAGGATGGGAATGCTGGGAACAATATGGAAATAATTTTTCCGATAATCTACTGTAAGTCTAACCAAATGTTTCTCACTCTTGTAAAATTGTAGAGGTCGTCAGTGACATGTGAAATTGACAGAACCATGACATTGCCCATGTGGAATGTGATGTTGATATTTTTTACTGACCTCTAATTTCTTTTTGACAGTAGCAAGCAAAGAGTTCCCCCTGGTTTAGGGAAGATTTGTGCCTTTACTTGGTTAATGTGGCTGTTACACATTTAATTAGTTGTTTCTGTCTATGCACTCTGCACCCAGCACAAGCAGTGACAGGCTCGATTACGAGGCCACCAGAATCCGTGAAATGTGAAAGCAATTAGTCCAACTGAAACATTTTGTTGTGCACAGATACTGATCTTCAAGGCTTATTAGGGTTGGGAAGTGGGAAAAATAAACAGAATTCTGCTAGGCATGGAGGAAAACAATATGGAAGAGATGCATTAGTCAGCTTGGCTGTTTAAACACAATGGCACTACACATAGTGGATCATTGTAAGCCCACACCCCCATCTTTAAACTCCTTAAGCCTGTACAACGTGCACCTTACCGGAATCTTTTTTTTTTGAGCTCAAAATAAGCATTGTATCTTGTTTCATTTTAACAAACAGTAACTTTATCTCACCTAGCTTTGATTGTTTTAAAGGGATCTTGGATTGTTCTCATAGTCAGCGGCTGTTCTGGGAGAAGCTCCAGAGGCCTCAGCCCTTTATTTACCGTCCAAGACTATTTGATGCTCTCCCCTTCTTTGTGTCATGGAAACACTGCTAAGAGGAGGATGGCGATGGTCTGGACCCACTTCATTACATAAGCATAGTTTACCTTAGACTGTTGGCACAGCAGCCATCGGGGGCACATTTTGGGCAGGCCTCGCATTCCACACATCCCAGCAGTCATCTGTGTTTATTTTCTAATAAGAGTGCAGACTGTGTGCACTCTGTTCTTGTCTCTCTCTCTGGTGTAGGTTTACAACAATTGAGGGAAGGTGTTCTGGATTTTCTCTTTGATTAGGCCTACAGAGAGAGCTACTGTGTGACCCAATGCGCTGTATTCTGTCAGTAAGAGACTCATGTTCAACAGTTTGTACACAGGGAATGTTTGTGTATCTAGCATGGATTGTGTCAAAAAATTTGTTGAGACAGGAAGGGCAGGGTGCCGTCCTGGAGCATACCTTTAAACAAATTCAACTGGGCAAATATTGTGGTTGGCAGACAGTCATTTCCCCACCCCCCCCTAGCCCATCTAAAGTGGAGGCAGCATGAAGCCTGGTTGGTTCTCTGTTCAGTTCAGTCTGTGGATAATTCTGTCTCCGTTTGTGTGTTTTGTACACCATGATCAGACTTGTTTCATGACAGGCTGTTCAAACATTGAGAACTGAAATGATCTGCCAGTATTTAGCTGATATTTATCCTGGCACTAAAGTGTTGGGCTAATTGTCGTATTACATCCTCATGTGACAGTCCAGGCATGGGAAGTGAACTTGTGAGGCTGCATGCCCCATGTGAACTTCTATTCTTAGATGTTGACATTCATCCGTCATTTGAGAAGCTTCCTCCTAAGCTGCCCCAGCTCAGTGTTAAATAATGGTGTTAAAGGCACTCGAGTCAGAGGAGAGGCCGGCGTTAGCTGTTTATTGACTTGAGCCCACATTTTTGTCCTCAATGACTTGCAGCTTTGCCTTTAAAAACCTGAATGTTCAGCCATTCCCCGTTCCCTTCCCCCCATCATTGGATTTTGCAAGTGTCCGTGCAGTTGTGAGGTAATCACTCCCTTCTGGCGGGGGTCTCTGCTGCCGCTCTGCGTTCACGTTACCCCCAAGGATTAGTAGCTTCGGGTCAGTTCTCTCCCACCATGCCTTGCTCGTTCTCTCTCTCTCCACGCTCAACAAGCTCTTTGTTGGCTCGTCCAGATGGGCCACCATGGAGGAGAAGCAGAGGGGAGGGAGGCTTCACTTAAGTCTGGGCCTCTCTGGGGAGGAGGATTTGAGTCACATATCCTGTGTGCTATGAAACAACTGCGGACCTCTGGGGTGTGTGTGTGTGTGTGTGTGCGCGTGTTATGTGTGTTCGGACACACACTACCCTCAAGCAGCATTCCTTGTGGGCTGTATGGGAGGTCAGTCATTGCACATCATGCTGTGATGCTCGCCCTACATTCCAGTCTCTTAATAATAAGACTTTTTAGACTATCTACTCTTCCTCTGGATGGTAAAAGCATTAAAGGAGAAATCCAGTGTGGATCAATCCATAGCGCTGTCGATAGGAAAAAGAACCAGAAAATGTGATACAACATACACCGTATAGCAAACCGACAGCTAACACTAACTGAATGGAGCACCAAAACTCGCTCTTTGTTTAATTTTCCTATGCCCCATTCAGTTAATGTTAGCTGCCATTCGGTCTATGTTGTATCAGATTTTCCCTACAGACAGCACGCAGTGACTTCATACAAAAGGCCAAGGATTGAATCACACTGGATCTCTCCTTTAACATTTTAAATGTTACAGGGTCAGTGTCTTACCGGTCTACATCATTTTCAGATGTGTTAATTAATTTTCACTGATAAGACATTAGACAGTGGCAAGTGTCTGGTAAGGGACATCAATATTTGTCTCTTAGTCATTCTTACAGTAGGACATGCAATGTAAAAGAAGAAGAAACAAGTCCTCTAAAAATGGGTGGGAAGGATCACACCCATTTCTATGACTAATTCAGTCCATTGGTCTCAGAGTAGTCACTTTGTCCCATTTAGATCATGGCTGTATTAGGGTGTGGAGAAGTCATGAGAGGTGAACCAATGCATTCACCAACATTTACTGGTGTTATGTCATTCACTTTTCCATTGCAATGTTCTGTTATCTGACAAACAATCAGTTTTTTTGTTTTTTTAACAGTTCTAATTTATTCTGCCCAGTCCTCCAGTAAAGCTTATTATGCAGGAAATGTTTTATTGAGTATTATTCTTATCCACCTCCTAAATTTCTGGAGCCTGTTTTATCACATCTGCCACAGCTTCAGTCCTGACAGTGAAAGGGTAATTTTCAGTGTGAGGGATGTCTCTTTCCACTGAAAACTTCTGTGGTGGGTGAAAGGCCTCAAGTCCTGTGGTCTGTGCGCTCGTGGAGCAGCACGCCACATTGGAAACTTGTGGCTTCTTCAAATAATAATGATGTTTTACAGTGAGTAGCCCCACAACGGCATTCCTCAGCTCATAATAATGGCATACAGAAAAGCCATTGGACTGGTTGTCGTTGCCGCTGACTTCATGTTGCCTGATGTAGTGTTAAGGTTTGACCTCAGTGAATCAGCAAGCTTCATGTTCTTTGCCACTGCATGATTACTTTCAATCTGATTGGTAAATGACCCAATTTGAGCAGCCTATCCATGCTGTACATCCCTCTCTGTTGACGTTTGGTGGTGGAGGGTTGGTTGTAAACTGTACACTTGGTGGTAATGAGCTTCAGTGGTGTAAACTAAAGCACATACACACTGCCCAAGGGCTGGAGGCATGGTGTGAATCATTGAGCATCCAGTCGCAGGAATGTCTCAGGCGATGCTGCTGAGCCCTCTGCCCATGTGCGAGGAAGTGGGTATGCCAGGACTGGATAATGACAGCACTTTTAACAAGCCCTCCCCCCACACACACATACGCACAGACACATACACACGCCAGGCTCTCGAGTCTGTGCCCACGAGCAGATTCTGGCCTTTCTCAGACATGGTATGGAACAGCTTGTGCCCAGGCTGTGTTCAATTACCTGTCATTACAATACAGCACATACACACACACACACACACACACACACACACACACACACACACAGAGAGATGCACACTCATGCACGCACATACTTCTTACATACCCTCTTAACCAGCCTCTGCTCTCCATCAGAAGAGTGCTCACGTGGAGACTCTAGGCACATTATTTAGCTTAGCAGCTATTACAGCACGCAGCTGTGGTCGGTCCTCACGAGACACCACACCATCGTGTCTAGCTCTTAACCGGCTCCATTCCAAATCTTTGTGTGTTATTGTGTATGATTTTTTAAAAAATTCTCACTGGGTGTTTTTTGGCAGTGTTGTTAAATCCTTTCCTTTCTGTTCTTTCCTGTCATTATCGTGCAACGACTCTGACTTAGTGGTGAAGCGCTTACTTGGTGGCAAACCCTCGATTAGCATTTTTTTTTCAGCCTGGAGACAAAGAGTCTGATGGGAGATGGTGGCATAAGAAGCTGCGGGTGTGTGGGCCTGAGCGCTGAGCTGTGGAAGTGTTTTTTCTCACTAGCCCCATAACTCTTTGTGGGCAGTATGTTAGCAAGCTTTAGCCACAGGAGAGGCTAAACGGGACTGGTTTGTGGCAGTTGAGCAATTGCCTCCGGGGTGCAATTTCCAGAGGCAATATCTTTCAAGTTGTCTTCGATTTAATAATGGAAATGCAAGCAGAACAGCCTCCTCGTCCTTTCACTAAAAGAACAACTTAACCTCAGTTGACCTCTGTGAACAGAGGCATCTGTTAGTCCCACTCTCACATTTCTAGATGTACGGGGTTACATCCAGGAGACAGTCTTCAGCTGTTGTCTGCCCTTTGTTTGAGAGATGGCAATAGTTTTACAAAAAAGCATACAGTCTGTGTTTTGTTTTGAATTGTATCATGATGTCATATCAGAAAGCATGTAGCCTTGATGAAATTTTGCACAAAGCTCCAGCTGTGTATTGAGCCAAAGGCCATGTTTTAGAGTAAGAAAAAGTTGACTAGCTTCTCCATCTCGTGGATAGAGAGCTGTAGTCTTGGCAACAGCTAGTTTGCTAGTTCTTTTCCAAGTCTTGCATCAGTTTTATGCACTTGGCACAGAACAGCTTTCTCCCACAGCTGTTTTAGTTCTTGTGTTGATTTACCAGGCTGAAGTAACACATAATGTACGTAATTTAACAGTAAGCTGATTTTGTCCGCTCTCTACTATGTTCTGTTTCTCTGTCTTGCAGTTTTGCCAGTAAATTAGGACTATTACTTTGTCTTGAAGCAAAGTGTAGTTTGAAGTGTAAGCCTGGTTGGCTTTGTCCAGATCTGCTGCTTCACATTTATGTGGCCTTAAATACAGTGACACAGTGGCACATTTAGACTTTCCTTCTCATAAACTGAAGACATTTAAACAAACCATTCACCTCTAAACAGTTCAATCTGATATAAGCACAATGTTCTGACTGGGTTTAAATGTACCAAACAGCACTTCTGAAGCTTGCCTGTCAATCTTAATTTCCCCCTGGATGAACCCTCCACTCGTGGGGCTTGAAGAGGCCCCTCTCTCCCCGGCATGCTTCCCTACACAGTGGCCCCGCTAGTGACACACATCCAAGAAGAATCTGGGTTGCCTGGGCACACTGCAACCAGCTGCTGCTGGATACCTGATTTTGGCCTGCAGGCATGCGCTCATCTCCAGGGACTGAAGCTCTTAGGGGCCTTGTTAGGTAGTAAAATACTGTAGATTTGAGCAATAAAATCTCCCTGACAGCCCTTATTAGAGTGTATGCATCATTGTCACCATCGGTGTCTCCTACTGTGCTACACAATCCACACCTGATCCAATAGAAGCAGCAAAAACACAAGTTCATTTATGTATTTTTCTTAATGCCATCTTGTTTTGCTGTTTGTGTGGATGGGTATGTATTTCTAATGGGGGTCACAGTGTTTTAAGGCTCACCTCGTCAAGAGAGAGCCGGTCAGCACATTTCTACTACTCCGCCACTGCGTCTGGCCTTTTGCCAGGCTCACTTCATCATAAATATGGTCACGTTGCTGATCGAGTAAAATCTTCCAGTACCCCCCCCCCCCCCCAATCCTGCATGCACGTATGCTTCCTGGGCTTGGATCCTGAGCCGGACTCCAGAGCTGAGGAGGTGCGATAAGATTTAAAGTCCATAAATTAATAGACCTGCCACAGGCATGGTTCAGTGGGCCCATTTGTGAAGTAACTGCAATTATAGTTTGAGTTAGCCAGCACTGCACTATAAGCACAAGGACTTAACGTATCCTCGAGACTTCAGCGTTTGAAGGAGGACTAAAATAGTATTTTGCAATGTGAAAATAAGAGAGGAAGGGAGTGACCTTGCCATGCCGGATTTTAACACTCTCTAAACTGAGGTCATTTTACATGTAGTTCACCACATGTAGCAGCTCTTTTATTTCTTAACCATTGGTTCTCCCTGTGCTTGTCTTCCTGTTTCACTGTCTCCTAGCTAGTGCATTATAATCTATGTCTGTGCACACACCAGGTGCCTCATGTCATATGCTGCTATGTAAACAGTCCTTAACCCGAGAACCAGAGATGAGACTTAATTGATGGTTTATTTGGAGAGCGTTACAATCAGACTGTTTACCTAAAACGGCTCCAACAAACCGTCAACGTAATGAGACTGGATACCTTGTGTCGTCAGTTAACAAACCAAAATGTTTTGAGCCTTTGTACTAACCACACATGTACAGAAAAGTCGACTAGAGCATGAACAGAACTGAGCTGAAAGTGTTAACAGAACAGACCAATATGGAAATACACAGAAGTTGCAAGGAAGTTCCAACTAGCAAATTGAAAACCAATGTGTACAGAAAAGGCTTTGTAAGAAGCTATGCAAATTTACAAAAAAAAGATATGTAAATTTGGACAATCAAAAGAACTGGAGTTCATAAAATACAATTCTGACTGCATAATAATGACGCGATTGTCACCTCTCTATACTTTTGGGTGTCCTCAGAGACGCATACTGTACAAGCAGGAAGGAAGGTGTGCTGAGTCAGCTACAAAAGACCCTAGGATCTCCAACATGGCCTCTGCCCCAGTTTTCCTTTTAACATCTTTATTCATATCCCCATTTATTCAGTGTTTTGTGCCAGTGACAGAACATGGGGAACAGAACGGGATGGCTTTACACAGATGTCCAGATGGAGTTCTAACAAGCGTATTAAAAATAGTGTACGGATGGTCACATTATTGCTGTGCAGTTTCCTGTGCCCTCTGCCTTTCTGGATGAGACTCAAAGCAGAACAGTTTGAACTTTTATCTCGCACATATGCTCATTACCGGTGTAAGGCCGAGAGAGAGTGGTTAACCTGTAATTAATGTGGATGTCTGTGCTGTGTCAAAAGGCTTGATTTTTAACACTCCAGTGGCATTGCACAAAGTAATCCCTGCGTTCCACCTAGAGGTGTTATGATTTACGACTTATGATTTCAGACTTTGACGTAACAGCTGGGACAGAAAGCACTAAGATAATGGAGGTCTTTTGTGTTAAGATGTTTGGGCTGTGGGTGGTCACACGCACAGACTCACCCAAAGCTTTTATTTGTATGTGTTGGAGAGACTCAACATGATTAAGTCTGGTGCTGCTGTGATTGTGGGTATCAGTGTATTTTTGCGTGTGAACATGTAGTTAATTATTGTTCTGTTGCAGTGTGTTTCAGTCAACCTCTCTGTATTGACTGGCTGACACTTTGTTTTCATGTGATCAGTTTGTCTGATGGATGAGCGGCCAGGAACTCTAATTTGTCATCTCTACGTCTGTGTCACTGGCACTACCACAAAGTAACATGTTGTACACCAATGTACACCTTGATTTTATTAATCTCCAGCACCCGTCTGTGGATGTGACGGATTACCCGACATCAGGAATGGGACAGCCTGAGTCAACTTGATTCAATTTAAGAGAAGATAACACAGTTTAGGCCTTACACCATATGTGTCACGTCTGACAGTGTTGTATGGACCCGGGGGTTGGGGTGTGTGGGTGATGAAGGGCAGTGCACCAGGACACCACATGAGGGTGGAGACCCTCAACTTACCATATGCACAGAAGGAGAAATGTGAAGTAATATAGGCTTAAGGGCTGTTCACACCAAGAACAATAAGTATAACTATAACAACAAATAAATATTACTCTAATCAGTGCGAATGACGGCATCCACACCACAACTATAACGACAATGACGTGCAACGATATAAGTGGGATCACTTTCAGAGCAATTTTTTGAACGATAAAAGGTTGACAGCCAATTAGAAACCATATTTTAAACATTAGTTCATTCACATAGAACAGACTTATGTTATGGTTGATCAGTGTGGGCAGAAATGTCGTTATAGCTACAGTTTTCTTCATAGTTATTATTCTTAATATGTTTCTAGTTATTATTCTTGATGAACGGCCCTTAAATCTCAATGTCACTCCTGAGTCCTAAGCCCTGAACCCTCAAGGGCTTTACTTACATGGATCAAGTTAGGGTGAAGTTTTTAAAGGGTTTGGGGCATAGTGTTTTAAGAGGGGGGCATTGAGATTCAGCCATAGAAGCACTGTCACATACCTGAGGAGAAAAGAGGAGTGGTGTCTTATGCAACGGCAGTGTAAAAAGTCTTTCCCGTGTTATGTAAACAGATGACTTAGGGAGCCCTACCACGAGTATAATACAACTGGCTGTCAACAAGTACAGCTGTTGGTATCAAGGAGCGAGCAGTCATGGAAGGTACCCCCTTGAGGGCATGATTGTGTTAGATCTTTGCTAGGTAACATGGTTAATATTTTAGCTACTGCACAGAGAAAGGGTGAGAAGACTTTCTTTGTCTTCCTGACTGTAGGTGAGCATTTCACTCAACTGTCGTTCTTTGCGGTGCTGATGGTGGTGGTGTTGTTTTCTGTCTAACTCACACGTTACCTCAACACACACACAGACACACACACCACCCAGTGCTGCACCAAAGTCCCAGTGAAATGCAGATTGACATTCCCCCAAAGGATATGAAAACTCGTCTTTCATAGAACATGACATTCACAGCACTTTACACACATCTCCACCTCAATGCCGTCTTTCCATTCGATCCTTTTTAACGTCTCTGTCAGTCGATGCAGAGGCTCTTTTTGGGCTGCTCCCTGGAGTACCTCTGACACTGAAAGGCACTGCAGGGCTTTCATCAAGCAACCCGTCTAAAGTTGTTGATTCCCATGTCAACCTTACATATCTGTGTGATGCATGCTTGACAGTGGATAAAGCCGAACCTGGCAGGTTCTAACTAAGAGCTATGTTTCAAGCTCATAGTGAACTTGCGTCACTTAAAAATGTCTGTTTCATGTTTGTATTGTTAAGCAGTATAATGAGTGCACGCTGGTTGAACTGCCATGGATGGTATGCATGGTAATGTGCTTACATTTAGACAGCAAAATCAAAAAGAACAAAAGAAATCATGAATAATTGGTCTGGAGGTGTACAGCAGTGTGAAGAACAAATGTTAAAAGTAATTAAATTGAATTAAATAATTAGTTTGGTTTGAAAGGTTTAACACTTCATTCAAGTAGTTTAACAGTCTAAAACTAAGCTGTTTTGTATGGTGATTGTTACAATTGGTCTGTGTGTCAGGACATGGTTCATGACTGCTAAATGCCAGAACAGTTATCAAATTATTTGTAGGGAGCAGTGGCATTAATGAGAAAAAATTAAAAAACATTGTAGTGCATTTTCCTTGGGGCTACTTATCCTGATTTCAACATTGCCTTGAGAGAAAGACGAAAGAGGGATTGGGGGATTGGGGGCAGCAAGTCATGACCTACGACCTCTGGGTCTCGGGATTCTGATGTGGCTACATTCCAGCTCTCTTTTTGTCTGCTTCCCTCATTCTTTCTTTTTTTTCCGAGCCCTTCCACCCATCTCTGTTTGCTTATGGTTTAATTGTGAGACGTTCACATCTCCGAGAGTTGCTGTCAACGGCTGTATTCTCAACGACAGAATTAATACACAGAATTATGATAGCTAATGAATCAACATTTCACAGTTAGACTTCTTGCATTAATCTGGGTTGTTTGGCATCGAAAAGTAGAAAACATTTTCTCCGTCTGCCATATCTGTGGAGGCATAAAGAGAGTGCCCCTATCTACCAGTATTTCGTATTGATAGAGTGTTTAGATGTTAAGATTGTAAGCACAGAGGTTGTGCAGATTTTTTATATAGCATGAATGAGTGAGTGCTATCCTTGTTTTAAAATGCAAAAGCAAGATAGTGCAGACATAGAGTTCCACCTGGAATCATGAAAAACAACTGACATGAAGGAAGCACTTTATAATTTTTAAAACTTATGTAAACTAGTGAACATGTGAACCTAGCTTCTCTTTTAGATTCTTTGGCATGTCTTTTCCTGCAGAGCCAATTAAATTAGGAGATTGTGGTTCTGATAATCTAACAAGGATCAGCTATTAAGCTTTCTAAGATGAAAACTAATTGAGTATGTGTGCTTTTACATGTTTCCTGTCATGTCAAAATCTTTGCAAAGCCATGTTCTTTAAAGATATATCAGCCATCTTTACCACTTACTAAGCGGCGTGCAGAGGCCATATGGATCTGATGGCCAGTCAAGTCAGTAGTACAAAGAGGCTATTCCTAAAACTTACAGAGTGAGTGGCACATAAATAATTGAAAATGTGGTTTAAGTAAACGGACGAATCTATAAATACAGCAAACGTATTATGCAATGCATGTAAATTATGTATGTGTAGTTCTTTATATATCCTCTTTCAAACAGGGCAGTTGGTAACAAAAATTCAAGACACTGAGTTAAGTTGTTGCCAAAGGCTTAAGCCTTTAAATCCGACAGTGTTAAATGAAGACAAAGATGGCTCCCTCTATTGAACGTATTTATGTATTAATCATCTGTGTTTTTTCAGTGGTTAATTGTGTTGGAACCATGGGTAAGCTCTTTGGTTTCACTAATGATCATAATCCACTGTCGACTTTTGTGTCACAGACCATACATCACGTTTTCTCAATAGTTGCTTTCATGCTTCCAGTGTTTTGTCCTAAAAAATGTGGGGACATTAATTTTTGTCATGAATAAAATTAGAAAAGAAGTCTAAAACTTAAAAAGAGAAGGCTAAGAAACCAGAGCCTCCCTGTCATGCTTTAGTCCAGTAACTGGCCATGTGTTTGTGTGGTTTTCTGAATGGGCCAGTTTGAATGAAGTTTCTGTTCAACCTCAAGTATGCAAGTATGTCTTGGAAGAACATGTATGTTTTTACAAAGATATTTGTGACTGAGCTCACTAGGAAAGTGATTTTATTTTGTTCTGATGTTAAGTCTTTAGAATGTGTGTTGACTTCACATTTGACCATTTCACTCCCCTCACCCCATTTATCAAATTTCAAAAGTCACTCAAGTTGCCCCATATCTCCCCCTCCTCCCCTTTGACTAGGCTGCTTTTCTTCCTTAGACACAGCCCAGTTTCCTCCCGTCTCCAGTCCTTCCTCCACCCTTGTGTCTCTTGTTACTCTCTTCGAGGGGCAGTCTCACTCCAGTGGAGTGCAGTGGATGTAGGGTGACGGTGGTATGTCGGGTCAGCCGGAGCCCTAGTTATAGCACACACTCCCTGTTGCTGCCGCTCCGACCGTTTACTCGTCAGCCTGTCTGGCCCCATCGTCTCGAGACGGCCCGTGGAAAACCACACGGGGCGGAAGGACTCCCACGCGTCCCGCTCGCCGGCAAACGGAAAGCAGGGGACAAAGGGAAAAAAAAGAAAAAAAATTAGTGCAGAAAGCGAGAGAGCTCCATGGAGGTGCAGGTCCTGGACAAACAAGGCAAACACGAAAAAAGAAATAAGTGACTCGGAAGGGAGGGACCGGTAGTTTTTTTTCTCCTCTTCACTCTATCAAGCACAAGCAGTCCCGGCATCCAGCCTGTGAGGATTAGAAGTTGCTTAGTCCAAGCGTTGGGGCGGGAGTTTCCACGTGTGTCTGGTTGTGTATGAGTCAGGCTGTGCGTGCCTGTATGTGTGTGTGTGTGTGTGTGTGCACTGTTTGCGCCTGTTACTTTAAGAGAACAAGCCCAACTCAAGAGAAGCCACTCTGAGATCAGAGAGTGCTGGATTCTCTGTGGCTCTTCAAAGAGATAATAGATTAAAGCTCAGGATAGAGGTAAGGCTTTTGTGTTTGTTGTCCTTATTTCATCTTCCTCTTTGCTGCCTCTATTAGCGGGATTTAGTGGTATGGGGAAAAAGGGAGCGGCACAAAGGTGTTTTTATTTGGAGATACAGGTGTAGACACAGCCTAGACTACACCTGTCTGCGAACTTGCTTTATTTACCATGTTTTCTATGTTTGCTTTGTCTGGACTTATTACTTTTGTTGAACGTTTGCCAAAGGCAGTTTTCTGCCACACACTGTGTTGCTTGAGTGTTACATGTGTTTTCTCAGGCTGACTCTTAGTGTGCTCTAGAAGACTTCCACTAGCTTGCTGTTTATTGACAGTGTTGTCAGCGTGCTATTTACAGCCTGTCTTAAGAGTTTGCCATAATAGAAACTTGACAGGGTGGCCTAAGTCCATCAAGCTACTACTGTATCTAGAATTGTCTGAGGATTTAAGTTCTTAAACATACACCGAACTGTTTGAGATCATTTTGGTTTAAGTTTTTAGATCACTGTCACGGTCCACGTGGAATTGAATATACTGTATTGACTTTACTCAAATGGACCTGTTGCTATTTAGTCCATTACAGCATATCTATTGAACGTCAGATGAATCAACACTAGATGATCGTCAGTCGTTCCCCTTTTTCACCACTCTGTAATGAGTGGCCAGTAGCCGTCTTTCACTCCTTTTTCTTTGCAACAACTTCCTGTTCTCTCTCCTCTGTCCATTCATGTTTCTTGCCTTTCACTTGGCATTTTCCAAACACTGAGAATAGCTTCCTGTCTTCATGGCCGAGTCTCCTCTCAGGGGAATGCACACATGTTGTGTACCAGAGAGAGGTGATGAGGGTCAGTTCCACTCACTGATTTAACTCCGAGAACTTGGACTAAAGCAGTGGCCACCAAGCTGCTAAGAAAAACAAAGCACGTACTGAGTGTTAGGGGGCTTTCCAGGGCTTTTTTTTGTATTTGCACGATAAGATGCTGATTTGATGTCATTCTGTGTTTAAGTATTGCTGTGAAATCTTTCTTTCTTTTTGTGTCAGTCGTTGTATTTCAGCTGTCTCCCTTCCCTGAGATTTTGCAGCCTGTATTGTGCTGTGTGGCCATGAAGTATTGGCCTGTGGCTTGTTCAGCAGTGTTGTGTGCGTTTGCACAGCATTGCATTTCTGGTGGTCCTCAGGTTCAACCCACAGGGGTTTAAAATCCACCTTGCCTGGGCAAGTTGCGTCAATGATTTGTAGAGGCACTGTTCGCTCGCTCGCATTTGTGGTCAAGGGCATACAGCTTTCCCTGCACGTGCCTCTTTTTTCTCTGCCTCTTTAACCATATCTCCCTCTCTTGTACACACACACACTTTCCCAGGGCTGACTGAGTGCTTTGGGCCTCTGATAAAGAAACCGGAGTGGGGAGAGGGGCCAATGGGTCTGCAATCTCAAGGACAAATGCTAGTTTGCACCATGGGGGTATATGGTGAGCACACTTATTATAGTGAGAAGAAACGACATTCACATACAAGCATATACATACTGGTGTACACAGACACTTGTACACTCATGCAGACACAGACACACACCTACAGTTTTAATTCTTATCAGTGCAAATGCATGCAAACTGCTTCGTAGCATAGGATCGCTAATTCCTAATCAAAAAGAACTTAAACAAAATTGAGACATGGGAGTTTGCAGCAGTAGCATGCATGATCACTGATAAAGTTTTGAGGTTGATAGGGGTGGTTCCTCTACTTGGGGAGCAGATGGCTGCCATATAAAGACAGACCAAAGTTCACCTCTGAAGTGCAAACACGGCAGAGCGCCTCAAACGTCGTTTCATTGTAGTCGCCGGGCCGGTTGATGGACAAGGTTGCCCTCAGTGGGGTACCCCTAAAGGAGTGCCCAGCCTCTGGCAGACGGATGTCGTCTGGTTCTCGGGGAGAGTGCCTTGTGTGTTTGTGCCTCAGAGTCCTTTTCACAGTTGCAGCCACCCCTCGTTGAATAGCGGTAGTGTGCTAGGAGCTGCGTCTGTTTCTTTGCTAGCATTGTATATGAGAGCAGGCTTTGTGCTCCCCCTTTATACGCTGACTGAAGGCAGTGCCACTGGCTTATTTGTCTGTCCAACAAACCCTCTTTCTTCCTGCCTTGTTGCTTCCATGTATGTGTGGAAGGGACAAGCCCCCCCATCCCCCACCCCTCTTCAGGCCACTTTCGACCTGTGACACCACTCATTTTTTGATGCTAATCAAAAAAACGAGAGGTCAACTAGAAGAGGACATGGAAAGAAGCAGGCAAAGGGTGACAGATGTTTTCACAAATGCATTCCCAGGGTGCTAAGCCCTTGTTTTCCCACAGTGGAAGGGCATGGAAGGTTGCCACTGCCCTGGTGGAATGATCGTCTTCGGTCAAGCATGGCAGTGTTGAAGCTGATGGCCCTCGCACTTTGTTGTCCCTCCTTTGCTTTCTCTGTCTGTTCTTGGACTCTTTCCATCTACCTCCTGCCGGCCTCCTTTAATCCATGTGGTCTTTGCAAGGTCTTAAGCCAGGAGCATTGAGAGTCATATCTTGTCAAGAAAGCTGCTTAGACACTTGTGACTGCAGTGCCTTAAAGGTCTGCATGAAGCGCAAAACCTTCTGTTTTTAGGCTCTTAGCTTTTTTGTTTTCCATGTATGTGAAGTGATTAAATAATTTAGGTCCTCAATTTTATGTTACTAAAAATGAGACTAAGCTACTTCATTGTACCTTGTGCTGAATAAACAATGACTGTGGATTGCTGTGGTAATTCTGTGTTTCCACAAATCCTCTGGGAAAAAAATACTTGTCTTTTTTTACAGTTATGCACTAATGTAGTTGTGAGATAAGGAAAAAGATAATGTAATTCTTGACACATAAACACCCAAAATGACAAACAGAGCCCCAGCATAAGTTTGTTTTATGCTTTGAGCCATAGGTATTTGTAATCATAGCTTTTCTGGCTCAAGCCTTCCTTCTTTTAGGTACTTACTTAAAATCTTACCCTTCATAAAGTCCCAGTGTGTTCACTAGATGGTAGGTTGTGAGGGTTCATGTATGGTGAAGCAAGCTCTTGTGTACAGTATTGAGGTGTAAGGGAGTCATGAGTTTTCACAAGGGGAGGGCTGGTCTAGTGCTGGAAAACTCTGGCCACGACTTCACTTGGCATCAGCTGCTAGACTAACTTGGCAGTGCAGAGTGAAAGTTTAAAAAAAAAATCCCAGGAATTCCAGCATTCAAAAATAAACAGCAGGCAAACCAAAGACAGCTTTTGAAAAAGAAAAAGTTTTTTCAACCGACAGAGTAAGAGGTCACAAAGCTCTGTGGGGACGGAAAAATGCAAGTAATGCTTAGATTTGAGAGGTAAATGAGGTCTTCAAGTTTAGAGCAGCCGAACCACCAGTGTCCTGTAGTATATGAGTTTCAGACTGAGGAGTAAACTCTGTATGTGGCTCGAGATCTCATTCTCGCAGGGCAGATCCTCACAATTTCAAAAATGCCATAAAATCTGATAAAATCTGCTTGTCCTGTGCTTTAATGTATCGTTATGTTGTTGCTGGGTGTCTGGGTGTCATCTTTAAATGAGTCCAGTTTTCATAACAAATTTGTTTTTGTCTGTCTGTTCCCATAGATGAACCTGTTAAAACTTGAAGGCAACTTGTGGGAAGCGGAATAGAGAACCATGTGACCAAGGAAGGTTCCAGTTCACTGAGAAGCGACAAACAGACAAGGTGCGTTCAGCTGTATTGTGAATAATGGAAACAAGAAAACAAAATCTCATCTGTAGGGCAAAGTGTAGTGTGCTTTGATGTTTTTAAAGGTCAAAATCAGCTTAAGCTTAATTATAAATCATGGCTCATTTTGTTAAGGTGTAATTTTTATGTAACGTTTTATCTTTGAAACCAAGTAGTCTGACGTTGTTTAAGGTGTGTGACGTGACCACTTTGAAAAGAGGACGCACCATATTTAATTTATCCAGTTAGTCGTGAAGTACCATGACTGACAAATGAATCTCTTGGGATTGGAATCTAAACGTGGCCTAGTTCACACTGAATCAATCAGTCAGGGTTTAAAAAGCTGTGACCAATTGAAGATCAAAGCAAAGGCACTGCTATCAGAGGACAAATCGATGCTGAGAGGGATATCATTGTAAAACATCCATGAATATCACAGAGTATCTTTTTCCATTCCCTCCAGAGAGAAAGTATGGGGAATTCTGAGAGTCAGTACAGCATCCAGGGACCTCGGGGGACCAGCATCGTCCTCCCAGGGAGACAGAAGCCCTTTCTGAAGTTCCGCTCCACCAAAGAGGATTCGGTGTCGCCTCACGGCTGTTGGCGGGTCATCCCAGGCACATCTGCACACAAGTCCAAAGCTATTAGCCACGGCTGCTTCTCTCAGCCACAGAAAGGAAGTCGTCCCTATGCCCCACGTCATTATGATTACATTACAAAGGGAGTAAATGAAGGAGGCAGTGGTGGGCTTTGGCACAGCTCCCATGATCCTTTGGTATCAGAGGGACACTTGGTGTTGTCGTCAGAGAATGGTTATGGGCAGTATGATAATGCCACAGGAAATGGCGGGCTCCACAGCGAACGTAATGGGTACATAGCCAACGGGCACAAAACGCCCGAAAGAAAACCCTGTCAAGAGTCACTGGAGGAGCAGAGCAGCCCACGTGTGATCATCAAAAAAGATGGCAGCCTACGCGTGGAGTTCACCAACAACAGCACCAACCCTTTATTGTTGGACGAGTGCACTGGGCCTGTGCAGTTGCTTAAGTTCTCCCCGAATGTGGAATCTACACCCAGCCTACCTGGAGTCACTCTGAGACATGAACTGCACCATGGAGCACCGACAACCACCAGCTCCACAACCCGGACTAGTAAAGGCAGTTCTCTGAGCTCGGAGGGCTCCTGGTACGACTCTCCATGGGGAACAGGAGCAGAGCTGAATGAAGCCGACAATATGTCTCACACTAGAGTAGGAGGCAGCACAGGGGACAGCCAATCAAGAGTCTCCGATCAACAGTTACTTCCTGAACTGTACCGGGATCCCACCATGGCGGTCACCTTCAACACAACCAAGGACCTGCCCCTTCGGTTTCCAGAGGAGCTGCCAATTAAACATCGGGCCTCCTTCGTGTCCGTCATGGAAGCGCCCACAGAAGAGGACTGTCTCGAGGTGAAACAGTATGCCTCCTACACGCTCCCCTGTCGCAAACCCAGGCCTGGCGCAGAGGACACGGTCAAGAAGGATTCCATCAAGAACCGTATGAGACGCCTCAGTGACTGGACTGGAAGTCTGTCCCGGAAAAAGAGGAAAATACAGGTAATTTTTAGTACTTAGTATTTTGAAGTATTTTCTCTAAATGGTCTTATTTGCTATCAGTGCATTTCCCTGCTAATGCAGAATTTAAAGGTTTGTCAGTGATAATTATCTTGTATGCTGAGTAGAAAGGGCCTCAGAATATAGACATTCTTGTTTTTTTCATGTCTGATTTCCAGACAGAACATCACAGCTGAGAATAGTTTGACTGTACAAATTTAAAATCACTGTCCAATCCTGAAAATTAAATGTACCCAGGCTTTCCCTTCATGTATACAGTTTGTCATGCATTATTTGTATATCATACAAAATCCAGATTTCCTGGGCTTATAATACGGTGAGTGATGTAGTGCATCATTCTCAGATGTTGTATGCACTTTTAGTCATCAGTGTGCTCAAGGTGAGATGATATAAAAAGGGAGCCACCCACGCCCTGCCGGCCCAAAGTGTCACGGACAGCTTTTGCTCAACGGGTACACTGCCTGTTTACTGGCATCTCCAACAAGCCTCATTTCCCTACTAGTTAGGGAGGGTACCCGAAAAGAGCAGCCACCTGACAGGTTGTTGGCGGCCCACTTTACCTGGGCAGCGTGCCATTGTGACCCAGTGCTGTTTTGTCAGGAGCTGAACGCCATCCCATGTCGGGCACAATATTTTCAGCCACGCAAGGCCAGCTGTCGGAGAGATAGGAGCCACAGGGGCTCTGTCAAATGAAAAAAATCGTGACACGCAGTTCCTGAGAGAAAGACACAGAGAGAGATGATTAGAACAGTCTCTATGCAATCATGAGGAGGAAAGGCGATATAAGGTCACAGACTTTCTCTACTTAGATCTATATTAAGGGCAGGATTTTTTATCACATTGCCCACCAAACATGACTTCCCTGCAACCTTCACAATCACCAACAGGCTGCTGGAGCTCAAACCTACTGGATTTGCCAGACTGCACCAAGGAAAGTTTTAACGTTATCTGCTCTATTTGTTTTGCAGTGTTTTTAATTTTCAGTGACTCTGTGGTTCTTTGAGAATAGAGAGGTTTTGTGAGAATGGAGAACAGTTGTTTCAGTGGAGAGTGATACTCAAATTCATTGAGAATAGTTTCAACATTAAGAAATGCAGGGTGCATGAAAACGAAATGTGGATCTGTGGTGTTGGTGTGCAATGTGAAGTGTGAGGGTATCAGCACTGGGTCGAGAGGAGCCAGACTGTATCACGGCTGTAAGACGAAACCGCTTTGACGAGGAGGACAGGATGAGAATAGCTTCGGAGTTGAGCACAGCACAGAACTGCTGGCATAGCTCTCTGGCATTGGAGTAGATGGGCCGTGTTTGTGTGTAAACAGAGCCATTCTAAAGTCGCTTAGGGAGGATTCTTTATCGTTATATGATATTATTGATGGGAAGGGCTGCCCCTGTAGATAACCCACTATGTGATGGGTTGAAGATGGGAACGAAGGCTGAGCTTTAAAAAGATTAGCTTAAATGCACCTTGCCCTTTGCCCATCCCCTTTGCTGTTTCATTGCCGCCTTGTTTATCTAAGTTGCTTTCCAAATCCTAGATGCTAATTAGCATTTAATCCGGCTAACCTCTTATGTAAGGGTTATCATATAAGATGAGTGTTTCATTTACAGCCCTGAAAATGACAATGAAAGAACAATTTTTGAGGTCTTAGAATGTTTTAAATTAAAATGGTTTAATCCTGCAGTTTTGTTTTTTTTCTATTTTTCCATGCTCCATGTTCCATGTTCTGTTACCTACTTGAGTTTTGGATTTTTGTTTATTTGCTGTCATAAAGCGCATGACCTCAGATTGACCCCTGAGGCTCACCGTTTACAAACTGGTGTGCCTTGTTTTGTCTCTTGGGGCCAAGACAGAGGTTTGCTCTATTGAAATGTCACTTTCAATCATCTCACCTTAAGGTTCCTGTTCTTCTCAGCTGTGCTACAGTACCTGGTGACATTGGTTTTTGTACGTTTCCCTCTCTCAACTCTAATATTAGACTCAGATCAATACATCCTTTTCCCGTCCCTTCAAACAAGACAATTGCTATCATTTTTCAGTACGACATGCGTGCATGTTTGTCCAGCAGTCCTACATTTTGATTTTGCCTGTGGTATAGCCTGTTTTGGCTATGATTGGATCCAAGGAAAATGGCTTTAGATACTAATGAAATAAGGTTTTAAGCATTCTTAGAGACAAAAATGTCAGGTTTTAGCCTAATAGTGGCCAGGTTTGAGAGAACAAAAGAAAATAGTTAGGCCTACTTGGCGTGACATAGTTAAAGACATGGCATGTCTAGAATTTATTTTATTCCCCCAATGCTCTGAAGGTTTAATGGGGGTCATTCTGTGCTATATTACTCTCTGAAGGATGTAACCCTAGGTGGGTATGACGCTAGACCTTACAAAGCCTGTACCTGTTGGTGCACAGGCAGGCCAAGCTCCGCTGGTACCTGCCTTTTTATTCTTATCACTGGTCCCAAAGCCCCTCAGAAACAAATGAAGGGTACGAGGGTGAACACAAGGTTAGCAATATATCACTTAAGATTTTACTCTTTTTGGAAAAAGAGACTTCTGTCCAGTCTCCATTACCTCACACCTGGCTCCCAGATCTCAGTGATGGGGTCAGTAGGCGCCCTCCGATGGGGACGGCACTGCCTCACCCGTTAATAAAAGGCAGCTGTTGGCTGGGCAGGCTGAGGTAAAGCTTGCTGCGTGAGGGCACTTGTTCTCACTGTGTGTTTTTGAAGTGCACTCGTCCATACTGAGCTATGGGGAATCAATGGACTAATTTAATGGAGTGCAGGTGGGCTTTCAATCCTTATAAAAGAGAGCAATCTCCTGAAGTGTATTACAATGCACTGGAAGTGAGTGTGCCCTTATGAACTGAATGTAATTGCTGAACATTTGGCAGATATCTCTCTGGAGATGTCAGCATGCCATGCTCATATATCAACTTGAAATGACATGTTTGGGAAAGGCAAATAGATTGTAACACATTTATTATGAGGAATTTTTAAAATAAAATCTTTGAAAGCTATATTGAACTATAAGCTTTCAATCTTCTTTTTTGTGTGGGTCATAATTTAATCTTTTGTCTATGATCATTTGCAAAATGGTTTAAAACCCAGTATGACACTTGATGAAAAAATATCTATTTTCAGTCATTTTTTTTAATCCTTGCACAATTTCTGCAAAGTTCTACGGTTAAAAAATGGAATTCAGCAGATCAGTGTAGCTCAGTCTATTGAAGTTAATAGCAAACGTCCCAGTAATACCAAAATTAACTTTTTGGTTCTTTTCCCTTTTAGGAGCCTAGGTACAAAGACACCAGCGAGTGCTTTGACAGTGGTGTGGATGGCCTCACTGCCGACACCAGTTCGCCCTCTCAGGGTTCCAGCATCCACTGGTACCCCCGAGCCCACTCCCAGTCCCGGTCCCGTTCGCGCTCCCAGGCCCTGCCGTCGCGCAGCGAATCGGCCGGCGCCCTGCACCAGGGGACGGACGCCTTGCGGCAGAACATCTATGAGAACTTCATGCGGGAGCTGGAGACTGAGGGAGGAAGACTGGGCAGTGGCGGTGGGGGTGGGGGTGGCGAGGAACGTCAGTCCACAGAGGGAACAGAGACCAGCAGCGAAGAGGCTTTGGGCTCGCTGGAGCAACTCGACTTACTGTTCGAGAAAGAACAAGGGGTGGTCCGGCGGGCTGGCTGGCTCTCCTTTAAGCCCCTCATCACCCTCCACAAGGACAGGAAGCTGGAGCTCGTGCCCCGGCGCAAATGGAAGCACTACTGGGTTACCCTCAAAGGTAAAGCCATGCATCAGGGAATCTCCCCCCTGTTAGGCCCCGTCCGTGGCGTGCAACGCAATACAGTGCAATGCAGTTTTCCTCTCAGACTCTGTCCTTGGGCAAATCTGTCAACTCAATTTCAACTGTAGGGGCCTGGCTTTGTGTCAGTTATGCTTATGGGTATTATACATGCCTATGTGGATAATCTCACGGTGAATGACCTACACTCCAGCGATTATGTGTATGGCTATGATGGTGAATGAGTCTATCAGTAAGGCTACTGACTACAGTTTTTCGAGGCATAGACTATTCTCCACAATAAGGAGTTTTGTCTTGTAAACAAATCCCAGACAAAAATCTGGACTTAATAAAGCACATCTCATTTAAGTCTTTAGAAATTGCATAAAACTTCAAAGATATGGACCAATGCTGTTTATAATTCAGAGGAATTTTCCAGCTTGGAAAATTGTTATTTTCTACGCATCAGCTTTATCTAGGATTGGCATTATTAGACCGAGAGAATGATGTCTCTTATTATATCTTAAAATGTAAATATCTGCACTAGAAAGTCCTTGTTGAACCCTTTCCCTTTATATCTCTCCTTACCTTTCCACCCCTCCTTTCTTACTGCAGGTTGCACATTGCTTTTTTATGAGACCTATGGTAAAAGCTCTCCTGAGCAGGACTTGTCCCCTCGCTACGCCCTGCTAGCGGAAGACAGTGTCGTCCAGGCTGTACCTGAGCACCCCAAAAGAGAAAACGTGTTTTGCCTCAGCAACACCTATGGTGACGTCTACCTCTTCCAGGTATTTGATGTGTTGCCCCCACACCACCCACACCCAACACCAAATATAACAGACCTGCAAGTACAGTAGATTACTGCATTTAAATATTTACAGTGTGCTTGACAGTGGGGATGGCGAGAGTAGAAAAAGTAGGAAAAAAGTAAATATCTGAAAGATTTTTCATAATGTTTATTCTCTTAAGCTTCATATAATCACCATCATGAAAGGTTGTTTGAGTCACACAGGCCTGCTTTTTGTCATGCAACGTGCTGTTTATGATCTATCCAAAAATGAGTAACAGAAGTTGTTTGTCAGTGTGTATATTTCTCTTCTTTGGTGTGTGTGTTTTGTGCCAACGCTGCCTGACTCGCCTGCTTTGTCAGCAGTGCATTTTTTAGTGATGTGTTACCAGCTTTGTTTTCACAATGAAAGAAGTTGTGCAGATTGTTTATGAAATGGTGTTTATTGAATTAATGCAGATCCCTCAGGGTCACATGTGACCCTGAACATTTTGTACTTTTTGCTTGAGGTGTTGTTTTCCTTATTTGAAAATAAGGATAGAGTGCGCATATGTGGGATTGCAAAAATATAAACATCTGTCTCGCTGGCAGTTTTCAAAACTGAATTCATAAATTTTCTGGAATATTCCAGTCTTTTGCATATGAAAACCTCCTAAGTGGAAAAAAACCCTTCCCCAGTGCAAAGTCTCATTCTCTGATGGTAAATTTGGGCGGCTGAATGGGATGATCTGTCTGTAGAGGTAACTGGATTAGAATAGGAAACTTCACACTTGTCAGCTCCAACCTCCGTTTTGAAAGGTAAGCCGTGTCGACTGGAGGACCGGCTCACCGTAGTGTCTGCTGGAATGCCTTCCATTTAGCTCAAGCCTTTTTTTAGTCTCTCTCTCTCTCTCTGTCTCTCTCTTTTTCTCTTATTCTCTCTTTCTCTCTCCATCCTCAGGCCAGTAACCAGACCGACCTCGAGAACTGGGTGACGGCCATCCACTCGGCGAGCGCATCGCTCTTCGCCAAACGCCACGGGAAGGAGGACACCCTGCGTCTGCTGCGGGGCCAGATCCGTGGCCTGCTGCAGAAGATAGATATGGACAGCAAGATGAGAAAGATGGCCGAGCTGCAGCTCTCCATCGTGAGCGATCCCAAGAACAGGAAAGCCATCGAGAACCAGGTGAGTGGCGGAGCGCTCGTCATCACTCATCCAGAGGAATCTCATTAAGCATGTCCACAACTCCGCCCTCAGGGGAGAAGGCCTGGGCCCAAATGTTTGACTCTGTCACAAGGTCGCCTCTTCAAAAACACGTTGAATCAACATGACCTACTTTCTGGGGCTTATGCTTGTCTAGTGATTTGCCTAAGCATGGATATCTGACTCCAAGGCTATGTTTTGGAAGTTGTTTGCATACAGCGCTCACTCTTTGTCATGGGTCAGCAACTGCATGGAGAAGCTATTGATGGCTTTGTGCACCTCTCACACAAACAGTCGGTATTCGACTCTTTTGCAATGCAAACAGAATTCAGTATAGATTGAGAACTGTGTAGAATGATTAATTTATGTTTAGTCCCTTTCATCAGTTCTGTTTAGTGATATATAGTGCAATTTGCTGAACACAAACGTGTGGTTTACTTAGTGCATAGTGTAACACATTTGGTTGCTTTCCCAGATGTTTCGTTGGACATGTTAGAAGAGGTTTATAGCAGAAATAAGTCGATTAGCATTACCAGAGGTTACGTCCCATCAGCCCTCACTCAAACCTCGAATACTGTAACAGCTTAGTTCATAAACCTGAGTTTATAGTCTGGTAATTAAGGAGGGGTATAGATTCTCTCACTGAAAGCATTCCAGCACTTTAAGAGCGCAGAGCAAGCAGGTCCTCCAGCTGAGAGAAATGAAAACCTTGTGTATTTTAAGACCAATTATCGCAATAATGGAGTTGCTTTTTTTCCTCCGTTTATGCTATTTTGTTAATTTCCTGAATGTCTTCTTTGACTCCCTAAACTGATTGAGTAATTGGCTTTACTGAGGATGTACACATATTCAGTGAAACAATAGTTTGTGTGATGTGGGGAGCTTCGGCATTAAACATCGACTTGTCTTACAAGACCCAGACAGCCCTGAGTGAGCAGGATTTGTCCTTATTTGGGTCTAGGAATATCAATGAGGCTGCCTGTAAGTGCATTTCATCCACCTCCTTGACTATTCAGTCAATTTGACCTGTCAGCGAGGCTGTTTTCTCGCCATCACGCCCAGACATTCAACCCCCCTCCTGCAGTTTCCCCTTAACAATCATGGCACTGCTGGACAAGAGTGTCTGGACCCAATGCTGGAGGTCAGGAGGGGGTAGGGCGGGTCGAATGAGTGCCACAGAGCTAGATGGATGAAGGAGGGTTAGCAAGTGGTGGGGGCAGGGGGCACCAGGCAGTTGATGAATGGATTGGAAGGCAGTGAGCATGGGGTGGGGGGTATGTATCCTCAGTCTTCCAAGCATTCTTTTCTTTGATGCCCTACCCCCCACCCCAGCCCACTGAAATCAGTGCCAGCCGGGCATACTCAAGTGTCCATACCCCAACCTTGAAAGGAATCGCTGGTTGTTTGTCATTTACAACAATTAAGCGTGTGCCTTTTAAATGAAATAGAGGGCAGATGCCTACGAGACAAATGAAAGGCACGAGGCTATCAGAAAGGGAAAAGCCACATTCCAGCCTCCTTTTAATGGGACTGAAAACTTGACTAAATAGCACAGTATAGAGGCCAGATGGGAACAATATGTTGGGAATTCTTTGGTGCTTTGCTTCCATCGAATTGCCGGCCAGAATGCCAGGATTGGAGAGGGATTGGAGAGGGATTGAATTGTGTTCTGCCTAATTCTGCGCGTCTGTGGCCATTTCCATAAGCACAGTTTGCCGTTATGTGGTGCTAAAGGCATGTGCCTGCCTGTAATAACGCTAATGAGCTTGCCCTGTTTTGTTCATAAATTACCATGCTTGAAATGGCTTTTCAAGCAGTTTTCTCCCCGTTAATTGTCTGCATTGTTGCGTTGTTTTTGCTTATACCTGGGCTCATTCTTCTTCCCTGGCACCCGGAGAACTCTCTGTGCATTTGCAATACTCATGGGGCAGTGAGCTTCAAAAGCTTTGGGAAATGGTGGTGCAGCAGCCTTTAATTGTCCTGAGCCGAGTATCAAACCTAATCCGCCTCTTCTTTGGGAAGGGAAGATGAATCCCTTCTTTGGCTGACACCTTAATGCCAGGCCTCTGATAAAGGCCTTCTGTCTCAGGCAGAGTCCCCCAGGAGATCTCCTTTTGTTGCCGGCAAGCCCTGGCACCCATTGTGATGCGCAGGTCAGCTGATTGGATTTACCAAAGCACAAGGCCTCTGTAAAACCTTAATGAGGGCCACACGGGTTCCCGTGAGCTGTCTCACCCCTTTGCACGCAAGGAGTCAGGCCTAATCGTCCCATTAAAATGGCTCTTTTGACCCTACAGAGTGACAGGGAACAGAGGGGGCTCCCTCAGTCAAGGCCTTAATGGGGGGCGTTAATGTAGCCTCATCATTGTGTGGAGTGCTTATGTCGATCCGGAAGATTCCTGTGAATTTGCGTTTGTCTTTACAAGAGAGGCTCACACTGTTTTATGAAGTGAATGGCTTTTTTTTTCTTTGCAGATGACGCCTGTTAAAATGAACAGCACAGAAAGCAGACTCATTTAAGATTGTCCCTAGTCAGCAAAGAAATAAGCATCCACCCCTGTGTTGTTACTAAGAGAGCAGGGATGAGATGATTGTCGGTGGCCCACCACACACACACACACACACACACACACACACACACACACAAAACCACCCCACCCCATGATGACTTTTATTGGCTGGGCTGACTCCGATGTGGGGATTAACCATAAGCTTCTCCCTCTGCTCCTCCCCAGTCAGAGCACCAGTTCTCATCCCCCAATACACCCATCGACCCCCTCTCCCCACACACACACACACACACACACACACACCACACACACAGTGCACCAGATCAAGCCGTCTTTACACCCTCAAGCAATTATGCCTCTCTGGAATGCTTCCCTATGCCCTTCTCCCGTCATCTCAATTAAATGTTCATGTGGTTCGAACACACCAACACACAACACACACACACACACACATATACACACACACACACACACATACACTCACAAGCACAAACACACACACACACGCGCACAGACACACATACACACACACACACACACACACAACAGCAGTCTGCCATCTTTATCGTCTTAGCTCAAGTTACCTTTTTTCTGCGTTCAAGATTTTTGTGTATAAGAGTTTGATTATTTGCATCATTACTGTTCCCACAGGGTTTCAGTTTTAACATTCCATTTGGGATCTTACCGTAGCGGAAGTAGTTTGGGAAGGAAATGAACGCTCAAACTGTGTTTTTTTTTGTTTTTATCCTTGATAGGGTCTATACCCTATCGTCATGTTTGCATTGATGGAAGGTTGTGCTTTTTGTAGTCGCTATGTGTTTCCACTCATCCTTCCTCTCCCCACCTCTCCACAGATTCAGCAGTGGGAGCAGAATTTGGAACGCTTCAACATGGACCTCTTCCGCATGCGCTGTTACTTGGCCAGCTTGCAGGGCGGAGAGCTGCCCAATCCCAAGAGCCTCCTGGCCACCGCCAGCCGCCCCTCCAAAGCAGCACTGGGTCGCCTCGGAATCTTCTCTGTGTCCTCCTTTCATGCACTGGTATGCGGGCACTTAAAGTTATACATATTAAAGGAGAATCTGATGTGAATCGGTCCATAGCCCTGTTGTTCAAGGTCACTAAATGCTGTTGGTAGGAAAAAGAAAGGAAACATTTGAAACAACGTAGACCAAATAGCGAATCGACAGCCAACACTAACTTAATGGAGCACGGAAATGCACTTTCAGTTTAATTTTCATATGCCCCAATGTTAGCTGCTGGTTCAATATTTAGTCTTTGTTGTACCAAATTCTTTTCATTCTTTTTCCTATAGACAGCACTCGAGTGACCTTGAACAACGGGGCTATGAATCGATTTACACCAGATTTCTCCTTTAAATCACCAGTATCTCTGTGTAATGTGTTTTGATCGTGCTTGTTTTTAGTTTGTTCTTTTGTTTGTTTGTTCCATTGCAGATCTGCTCTAGAGATGAGGCAACGTTACGGAAGCGCTCCCTGTCTCTCTCTCAGAGAGGACGTAACAAACGGGGGATCTTTTCCTCACTCAAGGGCCTGGACAACCTCACCAGGCGGGGTCGTGATAAAAGACCTTCAGCCTCTCAGGTACGTTTAACAGTAGTCTGTTAGCATTACAACTCACTGTTTCTATGTAAGCCAAGATCACTGCAGTTGGGTATGAAGGAGTTAAAACTCAAGCCCAAGGGCTGGGAGAGTGGGGGAGGGGATGGGAGTGCTTTACTCCAGCACTATAGAGGTGTTGAATGGATCTCTGCCCGTTGGACATGCCGTATGGGGTTTGGTGAGAAATCATCTCTCCTGTTCCTCCACCTCCTCCATCTCCGTCCTCTCTCCAAAAATTCCATACCCAGGTGCAAATAACAGCCCTGTGTGTGTGTGTATGTGTGTGTGTCCTCTCTGGCTGGTAATTATTGCCTTGAGTGCATCATTATTTATTTATGTCTACCCGTTCTTTCCCTCTGGTTCCCGCTCTAGAAAAAATACCTCAGGAAAGATAGCAGTGATCTTTTTTTTTTTTTTACAGAGATCAAAAATATTGCACGTGTTATTCAAAGACCAAAGGCTCTGACACCGTTAACTGTTGTTTCCACCTTCACTGTCATTGACTCCAACACTCATTCATCTTTCTACCACCTCAGCTCTGCTTTGTGCTATCACTGCAACTATTTGCTGTCTCGTCCATTTAGAAGCGAAATGAATCTTGTCATTATGACGAGCAGTTAATTGCCTTCAGTTCGTGACTGTAACCTCACCTCATCCTTGAGAGCGTGATTAAACCACTGCTGCCGAGAGTGTTGTTTTGCTCGATTCAGTCAATTAGAATCACATCGAATCGCTTCATTTTTTTTAATCACATTACCACATGGTGGTGCCAGAATTTTAAAATATTTAAAGGCAAGCTCTAGAACTCAGCTGGGTGTCATTTGTAAACCACAGTTCATTGTTAGTATCTGTTGACCTGTTGGCATCAGCCTGACCTCACAGTTGGATGATAGTTGAGTTGCATAGCAATTATTGCCATCAGTTACACCCCCCCTCCTCCCTCAACACCTCCACCCCCTTTACCATTAGCAGCGACAGCCCCAAAATACCCCCACCCCCCACCCCCACCCCCGCTTCCCACAATACTCTCTCCCGTTCCTCCCCAGCCTTGACATGTGTCATGTAATCGGAGAGAGCCAGCCGGCTTGCCTTAATGAGACCCAATTCTGCTTTTCGCAATGCAGAAGGCTGAGGTGTGGAAGGAGAGAGGAGCACCGAGAGTGAACACAAATGTGCTGTGAATTATTGAAAGCCATATGTGGTAGATTGCAGCCTGCTGTATTGTGCCCTCCAGCGACAAACAGATGGTTCACATGAGGGCCCTGGCACTAGTTGCCAAATATTAAATGCCCCTCACATATTTTATGTATGTATGTATGTATGTATATATTTATTTATTTATTTGGGGAGGCGTTAGGTGCTGAGTCAAGGTGTTGCGTCTTCACTCGCTTCTCTTCTGTGATGGCAGGTGTTTTTGTAATGGTTTGTGTGTAATTGCCCTCAGCAGACCTTGTAGCTACGTAGAATCCTTTTTTTTTCTTTCTTTCTTTCTTTCTTTTTTCTTGTTGTTCAGTCTCTCCTGTGGTCATCTGTTCTCACATATGGGGGATGAGAAGAGATTAACTAGAAATAGACCATCAAGCCCAGATATAGACTATAAAGGCAACGCACGGCACTGTTACTCTCGGTGTTCTTTTTACGTTGATGGGCTCAGGGTGACAGTGATCTCGGGTATAGAGTTACACATGGCCCCCCAAACAGGCCAAGTAACCATCCGTGCCCCCTCCACTGAAACCTCTCACTTAAACTCTGCAATGGAGTGACTGTGGTTGAGCTCTCCCTGTCTCCGGCAATCTAATCTAGCATTACTCACAAACTCCCACAAGTTTACGCGGCACACTCACCAGCAAATTGCTTGGGCTTTGTAGCGAGCAGTCCCCCCAGAGGTTCTAAAAGCACTCAGCTTTGCTGTAGGAGCTAAACATTTAGATTTTCACTTATTCATTTAATAAGATGCTAATGGATGTAGTGGATAATGACTTGCGTTTTGTTACACATGCACCTCTCGACCTGCACGTTTTCTTTCATGCACAGTCTTTTGACCTCACCCACGTATAAATCATGCCCCTGTGTTACCCACAGTTTACTAAACATTACTTATTGAATCAGAATCAAATCATAATTTTTATGAGAAAGTAGAATGAAGAAAAGAAATGAATGCCCCCCCCCCCCCCCCATGAATTAACCTCATAGATGAAGAACATTTGTGAAATCAATGTATTAACAGTGGTTAGTAATCAAGAAATTACGGTATATCAGTATTACTCATGACAGCAAGTGTTTATCTTGCCAGTGCCCAAAATTGTGAAATAAAAAAAGTCTCTCCCAACAACCCCACTCAACGTCATTAAGTTTTAGGGCTGAACCAATGATCCTCTGTAAAGTAGACAGGTTGGAGCTGTGTTCATGGTCAGGGTCTTTTAGCATTGTGCAACCCTCCCTCAGTCCGGCTCTGACTCACAGCTCCTATTCACTTAGTCATTCTGGCCAGACGGCTGAAAGGGCCGAAAAAAAGCACAACGTGCCACAACAGTCTGAGAGAAAACAGAAGGCAGAATGGGAGAGAAAGGGAGAGAGGGATAGAGGGAGAGGGCATGAGAAGAAACCTCATCCACCTCTCCACCCAAAGTAGACACAGTTCCCTCTTTCATCTGCATTCAAGCATTACCACAGTGCCTATTACTAGCTGCAAAGCCTCTAAGGTTCCAGCCAAGATAGAAATAGTATCAAAGCAAACTGCTCTTGCAGAGCGAAGTTGTTTGATCACACAAAAAAATGTCTCCTTATGGAGATGGTTAATATAACACTGCCACTGGTCAACTAGTAAATGAGAAACAATTTTAATGAAACTGCGTTTTTTTCCTTTTCTCCATTCCCTTTATCTCTCTCTATCACTCTCTCTTTCTCTCTCTGTCTCTCTGTCTGTCTGATCATCACTCCTAGCTCTTTGAGAGTGAAACGGAGACGCAAGTCAATTACCTTCCCCCTTACAGCTCTGAGGTGAGTAAATGTGTGCTCATGTTGGAATCAGAATCATCTTTCCTGAAATGTCCCAGATGCTATTGACATAAAAATCTGCTCATCGAAAAGAGCTCATTTCTACCAGAAAGAGTCGAGAGATACAGCAAAGGCATGTGCAGTCGAATTCAGTAACATCGGAGGGAAAATATTCTGAATGTGAATTAGTCTCTGGTATTATAGGCTTTTGTCTGTCATTCAGCAAGGCAAGGACAGGGACCAAGTAGCAGCAGTGCGGTAAAGATGGACACATTGAAGTTTACCTGAAGTATACTAGTATTGGTCAGAATAATTGAATGGATGACTGAATGAATGCATGAATGAATTAATTAATGAGTGAATGATTTGGATAGCTATGATCAGTAAACAGTAAACAAGGAATGTAATGTGTGACTGCTGGTCTTCCCGGTAGAACTTGAAATCGGCAAAAGCAAGTGCGTGTCCACGAGACCATTAACTTTTGTACATTTCTCTGTGCAGCTGCGTTTTTTAGAAACATACAATGCAGTTGCACTTTTTATTACATAGCACAGTTCCCTCTCATCAGTTCCTCATTCGTGGCAAGCCTAGTTACAATGCAGTATTTCAGAGGACAGGATATCCGCCTTGAATCTTCTCACCATTAGTTCTGGGTCCTTGCACAATGGCCAGCATTGAACTCGGGCTGTGCAGTTGAATGTATCCACTGTAAGTCACATAACAGAACACACTACACAGTGTGACGAGAGTGTGAAGTTGCCAAAATAAAATTTGAAAAAAAAAAAAAAAAAAAAAAAAAAGAGATGCCATTCCCCAGGAGGGCGCCTGAGTGTCTCTTCGGCAGCCCTGAGGTCTTTGTGTTGTGTTCTTGTGCTGGTGGAGGCAACATGGCCATCCTCTGAAAGCCTCTCAGTTTCTCTCTCTCTCTCTGTTTTTTTTTTTTTTTCTTGTTCATCTTTTGGGAAGTCACTGTCCCTGGAGACTGTCACATGAAATCAGCTCTGTTTTTTTTTTTTTTTTACCCCCCCTTTTCTTTCCCTCCTTCTGCCGAAGAAACAGATGTGCTCAAAGCCGAACGCTCATTTGAGTTGTCATTGCACATCTAATCCCTTACTTTTGTCTTTTGAAAGTCGTCCTGGAGGACCATGAATTTAAGAACTGGAAGAAGAAAAAAACTGAAAAAATGGCTTTGTGCGGAGGGCTTCGGACGCCTCTTGAGTCCAGGAAGCTTAAGTGGCTGGTTGTGTTGTCGGTTGCCGTTGGCTTCCACGGACCACCAGACGATTTCCCCTGTATTTCCTTGAACAGTTACTTTGTCAAAGCATCGGCACAACCCAGTTAAGACTCAACAGTCCATTGCAGGCAGCTTGGCAGAGCACACTCCATTCTTTATAATGGAGGAGACCCAAGGACTCTATCTTTTTTACACGGTTGGCTTGAATTCCTGCCCCAGCATGTTTCACTGCATCACACAGAATTATTTATCAACAAAAGTACACTATTAACCACAACACATGTAAACACATTGACATAGGATAAGATAGTTCAGATGGTAAAATGGTTGCGTTGTGTCAGTGTTTTTCCCTGAAAAGGCAAGGCTGAATTATTTTGACGGGTTGTTTATTTGAATATTGGAGTGTTGCTTGGAGACGGTCTAAAAAGAGTGCTTCGGTAAAGTGGATACTCCTGAAAGTGTGCCTGTTCAACTTGGTTCCATCTTCTGAAAGCTCAGGGTGGAGGATGGTAAATAAATTATTTCCTCTGTATAGGGAAAGTCTGAAGCACTGGGTTTTGTTTTCACACACACACACGCACACACACAGAGAGAGAGAGACACACACACACAGAGAGAGAGACACACACACAGAAATGCACTTAGCAATATAAAAGAGAAGACTCGGACACACATATACATACACACACACTCACACACATTCTTACACACATGCACGTAACTGTATAGAGGAGGAGGTTACTAGACACACACACATACACACACACACACACACACACACATCCACACATCTTTGCACACAGAGTGAGCATTGGTCTGTGGACAACCTTGGCTGCACATGTGGAAAGTTGACCGAGCACTTGCCACTCTGTTGCTGTGGCTGAATGAATGAGCACACAGTTACTCAGCTCCTGAATAAGATGGGTGAAAGAGAGAGAGAGAGAGAGAGAGAGAGACTGGTCACCAGTGGCTACAGCCCCCCTCTACTCCATTCGCAGCTCCTCTCCTCCACTCCACTCCTTCTTTCCTCTCCTCCCCTTTCTCTCACACCATCTTGTCTGGACAGACGGTGATGCAGTTATGCAACCGTCCCCTTGGAAAATGTTGTTTTTCCTCCCTGAAGATTGGCCATGAGCTCACGGGCCATACTGAGTACTGAGTGGATGTACTGTGGACAGGAGTGCTGTAAGAGACAGAGAGAGAGAGGTCTCTCTGTTTAGTAACATCCAGTCATGGCTGTCTCACTTGGAGTGAACAGTGGGGTGTTCTGGGGTTTTTTTGGTACTCTATTTTGTCTCGTAATTCTTCCCAAATGGGCGTGAAGTTAAAGTCAGATTGTTTATTTTTATTTCAGCCTGCCAACCATTTCCCATAAAATGTGGTCAAAGTGATGTGTTGTTTTTTCTGAAGTGTTTGTTAACAAACAGTTAAGACTGTATGAAAGGACCTTGTATTTATGCATACTGTATAGCAGTTAGTTCTTAGCAACAGCTAAATATGTTGGTGGTGTTTGGCGTTTGTATGGGGGAAAAAAAACATTATTATTTGAAATCTGTTGACATCTCTCTTTTTTACACCCATGGGTTACATATGGAATTAGTGCTCACGTTTTGAAATGCTTATTTAGTCTTCCATCTGTAAGGCTGAAAGTGACTCTCTATGGGACGTTGTGATCAACCAGCAAAAATACTGACTAAACAGAGAAGTGTGCCTGACAGTTTGAAGAGCTCCAACAAAGATCAGCCTACCTCTTGATGTCTTTATAAAATTGTGTGTGTGTGTGTGTGTGCTGAATCTATAAATACCAGTGCGTATGAAACTGTGTGCCAGTGCCAGTTATGATGAGGAAAAGTGGCATCTGTGCAGATGTTCCACACAGTGAACATATGCGCCCAGCGCTGCCAATTTCCATATAATCATTACCCACTACACCATCATTATAATCACCATACTATGAAACGACACTGTCCACCTTGTCAAATCATTTCTCAATGGCCGGTTGGGCCACAACTCAGTTTGCAGACTGAGATATTGCCAATTTCTACATTGGCCTAATGGAAGAATATTGATTTTTGATTTATTTGCTCTCTCTCTCTTTCTCTCTCTTTTCTGTCTTTCTCTCCCCTCCCTCTTTTCTCCCTCTCCCTTATTCCCCCATCATTGCCCTGGTTGTAGAGATTGGACAGCTTGGCCAACATCTACTCCATAGCACCACCTGAAGGCGGCCAGTGGAACGGCAGCCATGGTGGCGACAGGCACTCCTGCATTTACATGCCAGACAACCAAGCGGTCACGGTGCCTTTGAGGCAGGATCACATGGTGGCGGACGCCCTGTCTTTGGCCTGCAAGGTATGATGGGACTAATGAAAGTGACTGCGTCTGGATGACCTCTCCAGTCCAGCTGAAAGATGGGAGTCTGGGCGTGGGATGATGGTTTCGAGGAACATATGGATAATGGGCCAGGATGAAGAGGGAAACGATAAATCCCGGCCATCTTTCTAGGGCGGAGAGAGTGAAAACTGCAGAATTAGTGGATGATTTGTGCTTTTGAGAGACAGACTGTTTTTCAGTGTTGTGGCGAGGGGTGCAGATTTAGCAGGGGACAGATGAGGGACAGCCAACCCATTCACACTCACTTTGGATTTGGGGCAAGGAGAAATTCTCAGGGAAACAAACAAAAAAAATTCATTGTAGAGCTGAAATATACATATCTTCAGCGTTCGCTCTCCACTGTGAGGATGCATTTTTTAAATTTGATGTGGTATTCACAGACATAATTAGGTTTATAGGTGACCTTTCTGGACTAAAGGCATTTTTAAATTATTGCCTGTTGCTGTGTGCTTGCCTACCCTGGGCAGAGGCCATCGCTAATAGAGGCTTATGGGGTGTGAATTGCAAAAACAGATGACACACAGGTGCTCTTTCTGTCACTATGCTGTGCCCTGGTGTTTGTGTTGCGATTGTGTTGCACTTGTGACTTGGTGGTGCGAAGTGTGAAGTTTTTCGACCATCTTTCACACCTACAGATACTTCACACAGACTTCCACAACCCTCACCTCTCTAAAGGGCTGGTCACCACTTGGTCTCTGTCAGAACACTTTAAATAATAAATAAATAATAAAAACAAAACACATTAAAACTGCCTTTGTCATTTCCTGTGTCAGCCGCCCTGAGCACACCACTATCTCTGAAGAGACTAAGATCATACTTTCTCTTTTTTTTGCACATCAGCACTGACGTAATTTCCATTTCTCACAGGCCAAGCAGTTGGATCCCAGCCTGCACTTCCTACGGCTGCGAAGGTGTGTGGGTCAGTGTGTGGAGGTCTGCGTGCCTGAGCCTGAGGAACTTCTACAGGACCTGGTATGACACCTCTCAAGTTACTGTTTCTTACAGACATGACTTGATTAGACTGTGAAGAGACAGGAAGCTTTGTGCAAGCTGGGTGTGAGAATACGGTGACTAAATGCAAGCTCACGCAGTGACTAAAAATGAGAAGGACTGAGTGAGTGTTTGTTTGTCTGTTTGCGGCAGCTGTACGAAGAGCTGGAGGTCTGCCCCCTGAATGTATTAACTCTGCACATGACCAGACCCAGCAGCACGGCAGACTACGGTGAGTCCCCTTATGTCGCTCCCACCTCATCGCTCTAGTCATAAGGGAGGAAGAGGAGTGGGGGTGGGGTGGAGGTGGTTACTTCTGACTTGTGGGTGAGCTTGGCTCATGAATAACTTTTAACGATGGGGCGAAGGTGGTAGAGGTGCCGTTCGGAACCGGAAGGTTGCAGCGTCGAGCCCCACTCTGCCTGACCCCATCGAAGTGTCCTTGAGCAAGATACTGAACCCCAAATTGCTCCCGGTGGCAGGTTGGCACCTTGCATGGCAGCCTCCGCCACTGGTGTGTGAATGCATGTGTGTAAATGGGTGAATGTGAGGCATACTCTGTAAAGCGTTTTGAGTGCTCGTAGGAGTAGAAAAGTGCTATATAAATGCAGTCCATTTACCATTTACCATAACCCATGTGTAGGTTTCGCAGTGACTGGACATGCTGACGTTCTGAGCAGGAGCCGGATCTTTGTCAGTGAAGTGCTCCCTGATGGCTTGGCCTTTAGCGAAGGTACTTAAGTTCATCATTTACTTTATTTTTAAATTTATTGGAGTCATCCTAGGTCACTGGATGGAATCAACAGGCTCTCTGTGCTTCTCTTCCTTCTATAGATTCTATATGTTCTATGTTCTCTGTGTTCTCCGTGTTTCATTCTGTTGTCTCTCTTTTCTCTTCTCTATCTCTCTGTCTGTCATCCTGTTGTTCTCAGGCCTGAGGCCAGGAGATGAGATCCTGGTCCTGAATGGCCGTGAGGTGTCCTCCCTGGACCTAGGTCTGATCCAGAAGCTCTTTGCAGAAGACACGTTACATCTCACCCTGCGTCGAGACCCCCCATCTCAAAGACGCTTTCCTGACGACTACGCCAACCTCCTACCCAACCTTTCCCACGACCAGGGCACCCTTCGCAAACCCCACAGAGCCAAGTCCTCCACGGGTAAGACAGAACGAAGTTCTTACCCTCCTCATCCTCATGCCCCTACACTGTCATGGCGGCGCACACAAACAGCAGATCTCATCATCGGCCGCACACAAACAACTCAGGGTTTTGACGTCAACGCATCCAAACGAGATATCAGGTGGATTGCCGCAGCAGATTAGGAGCTTACTCAATTACCATCGAGTTGGGTGTGCCAACGTGTGGACACACACACACACACACACACACACACACACACACACATCCCATCCCATCCCTGAGAAAAAGGACGTTTTGGCTCATTAAGGTCATTTCCGTCATACACTGCAGATAAATGACGATCCCTGCTCTCGTTTTCAACTCAACGCTCACTGGTATTGGGGACAGATGGCTCAGAGTGTGAAAGTCACAGTCTCTTTTACAGACATGCTGCTACTCATCCAAAGCTGTGGCACAACACGCAAACTGACAAAGTGTGTGTGTGTGTGCATGTGTGTGTGTGTGTGTGTGTGTGTGTGTGTGTGTGTGTGGTTTTACATGCTTTGCTCAACTTCACTAGAAGTGGCAATGGAAGAGCCACAGTGACAGTGCGAAACTTTTCCTTATTAGCTATGGTTCAGAATTCACCCCAGTTTTTTTTTTTTTTATTTAACAGCCACATGGTTTCCAGTTAACCATAGACGTTCTGCTCAGTGTTTGCAACCACATTAACCTGTTTCCTTAACATCGACAAAAATGGGTGGGAACTTTGCTAGTTTATTTTAAGGAACTTACCGTTTGTCAAACGTATCATTTCAGGCATTTAATAATGCAGCTATAGCTTTCCTAGCCGCTAGTATCATTGAAACAAGCACTCAAAAGCTTGTTACAGTAAGTTCTGTTTTTCAATGAGACAACTTGCGGTAAATGTAGGGAGACTTGAAAATTTACATGAAATGAACTCTGACAGTTTTGACAGTTGGAAGGTAAGAATGGCAAGTGTTTTATTATCGTGCAGACATTCATATGAGGAAGGGTTTAAAAGCAAACTACTCTCTATTTCCCAGTATATTTTGGACTTGTTGACTGATATGCATTTGAAGACAGTTTTAAGATCTAAATGTACTGACAAGTGTTCAGCATCTACACTAAACTTTTCATACCCTTTTTCAAAACATTCCAAATAGTTGAGGGTAAATTGCCCTCACATCTTCCTCCATGTTGTACTCTCTTTTCAGAATGAGAGTTAGAGAGGAGTTTGTAGGTGGCACAATGTTTCAGTTAGTCAGTGACTCATCATGACTATTTTATATATAAGAAATCACAAGAAATTAAAGATAGAATGTCAACGCAGGGGGTGTAGAAATGGAATATATGCATGCATATGAGACAGTGTCTGAAAGCCGGTTCATGGTTGCTTAGACACAAGCAAGGGTTTCCTGTGTAGCATGTATTGGTGAAGATGGGAAACATGTCAGCACTCTTGACACCACAGTGTTACCACTCAACAGGCTGTTACAATACAGCATGGGTGGGGAACATCCGGCCCAGGGGCTGTATCCAGCCCGGCAAAACCTTTGACACGCCCTTTTGAGGCAAGGACATTTGGCTGAGAGTGTTACCAAATAACAAGCATAGGTGATTACTGGAAGTAGTAATGTTAAAACTTATTCAGAATATTCAGAATGTGACACTGAGATTGAAAATGTTATGACTTCCATGTTGAAAGTAATATATCACAGAGGTGTAATAAATTGTTGAATAATGGTGCTCTCGGAAGAGATGCTCTCACATGTAACGTAGCATAATAATCAGTTAACCAGGCTTTGGAACTTCAATATGATTCACGTTCGATAATTCTATAGAACATATAGAAGTGTCTATATGTGCTTATCCCTGCAGTAAAAAAACAAACCAAAAAAGTCTGGCCCCCGAAACAAGTTATTAAAACTGATGTGGCCCTTGATGTCAAAAAGGTTCCTCACCCTGCCCTACAGGAATCAGCTAAGGGTCACTTTCTCAGTGCTATGTACAGCCACTTATGCCCTGTCAAATGAAATTCACCAGTTGTCAGGACTTTTGTTTTTAAATTAGCACGGTGGCTCAATAACTGGTGCTATTATGGCCGAGCTTATTTTTAAAGCTGCAAGCGTGGCTTTTTTTCGGCAGTATTTTCCCCGTATTCCTTTGCTCTCTTTCCTTCCCTGATCAGCAGGCTTGGGTGTGTTGGCGTGTGCCTGTTTCATTGACTAAGCACATATGGAGGATATGTGTGCAATCAGTGAACAGCTGTGTCCGGTGGCTTTGGCTGGAGCATCTCTTTTTGCCTCAGCAGTGGTAGTTCCCTGCATCTGCCTGTAGAGGGCGAGCCGCGTTGGCTGGTCAAGCCAAGGAGGCGGGGAGGGAGGTGTTTGGGTGGCGCGGGGCCGGGTGCATTGCGAGTGGCACGAGCCCCGCTGATCCCGGGCACTGGCAGACCCCGGCGCCTGACGGATGCCCGGCTGGCACTCCGCAGCTCCAGCTAATGAAATCACTCCCGCTGCGGGCTCACTTTAGCTGCAAAACATCGTGTGATGTGTTCCAAAAGAGGCTCCTGAGGGGCTGCCATCTATTTATAGCCCACTTCACAACAGTGCTTGAACTTTGAGGTCTTTTTCAGCTGAAACGTCAAAATTGTGTGAACGGCTCTGTTTTTGTTCTTTCTCTCTCTCTCTCTCTCTCTCTCTCTCTCTCTCTCTCTCTCTTCCTCTCATCTATGTAAAGTATTTGTCTGTCTAGTTTACATCTGTATATAATTTGTGTGTCACTACTCATTGTTGTTTTTCTTTCACTTTCTCTATGCGTTCTTCTATTGTAATTCAGTGGGATTATATTGGAAAAGGAAGATGCAGATTAAGTGGGAGTATACAATACAGTGGCATCTGTGCCAAAGCATTAATTTACATCTCTGATCCAATCCCAGCACCGTAATGAAACTGTGGTCTCCCTAAAGCTCCAAACTGTTTGAGAGGAGTTCAGCACTTCGAGCAGAAACTGAACTGGGAGCAGTTCAGCACTTCCAGCACTTCTAGCTGGTAGTTAGTTTTTCAGCCATTCATTTCTTTCCCGGGTGGTTTCTGTATATTAATTGGCTAGATTAAAGATGTGTCTGTATCTATGGGAAGTGAATTTGGTTTGTTTGTTTGTTTGTTTGTTTGTTGGGGGTGTGGAGGGATGGGGGCCTTAGTTTGACACAAGTCTACAGAATGCTCACCAGTCAGTCTAATGAAACCTGTCCTTGTTTCAGTTCAGTTAGGTGTATGATGAAGACCAGATTGTTCGCTCATGATCTCTCTTATTTTCTTTCCGTCTCTCTCTCTATCAGTTGCTTTCTTTATCTCTCTTTATCCGTTGCTTTCTCACACTCGTTGTTTTTCTGAGAGCAGTTTTCTTGAAAATGCCGTAATTCATATTGGTTGACAAATAGGACAAAGTCCTCCTCCAGAGCCTCATCACAGCTCTACCCACACCGGATTTTAAAAAAACATGTGGGGGAGACAGACAGTATTTTTAACAGCAAAGAACCAACCCACGTGCATGCAGTGTTTACACTGGCCTACCCTCTGGCTCATTGCAGTTCCTCTAGAATGGTTGCGGACCATACTGTGTTTGACGGTGCTTGTCTTTGAGGGTTTCTGAATCCCTGTGTGTGTGTGTGTGTGTGTGTGTGTCTGTGTGTGTGTGCAGGTGTGTGAGCGGGAGAGTCTGTGATTTGTGTGGCTCCCCCACCGTGGGTTTCCTCCGCTCAGGATTTATGACTACAGGAGCGGCACATTGCACCATTTTTAAATGCCACTCCAGAGCCCAGGCTCTACTGCAGAGGCACAGACCCCACAGAGTAAAAAAAAAAAAAACATCCCCTTTTATTCTGGTGTTTTTTTTTCCTTTCTTTTCTGAACTCTGTCTTTTAATAAGGCTGGTAAAATGTTACTGGTGTTACGCAATATTTTGACAAGTCATGTAGCGAAGTGTTTCCCAAGAGACACGGAGAGGATTGCATATATTACCTTTGTCAGTATCACACTGAGTCAGTTCTCTGCCTCATTATGATCTCTATGACTCTGGGCATGTGAGCTGATTTGAGAGAGACCTCAATTTGACATTGCACATGGCACTGGTCTTGTGAGAGAAATCGGGACATAACCTGTGTAAGAGACACCAATAACTCTCTCTCTCTTTCTCTCTCTCTTTTTCCCCCTCTTTCTCCACAGATGTGTCCACGGTGCAGGAGGCTGCCACTGGCATGCTGTTAGAGCCCAGTTTGGAGAATGGTCTGCACCATCGGCGGCGAAGCCACAAGCCAGTGCAACACAGCAAGGTAAGAATCCATCCCAAGAGCTGAAGAGGCCTAATAGCAGCTAAGTGGTTTAATATGAGCCATGGACTCTGGTGCATCACAGACCTGACGTGAGATGAGGATGATGATGAGGATGATGCCCAAAGGCTGGCAGCTGAATATAAACTATGGGCTTAGACAGTTTCAGCTCTCCTCTCAACCACAGTGCCTTGGGAATTTAGTACTTAAATGAGCTTGTGTTAATGTGTAATGTAAACAAGCTGTTGGTTGTGTGACAGTCTGCTGACCATGAATGCAGAGTAATTATCAGGATTCCACCAGAGGGCTTGTCTGGTCTGGTTGCCATTTTATTCCCTGTGGAACATGCCTGGTTCTCATTTGTGTGAATCACCACCTAGAGTACCTGGGAAATGTAGGAATTTTGCCCGCAGTGTTAGCTGTCGTAGTGGAGAGGCTTCTTTTGTTTGAACTGAGCTAACCCTGATATGTAAACATCGTCCTTTTTTTGTTTGCCACTCCGAGGCCAGCTGCAGCGTCAAAGATGGGGCTTGAGATTTTTCATTATCTCCGCTACATGCTTATTACCCTTCCCTCCCTCTCTCCCCGAGGCCTCGCTGAGGCTGCTTATTACCGCCTCCGAGCGAGGGCATGCAGTCCTCCCAAGGGGCACGCATTCCCGGGCACCGTGCACATCCCTCTCTCTCTCTCTCTCTTTCTCTCTTTCTCTCTCTCTCTGGCTCGCTGGCTCTCATGGTCCAGCTGTGGCTGCCACCACGCTGGGGTGCCAAAAAAAAACCCAGCCGATGTTCCCTGACGGTTGCCGCACTGGGAAACGGCACCGAAGCGTCCCCCCTCTTCTGTCCTTGTCCCTCTCTAAGCCAGACTGGCTGGCTCCAGTGCACTCCACTCGTACGCCTCAGTTTGATGGCCCGCTCGTCGTCGTAATAGAATTAGTCAGAAAGCAAGAGCTCTCTACTTTTTTATTTTTTCTTTTGCAACTGCACTGCATTCTCCAGGCGGCACAGGTCGCTGGCACCGACCGACTTCAGATGAAATTTCCTTCATAGTCTTTGTAATGTTAATGCATTTTATGTTTTTGTATCACAGTATACAACTTTTGGTCTAAAAGTGGTTGCTTAGATGCCTCATTTTTTCTCCTTCACTTCTGTGCACTGAGTCCTTCACAGTGAGTATTAGCCAGCTATCCCATCTGTGCCTTGTGATTGCCTTGTCTTGTTTCTTCAGCTTCTCTCCATCTGAGTTTGTACAGAGACTGCTTTTGATGTGTTAATAGATTCATTAAAATAGACGATTAATGTTTGGGCGTCACATTGCAAAGTCCTTGTCATAGTTTTTTTTTTTAATAAGTAAATAATGCAAATTAAAACAAACTGAAGCTGTGACTTTATCATGGTGAAATAAACCCTTTGTTTGGAGTACAAGTTAATTAGGAAATCTATTGATGTGCAGAGCATTAATAAAATCTCCTTAATAATTTTATTGTCACATGCTTCATGTAGACAGTGTATATGAATTGCACATTACTTAGCATATTAAATGGGTTTTACATGGACGGTGCAGTTCATACCTTATGCAGTTATTCATGTGAATGTAAATATGTGCTGTTAATTCCTGCAGTCTTTGCTGTACATATGCAGGGATGCTATGGCAGCATGTAAAGTGAGCTTAGTATGGAGCACAACAGTGTGGACTCTTGGCAGTGTGTCGCTTGCCTTTTAGACCCCACACCACCAGACCCCCCCCCCCCCCCCCGTGTCTTCGGTGGCCGTTTGATCTGTGAGGAGGTAGATTAGATGGAGCAGGCTCCTTTGCTATTCTCTCTGTTTGCCCAGCGACAAACCCCGAGTCCCTCTGTAGCACCAGCCTCCATCCATCTATCCATTCTATCCACACCCACACCCCGTCATTCGCAGGCCCCTCGGTGTGTTTGCACGCGTGCGCTGCGCTGTTGATCCAGCAGAGATCCACTGCGGGCTTGTCTCCATCAAAGCCACGTTGATATTCAGGAATAGTAGGCGGCGCGAGACACACACGAGGAGCCGATAATGATCACAGATGTTGTCGTTTTTGCAGCCTCTCTGCGTTGCCTCTGAGCCCACGTACACAAAATAACGACAAACAAAAACAACGAGGCTCTAATAGATCTGATCTATCATCATAGGTGCATGGCGCAATCTGTAACAGATATCAGTATGCCTGGTGGGGAAGGGACTTATTCCAAGCCTTTCGTCACAGCGTGTAATCTGTTTTGTTCTGGAGAGTGACACACTTTGATTTCCTGGTCTGCTTCTTTCCAATTTGTTCCCATTACCCCATTTGAATAGGGGTATTCTGCGCTCTTCTGAAAGCGATGAATAGTCAGTGCTGGCTGAGACGATCTTAATGGGGGGGTGTTTTCCCAAAGCCTGGCGCAAAGGGGCCAGAGGTTGGCACGTTGGCATGAATTTGCCATGGCACTCTCCTACCTCAAGGGGGATGGCTCTCTTTCAGGCTTCCTCTCCATGAGTCTGACTCCCATGGGGCTGTGGCTCCAAATGAGGCAGCGGTTCATTTGTAATACCAGCTATCTGTTGGTTAATCATCCATGACCCAACTCTGCAGGGCCGGAAACGCTGAAACGTTTTCAAGGCTGGCGACATATGCTCGATTGGTGCAGTGCATTGGAATATAGCATCTTTCTACTTCACTGTGTGAAGTTAATGTGATAATTTTCAGCATTTTTTGGAGTGAGGGGTTGGGGTGTGGGTGGGGAGCTTTTTAATCATCGGATGATTTTACACTGCTAGCTAAATAGTAGACAGAATTCTCTGCTGCTGTTAATGTTGCTACCTATTCTCTCTATGGATTTCCAACTAGCTAATGTGTACGTCCCCACCCCACCCCCAGGCCCACCTCCATCCTCATCCCCCATCCCCTGATTAGAAGCCCCCCTGCAGCAATGGTGGAGGCCCTGTTTCTCCCCCTGTCATAAACAGATGGACGAGGAAATGAACCCTTACTAAGTGGACAGAAGAGTTTGCCCTAATCTGGCCAAAAGCAGCTCCAAAAAGGAAGACTTCTTAGTCTGTTATCATAGCACACTAATTCCTTGGCTCACAAATAAAGTCTTTCGGGATTGTGTTTTGTTGTTTTTACATAGCTTGTTTGATGTAAGAAGTTGAAGAACTTGGCTGTTTGAGCTGAGCTTTCATTTAGAACAGTATTATATAATTGAGAGAATTGTAACAGAATTGTCCAGGCTGCCAAACTTAACTGCTCCTCATAAACTCAAATGGCTTTTAGTTGTGTTCTTTGATTTCTGGGCCAGTTGCGTACACAAATGTTACAGTAATATTGTCAGCTTTTCTCATGGGTATCCTGTTGGAAGGGAGCAAATTAAGTTACTTTAATGCATTCAAACCGTAACTAACAGCTTTTAAAATGATAGGCAAGGAGAATGGCTTGGAGAAGCTACACATGAATAATATGGCTGAATGAATGATTTTTGGAGTAACTTTTTTTTGCTTAGAGTAACATCCCACCAGTAAAAACAGACGTCTCCCATATTTTTTGTTTATCTTATTTGTCATCAGTAATCAGTAAATATAGCAAAAATGTTTTAAGAGGATTTGACAACTATCCAAGACCCCTGCGTAGAAGCAGGAGGGATGGTTATAGTGGGTGGGAAGTTGGTTGTCTAAGCCCATCAGTCAGCATATGTTCCATGAGCTGCCTAATAATCTGGCTTATGTGTGTGGGTGGCCATGGGCGTGGACTCAGTGTTGCTAGAGTAAGGCTAACGGAAGAAAGAGTGCCCAGAAGAGAGTGCGGAAATAACAGGGGGACATTGGGGGGGGCAGGCGGCAGCTTATGGGGATTGGGTCAGCACCGATGGCTGACCCGACTGACCCGGACGTAGGACCATGCGTGTGCCCCTCGGCCCTCATCGAGCTCTTCATCCGCGAGCAGACCCCAGCCGAGGCAGCGTGCTCACTGCTGGCCATGTGCTGCTTCTGGCCCGGCTGTGTAGGCGAGGAGAGGGACTTGGTCCTGAGCTCGGCCCTGCTCACTCTGGGCCGGCTTCTCCGAGACAAACTGGCCTGCCTGCTGCAGGACGTGGCTGCTTGCGTGGCCTGCCAGAAGGCAGCGGAGGCCTCCACCCTCCTGGTAACTCCAGCATTCCTCATTCCTCATGTAGTTTAGGTAATTCACTGCGGTAGCATTCTCTGAATAGCCTGACATCTGTTGTCTCTGTAGCCGTTAGATTGAGTTCAATCTCAGTCAAGTAGCTAACGCTGCAATGCAATCTTGCTGTATGGCGTGGTGCTGTTCTGCAACAATATTATATTGAGCTCAGCATTTATGTATCGGGCATTCTAATGCAGCTGTGTTGTGTTCTATAGTGCCTTGTTCTCTGCATGCTCAGGGGACTGCTTAGAATGAGCTTTAATAGAAGAGGGGGTTTCATTATTAAAACATTGGCTGCAAACTCCAGAGAGACGGCGGAAGAATAATATTTGTTTAAAATGAGCGCCGTGGCGTATAATGGGCAGAACTAGTGAGGCTCGGCTTGCCTTACTGTTTGATTTATGTGCAAGTGTCTTTATTTATTGAGCTTTGAAAAGAAGATGGCAACATGGTACAATAGCCCTAACCTGCAGGATGAATCACATCCTGTCAGGGCTTTACTACTGCATGACAGGATATTTCCTAGTGAGGAATGGGCACAGGGGCACTCTGGGGATGTGCCATATTTTACCTGCACCCTCTGGCTACAACCGATTTTTTTTTTCTTTGGGTGTGTTTAGAGACAACAGAGTACTAGTGGCGATTACTTTTTTTTCCCCTTTCATTTTGAATTTTAGTGCATTTTCATCTCTGACTGTAGCTGGCAGAGAGTTGGCAGTGATGCCTTACCCTCTCTTTCAAAAATGCCACCTCCAACATCGGTCTCTGGTGAATGATGTCAAGTACAAAAGTCGGGAATGTAGTCTGCGTGGCGTTTTTTTAGGAATGTTTTGGTGTGTGTGTGTGTGTGTGTGTGTGTGTGAAAGAGAAGAGGTGTGAATGGTATGCTAAACCTCGCTCATGGAAATAAATAAATAGCAGACCAAGATAATCCACTCCAGCCTGGGCAGACACATAGCACTGGTAATCCTTATGTCTCCTACACCGCCTCCTGTGACCTCAGTTATGTTGTTTTTCCCTCCACGTTAATTCCGTTACCCGGCACACGGCTCACAGCTCCAATGCACTACCATGCGACACCAAGCACCATCAGGGCACAAGACAGAAGCAAAATAACAAACAAAAAAACGTCTGCTGGATTAATGGGTTCATTCTCGTGATGCGTCAGAATCCAAATACCTCATCACGGTTGTTTTGTCTCCTGCAGTATTGTTTTGTCTGGATGCTGATTCACTGTTTGTAAATAGCCTGAATTTTTCAGACGACTGTAGACAACAATTTTCTGCTGAGCCACAGTAACAGATATCATTTCTGACCTGCAGTGGCTTGATAAATGTTAAATGAAAAATAAATCTGCCACGGTTGCTAGTGCAGTGAGTGTTTTGTAGCCTTGCTGAAAGGTTCCTCATGGCTGGGGGAGGACATCTAGCGGCTTTTCTCTAACAGAGAGGAAGGTCGGTCACTTCTCCAAGTGCACACACTCACGATACTCACACACTTACACACACACACAAACACACACACTGTCTCCTGCTATGAAGCATCCCCTCTGTGGCTGGTCAGTAGACCGGGGATCAGGTGACCTGGCTTTGGAAATGAAAGAGGCTCTGTCTCACAGATCCAGTGACCTTCAGGGAGCTCTGTTTACCAACACCGACCAGGCACCCAAATCCCCTTTGTGTCGCCTGCCTGCAGTGAGACACATCAGCCAGTGCCTCAGGTGGCGTTTGCTTTACCTCCTGAAAAAAAATCAAATAAAATCCTCGGCACGTTTCAGAGGGATGGAAAAAAAAGAGCTCCGGCCGACTTGGTGAGCACGTGAAGCCCTGCGTGCCCTGGTTTCCCTGAAAACTCACGAAGCCCGCAAAAGTGGAGCGGTGCCGGTTCGTTTCCGTGACCAGGCCAGTGGCAGTGAGAGGTTATTATGGGATGCGCCTTGTACTGTGTTTTTAATCCACAGTTAGTTGTGGTGAATCCCCCATTCACTGCCCCCCTGTCACCCAGGCTGTGGGGTCCTGTTCATGAGCGCAGGGTGAGGCCAGCCAGAAGCGTCGTCATTGTGTGGGTGTATTGAAAGGGCCAGGGCCCTTTGGCAGCAGGTTGCTGGTGTCTGTCCTCTTCATTATGCTTTCTGGAAGCTGCGGTTTGGGTCACGCGAGGTGGGATGGAGCGTGGTGGTGGTTGTGTGTGTATGTGTGTCTGTGCTTGAATGTGTGTGTGTGTGTGTGTGTGCTTGAAGATGTGTGCTTGAATGTGTGTGTGTGTGTGTGTGGTGGGAGAGTGGTGAAGTGCAAAACACCCCAGTCCACCTCCCTAACCTGCCCTCATCCTCCCCACTCCACACACACACACACACACACACTCACCTCCACCGACAACGTGCAGGGGTGCTTTCAGTCCACACTGATTGATATGCAGATTTTGGTGGGCAGCAGCAGTTTTTGTCTTGTGCCTACGCGGACAGAAGAGAGTGGGCCCTCCAAATCGATGCGTTAGATCCCATGAAAAGCCCCCCATCAGCTCTGGAGGGACAGGCAGAGCGGCGTGCGGCAGAGGCTGTCAGGAATCGGGAGGCCTGCCACAGGAGGCTGGATGCTGACGAGCAGAGGGCAAGCTCGGAAGCTCGACATGAGTCAGTGAAGAGGCAACTCTCCCTGTGTGCGTGAAAGATTGATAGAGGGAGAGAGAGAGAGAGAGAGAAAGAGGAGAGACAGTGAGTAATAGAGACCAAGAGGGAGTGTGAGGAAAGAACCAGCTGTACTAGCCCCAGCTTCGACATCACCACACTGTCCACCATGCCAGCCTCTCGGCCAGGTCGGCTCCGCAGGAAGGGCTGTTCGCTGGCCCGCCGCACCCAGCGCCAGGCCACAGCGGCATGGAGGCTCCTCTACCGGCTGCTCTTCATGGTAAGTGCACAGCACAGCCTGGGCTGGAGGTGGGGGAGGGGAGGCCCCCGTGGGGCCGTCAGCGTGTCAGATCCCAAATAGACGTGGCCAAAAGGGTCAGAGGCCAGTGCTCTGGAGCGGCTGGGGACTGCAGAGGCGACGGTGATTGAAGGGGGTCGAAACAGGATTGTTTATATATGGGTGTGTGTGTGTGTATGTATATATATATATATATGTATATATATATATATATATACATGGCCCACAGAGTTGAGGCTGTTCAAAAAGATGGGGTACGGAGAGGAAAGTGAAGACAACCACAGAGCATCATTGCCGAAGCTGTCAAACTCAAGGCAGCAGAGGAGGAGGAAGAGGAGAGGGAGGATAAGGAGGAGGAGGGCTGAACCGAGACCTGTCAGCGTCGCTTGTCATTTTCTTTCATTTTTTTTCCCATCCTACCCTTCCTCTGACTCTCTCCACCAGGCTCCCAGTTCTCACGTCGTAATTAGATAACTGGGTCGTCTGTCACGTGTCACGTGCAGTGGCATCGCATGGTGGCATCGTATGGTCCTTCGGTACAAAAGAAAATAACAAAACTCTCTTACTCTGGCTCAGTTCTTGCTGATTGAAACTATTGCACTGGGCTGGTTGGAGCTTGTGTGTGTGTGTGTGTGTGTGTGTATATATGTGTGTGTGTATGTGTATGTGTGTGTGTGGATTGGGCTGTATAGCAGCAGTAAACAGAGAGCCCAAGCTACTACTATTCCAGGTGTGTGTTTTCTTTGTGCTGGTCGCTGTGATAGGTAGAGCCGACCCGCAGAGTTGCCCTCAGCCCCCCCCTGTGACTGCAGCAAAAGCTAAACTGCAGGCTAGCGCTTGGCACAATTACCACCGTCGGCTCAAAGAGAGGGGAGAGATGGGGTAGATGGGCTCTGTTCGACTTCATTGATTAGTGTCTCCGTTAGCCATTGTTTAATCGCTCTCTGCCACACCATGAGGAACCGGAGTTATATAAATCCACATGCCGTGTGTGAATGTTTGAGCTGATGTTTGTGTATATAGACACACTTAATGTAATACATGTTTGTGTGTGTGTGTGTGTGTGTGTGTGTGTGTGTGTGTTGATGCTCGTGATGCTTGTGTGTGTGTGTGCAGATGTGTACGCACATTGGAGTGATCTCTGTTGTGTCACTGATGGTATTGCGATGCATGTACTGTACGTACTGTATATGAGCACAGTGCCATTAAAAAGTGAGGTTTGCACGCAGGCTTTGTGATGGCTTGCGATAGGAAGGACACATGTGCGTGTGGCACTCGCCTCCCAACAGAGCACAGAGTATGCTCCACGTCCACAACATTAGTGCTGGTGGAATATGTGCATTCCTAATGTGACAGCCCCGGAGTGGCCCCGGAGTTTCTGCCGACTCCAGCAGGAACAGTGGTGGTCCGTCGGCTTTTCGAACAGAAACCCATTTGACTGTGCCGAGCTAGGCTCCTTCCCCCTGGTGTCCTCACAGGGAGGTTGGAGGCTGGCATGGGCAGCTCTTGTTCCACTTCAATGATTAGCTTTGAAGCTTCCCCACTGCCGGTCTCAAAGGACTCGCTGTAATTAGCAGACCTGGTCTCGAAAGGCGGCTGCAGGCTCGGCGTGAGACCACCTCTCTCCTTGAGCACTCCGGTGCACTTTGTGTTCCCACGTGAGCCACATGAAGGGCATGTAGCACATGCCACCTTGGGACTGAAACATGGTCCCCTTTTTTAGTTGTGATGTGTGTGTGTCTGTCTGTCTCTCTGTGTGTGTGTGTGTGTGTGTGTGTATGTGTGTGAGGGAAAAAGAGTGTGCTGGTCTTGTACCAAAATGCAGTGTTTCTTTTTAACATTAGATCTTAAAGTCTAGGAGTATGTTTCATAGCACTGAGTGCACGTGCACACACACACACACAACACACACAAATAGGCATATATACACATTCGTTTAGGTAAAAAATGCGTCTGGGTCACAGGTACGGAGGCACACATGATAGTGGTCCATCCATGCGCCTGCGCAGGGATGTTCATTGCTGCCACTACTTGGCTGGGAGCCAAAAGGAGCATGTGGAGTTTCTTGGCCTCCCTGTCACCCCCCAACACCCCACCACTTAAGTCATCCATGCCTCCACCAGTCACATCCAGAGGACAGTGGTCCCTTCAGAGGTACTTTTGTCACAGGGACAGAACAGGGGAACTGGGAGCTGGGGCTATTTTTTGCAAATGGCGATGGCAAGCTGTGCTGTATTTAGTACTCAGTTAAGGACACTGCTTTTAAAGCATATAAAGAGAGAGAGAAAGAGAGAGATAGAGCCTCCTGCCTCCTGATGAGCTGGGCTGGGCTCTCAGCTGGGCTCAACCCCCCCATCCCCCCCAAACACACACACACACACACACACACACACACACACATACACACACACACACCTCATTGTTATGCAGGGGAGAGATGGCGCACTGTGTCCTTTCTCTCTCTCTCTCTATCTCTCTCCCTTTCCCTTCCTCTCTTTTTCATTCTCTCATTCTTTTCCTGCTCTCTTTCTGGCACAGCTCTGCCCATCTTGCCCATGTAGACAATGATTGCCTTCACTCTAAAAATACCCCTCGCAGAGGGCTTGAAACTCCACAAAAGACAGCATTTGAAGATATTTATTTTTCTTCCTTAGATGTGCACTGGTGCTTTCAAATCGCCAACCTGCCCACGTCTCCCACTCAGAGGTGAACTTTGCAGTGATGTGCTTTAGTGAAGACAATATCTAGTCTCCTGCTCGCCGACCCGTGTTCAAAAAGCCTTCCTGGTGCCTTAACAACATGCTGACATGAAATGGACAGACT